>ONZH01005764.1:0-694141 GCA_900303285.1 Rhinella marina | reverse complement strand
TAAGCTCAGCAGTTTGAGCACCGCCTGCTGGCGCTTACCCACGGCACTGCTGCTGCGCCTAGAGCTACCGACTGAAGGCGCCGTGCCCACGGATGGTAATTCGGTGGAGGAGGAGGAGGGGGTCGGAGGAGGAGGCATAGTACGTCTGAGAGACCGTGACCGAGGTAGGCCCCGCAATCCTCGGTGTGGGCAGTACATGAGCGGCCCCAGGGTCAGTCTCGGTCCCAGCCTCCACCAAGTTAACCCAATGTGCCGTCAGTGAGATATAGTGTCCCTGCCCGGCAGCACTTGTCCAAGTGTCCGTGGTTAGGTGGACCTTATCACTAACCGCGTTGGTCAGGGCACGGATGATGTTCTGTGACACGTGCTGGTGTAGGGCTGGGACGGCACATCGGGAAAAATAGTGGCGGCTGGGGACGGAATACCGAGGGGCAGCCACCGCCATGAGATTTCGAAAGGCCTCGGTCTCTACCAGCCTATAGGGCAGCATCTCCAGGCTAAGCAATTTGGAGATGTGGACGTTGAGGGCTTGGGCATGTGGGTGGGTGGAACTGTATTTCCTCTTGCGCTCCAGCGTCTGCTGTAAAGACAGCTGAACGCTGCGCTGGGACACGTTGGTGGACGCTGTGGAGGATCGTGGAGGCGAAGGTGTGGATTTCCGGCGTGAGGTGCTCGTGCCGAGGTCCTGGGCAGGGGGTTGACTAGCAGAGGCATCGAGTGATGCAGGGGGTTGACTAGCAGAGGCAGCGAGTGACATAGGGGAAGGAGCAGTGGTGTGACCCGCAGGAGGTGGTGAACGGCCTTGGTTCCATTGAGTGGGGTGTTTAGCACTCATATGCCTGCGCATGCTGGTGGTGGTTAGGCTAGTAGTGGTGGCACCCCTGCTGATCCTGGTGTGGCACAGGTTGCACACCGCAGTCCGTCGGTCATCCTCACTTTCTTTAAAGAACCTCCAGACTTGCGAACATCTAGGCCTCGCCATGGGAGCTTCACTACGTGAAACAGTTGCTGCTGATGCACCAGCTCTGGCCCTGCTTCTCCCTCTGGCCACACCACTGCCTCTTACAACCTGTTCTGGTGCAGCACTCGCCTCCGCCTCAGAAGCACTGTCTTCACTCGGCATATCAACCCAGCTTGGGTCAGTCACCTCATCATCCTCCGATTCCTCAGTCTGCTCCCCCCTGGGAATTCCTCCCCTAACAACAACTTCACCACTGTCTGACAACTGTGTCTCCTCATCGTCTGACACCTCTTTACAAACTTCTTCCACTAACTCAACATTGTCATCATCTTCACCTACAGACTGCCACATTTGGAAAACTTGGGCATCGGGAACGAGGTCAGCAGCAACCTGAGAAGTGGTTTGTGACTCTGGGAAGGGTCCAGAAAACAGTTCCTGAGAGTATGCCGGATCACATTCCAAATTTTCCTGGGAGGGGGCAGACTGGGGGGAAGGAGGTTGAGGTGGAGGAGCCATAGGAGTGCTCCCTTGGGTAACGTGGGTGGACTGCGTGGAAGACTGACTGGTGGACAAATTACTTGAAGCATTGTCCGCAATCCACGAGATCAGCTGTTCGCACTGTTGTGGTTTCAACAGTCCTCTACCACGTGTCCCTGTAAGTTGAGACATGAAGCTAGGGAGTGTAGCTCTGCGGCGTTCCACAGCTCCCTCATCAGCAGATACTGTCTCACCCTGCCCAGGACCACGGCCTCTGCCCCCTGCAGTAATTGAATGCCCACGCCCACGCCCTCGTCCTCGACCCTTAGCCCTGGGGTTCAACATTGTTTGTATATAAGTGTATGATATAAAAAAAAAATTAAACGGGCCTGGTGTACTGAAACCCACAAACTTGTTCAGTCTGGTAGAATTAAGTGACGTACAGAAAGTGTCACCTGGACACTATATACGGATGGGAGCGAGTGTGCTGAACTGTGACACACAGAAAGGTTACACACAGCTTAGTAAAATGGATTTGTATCACTGAACTAAAACAACTGAAAAAATATTTTTTTTTTTATATTTTGTTTTTTTGGGAACGTGACGTGCAGGAACTATGGTAGAACTCACTGACACCCTGTTAACGGTGGCTATTTAGTCTGCGACCCAGACAAATGTCGCACAGAGAATTTTCTGGATCAAGCGGTAGATGATATTGGTAGCAAATGACTTGGTTGTATTGTGTGACGTACAGAAAGTGTCACCTGGACAGTATATACGGATCGGAGCGAATGTGCTGAACTGTGACACACAGAAAGGTTACACACAGCTGAGTAAAATGGATTTGTATCACTGAGCTAAAACAACTGAAAAAATAATTTTTTTTTTATTTTGTTTTTTTGGGAACGTGACGTGCAAGAACTATGGTAGAACTCACTGACACCCTGTTAACGGTGGCTATTTAGTCTGCGACCCAGACAAATGTCGCACAGAGAGTTTTCTGGATCAAGCTGTAGATGATATTGGTAGCAAATGACTTGGTTGTATTCTGTGACGTACAGAAAAGTGTCACCTGGACAGTATATACGGATGGGAGCGAATGTGCTGAACTGTGACACACAGAAAGGTTACACGCAGCTGAGTAAAATGGATTTGTATCACTGAACTAAAACAACTGAAAAAATAATTTATTTTTTTATTTTGTTTTTTTGGGAACGTGACGTGCAGGAACTATGGTAGAACTCACTGACACCCTGTTAACGGTGGCTATTTAGTCTGCGACCCAGACAAATGTCGCACAGAGTTTTCTGGATCAAGCGGTAGATGATATTGATAGCAAATGACTTGGTTGTATTCTGTGACGTACAGAAAGTGTCACCTGGACAGTATATACGGATGGGAGCTAGTGTGCTGAACTGTGACACACAGAAAGGTTACACGCAGCTGAGTAAAATGGATTTGTATCACTGAGCTAAAACAAATGAAAAAAAATTTTTTTTTAATATTTGTTTTTTTATATTTTTTATAAAATTTTGTTTTTTTGGGAACGTGACGTGCAGGAACTATGGTAGGACTGACTGACACCCTTTTAACAGTGGCTATTTAGTCTGCAACCCAGACAAATGTCGCACAGAGAGTTTTCTGGATCAAGCTGTAGATGATATTGGAAGCAAATGACTTGGTTGTTTTGTGTGACATACAGAAAGTGTCACCTGGACAGTATATACGGATCGGAGCGAATGTGCTGAACTGTGACACACAGAAAGGTTACACGCAGCTGAGTAAAATGGATTTGTATCACTGAGCTAAAACAACTGAAAAAATAATTTTTTTTTTTATATTTTGTTTTTTTGGGAACGTGACGTGCAGGAACTATGGTAGGACTGACTGACACCCTGTTAACGGTGACTGTTTAGTCTGCGACCCAGACAAATGTCGCACAGAGAGTTTTCTGGATCAAGCTGTAGATGATATTGGTAGCAAATGACTTGGTTGTATTCTGTGACGTACAGAAAGTGTCACCTGGACAGTATATATGGATTGGAGTGAGTCAGTGCTGAACTGTAACACACAGAAAGGTTACACACTGCTATGTGCAATGGATTTGTATCACTGAGATAGAACAATAAAAAAAAAAACACGGTTAGATATGGCGATAGCTGCACTACTAGTGCCAGCCAGAAAAGTGACAAAAAAAATAAAATAAAATGTCTTCTAGCCCTTAGAAGGGCTGTTGGGTTCTTTGTGGGTGATTCCTGCCTAACTGAGAACTAAATTCAGGCCCTAACACTGTCCCTGAAAGGCAGCAGCTCTATCCCTAACGACATCCAGACGGCATCTGAGCCGAGCGCCGCGGCCAGTCACTAGTATATTCCAGGGTCACCTGATCAGGCCAGCCAACCCCTGCTATCGACATGTAAGGGCCCCACGTGATGCTGGGTGTACTGTAGAGTCTCCTGGCTTGTGATTGGCTGTGTTTATAGGCGCCAAAAAAGCACGATGCGGAAGTTGCCATTTCCTCGAGTATGGCGAGATACTCGTCCGAGCTGCGAGTACTTACGAGTACCCTAATACTCGAACAAGCACCAAGCTCGGACGAGTATGCTCGCTCATCTCTAGTAATGGGCTTTCTTAAAATATGTGTTGGTCTCCTAATATTTTCATTTGCCCCCCACACAGCAGCACAGTTTCAAACATTTTTTATTTGGTCTGGACTAAAAATCAGTGAATCGATTCTAATGAATCGATTTGTCTCATCAGCAGGGCATCTTCACCTGTGGATGGCTGTCAGAAAACTTGATCCAGAGTTTGCAACTTTTCATGCCAGAAAACTGGCAAAAATATATGATAAACTATACACATTGACCCTATGCACACAGCAGAAAAATTAAGAACTGGCTTAGGGATAATACTGTGAATGTCCTTGAGTGGCCCAGAGCCCTGACTTAAACCCAATCAAACATCTCTGGTGAGACCTGAAAATGGCTGTCCACCAACAGTCCCCATCCAACCTGACTGAGCTTGAGAGGATCTGCAGAGAAAAATGGCAGAAACCCCCCAAATCCAGGTGTGCCAACCTTATGGCATCATACCCAAGAAGACTGGAGCCTGTAATCACTGCAAAAGGTGCTTCAACTAAGTCCAGAGTAAAGGGTCTGAATCCTTATGTCAATGCACGATTTTAGTATTTCCTTTTCAGTTGATTAACAAAGATTTTGAACATTCTGTTTTCACTTTATTATGGGGTATTGAGTGCAGAATGATGGGAAAAAATAACTTTTTTTTATTGTAGCACAAGGTCAAAACATAACAAAATGTTAAAAAGTGAAAGGGTCTAAAAACTTCCTGAATGCACTGTATAATTAGTAAAAGGTTGGAGCAAAAGTTATCTAAAAAAAGAAGTCGTGTCTAGCGTGTCATAAAGGAAACAACATTAAAAACTAAATTACAAAATAAAACTAATAAACTGTAGGGCCATGGGGGGCAATGCATGACACAGGGATTTTATTTTGTATGTTATTTGGATTTCTTATGTGAGCAGAGTTTCTAGGGCACATACACATTACGCAAGCCTAATATCTACTTTCTATATATAATGCCCTGTCATTCCATTTTACACATGTAATTGCATTTTTAGCTAAACATGTTCCTGACTCAATTTGCCACAAATATTTTGTGGGATCCATTTCAGTGCAAAACAGCTATTTAAGATCAAGTGGAAATGTAAAGTCAGCATGTCACCTAAGCATGAACTTAGCTGATCGTTTAATGGTAAGATGTCTAGAAGTATTTGTGTTTGTTTGCTTCTGTCCTTTAGGTGTCTTTTTTGTGTAAAGGACATTTGGTTACTTACAAGACCAAAAAAAAACTATATTTCTAGAGAAAATGCTGAAAAGCTTAAAGGGGTTTTCCAAGATTTTGATACTGATGACCCATCCTCAGGATAGGTCATTAGTATCTGATCAGTGGGGGTCTGACACTTGGGACCCCCGATGATCAGCTGTTTGAGAAGGCACTGGCACTCCTGTGAGCACTGTGGCCTTCTTGTGCTTGCCTTCTCAAACAGCTGATCGGTGGGGGTCCCAGGCGTCAGAACCCCACTGGTCAGAAACTGATGACCTATCCTGAGGATAGGTCATCAGTATCATTGTGTCATCTCATACATTGATGGCATATTGTTCAAATATGCCACTGATGTCAGGTAGGTTCGGGTCCCACCACTTGGACCTTATCTTATATCCAGAACGGCCGCCCCAAAGTGAGCACATCGCTCTTGGCATACAGGTGAATAGAGGGTGGCCACTCATCCGCATTGGTGTTATATCCTAGCGATACGCCACCAATGTATGAGATGAGACAACCCCTTCAAAAGGGTATTCCCATCTGGACATTTATCCAGCAGTGCTGTAGGATAATTTTCATATTTCTCCAGAACACTTTAGGCCTAGATATTTATGGCATATATGCAGGATATGACATAAATGTCTGATAGGTGTGGTTCCTACATCTGTGGGCCCCCCTTCTTTTGCTGCTGTGAATGCAGAGGTGGCTGTGCATGTATGGCTTCCCATCCACTCCTATGGAACATCCCATTCCAGGGTTTTCCAGGCTAATGATATTGATCACCTATCCTCAGGCTAAGCCATCACTATCCGATTGGTGAGGGGCCCGCACCTCTGCCGATCAGCAACCAGTGCTGGAACTACTATGGGAACTGGAAGCAAAGTGTAGTTGCTGTGCTGGTTACTGCAGCTTTGCCCCTATTCATGTGAATAGGAGACACTGAAAAGGCTAAAAGGGCACCCTATTTTAAACTGTTGGTCAATGGCCTATGGATACCTTTGAGGTATGTGCTGTGAGATTTTCCAGTGCATTTGGCAAATGGACACAGCAAAATGCCATATTTTATGTAGAATACAAGCATTTACAATGTGCCCATACCCATAAACCAGCACTGTATATTGGAGAATGGTATGCACATCAATGCTCTCATGTTTCCACATAGATATTAGATTGTCATATTATTGTTATTATGTATTACTGAAGCGCCATTCATTCCATAGCGCTGTACATATGATAAGCGGTGCACATACATAATATAGACAATTGCACTAAGCATGAACAAGACGAGTTACAGACTGCTACAGAAGGAGAGAGGACCTTGCCTGCGAGAGCTTACAATCTATATGGTATGGGAGAAAGACACAGTAGGTGAGGGTAGAGCTGGTCATGGCGGTGTAGAGGCAGCAAGGTCACTGGTTGTAGGCTTTTCTGAAGAGGTGGGTTTTCAGGTTTCTTTTGAAGGGTTCCACTGAAGGTGAGAGTCTAATATGTTGGGGTACAGAGTTCCAGAGTATTGGGGCTGCGCGGGAGAAATCCTGGAGGCAGTTTTGGGAAGAGATGATAAGAGGAGAGAAGGAGGTCTTGTGAGGATCGCAGATTACTTGTGGGGATGTATTGGGAAAGTAGCTCTGAGATGTAGGGAGGGGACAGGTTGTGGACGGCCTTGTATGTATTTGTTAGTATTTTAAACTGAATTCACTGGGTAATAGGGAGCTAGTCAAGGGATTGGCAGAGGGGAGAGGCAGAGGAGTAACAGGGTGAGAGGTGGATTAGTCGGGCAGCAGAGTTGAGGATAGATTGGAAAGGTGTGAGAGTGCTAGATGGAAGGCCACATAGGAGGATGTTACAGTAGTCTAGGAGGGAGAGGATGAGGGCATGTACAAGCATTTTTGCAGACTCCTGGTTGAGAAATACATGAATGCAGGAGTTATTTTTCAGATGGAGGTGGAAGATGTGGAAAGGGCTTGGATATGTGGTTTAAAGGTTACTCCAAGGCAGTGGACTTGGCTGAATGGGGACAGTGTGCAGCCATTGATCGTGATAGATAGGTCTGTTGTGTGGATTGTCATATAAAGACAAGTAGCACCGTCATACATTTTTACCATGTTATCTATTTTTTTGTGGAAACTCAGAAACCTAAGCAAAATAATTGCAATGCTCAACATAAAAAAAAATAAATACAGTAAACCATGCGGCTCATAAGGAAGCCTAGGACGTCATCTGCGTGCTGTTCCTGTATTTCAGAACAGCTCACGTCTTTCTACTTCTCCATTGTGAGGCTGTCATTAAATTAGAGCAGTGACATCAATTGTCATATGCCGCTTATGTCTGTTGCCAGAGCCACGTGTCAGCTTTATCTTACATCTAATCATACTCATACATTGGCACTGTTATTTGTTGCTTAACCCAATATGTGCGTCTTCTAACCATGTCAGTAAGATTGTGGTTATACTTCCTTCCTGTGGATAGCCATCTATAGTTCTCTTTCACCAAGACAACATTTAAGAAGTAAGGTTTCAAAAGTATCAGGACCTCTTGAAAGAAAGTAAGGCTCTTTTCGCTTTGCATTCTGCAGGTATGTCCTCTCTGAGTAACAGGATGAGGGTAGTCTTAGGGTACGGCCACACAGTCAGGTTTCCTGATGCAGTTTTGGAAGCCAAAATGAGGAGTGGATCATAAAAGGAGAGAAAGTATAAAGGATAGATATGACTTATCCTCTTTTTTGAATTCACTCCTGGTTTTGGCTTCCAAAACTGCATCAGAAAACCTGACCATGTAGTCATACCCTTGAAATTTGTTATAAATCAATAGAATGATGGCTCCAATGGAGTTACCCTCTTTCTCCTCTCCCCTCAAGTTTTTCTGATATCCCCTTTTTTTTGCTACAGACATGCATGCTAATAGAAACCCGATATGATGACATGTAATCTCAGTTTAAGAGGTTGTCGCACTGCTGTCCAATATGGCAGAAGCAAAAGGTAGACACTTGGATTTCTGCAGCGGGTTTTCATTTATTTAATGGGGCTATTCCACTTGTGGCCAGGCTCACCAAACACAGTGTCAAAAGGGTCATGCTACTTTTTCCCCCATGTTGCAGATTTGAAATCAACACAGTATAAACTATGGTTCAGGCTTCCTATGGAGGTGGATTTTAAGCAGATTCCATGCAGATTTGGATGCAAAATAAGCACCAAAATCTGCAATATAATATGACCACACAAAAGTCACAGAACATACCTACAAAATGCTCCCTTAGAAGTCAAGTCATCCCTAGTCTTCAGGTTTGTATGGTCCACATGGCTGCTGTAAAGCATGCTCCTGAATGCTGTTGACAGAACAAATGAGTATCTCAGGCAAAATGGCTTCCCCCTTAATCATTGTGGTGTATGTAGCCCTGCAGCACCAAGCGAGAATTCAAGAGAATAAAACCATGCAAATGTGTGGAGAATTCAAAAGTAGTAGCTTTTTCAGATCAGCAGGTTTTATGAGAAAGACTTCTAAGAAACTGCCCCAGTCATAGCCACAAGTCCCTTTCATCAGCCCTGAAAGCTAGACCACTACCCTATGTCGGAACAAAATTCAGGAATTTCAAATGTTGATATGAACGTAGCCTTATCTGCCAATTCATGTATTTTATTGAGCTTATACCTCAGCCATATCGTACTTTGTCCGACCACAGTCAGTCTTTATTCCTTCTTTTTCATTGAGATCTTTGATTTCCAAATCAGTTTACAAAAGGAATTTGTGAAAGAATTTACTAACTGACATTAAATGGATGAAACAGTAGAAAATGTTCTTTTACGGGTCAAAATATATAATGTAAAGTGTTATCGTTATGAAATAAGGCACATGATACGGAAGCTGATGCTGATATGGGGCCCATGAGAATAGGGTCCAGGGTGCAGCAACCCAAAGTATTGTTTTGATACAATGTGTTACTGGAGAGTCACATGTAGCGGAATTGCTGTGAAATAATTTATCGGATGTATAAAGCATCCAGCTTTTTGTCACCTGGCTGTATCAGGCCAGAGCACATGCTGCCATCTTGGTACACCCAGTTCCTATGTTTTCATACATAGCTGAGTGGTAACAAGGCCAAGCGTCTCAACTATACATAAAACATAGTAACCAGAGTGTTGAAAAATAGCAGCCAGTGCTCAGAACCAATGGGTCCAAATTTGAAATATTTGGCTGTAAAAGAAGACTGTACAATAATGAGTGTCTGCAGGTAACAGTCAAGCATGGTGGAGGTTCCTTGCAACTTTGGGGCTGCATTGCGGCAAATGGTTTAGGGGATCTGGTCAGGATTATTGGTTTCCTCAATGTTGAGAAATACAGGCAGATACTTATCTAATGTGCAATACCATCAGGGAGGCGTCTGATTGGCTCCAAATTTATTCTGCAGCAGGACAATGACCCCAAACATACAGTCAATGGCTTGTCAGTAAGAACTATCATCACTGTAAAGAAGACCAAGGAGTCCTGGAAGTGATGATTTGGCTCCCCAAAGTCCTGATCTCCTCATCATTGAGTCTGTCTGAGGCAACATGAAGAGACAGAAGGATCTGAGTAAGCCTACATCCACAGAAGATCTGCGGTTAGTTCTCCAAGATGTTTGGAACAACCCCCCTGCTGAGTTCTTTCATAAACTGTGGGCAAGTATACCTAGAAGAACGGATGCTGTTTTGAAGGCTATGGATGGTCACACGAAATATTAAATAAATCTGATTAAGATTTCTTTTTTTTCATTCACTTTTAATTTTGTTAATTGATAAAAATAAACTATTACGACATCAATGTTGAAAGCATTCTTCCTTTGTAGCATTTTGTCCACAGCTGCCTAAAACTTTTGTTGCATGGTGGGCATCCTGTTGTTGAGCACCACCCTCAACTGTATTGGCATTTGGAGGATGTCGATACAGTTGACTCCTGCGGTAGAACAGGTACCCTACCGTTCACCGTTTTCTAAGCTGAAAACCACTTTTCACCTGCGCTGCATCCTGAGTTGTTGTGTTCAATGGGAGATTAAGGTAAAGTGAATGGAAGTTTATTTTTTTCTGATAGCTATTGTATGTGGTGCACAAGGGGCATTATTATTTATTCTGAGTTCACAAGGGGTATTATCTATTTAGAGGATACACAGGGCATTATTATTTTTTATTATTATTTATTAAGAGAGCATTATCATTTATTAAGAGGGCACAGGGGCATTATTAGTTATTAAGGGGAACAGACTTCTTTTAGGGGGTCCACAGGAGTCAATGCTTGTTATGAGGTAATCAGGGACATTATTACAAAGGGGAGCATTATTACTTTCATTGTTACTCCCATATAAATTAATGGGATGGCCATGCACATGTGGGTACAGCCACTCGGTTCATTTCAGGGGAAAATGTCAGGACCCCCACTCATCTAATAGTTATCCCCTATCCTGTGGTTAGGGGATAACGTAATCTAACTGGAATTCCCCTTTAACTGCAGAAACCAGTGTCAGACAGCTTCTTCCAAGGCCAACAAGAAAATGGGTTGTATCAAAAGAGGCATAGATGCCCGTGATGAGAACATAGTCCTGCCACTTTACAAATCACTAGTCAGACCACATATGGAGTACTGTGTACAGTTCTGGGCTCCTGTGAACAAGGCAGACATAGCAGAGCTGGAGGGGGGTTCAGAGGAGGGCAACTAAAGTAATAACTGGAATGGGTGGACTACAGTACCCAGAAAGATTATCAAAATTAGGGTTATTTACTTTAGAAAAAAGACGACTGAGGGGAGATCTAATAACTATGTATACATATATCAGAGGTCAGTACAGAGATTTCTCCCATCATCTATTTATCCCCAGGACTGTGACTGTGACGAGGGGACATCCTCTGCGTCTGGAGGAAAGAAGGTTTGTACACAAACATAGAAGAGGATTCTTTACGGTAAGAGCAGTGAGACTATGGAAATCTCTGCCTGAGGAGGTGGTGATGGTAAGTTCACTAAAAGAGTTCAAGAGGGGCCTGGATGTATTTCTCGGGTGTAATAATATTACAGGTTATAGTTACTAGAGATGGGTCGTTGATCCAGGGAGTAATTCTGATTGCCTGATTGGAGTCGGGAAGGAATTTTTTCCCCCTAAAATGAGGAAAATTAGATGAGAGTTTTTTTTTTTTACCTAACTCTGGATCTACTTGCAGATTCCACCTTTCATTTTTGACAGCTTCTTTGTAAAATGAAAAGTGGAATCTGGTTGCTATGGGCAACTAAGCCAGTTCTTCTTCACACCACTTTCATAAATGACCCCGTATCTTACTATGTAACATGGTAGTAATATACATTCAATATTTAGTGGTATTCCTAGTGGTCATGGTGTGACGTTACCTTGATTGGGGGCAATAGATTTTTGCCCCCCCCCCCCAATCTTCACTGTGCTAAACCTATAGCTACACCACTGAATTATATAGATTACATTTTAGACATCAACATAAAATTTTGACGTGGAGACAAAATGTCTGAATAACTAAATACTTTTTTTTGCAGTAGCTAAAAGTGTGAATACAGTGAGAAGTTTATACGGAGCTAGCTATCACGTTTCAGGAGTTTCTATGGTAACGGCGGTACAAGAGGTGATGAACGGTACTTGAACCAGACGACACAAGCATTAAAGAAGAGAAAACAATCAATGTATAGAGCCGCATTTAACAAGACACGCTGAATAAGTAGCTATTATAAAATGTGAGATTTTGAATTTGTGTTCCTGTCAGTTTAATAAGGCAGTCGCTTCTGTCTGAACATCGGGAGCTTCTAATGATTTCCCTGGTGATGAGATGGTTCTGTGCAGGTATCTGATGAGGTCCACAGAATTTTCAATGTGAGACGGTCCCTGCATTTATGTAGAATGATTTATGGTCTTCTTTTACTTATGGCGGGGTGGAATGCAGAGGACCCCTGTGCTACAGCGGTATATGTGCCCCATGCTCTACATTATCCCATCATAGATCAGCGACTTCTTGTATTTTTAACAGTCAATAAATTCTGTCTCTTATATGCAATCTAATAGAGAGTAGGAAGTTTTTTTTTAAAGAGGACCTCTCATCTCTCCTGACATGTCTTGTTTTAGTAACTACATGCATTCCCCATGTAATATCAATTCTGAAGCATCTATTCTTATGGCTCTGTGATGTGCTATTCTTGCATTATTCCCGCTAGAAGTTATGAATGAATTACTGTCAGTTTGCAATGAAGGTCCAGATAGGTGTTACCAGTTGGTGGTGTGCCCCTGCATAGTCTGACACTGACAGCACTGATTGGATAGTGTCAGTCTGTGCAGGAACTTTGCCCCAAGTAGTAACACCCATCTGGGCCTTCACTGTAAACTGCTAGTAATTCATTTATAACTTCTAACAGGAATAATACAGGAATGTAACTGGTAACTCCCAGCTGGACCTTTCATTCATAGTTTCTTATAGGAATAATAGAGGAATGGCACAACACAGAGTCATAAGAATAGATGCTCCTGAATTGTTATCACATTCTATTATTCCTAGAATTAGTGCTGTCAGTGTCAGACTAAGCAGGGGCACTCCCCAACTGGTAACACCCATCTGGACCTTCTTTGCAAACTAACAGTAATTTGTTCATAACTTCTAGCGGGAGTGGCACAGCACAGAGTCATAAGAACAGACGCTCCAGAATTCGTATGTCAGGAGAGGTGACAGCTCCTCTTTAGACCTCATGCACACAATCGTATGTATTTTGCAGTCTGCAAAAAACGGATCCACAAAAAATGCGGATGACGTCCATGTGCATTCCGTATTTTGCGTAACGGAACAGCTGGCCCCTAATAGAACAGTCCTATCCTTGTCTGTAATACGGACAATAATAGGACATGTTCTATTTTTTTGCAGAACGGAAATACGGGCATACAGAAACGGAATGCACATGGAGTAACTTCCGTTTTCTTTTGTGGACCCATTGAAATGAATGGTTCCGCATACGGTCTGCAAAAAAACGGAACAAACACGGAAAGAAAATACATTCATGTGCAGGAGCCCTTAAAGTGGCAGTGCCCATCCTTGGTTTATAGTGATATTGAATTTGGTCATGAACACTATATTTGGAATATTAGTCTTTTAACCTGTAGATAGATATATTATCATGCAGTTTCTATGATATAGACTAAAATACAGGAAGCACTAGGCTTAATTTATATAGTTACAAAGCGATGTCTACTGAATGGATCTGATTTGGGACAACTCCTTAGGGCATTATCTAAGTATCTCCTCTGGTCTTCATTCTTTAACCTTTATACAGGGATCTAGACTTCACTGTAGGGCAGCTACCTCTTGGAGTAGTCTCTCTTCAGTAGACTGCCGATGGACGGGCATCAAGAGACACCAGTATGAAAGACTGAGTGGTCAAGTAAATCCTTAGTCAAGGAAAAGCCAAGGTTAAAGCAAGTTAAAGTCAGTCTGAGATCAGGGCAGGCAGCTCACGGTCAGAATGGACAGTTAGCATAGGGTCAAATCCAGAGACAGGCAGAGGTTGAGACACCGGAGAGCAAAAAAGACGAATAGCACACCTTTGTAGAAAACTAGACAACTAGAGCCTAAAGCTCAGGTACCTTCCCACGGAGGAAGATGCCTTAAATACATTGTGGTGGGCAGCCATAGGCTGGGGAAGATTTAGGTGTCCAAGCGCTTTAAACTCAGGAGAGAGAGTGTACAACCTATGGGCAGAGGCAGAAAAGAAGCAGGCCTCAAACTGTGCGGAGCGGATGGAGCAGCACTACCTGGTGGCGGTGAGCGCCGGCAATAAGCTGAGGGAAGCAGACGAATACAGAGCACCTATGACCCAGAGCAAGGGGAGTGTGAGATGACAGTAGTTAAAGGCCACCAGTGTAACTGATATATTTGAGTTGCTATGTCAAAAATAAACTAAATTTGATTTTGGTATAGTGAATGTGGAATGTGCTGATCAGCTGTTTGAAAGCCCCATTCTACAGCTGATTAGTGGGGGTGCTGAGTGTCAACCCCGCTTCCTCACAATCACGGATAAACCATGACTTTTAAATAGCAGGAAAAATGCTTCACTTTTTGAATAAATTAAAAGTTGTTCAATTCTAAATATGTGTTTGAATTCCAGAATAGGTAACTCCAGACTAATACATTGTGGCAAACTACCAGTAAGATTTATACAGCTTCTACTGATGTCTCTAACAGAGCATTGTCTACACTGGACAACTATATCCTCTTCTCATCTTAGAGCAGGACCAGGTCTGACTATTCTCTTTTACTGGCAGGAAACTAAGGCTGTTTGGTCAGTGATTTCCATTAGTGATGGTGAGCCAAAACCAGGAGTGGAGACCTCACAGAGATAAGGTATAGTGGAAAGATTTCCACCTGTTCTGTGTTTTTGACCTGGATTTGGCTTACAATCACTGATGGAAATCACTGACCAAACACTGACTGTGTGAAAGCCTTCTAAGATCTTGAAAATGGCAAGAAATTGAAACTCAAAGAAAAAAAAATAACAATAAATCTATATTCTGGTCACACTGTGAGATCATATGTCTGCTTTATAACGTTCCAAGTTCCAACCATTCATATGATGTTCTTATATGTATCTTCATAGAAGCAAAACATCCCTGGAAACGATTCGTATTGGCATTTGGCAACTAATGATTCATCCTCATTAGTACATCTACAGCTGCTCTGCTATGTTACTTGTCCTCATCTGTCCTCCTGCTAAAATATCACAACTGATATTAAAGGGAATGCGTCATCAGAAAATGACCTATTGTTTAAATCGTGTTTGTATTTTAAACATATTTTTTTTTAATTTTCAAAGATTTTTTAAATTTTTTTCCATGTCTATATTTTACAAAAATTGCATATTAATCCTGTAGTTTTCACACTGGCAACTAGGCCTAAAATATGTTAAAGGGGATGTCTGCTTTTGTTATATTGATAACCTATCCTTAGGTCAGCAATATCTCTAACAAGGTCTAACAATATGGGTAAGGGAGACCTTTTGGGTCAAAACATAGTTGTCCAGCACTCAGAAAGTAAAACTATACATTATATTTCCTGCACCATAAGACAGACTTTTTCCCCCAAAAATGAAGGGGGATGGGGGGGGATGGTAGGGCTTCTTAGGAAGGGAATACTAATGAGTGCTTTCATTATGGAAGCACTCACTAGTATAAAGTAGGATCAGGAGCAGTGAATACAGCGCTCCTTGTGCTGGCCGCACTCACTACTCCATGGTCTTCTTCTGCTAGCAACGCGTGCTAAGACCTGATGTTGCACAACATAAGCATGCACTATGACAAGACATTGTGCTACATTAGGTCACATAGCCAGCAGTGGACCAGGGAGCGGTGAGTTCAGGAAGAGCAAGCTGGATATCTGCAAGTGGTGGCGCAAGAGAGGTAAGTTTATTTATTTTATGTCTCATCTGAGGTGTGATGGGATTCTGATGAGTAATGTTGGTCTGATGTGAGGTTTGATGGAGGTCTGATTTGAGGTCTAATGAGCAATGGGGGTCTGATTTGGAGAATTGATGGTGGTCTGATCTGAGGTCTAATAAGCAATGAGGGTCTGATTTGGAGGTCTGTTCAGAGGTCTGATGAGGCATGGGGGCCTAATCTGAGATCTACTGAGGAATGGGAGTCTGATTTGGGGATCTGATATGAGGTCTGATGAGAAATGAGGCCTGATATGGGGGTCTGATCTAAAGGTCTAATGAAGATTGTGGGTCTGATCTGAGGTCTGATGAAAAATGTTTTTTAATCCTTATTTTTCTCCTCTAAAACCTAGGTGTGTCTTATGGTGTGGGAAATACAGTGATCTTCATTTCATACTTTTAAAGCCTCCAGTAGCACATCATAGTTACATAGTTAATACGGTTGAAAAAAGACATAAGTCCATCAAGTTCAGCCAAGGGATAGGTGAGGACGTGAATCCGAGAAGGAAGTGAAACTCAGATTTGTACACGTTTTCATATGCATTAATGTCATTTACTTTTAAGAATTCATCTAAACCCTTTTAAAATGGTATTGCCTACATGTTTTGATTGACACAGTGATCTTAATCATGGCTGGAATATAACAAATGTGATTTTCTTTGGGCCCCTGACACACCAGGTCCATGTGGGTAAGAACAACCTCTGCGTAATTATGCCCCTCCTATAGTCACAGCCCTGGACATTTGTTTTTTTTTCTATTTAATTGCACTCTATAATTGCCATAAAAACAAGGCTATAAGTCCGGACTATTCTAATATCAGACTGGAGTTAGACCTGGGCAGCTATGTTTGCTTCATAATTTTTTTTTTTTTTTAACTCTGTACTCATGTATTTTAAGATGGGAAATAGTAGCTGATGCATGCTGGGAGCTGTGAATAGCAATCTAGTGGAAATGACATTGACAGGGTGCTTACTGATATGTGCTGTGACTAAGACATTTTCCTATTCAGAGAATCTGTCTGACACCCTGGTCATCAGGATGGCGTGTGCTTCCCATACATTTACAGGTCACTGTCACTGAGCCAAATTTCATCAGGATTTGATGAATAGTGTGAAAAGCCTGATGATTCAATCAGCTTATTACTCACCCTTTTGTGAATAAAGCCCTTTATCCCCCTGTCCCAGTCACATACAGAGTAGGTTTTAAGGACCTCTAAACCTAAAATGAAAGATGTATTGTATAAAATAGCTATTGGTGAAGTCCACAGATATGTCTAGGCTAGGAACAGTCATCAGAGCTGGATTCATAAGACTGGTATCAGTGAAAAACACATTCTCCTCATATATTTTGGAGAATCTCTTATACGATTCGACAGCTGCTATAAAATTTGCAGTTGAGTCGCAGCTAATTTTAAAGGAGCGCTGAATGCCATGTAAAAGGCACATAAAAGTGCATTTCATGGAAAGAGATGGAATTAATATTCACAAATATAGATGTAAATGTTTCTGGGAGGTCTTAGATCTGGAGATATGAGAGTTGAAGTGTGGATCGTGGGGGCGGACATTTTTCCTACCCTTTATGTCAATAATCCCATTCTGCTTACTTTGAAAGATGGGCAAATCAATTTAAACAATGTTATATTCATGGCAAATAAAGCCTTCTTGACCTGCAAACTGTGAACTGCCAAATAAAAATGTAGAAAGGGATCACTGTTAATCCCAGTCATTCTTGCCTGCTCAGAAATAAGACTGCAGGAATCTCTATATTCTAGATTTATGCGCCTTCACATTTACAGGATATATTAAGTTACATAGGCTGCATTGTAAAAGTAGGTAATATAAACCCAGTTCTAGTCATCCTAGGTTTAATCACCCTATAAAGAGATCACAATAAAGATATATTAAAAGGTTCTCCACTTTGAACAATCCCTACTTCTTAGAAGGGTCCCATAATACATTAATTACAAAGTGTTGCTAAACTGGGACCCCTAGCAATTGAAAGGACCTATCTTTGGGATAGGGCATCAATATCAGACTGGTGGGGGTCCGATGCCTGGCACCCCCACCAATCGGCTCTTTTGGGGAGCCACTGTCATGGACATTCCTATGACAGATAACAGGAGGTCTGTCAGATTGGCAACACGTGGTATAACCTGACATGTTTTCTTTTTTTGTTGTTGGTATTTACCACACCCTTTTCCCTCAGGTCTTCCTGGTGTGGTAATTGTCCCTCCCCTATTTATTGCTTCTTCTCACACTATTCCTTGCGGTTTATAGCTTCAGTTGTTGTAGTGGTGTGCAGCAGTTTGGTTTTCATCTGAGATCCTGGATCCTCCATTTCTTCACTGAAAGATAAGTTTCCTTTTCCCTTCTGTGTGTTTTGTTATTAGGCCTAATCTCCTTTCTCTCCTACGCTTGGTTTGGTTCCCCCCCCACACACCTGCGGGTGACAGCCACGGTACCAAAAACTAAACTATAGAGCCCAGCTACCTATATTATGTAGTGGCCCTCAGCTCCCATTCAAGTTCATAAGAGTGCCGTTTCAAGGCCTACACTGATACAACACAGTGAACAGAGCTTCTGCTTCCACTCCTGTCTAGTTTCCAGCACCACAGCTGCCCAAAACAACTAATCGGTAGTGGGTGCTGGGTGCCAGATCCCCACCAATCTGATATTAATGTCCTGTCCTGAGAATAGGGCATCAATATCTGTAGCCTGGGCAACCCCTTTGATGCATTGGAAAATCTCTTAGCAAATAAATTACTCCGCAGCACCACTATGGGAGAAATTAAGCATCATAGAGCAGCTATTCAAATAAACGGGTTGTCTGTGTAATATAGGATAGGACAGGTCCTCCACAACAAAAGAAGTTCTTTGTAGCTGCTCTCCATCTGTCAAAGATATAAGGCTTCTGATCAGAGACCTCCCCCTCTATTAACTCCCTAATAGGATATATAAACATGAGTTTTCTAAAAACGTGATGGCTGCAACCAGTCATTGACCTCAGTGGTACACTGAAGAGGCCAGTGATTGGCAGTAACAGTCATGTGTTGTTGATGTAATATCATTGCTACAGCTGGGTATGCAGAGCAAGACTGGGAGAACAGAAGTGGCTGTGCTGGATCTGCTAGGTAAGTACTGCTCTATACTTTATTGAAGGGTATAAACCAGCATTGTCTGATTTCTTCCAGAGTAAGTTCTAGTTGTCTAGTTTACTGCAAAGTTGGGCTATTTATATAATTAGCTCTCTCATGTAGCAACTACTCCCATTCTTCAGATTTGAACTGTGGTACCTTGGAACCAAACCTGAGTTTGGGAAATGGTTTTTATGAAGTTATTATGCAAAGTCTCGCAAGACTTTGCAAAGTAATAACTTCGGCTCATCTGAGCCAATACATTCTATAAGTTTTATGCGAATCGACTTCAGAAGTTTCATCCGAAGTTGATTCGCTCATCCCTAATCTCCATAATGACCCTAACCCTCCCCTGACCCTCAGACAGACTTTGAATTGCACAACCTCTACCTGCTCTGACCTCAGCTTGTTCCTGACTAAGGTTTTGCATGACTTCCTGGTGTTTTGAACCAGTGTCTCTTTAACCCAGTGAGTCAGCAGTCTACTGAACAAAGACTAGTAGCAGCCTGGTGTTTCCCCTGCACCGGAGTCCAGTTACTTATATAGTGATTAATGACTGAAGACCAGGGTGGCCACTTAGATAACGCCGTTATCCCCAAGTCAATACTGTTCAGTAAACACAGCAGAAGTACATCTAATTTGCTAACATACATACAAGTTACTAGTACGATTTTCAGGGATTTATTCTGATTGCCATAATTGGAGTTGGGAAGGATTTTTTTCCATAAGACGAGGAAAATTACCTTCTTCCTTGTGCGTGTTTTGCCTTCTTCTGGATCAACATTGAAATAAGGTAGTTTGAACTAAGTGGACTTACAGTATGTCTTTTAAACCTGTTACTATGCTGTCTTCTTGAAAGCAAAAGGTGTGAGAGAAGCATGTGTGGGAGAAGGGTGGGGTTGCACTTTAATGTGTGGGAAACATTGCCTTTATAATCTGAGGACATTCTTGAGTGAGGGGATGGTCCTCCGTTTTGGTGAGAATTACGTTTTAAACTCCAAACTGCATCTAAAGAATAACCTTGTATATGTCTATAATTTTGTAAAGTATCAGAATCGTGCTTGGAGCTTTTTGTTCCCGTCATTACATAATCCACAATTCAAAGAGATTAACCTTGTATTAAAATACATATGAAATAAGTGAAATATTAGCCTTGCTCTTAAAAAATACATTCACTCATTGTTCCGGTTACTCAGTCGGGAGCTTTTCTCAATATAATTCTCTGCTGTTTGTCACACCCTGCAGGGGATACCAGTGTCTGCTGATGCTTTGAAGATGATCGCTGAATCAATGCGGAGACATCAGGGGGATATTCATTAAACCAATAAGTTTCCTGTTGTTTGAAGCCACAAGACTGTAGGTCGTATATTGTGATACAAATTTGTACCTGACGCATGGATTTTGATATTTTATTTCGCTCCGAAATAAAAGGTTTTATTTTCTATATTAAGTACTGAAATTGGAAATATTTTCACCGCTGTTAATATAAAACGTCAGCAAGACAAGATCAATGATACATAGGCAGCTGCTTTTGTATACAGTGCTCTTATCATTATTCATATCCTCTGTGTCATGCTGCCCTGTCCTTATATCCTGCTTTTTTTTAGTCAAAGCCCTGACTTGAACCCAACGGAAATGATGTGTCAGGATCTGCAGAAAGCAAAACCTAAAAAAACATACCCTTTCAACACAGTGAAGAATAAAAGGTTGTCAAAGCATATCAGCCGAATGTCTACAAAAAGGACACTCTTTTGGTGTTCTTCAAAGGAAGTCTATGGTTACATCGGGAGATTTTTCTGGGGTATCCTCTCAGAGGAGGTAGCGTGCTAGGTCTCCTTAAAGAGACCAGGTGTGTATAGAGACTTATAGGTAATGCACTATGGAAAAATAATATGTAAAAAAGGTCTCTACCAAGAAAAGAGAACCGTATTGCTAGCAAAACCTTGTGGAAGTGGCTCCCTATGTGTCAAAATCTGACTTGTGACATGACAAGGGAAAACAGCCAAACCAGATATCTATCCTTAGAGAACTGTTTCGGGGTGCCTGCTTCTCGTCATTACAAAGTAGGATTCTGGCCTGCTGAGTCTGATGCCTTGTTGAGTCTGATGCCTGATTGGCGGAATCTGACTACTGAGGCCCCTGCTGATCACTAAACTGGGGGTCTGTGTTCCCTTGTATGCTGCTGCACCATTCAATTCTATGGGACTGCTAGGGTAACCAAGTACAAGTGCTAGGCTAGCTTCGGTAGCCCCGTAGAGTTGAAGTAAATCACAGAAAAGGGGTATTAGTGCACAAAAATAGATGCAAACAATATATACTGTATAAACTAAGACCTCATTCTGATATGATAAAATCTGAGACTCTTAGCCAATATATTTTGATCAAAACACAGCTGTGCCCACCTACCCAGCGTCACCGTGGTCTCAGGTCAGGCAGGTCCTATGCTAAACCTAACTATGCCGTTGGGCATCTATATCTAGAAGCGTGGACACTGCACATATAGGTGTGTTGCTCCTAGTGACCTCTATGTGCATACAGCAACCAATGAGAGGAGGAACAAACACACCTATATGTACCACGCAATCAGGCGCTCAATTTGATAGGAAGAGTAAAAGTGCACAAGAATGCTACTCAAGATAAGCTAAGAGTGCATTGAATGGAGCAACAGCACATATGTGTGTCCGCAGCTCCACGGAAATGAGGGAACACGGGCCCTCCATCTAGTGATCAGCAATGGGCCACAGCAGAGAGAACCCTACCAATCAGACACCTATTCCTTATCCTGTGAAGGACGGATATGTTGTTGCGATGGGATAAATATCGTAACTCCCATAGAAGTGAATGGAGAACATACTGTGCATGTGCTGTGTGTTATTTTTCACCTTGAGATCTTGGGAGGTGTGGGTCCCACCTTTTGGACCTGTACCTATCTGACAGCTAGCAATATGCCACCAATGTCTCAGATGACACAACCCTTTTTAGGTCGACTTTGACTATTTCTCTAGAAAACATTTGGACGTTCTGTCACAGTTCTGTTTTTAACATGTAGGCTCTAAAATTAGTTCTATCGCCATCTGAAGCAGCGCCTCCTTGGGGGAAATCTGGTAGTTTGGCAAAGAGCGCATCATGAGGAAACTCCAAGTGTGAAATGTAATGATCCGTTAATACAACTGCAATTAAATTAATTTACTTCTCTTCAAGCTCCAAAGCTGATCCTGGCCTCCCGGAATATGTGTTACTTGCCATCTGTGTAGATGACACAATAGGTTCTGTCAGACTGGAATATGTAGTAATGATATAACAGGGCTTAACCAGCAGCTGATATTACTCGGAGATATAATTTACACAAATATCGACATTTCTGACTTGAAATTCATATACATATATTTTTACCATGATTTGTTACCTCTGGGGCAATGCAAAAATGAAATTTAATTTTATGGGATTAGATGGCAAACATTGAACCAATATAATGTATCCCTCCTATGTCCTTATAGACTGTATTTTCATTAGCTAAACCTGGCAGGTTTCTTTACTACTGTCATCCACTTTTCGGTGCCAAGGGTTTTGTGTGGGAGTTTTTCTATTTGTTAATGTTGTTTTTTTGTTTTTGAGAATTAGTCAGAGAAAAGAACAGGTTTGGAATTTAAAACATAACCTTTACTAGCACTTCTAATGGAGGACTACTTCTTCTACATGACATAGACACCACTAGTGATTAGAAAAAGAAGTAAAACAAAGATCCATAAACCTAATCAATGGAGAAGAATGTGGTAACATCAAAACTGGAATGGTCATACCAAAAATGTCAAAAACATCTGCTAACCCTTTAGCGTCCCATTCAAAAGAGTGACAACGATATTGCCTTGCATTGTAATGTAAGTTAGGTGTTGGCCCCTAGCTCAATTAGTTGAGTGCTAGAGGAGATAGAGAGAAAAAGCTACATGTGCTCATTCCTCAGAGTACTAGGCCTCAACTCCAGAGAATCACAATCTCTGAGAGATTCACAGAGAGAAAGTCATCTCTACTTTACAGTACTCCAGGAAAAGAGAAAGATAAGAAAGAAAGGTCCAAAATCTGCATGGTCAAGAACTGGAGTCAGTCAGTAAGGTATTTGCTGTATAGGTTGATAGAGACTTTACAGAAGTAGGAGGGATATTGCTAAGTCACCCTACACATTTGGACATGGTCTGGCCTATCATATCCTAATCCTGAACTCCTCAGCTGGGAATTAAAGCCACTGTCGCAATGATATTGCCAGCCTTAAATTCTGCAAAGAGAAACATTGGAGAGAAAGAGTTAAGGAGTACTATAATCCCTATCCTGGCCTATATCCATACATTGCTATCTGGGAAGATTTGCACTGAGAATTGTTTGGAACTGTGTTTTGATACAGTTGGATTTACTACAACTCCCATTCTGCACTTTAGTAAAGAGAGATGTTTTTCTTCTACATCCGGCATGGTTACTAACTCTAGCACCATTTGCTGGTCACTGCACCTACATTTCTTGCATTACACCTGTACCAAACCCACAACACCCTGGGCACCACAACTACCATTAGACAGGGGCCCCAACATTAGGATGTGCCTCTAAGAAAAAAAAGGGTATGCCCTCCTATCACTGCCCTGGCCATAAATTTCATAAAATGAAAATAACAAATACTTTATTTCACTAAATATAAAATATTAAAAATTGGAACAAGTCCATGTAGGAGGGGACCATATTCTGCCCTACCTATCTAAATACACAGCACCCGCCCTGATAAGGGTGAACCCATCCAGAACCTTGCCCTAGTACAGCCTATACACAAATGTGTTGGTCCCATGTTCATATCTGCCCACATTGCTGAGAAAAATGATGTTTTAATATATGCAAATGAGCCTCTAGGAGCAACAGGGTGTTGCCATTACACATAGAGGCTCTGCTCTCTTTGGAACTGCTGTGCCCTCCTCACTTTAATTGACAGAACCAAGAAGTAAATTCGTCATAACATCTGGCCTTGTCAATGTAAGTTTTGACCATGCTAACCTGTTTACACCACTAGATAGTGGCTATGACGAGTAGTACATACATAGCTTTTGTGGAACTTTTCTCATTAGGAATAGAGTAAATATGAAGTTTTATTCTGCCTAATTATACTCTCTCAAGTGCCCAGGATGTGAAGTTCCATTGTGAAGTGCTCTCTGCACTGAGCTGCTTCACAGACCTGTCCCCAGGTGACCAGTCCAGCTGTCATTCAGACCAGAGGGATGGGGGGCAGAGCAGTTCACAATGGAGCCTTGCCTCCTAGAGTAGAATTTAGCAGAATAAAATTTCATATTCTCACTAATCCTATGCAGCATCATGAATGATAATCGGTGGCCCCTATCATCATCTTGTCCATGGGAATAGGTGTTACTTATCATTCATGATGCTGCATTATCATTTATTTGCTTATTTTATGTCTTGGATATTCCCATGATTTTCATTGTATTGCCTCCGATGTTATTTGCTAGGTCTGATTTTGTGACTGTGCTGGCTCCTGTTTGTGGCTGGTGATATTCTACCAGCCAGTGGCGTAGCATCCGAAGTCAATTCGCTTATCCCTAATTATTATGCCCTTCTTGTTATTATTATTATTAGAGATTAGCTAAATTCGTTCACGCTTTGTTTGGTAGTAAAAGGTGAATTGTGTTATG
Organism: Rhinella marina; assembly: GCA_900303285.1. Classification (NCBI taxonomy): domain Eukaryota; kingdom Metazoa; phylum Chordata; class Amphibia; order Anura; family Bufonidae; genus Rhinella; species Rhinella marina. The sequence goes on along the minus strand of ONZH01005764.1, from coordinate 669,593 downwards.
GATTTTGTTACCACGGACCATAACACAATTCTATGACGGAATGCATAACGGAATGCCTTTAGAGGCATTCCATTATTCATTCCGTCATAATAGAAGTCTATGGTTTTGCATAATGGATCCGTTCCGTCCCATTTTCGTGCATAACGGATCCGTCCCCTGCATAACGGAGACCCTTCTAGGTATGCTGACTTGCTTTAGTATGAACCTCTTGTACCTGAGGTGGCACATTTGATAACCTCTTTTAGCAAATTTCCCTTATTTTGGTTGGGGAGGGAGCCACGGTAAAAATGTTTTATAAAAAATATTGCTCTTTAAGTTTAGAACAGTGATCACCCCAATTACGGACTGCTGTTTGAATCATTTACACATTACAGGCATTGCTTGATGGTTTTATTTGGTTTCAAAGAAAGCCAAGAGTGTCCTTTAGGGTTATAACTCATCCTTGGTCTCAAGGGGGCTTGGGATAGCCAGATGTCAAAATGTGTTATGGAGCTGCCGCGTCGGCCCAGATAAAAGAGTAGTGGAAGTTTGTTCCACATAAAAGATGAGTAGAGGTGGAGGCCTCAGTAGCAGGTGGCCCATTGTTTACTCTGTAAAGTTATCAAAATCCCCCTCAATGTAGTCATAGTAGGGTTTTACTTACTCCCACTTCCCCTTCAAACTATGGAGGGGCTGTGTCTTCACTTTAAAGAGTATTAGGGCCTTAGATTGGAAACATCTTCCACTTATTTATTTAACATCCAAGTTCTTCAACCTCGCCCTAGTCCTCAGGCCTAGCTCTGGTATCTCCTCTATTTTGCAGCTTTATACAGACAAATTCTGAGGGGAGTTTTACAGCTATCTTAGAATTCACCATATTTTAGAGAAACACCCAAAACCTGGCTTTCAGCTCCCTATAGAGTTTATCCATTACTTAAGTGATTCTCTTTAAAAAAAAATAAAAATAAGGGGAATTTAGCTATTTTGCTCCTTTTTTGTATCCTATCCCAAATTTACTAATGTGCCTCAAATGCTAAAATGGGAGCGAGATTTAAAAGCATCTTTTGATACTTCCAATCGGAAGAAAGCGTATTTAGTGTTGCTATGTGGGAACTATCACAAAAGATTCTACTTAGGTGGTATCTTGCTCCAGTGCAAATCTCCAAGTCCTATCACTCTTACCCGGAGCTCTGGTAGAAGGGATGGGGGGCAGAGGTTAGATCCTTCACATTTGGTGGTCCTGTGTCTTCATGTAGGATTTTTGGCAAGAAGATTGCCTTAGGCCCGGCTTTTGCATTGCTCTTCTTGGATTTGGAGATACTCCTGCCCTGCGCTGCATGAGATCCACTGATCCTAGAAGCATGCTGCTTCATTTAATCTGGGAGACTTGATCCCCTCCTTAAGATGTATTTACTTTATGGAACAGCTCATTTCCCAATGTTTCAATAGACTGGACAGGTTCAATAGAGATTGGGGTCCCTTTGGTCACTACTTGAAATCCTTCAACTTGACCATCATTACCCCTCTTACTCTTTGATATCTGGATATCTGCAGATCGTTTTGGTTGTTATGCCAATCTAATTTGATAGACCCTTTGCTGGACTACAAGATTTCAAGACACATGGTTCTCCAATGCAAAAACTCATATTTCTCCAATGTAAAATGTTTAGTTTAACATCCCCCCACCCCCAACTATTATTGGCCCTTCAGGTTCCTGGGATGAAATAACTATATTGACATCCCCCTAAAATTTCACCCCTGTCTGAAGAAAAAAAAACTTAAAAAGCCATCAGAAATCAGTAAATTCCAATTTTATCAAAAATTAGCAAACCATTACTGACACCAAGACCTACAGTATCAGTAATGCACGTGTTCTGAAACAATATCTGTAACACAGGATTATTATTTTTGGATACTCATGCGCAATACTTATGTAGGAGTATTAATTTGTGTGTGTTTAGGTTTGCCTAGTTGAGCTTTTGATTATGACTGTGAGCAATGCTGAAATGCTTGTTGTAGAAGCAGTGAAAAATAATCCAAGTAATATGCTTTTCCAGGTGAGTCTCCCCAGCAGGCGTAATGTCATGTGCCTGCAGCAGGGTCAGGCCAAAGATGTAAGATGATCAGATTTCATGAGCTTTAAGAACTTTACAGTGATGTATGTTCTTTGAGTTGATGGATGGGAAACATTTTGGGTGTCTCCAATTTGTTATGAAGCTTCTGTGATGGAAATAGACATCTTAAATGTGTATATGAAAGATTTGCTGAATGAGCCTCATACTCACACGCCAAGGCAAACCTCATGAAACGTTAAGAAAACAGATGTAATCAGTGAGAAGCAATGCCGCATCAGGATCCAACCTCATGTTACTTTTGAACTGCCCTTGCCCTTGAAGTTCTGTCTCCCCGAAAGTGTTTATATTAAATTAAGAGAGTTTGGGAATAAAATGTTAAAACATCATTCGACCTCAGCAACCGATTGATAAATTGTCACAGCATGCTGTGACCGCGGGTGAAACTTCACCATAGCAAAACTCAGGGCTGATGAGAAGCAGAAAGAATGAGTGCACTGTAAAATATTATTTTTACAGTTTAGGCTAAAACCCCTGCGCTGAAGCCTAAGGTTAAAGGCCAGCTGTCTTGAGGAGACAATTTAGACTATGGTACTGCTTCCTGACAAATCCCAGGCACAGTAAGTAATGAGCCCTTATAACTGCCTATATATAAACAGCGGGTTTTCTGTTACATAGGATGTTAAAGGAGTATATACAGGGGCGGACTGTGAACTTAAAGTGGCCCTGAAAAAAAACTAAAAGTGGCCCCATGTTGTAGGTGAGTCCAAATTGACAGAAGGCAGGGCAATACAAGTAGGCTGGGTCAGTAATACCATAGAGCAAATTACGTTCCCATCAGAACCATATACCACACTGAAGGACAATATCCTGCCCCAAAAGTTGATCCTCTGTGATGAGCATCAATAGATGCCATTTTCTGTCCTCCTACATGTTGTCTTTGTTTAAGATATGGAGCAGGGGACTTAGGAGGGGAGACACGGCCAGAGCAGTTGGATTCAGGAGGGCATGTGAGGTTGCTGGCCGGGTACATGAGTAATTGATTCTCACAGCGTTAATTGCCGCTGAGAGCTCATTATGTACCCGGCCAGCAGCAGAGAGTAGGGCTTGAGTGGCCACCTGGGCATCAGCCCACCGGGAAATTTCTCTGTAAGATCTATGTCCAAAGCACCCCTGTAAGCTTGTATAGGCAGGGTTTTGAACCTCAGGTATCATATATACACTACCAAAAAATGAAAAAACACATGGAAAACTTAATGTGTCAACATAAACCCTGCTGCGGAACCCAAAATAAAGGGTGCACCACCTTGGTTGTGTGATCATTGACCGAGTACCTCTAGCAGTTTATACTTTGTCAATCTCGGCTCAATTGCATCAAGTTTTTCAGGTGTTCTTTTTTCATTTTTCTGTAGTCTATATGTATATATTTTAAGTATAAAATGTTATTGGTCTATAATTATTACAATGTGTTACCCCAATATTATCTATTGTGAAAGGCTATCAAAGTCCGGGGTGCTATATGAATATATAACAATAATGTAGGAACATCAGAAGGAGACCAGAATCTAAACATCCTCTATAACTATGATTCTGTTATTCTTTATGTGCTTTTTTTTTTTTTTTTTAAACATGTTGTCATGTGATTGTTTTTGTGTCTGAAATTTTGTTGCTCTTTGTGTCTTTGTTGTTTACCATCATATATACAGAATTTATTTTCCAAAGATTTGGTATAAACCAAAGGGAAAAACTAATGTGTGTGGCACAGTTCAGGTATGAGATTCTATGGCAATAGGCACATTGATTTTTGTAAGTTTTTTTTTATAATTATATTGGGTGCTTGCTGAAGCTTGGGGTGCATGATTATCAAAGAAGGCCACTTACTAAACAGTAAACTGAATAGGCTGAAATAGAGGAGTCCACAACAACAATAAGATGAGTATCTTCTATACAGCTATTAAAGATAAGTGAAGTTTTGGAAAATTTGATTAGGTTGCTTTGCAGAATTTTACAAAAAAATTTGCTTCTTGACGAATTACTTTTTGTGAGTAGTGGGTGTAATGACAGGGAGCTTTAATAGCACTGCTCCCCATCGTTGTACCCCTCAGATGCTGCATTCATACATGATCGTGGCATCTTAGAGTAAAAACAGTGTAAAATTAACAGAAAAAAAACAATAAATCATACTTACCTCCTCCATTTGCTCGTGACGGGCCGGCCACAGCCATCTTGCTTGTATATCTGACACCAAATCTTGTGAAGTCTGAGATGACATTGTTACGCCAGCCGGCCGAGATCTATAATCAAGATGGTCGCGGCTGGCCCGTTGCAAGCAAATGGAGGAGGTAAGTATGATTTTTTTTTTGTTTGTTTTGTAGTCAGAACCAGGCGGGATGCACAGTACAAATTACGAGAGACAGAGAGTGGACAAAGGATGAGCCAAGGTAAAAAACACAAGCAATCCAGATCAGTACAGGAGCAAGTACCAGGAACTTAGCTAGTGAGCCCAAACAAGATTATCACTGGTGTATGGCTAGGAAGGGGTTTAAATAGAGCAGCGAGTCCCAGAATCAGAACCTGATAGGTCATGACTGGGCGCTCCATTAGTCAGAACACTAGCACACAGGAATAGAGCAGCTGAGCAATCAGCCCACTGCTAGTCTACTCCAGCACATGTTCATTGCAGGGGAAAACAAGCATTGCATCCTTTTGCTAAGGATGCTGTCGTGTCACCAGGGGGCGTGGCTCAGCAGCGCGTCTCTCCCGGCGCAGTCATTGGTTGGCTTGCTTTATGACAGAATTATATGCAAATTGTACCACAGATTCTAGGCGCAGACTCATTAGTAAATATGGACCATTGTGTTAATTTTATCATATGGCCCATTACTGATGTAATGATGCCAATTAACTATAGCTTCTTTCATTTTTCTCTGAAAATAAATTACTTTATGTCTTTATAGCTTCCTTATATCACAGTCTTGAAGACCATTCTTAGGCTCCTGGGCTGCCATAGCAACCCATTAGCACCAAATGACGTATTGCAGGGGCACCAGTGGGGTGACAGAGGGAGCCAAAGTCAAGCTAGCATTGTCCTTGACAGCTAAGGGGTTAAATGAGCAGGATCAGAGATCTCTAATCCCACCCATTACCAAGGGGTGTCAGTTATATAATACAGTCAGCACCTGCAAATGATGGTGTGGACACATCTCATGTAAAGACCTCTTTGACATGCTATTTCAGTAACATCCTGTTAGTTCATCCTTCAGAATGTCTTCAGAATATCTTAGGAGCAACGAGTCCAAGAACCAAAGTGCCATGAAATATCCTAAAGTTTTCTTTTGAGGATAGAAGATTGATGATGATCTATCCTTCCCATCCCAATGATTACCTCTGATCGGCAGAACAAAACAGTGGTGCTCTCTAGATCTTCTTTGATTTCTTGTCCAAAGTTTGATTGGATAATGCGGGTTAAAGCCTTTTTAGGCCCACACATATTGTGACGCCCAGGTCATGGTAGTAGAATATATTACATTTGAATGAAGGTTCAGTACATCTTTGCTGTGAGTACTCAGTGGTTTCTGGTGGAGCATTTACTCAAGGAGCAATTTCTTTATCTAGATTACATATTGCATATAGAGATAATATTGGGTGGAACAACTAAATCTTTGCAGGGTAAAGGATAGCACAATCTCTTCATCTTAAATCCTAATTGACATTGCAAATATTGGATTTAAGACAAGGTGAATAGGTGATAAAGCCTGCAGAGGATTCTACAGTATGTATTGCAGTTTTTCCAAATGTTTTGGGTTATTTGACACCAGAAGCAGGTCTGACAGTTTATATTTGTTAGGCCATTACCAAGATGCTTAGGCCCCTTTCACACCTGCGGCACAGGGCTCCGGCAGGCTGTTCCGGTGGGTGAACTGCCCGCCGGATCCGTGCTGCCGCAGGTGCACGTGTGGGGCCGGAACTACGCGCTGGTCCCATTCACTGTAATGGGGGCGGGCCGCAGATCTGATCACAGCACAGCAACCCCTGCCGAGAGGCGGTCGGAACGAAAATACAACATATACCTACTAAGGGTAGGTAAATGCTACAAAATAAGAATGCTTTAAAAATAGTAAGTGTTAATAGTTTATTTTTTCAATTAACAAAATGCTAAGTGAATGAACAAAAGATCTAACTCAAAACAAGTATCTGCCTGTATTTTTCAGCATTGAGGACACCATTAATCCTCAGCAAATCCTCAACTACATTTGCTGAAATATATCCTCAGACTTACAAAAACCCTCCACCATGCTTCACTGTTACCTGCAGATATTCATTATTGTACAGCTCTCTAGTCCTTCAGCAAACAAACTGCCTTCTGTGTAAGACAGATATTGACTCATAAGTCCAGAGCACCTGCTGCCATTTTTCTGCACCCCCAGGTCCTATGTTTTTGTGCATAGTTGATTCGCTTGGACTTGTTTCTACATCAACTGTATGTCTTTTTCGCAACAATTCTTTCATGAAGACCACTTCTGACCAGATTTCTAGGAACAGTACATTGGTGTGTCTAGGTCTGCCAGTTATAACCTGATGGCACTGCTGGACAGCATCAAATTTCAAAGGGAAGTAAGCATGATGTGTCTTTCATCTATTGCTTTCCTTGGTCAACCACTATCTATAGTCCTAAATGTTGCTCATTTCTTTATGCAACTACAAAAGAGCGTGAACAGAATATCCAACCCTAGTCATCTTTAAAATATTTGCCTGAGAGAAACCTTGCTGATGCAACATAACTACCTTTTGTCTTGTTGCTGTACTCAGTCTTGCCATTGTGTACCACCTTTGACAGGAAACTGTCTTCCACAACCTTACCTTTGTAGTAGAATTTGGCTGTTCCTTGTCTAGTTTTAAACCTCTTGCACACAGGGCTGCCATCATGAATTTCAGAGCCCCATACAGGCAGGTTTTGTGGGATTCTCCCCTTCCTGAGCTCCTAACCGCCCACCCCCACCTTTATACATTACAGTTTTAGGTCAGGACATGAGATGTGAGATCAGAATCCTCAACTTGGATCCGGGACTCAGCAATGGCTGCACCCCCAAGCTTAGGATTCTGACAAGAGTAACGCAGTACTGTCTTGCCTTCACAGCTGTTTCTGTTTCATTTACTGACTGTATTTTTACATACATAAGAAAATGAAGATTATTATCACCTCTATGGTATAACTAGTTAGTCATATAATCCTACAAAATCCCTGATTTTGTGCAAATGTACCTAGAAGAATTGATGCTCTTTTGAAGGCAAAGGGTGATCACACCAAATATTGATTTGATTTTAGAATTTTCTCTTTCTTCACACATTTTGTTAATTGATAAAAATAAACTATTATGGGCCACACAGCCACACAGATTTCTGCAAGCAGTTGTGGAAGCCAAAACAAGGAGTGAATTCATAAAAAAGGAGAAGCAGCATCTGTCTTTTATACTTTCTCTCCTTTTATGATCCACTTCTGATCTTGGCCTCCAAAATCTGATTGTCTGGCTGTGCCATAACATTTCTATTTTTGAAAGCATTCTTACTTTGCAGCATTTTTTTCAAATCTGCCTGAATCTTTTATACAGTACAGTACAGATCGGGAAATGTTCCCAATGTTTACCTCTAACATTTAGAGGAAAGAAAGTTTCACCATCATCATAAATGAGTATTCCTTACTGTAAGAGCAGAAAGGTTATGGCGCTTTCTACCAGAGGAGGCTGTAATGGTTGATTCAAGTTTAGGAGGGTCTTGGATGCCTTTTTTGAAAACTTTTTTGAAAAATTGCTAATTATAGGTACTAGATTTCTGTAGATGGGTTGTTGATTCAAGGATGTATTCTATTTGCCATATTCAGAGTTGGAAGGAATGTTCCCCCTAAATGGGCATTTGGACTCATAGGGGACTTTTCCTTCCTCTGGATCATCACTGTAGACCAGTGCTTTTTTTCATCCTTAACTATGTTGCATATTTATATACACACTATGAAAAGCATCGCTGACAGGCTTTTTACATATCTTCTTTGACTATGAAAATATTCTGTGGCATATACGCTTTATATAACCATTCTACCTTGAGCCACCAAGATAATGACTTAAGGCAGGGAATGCTTTCTGAAAGGAAGGCCTCATAGTGAGCATTATACAAAATATGCCTGTGTGCCATTCAGTCTGAAAGTACTTTGCATTAACCTTCACTTCAAGGAGTCTTAATCTGAGATTTTATGTCTTACACAACATGCAAAATATTGAAAGAAAAAATAAAACTCAGCAAATGTCTTTGGAGGAGAAGAAAATAATATAGAGAAGGCAACTTGAAGAAAACCTGTAACTACTTGTATTTCCCATGTAATGAATAAATTACTCGGATTATGCAATGAAGGTCCAGATGGTTGTTAGCATTTGGGGGGGGGGGGTCCCTGTACAGTCTTAATCTATTCAATCAGTTCAGATCTGGACCTTCATTGTACACTATGAGTAATTTATTACCTGGGAGTGCTAGTATTTACTAAAATAGACCTGTAACACCCAGCTGGACCTTCATCACAAATTGCTAGTAATTCATTAATAAATTCTAGCAGGAATAATAAAGGAATGGCACAGCATAGAGTCATAAGAATAGATGGGGCAGCATTGTTATTACATGGGGGATGCGAGTAGTTACAAAAACAGACATGTCAGGAGAGTCGGCAGCTCCTCTTTAAAGCATTACTCAACTCATTTGAATTAAACTTTCATTAAAGGGTTATTCTCATTTTAGACAATGGGGGCATATCGCTATCTCCAGAACGGAGCCCCCGAAATGAATGAGGGCGCACTGCGCAAGCGCAGCCGCCCTCCATTCATTTCTATGAGGCCGCCGAAAATAGCCGAGCGCTGGCTCGGCTACTTCCGTCGGCTCCATAGAAATGAATGGGAGCGCACCGCGCATGCACGGCCCGGCTCCCATTCATTTCTATGAGCGGCGCGGGGAGCTGCGCCTGGTGGTGGCCGGACCCCCGGAAACCTGGGGTCCTCCAGGCGCAGCGCTCCCCGCTCCGTTCTGGAGATAGGTGCGGGTCCCAGCGGTGGGACCCGCACCTATAAGACAATGGGGGCATATCCTAGCGATATGCCCCCATTGTCTAAGATGAGAATACCCCTTTAAGGAGTCTTTCAGACAGCCATAGTGTTTTGCAGTCTGCAAATTGCGGATCCACAAAACACGGATACTGTCTGTGTGCGTTCTGGAATTTGAGGACCTCACATGGCTGCCGCCAGCACTATGATAGAAATGCCTATTCTTGTCTGCAATTACAGACAAGAATAGGACATGCTCTATCTTTTTTGCGGAGCCGCAAAATGGAACAATGGATGCAGGCAGCACACTGTGTGCTATCTGCATCTTTTGCGGCCCCATTGGAACCAATGGGTCCGCACTCGTTCCGAAAAATTGCGGAACGGATGCGGACTTATTCATACGGTCATGTGAATGGACCCTAAAGGGGTTGTCCCATTGCAAGCCCTCATCCCCTACCCACACACTAGGGGATAAGTGTCTGATCAGCAGGGATCCGACTGCTGTTGCCTTCACTGACCACAAGATATATAGCATTGCCAGAGACAGCTGAGCACTTGTACTAGACTTCCTCTCACAGTGCCACAAAGTTGAAGGAAGAAAAAGACTTAATAACAGCTCCATATGCTTCTACAGTGGTGACTAGTTACGTGCTGGAAAGAACTGCCCAGCTGGCTATTAGATAGCAGTGAGTGGTTTTATAAAACTTCTAGTAAAATTAGTGATTTCCACAAGGGTATTTCACAAAAGTATCACAAGCACTATAGAATCATAGCAGTAGTTTAATAAAGAAGACCAGATACCAATTGTATAATTCTAGGCGGTGAAAAGAAATAGCAAAAATTTGGCATCATTATAAAAGATTATTTTATGCCAGTGCAAACTGAAAAAAAATAAGAAAAACTTGTTGCATTGCCCTAAAAAATGCTAGTAAGTCCCACAAAAAAGTCAGAAAAGCAGGGGTGGACTGCGAACTTAAAGTAGCCCTGGGAAAAAACAAAACAAAAGTGGCTCCATGTTGTGGGCGGGTCCAAATGTCAGAAGGCAGGGCCAACACAAGTAGGCGGGGTCAGCAATACCATAGTGCCAACCGACCCAGCAGAAGCAAATACCACAGTGCTGCCATTTTCTGTCCTCTGCCTCCAATTGTTTCCGAAGGGGTCTTAGGAGGTGAGATGTGGGCCATAACAGTTGAATTCCGGAGGGCACATGCTGTCGCTGGCCGGGTACATGAGTACCTGATTCTTACAGTTTTAAAGGCTTTTTCCAAATGTTTTTTTTTTACTGATGACCTCTGGAATAAGGGGGCCTAAAGTATATACATTTCTTAACCCATACTTTTCATTTCTTAAGCAAACAGGCCATGGATCCCAAGCCCTTCTCTCTGCCAATGGCTGGGTACATAATGAGCTCTCAGCGGTAATTAAATGGGTTTTCCAAGTGTTTTTTTTTTTTTTTTCTGATTAGCTGGATAGGTCATCAGTATATGATCATGGTGGTCCGACACCCGGGCCCCTGCCGATCAGCGTTTTGAGAAGGCATTAATGCTCACTGTAGCGCTGCGGCCTTCTTACAGCTCACAAAGCACAGCACTGTACATTGTATTGCAGCTGTTCTTGGAATCGCACTCAGGCACATTGACTTCAATGGGCCTGAGCAGCACCTTAGCCATGTGACCAAAGAATGATGTCACACGGACTGCGAGCGTCGCTGCCTTTTCAAACAGCTGATCTGAACGGGATCGAGCATCGGATCAGATACTAATGACCTATACAGAGAATAGGTAATCAGTAAATCGGGGATCTATGGCCTGTCTGCCCCTAAAGACTGGGTTTAGAGTATGGGTTAAGAAATGTATATACTTTATGCCCCCTTATTCCAGAAGATGTGAGTCCTGTGGTCCTAAAAGGGTTAGGGTGAGCTCATACATGACATTTTTTCTAATGTATTTTTAAAAAGTACAATTAAAGGGGTTATCCAACCCCTATAATGACCCCCTTTCCAATACCTGGGCACCTCATATAGATTATACTAACCCTGCTCCTCGTCACCTGCGTCACTCCTGATCCCCGCATGCAGCCGCTACATATCCCCGTCGCGCAGATCACAGCATCCAGCGACAGGGAAGGGGGGGGGAGATGAGGGTGTGAACAGGCAATAGCAGGGCACGACAGGGACAAGCCTCCCTAGCTTTTTCTGCGATGCGGTGGTTGTGCAGGGATCAGGAGCCATGCAGGTGCTGGGGCCCGAGAATTGGAGGGGTCATTGTAGGGGGTGGATTAAGAAAAAAAAACACATAGAAATTGTCCAAACCACCACATGAAAAATTCTTCATTTAGAACATTTTGATTTTAGTCGTGACTCTGACTGTTTATTTTTTTAGAGAATCTTCTTTGAAATTTTTATTTCACAAGGATTTTTCTATAACTTGTATTTTCTTGCCTTTTTTTCTTGCGTCACAGGGGCCTACAGAAATGTTAAGAAAAAGAGCACTTATTCTATGTTCCCACTGAAATTCTCTGCCGAACATCACTGTTTGGCAAGAAGACAGAAGAATGTCCTGACTCTGTAATCTTGGCAAACAGGTGTTATGCCAAAGGTTAAGAATGCAATCCAGGAGCTGTCTGAGCTGAGGCCTACAAGAACATGTACGCACAGATATGCATGCATGCCATGCAAAAAATAAATCTTCCCTTTCACATTACAGTTCACTAGCTGGCAGTGTACACATGAGGAATGGTGTGCTCGGCCCCTTCATAATATAAACTCTCCTCCAACATGAATCAACTTGAGAATGAAAGTTTGTTCAAATGTTATGATGTCAAATGTTTTCTCCAATTTTCTACAATGTGTTTGTAAGACATGAAGCAGATACTCGCCAGAGATTAGATCAGATATATCCCTATAAACAAGATACACATTAACTACACTTACTTAAAGGGGTTTTCTAAGTGATTAATATAGGTCATCAGTACGTGATTGGTGGTCCCCTGACGATCAGCTCTTTGACAAAGTCATGGTGCTCCTCACAGTTTACCAAGCACAGCACTGTACATTGTATAGTGGCCATGCTTGGTATTGCAGCTCAGGCCCATACACTTGAAGTATTTGTGTGTGTGTTTTTTATGGCGCTAGAGAGGGCACTAGGGGCCAAAAGGGGGCACAAGGAAGACATTACTACAGTGAGGGGGCACAAAGGTGGGCATTACTACTGTGAAGGGGCAACAAGAAGCACATAAACACTGTGAGAGGATACAAAGGTGGGCATAACTACTGTGAGGAGGCACACAGGTGAGCATAACTAGTGTGAGGGGGCACAAAGGTGGCCATAGCTACTGTGAGCGGGCACACAGGTAGGCATAACTACTGTGAAGGGGCCACAAGGAGGACATAACTACTGTGAAGGGGCTACAAGAAGAACATAATTATTGTGAGGGGGCATAATGTGGGTACTTCTGCTGTAAAGAAGGCACAGTCTGGGCAGAAATACTGTGAAGGAAGCACAATGTGGATATTACTACTGTAAGGGGCACAGTGTGGGAATTAGTACAGTGTGGTAGCACTAAGGGGAAACCATTTCCCTAGATTACCCTGTTATACATTGGGATGGCTCGGTCTTACAGGGCCAGCACAGCGCCCCCTGCTGGGGATTTCACAAGGGCAGTTACCATCCATTCCTTATGTGATTATTCGTTTTGCCTTATCACCACAGTGACCTTGTTCCGGTTCCAGCGGACATCATGGAGACACGCCAGCGACACTCTGGATGCAGTAGGACCAGTTGGTTCTTTCATTTATTGGAAGGTGTTTTGGCCATGTACCCTATGATAGATTTTAATAGGTAAGTGGGACTGGTTGAGTATAGTTATGCATTGGGCGGAGTTATAGAAGTGGCTTAGTGTAAAAAAGATTTGCCACAGCGCAACAACTGGAATAAAAAACATTCATAAATTTGCCCCAATGCAGCTCTGTCCCTGCTTCTCTTTAGTACAAAATAAAGCTGTCTACCTGCAGACATCAATAGTGGCTTCTCGCCTGCTCGGTACATAGGAATTGTAAATAGCCACCACTGAACTCAATGAAAGCTGAAAAAGTTCTTTGCAATGAGATCCCTTAGCAGTGGCTGCAGAAAAATGTTGTAGATTTATATTGGGATGCAGAAGAACTCCAGCATCGTGCACCATCTCAACAAGTCCTCATAGCAGTGGTGTGGTCTGTCTCCATGTTAAGTCCACCACCAGTCATATTGTAAAAAATACATCCCTACATAAAGGGCTCATGCACACAAATGCATTTTCTTTCCGTGTGTGTTCCGGGGTTTTTTTTTGCGGACCATTACTGGAACCATTTATTTGAATTGGTCTGCAAAAAAAAAAAAACAGAAGTTACTCCATGTGCATTCCATTTCTGTATGGCCGTTCTGCAAAAAAAATAGAACATGTCCTATTATTGTCAACATTACGGACAAGGATAGGACTGTTCTATTAGGGGACAGCTGTTTCGGTCTACAAAATACGGAATGCACACGGACGTCATCCATATTTTTGCGGATCCGTGTTTTACAGACCATAAAATACATACAGACGTGTGCATTAGACCAAAGGAATGTTGAAGATCTCGTTTTCAACTTTTTATTGAGAAGATTGTGATATCTATTTTGTAGTATTGTTCCACTGCAGTGTTAGTATTGTTCCATTGAAAGTCTTACACTTTGTTTAAAGTGAATGTCCACCTTTTAGCACTGCCCCATTTAAGATACAATGTTCTGTGGGAGCTGTGAGAGCTCCTAAACTAATGCATAAACATGGAGCTAATACACAATTCTGGCTTTCTGCAGCTACCACCAGAGGGAGCACATGAGCTCTGTTTTTCCTAATTAACCAAAATGAGCTAAATGACTGGATCTTGTTGTCAGCCTTGCAAAAGAAAATCGAGTCTCCTCTTCTCTGTTTCTATATTTGTACAGAGGGAGTAGACGAAAGCTAAGCCAAAATCTCAGCCTTTTCCTTTGGGCCTCACTGATTCTGTTGCTCTCATCAAGATTAATTATTAAAGCAAATGGTTTGACAAGACTTGAGCCGGTGGATCAATGAGTCATTTATCTTAGGAATGGAATTTTGGTTCTTAAATTCCTAGATGTATCTGGCATAAACTCTACTTCACAACTGAGGGCCAGTCCTCCCTGATTATTATTATTACCACCAGTCCTATTATAATTAGTATTATTATTACATGTTCCCCTTTCTCCTGAATTCATGTAAACTTAAGGATTTTATCAAACATAATATTTATACAACTTGACAACATATATAATAACGAGAAAATCCTGTGCAAAAGTTCTCATGTCACGTCCAGCAGTTACTGCATATTTCCAACTGCTTCTATAACATTTCTTGTAGAGATGTTCCTATTAAAATGCAATTTTTTTAAATTAAAAAATGATGTGTTGCAATTTTAATATTTAACAGGATACTGACCACTGTCCCAACCAGACCTCCAGGGATGAAACCACAATGGAGTTATCCGTCAAAAAACGTTCAGCTGTAGTCATTTTGAGAAATTAAGGCATAGTCTGCTTGCCTGGAGAAGGTTTCTCTTGGTGGTGTGCAGTGTAGCCTCAAGAGATATGCCAAAAACAAGAGTGTGCATGATCGACCACAGCCTGGACTGACCACAAAACAAAAGGACAAATTTTTCTGAGCATGTGCCAAATGGGACAGACTGAAAACTGCTTGTCAGATCCATGGTGTTCTGATGGAAACGAAAAGGAAAAAGCATGTCAATCGTGGCTGTCAAATCCAGTGGCTTGAAAAGATATGTTGCTACTAAAAAACTATTGCTTAGACCCATTAATAAAAAGAATATGCTATTGTGGCTTAAGAAGCGCAAGATCTGGACTACTAATCAGTGGAGGGACGAAGGTTCTTTTCGAATTTTGGGTCCAAGAGGTAAACACAGTGAGGAGAAGGAGGGACGTGGATGATGGTGTGCAGTGTAACCTCAAGAGATATGCCGAAAACCATAGTGTACATGATCGACCACAGCCTGGACTGACCACAAAACAGAAGGACACATTTCAGAGCGTGTTCCAAATGAGACAGATTGAAAACTGCTTGTCAGATCCATGGTGTTCTGATGGAAATGAGAAGAAAAAGCATGTCAGTTGTGGCTGTCATACGCCACCTAGTATCCAGTGGCTTGAAGGAAACTCGAAAACTATTGCCTACACACATTAATAAAAAGAATAGGCTATTGTGGGTTGAGAAGAACAGGCTCTGGACCACTAGTCAGTGGAAGAAGATTATGTTCCATGTTTGAGATGTTTGGGTACAAGAGGTAAACATAAAGAGGAGAAGGAGGGACATGGATGATCTTCTGGGACACAGAGTTGTTGTTTTTTTGCATTTCACCTGTTAACAGTAATGTGGGACAAAACAGAACCAATGGAGAGGAGGATGTGAAGGGAGGAAGTGCTGGAATATTTTGCATTTTCTGTTTTTAGTGTCACCACAGACCTGAGACCTCCCCATTAAAGGCAGTCTTTCACCTGTATTTCACCAATATAACTAAGAGCACTGCCCCACAGAAGATTGCATACACATCCCAGACTGTGTGCACTGTGTATCTGTATTACATGTCTAGGAAAAGCACTTTTATTATGCAGGAAAACAGCTCCCAAGTGCCTGGCTCTGCTGCAAGTGCCCAAAGCAAACCGGACGGAAGAGGGGAGGGCTACTTTAGCTGCTCATATCTTGGGATTGGTAGCAGATAGAAAAATAGTTCTGACCTTCTTTTAAAGCTGACATTTCAAGCTTTCAAATGATCACATCATTATATCCAGTATATCAGAAGATATAGCTGTTAGAAATCGAGTCAGGACAGTAATTCATGTATAGAGTACTTACTACAGACTCCAAACCAGTAGTTTGTATGTCAATACGCACCCCCATTCCTCCACTGTGCGCCCTTGAAACAGCCATGGAAACAGCCATGGAAATCATTGAGGACTCCGGTGCATGCACACATAATGGAGAGGACTCCAGGAGATGCCCTCTCTATTCCACCATCAGATTCTGGGTGCATAGAAATGGGGCTGAGTATCAATATACAAATGACTGATCTGGAGTCAGCGGCAGGCATTCTGTACATGTATTATTGTTCTTCATAGGGCTTCAGGGAGGTTCCAGGTTCCCTTTAATGAGTTAAAAACATATACAGAAATGTTTGTTATCAGTATTTCCCAATTAAGAGCCATTTCAGGATAAGTAACTTCAGAAAGACTGGTTGGTAAATCTTCACTGCCTGTCAAGCTGTGTACATTAGCAACCAGCCTTTCCCAAGTGATAAATCTATTCAGCTTCATGTTAGATTTGTGCAGATAGCTGAGAGGAAGAAAGATGGTCCATACCATTCCTCATTTCAGCCTGTGGTCAATAGCCTGGCCCATGTCAACCTTTATTTCACTGCAAGCACAGATGCAGTTTCACTACATTTTCCTCTCCGTGGCTGAGCTTCTTCTCCCTGCCCTGGTCACATGACAATGACATCATCACAGGTCCATCACCTATAAAACTATTGACTCTGTACTCTGTATGGCTGCTATGTAAGCTAGCCATGTAAGAGTAATTGAGGGCAGGGCCGGGCCAGGCCCCCTTCCTCTACAGGCCCCATAGCAGCTGTGTGGTCTGCCTCTATTAGAAGTACGCCACTGCTCAGATGGGGAAGACATCTTGCCGATGAGACAAATTGATTTGTTACAATTTATTTACTCATCCCTACTCCAGAATAAAGGGTGCTCTTACCTGGGGAAATTTCACACTGCCAATGCAAACTGAATGGTCTTTGTCTCCCATATATTTTGCATATAGTTTACAAGGGGCGGTGTGCTGCCGGCAGAACATCTGATCAGCCGAAAAACAAGAAAAACTTTAACATTGGCCAATAATATGGAACAAGCAGGGGCGAACTGGGAACTTAAAGTGGCCCTGGAAAAAATACTAAAAGTGGCCCCGTTTTGTAGTTGGGTCCGAATTGATGGAAGGCAGGGCCAGCAATACCATATTGTGGCACATTATACCAACACAACAGAGCCAAATACCACAGTCCATCAAAAAATACTACCAGCAGCACAAAATACATCCCCAAAAACGTCTACTGGCCGGCCGTGAGGAGGGCTCAGGCGGCCCCCTGGGCATCGGCCCACTGGGAAATTTCCCTGTAAGGTCTATGGCCAATCCGCTCCTGGGAACAAGAGTTCTTCTCGATTGCTGATCAGCGCCTTAGACAAAAAATATTCTTGGCCAGACTTCATAGATATCATGAGTGGTAAGGCAAACTGTGCCAAACCCAAACAATAAAGGACATTACAAAATGTGCAAGCACAGACCAAACACGAACAGTTCAGGGCTGGCAGACAAGGTTCACTGGTCAAGTAAATAGTGAGTATATCCAGATATTAAGCAAATATCTAATGCCAGGTTTGCAATAGCGGGTGAACACTGAACATGATGTAATGACTATAACAGCAAAAATGATTTGTCACAGACCAGAGGGTACAATCGGCAAGATGTGGTTGTCAGTTATGGGAGCTTTGAGGCTATCATGGTTATGGTGGGGCACTGTGGCCTCCTCTGCTCATGTTCATCTAGTCCTGGCACAAGTAGTAAAAAAATCAAAAAGAAAATGGGCAAAAGGGAAACAATAGAAGCTAATATGTATAAGACAAATACAGCCATATAAATAAGCCATGCATATGTATTACAACCAAATTTTTATTCAGTACCCTAACATGAGGTGTGGTCCTCTGAAGGATTCAAAGAAGCCATCCTGATATGGCAGGATGACCAAAACTGATCTAGTTCTAGATGTTGCAAAGGAGCTGTGGCATACCATGATGGTTGCACAGTGATAAATTATATTTTGGGTCATCAACCCGGCAATTGCGGTTGAGAACTGAGAAGCCATTCACACACTCAGGATGTGGATCGATCAAAAGAGCCAAACCCTGACTTCTCAAGTCAATCAAATTGAAGAGGGCGTAGCAGTTGCAGAGAGAGCAGAGCCTCTAGGTCTAACGACAATGCCCCGTTGCTCCTAGAGGCTCATTTGCATATATTAAAACATAATTTTTCTTAGCGATGCGGGCACATATGAACATGGGACCACCAAAGATGCCTTTAGCTGCCAAGAGCACATGTAACAGGTCAGCCAGTGTCATAGGTACAAATCTGCTGACAGTCGCTCTTTAAATGTCATGACAAACTGATATAGAAAGTATACTGGAAAATGGTAAAACATTTCATTCTTCACAGAATCTATTTACTGAAACAGGAATTACCCTTTAAATGGGTATTCCCATGTGGAAACCTATGGCATATCTACACGATACGGCCTCTGGGACCCATTTCTTTTTCAAGAACAGGACCCTGTTGCACGCTGCACTGTGCGGAGAGCAGGCTGCCCATAAGTAGGTCTCTCCATTCACCGGTATGCAGGGGTGTAGCTAAAGGCTCATGGGCCCTGGTGCAAGAGTCCAGCTTGGGCCCTCCTTCCCTCAGTGCTTTGTGGCCAGGGGCAAGGGAGCACATAGCCTTCATGCTGCCTGAGGCAAAAATTGAAACGGCACCTCCCCCATGCCAAATTCTTGACCTAACCCCTTCTTCCCTGCAGCCAGAGGTGTAACTTCACAAGCATGCACTTTCTATAATACTGGTGTCTTCTTAGGTGGCTCAAGGGTCTTTGGGACCCTCAGGCTCCTTGGCCCGGTAGCGACTGCTACCTCTGCACCCCCTATAGATACGTCCCTGCCGCTATTGGATTTCTGAAGATAGCAGAATATGTTTACTTGGTTATTTTTGGAAGTCCCACAACAGTGAATGATAGAGGAGTGAGTGGACAGCCTGCTCTCTATTCAGTGCTGCGTGCAACAGGGTCCTGTTCTTGACAGCGAGTCCCTGTAGATATGCCATAAATGTCTAGATAGGACAACCCCTTTAATCTTTCATTTCAGCAGGGCGAGTTTGTATCATGGAATTGCTGTATGTTTACTTCCTCTATAGAGATAAGGGAATCAATGAAAATAAAAATTCCAGAGCTATGTTTTTCATATATAGAACAATGGAGGCTGCAGTACAGGTCAGTATTGCACATTTAAAGGGGTTTTCCATTAGTACAATATTGATGACTACTCCTCAACACTAGTAGGGGTCTGAATCTCATCACCCCTGACGATCAACTGTTTGAAGATGCCACAGTGCATCAGTGATCACCGTGGTCTCTTCCTAGGCCAGTGATGTCATGTTCATTGGTCACATGGCCTATGTGTAGCCCAATGGGTCTTGACTGCAATACCAAACACAGCCATTATACAATGAATGGCACTGTTCTTGGTATGCCACTAGGAGGCTACAGCACTCACTGGAGCCCTGCTCCCTCTTCAAACAGATTGTCAGGGGATGCTGGGAGTCAGACCCCCACCAATCAGATATTGATATCTTGAGGATAAGTCCAGGCGCGTAACTACCATAGCGGCAGACCATGCAACTGCTATGGGGCCCAGGGCAAGAGGGGGCCCAGTTTCACCCCTCTCCTCTTTTACTGGGGGTGAAAACTTGGTCAGGACTCTATCCTCTAAAGAAACAACTTTTAGCACATTAGGCAGTCGAAAAAATGGCCCAAGGGTCACTGAAAGGGGTTTAGGTGGAAACCCTTCTGTCCTGTGTGGGGGGCCTGATTTGATCCTTGCTATGGGGCCCTTACTTCCCTATATATGCCACTGGATAAGTCATAAATATTTTGCTGTCAGAAAACCCCTTTAAGCCAAGGAAACTAATTTTCACTGATTTCCTCATTTCTAATGGTTTTAGGTTCCAGTATATTCAGTTCCTTTGCATGTAAAGTATTGTATATAGGTGATGGTGCAATGTAAAGAAAGCGCACTTACCTACACAGTCTACATATAAATGACAGAGCAGGCAATAACATATACAAAGGCTTTGATATTTTTGGTTATCTAAAATAAATATTCACTTGAACGACTGTTTCTCGTTGAACTGACTTTTGAGTGAATAAATATTTAATCAGGACACGAGCTCCAGTTTTAAGCACTTTTATATCATGTCATTGAACATCAAACCCACCAAGCAAAGTCAATATGTTTTATTCATATTGTTTCCAGTCTTTAAAGAAAGCGTAGAGCGAGCACGGTCGCAGCAGGGGAGAACAGTCTCACATATTTAGTGGTGGGGAATATTTCTATGGATTCCTTTTATTGCATTGGACATTTTACACTGTGTTGGCGCTAATATACGGCATTTGGCATTCACACGGGATTTGATAAGTGGTAGAGTATCAAATATTCCAGACTATTGGATGGAGAAGTGGATGAATCATAAAGATGATGATCATCTCATCTGATGTAATTCCTGTCAGGTTTGCTGTTAGATGGCTAGATTTCAAAATCTAAGAATTACAGTAAATAACCACCCTTGACCATACTTTTTTTAAACTCTACAATATATAGGTCAAATATTATATCCTGTTTAATTTGTTATGTATCTTTGTAGGGTTTCTGATACAAAGCTCCAAATCCCCTGAATAGAAAAATATTATTATTATTATTATTATATATTTGAAAGCACAGTTTATTCCATGGTGCTGTGTTAGGCCAAGGAGCCCTTTTTTAAATAATAAAGTGACTCTGCCCTGAGACAGAGTCACCGGGGATCACTGGACTCAGATCCTGAGTCACCCGAGCAGGGCAACCCAGGAACTAAGCAGCCGGAAAGGCAAGCACCCGAAGGAGGACAGGGGATGAGCCCCAATGCCCGAAGGCACGTGTGCACAAGCACACAATAATGAGCTCCCGAAGGAGGATAGGGGATGAGCCCCAATGCCCGGTAGGCAAATGCGCACAAGCACTCAATGCGCTCAAGTCTGGGACCAGCACAGGGTACCCAGCTCTCAATCGGACCACGTGTGCCGAGTTCCGCGCCTCCCGGAGGAGGTTGCAGCCCAACACACAATGTGGCCTCCAAACACACAAACTGGCGCACACTAGGGTTCCGCGCCTCTCGAAGGAGGTTGCAGCCCAACACACAACAACTCCTGCCTAGACCACAGACTACACCTAGTGTGCAACCAAGGTCCTAGTCACAAAGCAGAGCGACCGGGTCTCTAGCTTAGCAAAGCAACAACAAGGCACCGGCGCCTGCTGCCAATACTGAGGGGTTTTTATAGTGAAGCAACCAATTAACAGGGCGGTGCTTCCTGTGCAGGACTGGCGGATGTGACATCATCTGTAGCCTCGAAGTATGGGCACATGATCACCTCCTGGCGGAAGTGACATCACAGGCAGGGTCAAGGTCGGAGCTTATGACCACTTCCTGTGTCTGAACCAAAACAAAGTGTCTTAAAGCGACAGTGTCGTAATTAGACTACAAGCGTGCGCGTGCACGGCGTCGGTGCCCGCGCCTTACAGTACCCCCCCCCTCAGGGCCCCCCCTCCTCCTCCAAAAGGCCGCAATCAGATCTGGGGCATTCAAATTATCCTCTGGCTCCCAGGTCCGTTCTTCAGGACCGAATCCCACCCAGTCCACCAGATAGGACGTGACACCTCGTATAGTCCTAGAGTCAAGGATCTCCCGTACCTCGTACTCAGCCTCAACGGTTTCTGGCTCCTCTTGTAAAGGAGGAGAGAACCTATTCAGCCGTACAGGTTTGAGAAGAGAGACATGAAAGGAATTTACGACTCTCCATGACAGAGGCAGTTTAATACGATAGGTGACTGGGTTAATTCGGGACAGTACCCGAAAAGGACCGAGAAAACGGGGCGCAAATTTCAAAGACGCCACTCGGAGCCGAATGTATTTTGAGGAAAGCCAGACCAGATCTCCAGGCGCGAACTCAGGACCGCTGGAACGTCTGCGATCAGCATGATGCTTCATTTTGGTCTTGGAAGCAGCCAAGGAGGACTGGGTCTGTTGCCAGACATCTCGCAGATGTGCGGCGAAATCCGCAACAGCGGGCATCTCTGCCGTGACGGGTAAAGGAAGAGGAAGGCGGGGGTGTTGTCCATTCTGGACAAAGAAGGGGGTTTTCCCCACAGCATCGGACACAGAATTATTTACTGCAAACTCTGCCCAGGCCAACAGCTCAGACCAGTTGTCGTGCCTTGCGGAAATAAAATGTCGCAAGTAAATTTGGAGGGATTGGTTGAGTCTTTCTGCCAAGCCATTAGTTTGAGGGTGAAAAGCCGAAGACAGATCCACATCAACCCCCAGTAGATGGCACAGCTCCCTCCAAAACCTAGCTGCAAACTGAGGACCTCTGTCGGAAATAATTCGCCTCGGTAACCCATGCAACCGAAAGATGTGGCGAAAAAATAATTCCGCCAAGTGAGGCGCAGAAGGCAACCCTGGCAGCGCAACAAAGTGGCATACGTGGGAGAATAGATCAGTAACGATCCAGACCACGGTATTTCCTTCCGAGGAAGGGAGCCCCGTCACGAAGTCCATGGCGATGTCCTGCCAGGGACTCTCAGGGACTTGCAGCGGCATCAACAAGCCCGAAGGTCTCTGGCGGACCGGCTTATTACGGGCACAGGTGGTGCACCCCAGGGTAAAAGCCCGAACATCCCGACTGAGACCTGGCCACCAATAGTGCCGAGAAATTAATTCCATCGTTCTTTTGGGACCCGGGTGTCCAGCCAGACGAGAGTTATGACCCCAAGAGAGGATCTCCTCTCTGCGAGCGGGTGGCACATACGTCTTACCCGGAGGCAGCTGGCGCAGACCAATAGGGTTCACAGGTAGAAGCTTTTCTGCAGGAATGATGGGACGAACCTCAGGCTCAGTACCATGGGCATCAAAAGAGCGGGACAAAGCATCCGCTCTGACATTCTTGTCCCCGTTCACAAAGTGTAAAACAAAATTAAAATGAGAAAAGAAAAGAGCCCATCTCGCCTGTCGAGCGTTAAGCCTCTGAGCAGATTGGAGATACAAAAGATTCTTGTGATCGGTGAAGATCACAACGGGAAACCTGGCCCCCTCCAGGAGATGTCTCCACTCCTCTAAAGCCAGTTTGATGGCCAGTAGTTCCCGATCTCCTATGCAATAATTCCGCTCAGCAGGATTAAAGGCCTTGGAGAAAAAGCCACAGGACAGTTTAGTCCCTTTGCCATCCTTTTGGTAGAGAAAAGCTCCAACCCCTACCGATGACGCATTCACCTCCACGAAGAAGGGGCGTTGGGGGTCTGGGCGATGAATCACTGTGGCCGATAGGAAGGCCTCCTTCAGCGCAATGAAGGCATGCTCCGCCTCCGACGACCATTTACTAGGATTAGCCCCTTTGCGAGTCAATGCAGTGAGAGGAGCCACCAGAGAAGAGAAATGGGGAATGAACTTCCTATAATAATTGGCGAACCCCAGAAACCTCTGGACCGCCTTTAAAGACTGCGGTTTGGGCCAAGCCATGATGGACCTGAATTTATCGGGGTCCATTTGAAGCCCCTGTGCGGAAACTATGTAGCCAAGAAAGGCCAACTGGGTCTTCTCGAACTCGCACTTCTCTAATTTGGCGTACAAATGGTTAATCCGAAGGCGGTGCAACACCTCCTTCACCATGCGCCTGTGGGTAGATAAGTCGCGAGAAAACACCAGAATGTCGTCTAAGTAGACCACCACAGCAGTAGTCAAGAGATCCCTAAATATGTCGTTCAGGAAGTCCTGAAACACCGCTGGAGCATTACAGAGACCAAAGGGCATAACCAGGTATTCATAATGACCGTCTCTGGTGTTAAATGCGGTTTTCCACTCATCACCCTCCCGAATACGGATCAGGTTATATGCCCCGCGCAGGTCTAGTTTGGAAAAGACCGTTGCGCCCTGAAACCGATCAAATAATTCGGAGATGAGAGGAAGCGGGTATTTATTTTTTACGGTGATGTCGTTAAGACCCCTATAGTCAATACACGGTCGCAAGGACCCATCTTTTTTAGAAACGAAAAAGAAACCAGCCCCAGCAGGGGAACTGGATTTTCGTATGAACCCCTTCTCAAGGTTCTCTTTGATATAAGCTGACATAGCTTCGGTCTCCGGTACAGACAGAGGGTACACTCTACCACGGGGCGGAGTAGACCCCGGTACCAACTCGATGGCACAGTCGTAGGGACGATGTTTGGGTAGAGTGTCTGCCCCCTTCTTACAGAAGACGTCAGCAAAAGCCGCTTATTGCGCAGGTAACCCCTGGAGTTCAGCTGGAAGGGGAGGTGTCTCTACAGAGATCACCCTCGTCATGCACTTGTCCTGACAGTGAGGGCCCCACTGTTTGACCTCACCGGTGGTCCAATCCAGTGTGGGAGTGTGTAGTCTCAGCCATGGAAGGCCCAAGAGGATTGGGTCCAAAGACTGAGGTAATACTAGGAGTGAAATGATCTCCTTATGTAAGGCTCCTATCTGGATCTCGACAGGAACTGTGCGGTGTGTGATGCACCTGCCTAATTTAGAACCGTCCACCACAGTGATGTTTATACTGGTGGCCAGAGGTTTGATAGGAATTCCGAGCCTCTGGGTCCACTTACGTGAAATAAAATTACCAGAAGCACCGGAATCAATAAAGGCTCTGGTTGGCGTGGTCTTACCATTTACCCTGATCGAGACGGGGAGTGTGCATTTTGTGGAGGTTTGTACGATCTCACCTAGGGGAATACCTCCCACTGACCCTAGGTGCGCCCGTTTTCCCGACTTCTGAGGACAATGGGGAGCAATGTGGCCTGGTTTCTTACAAAAATAGCAAACCACCCCAGACCTGCGGGGACCGAGTCTGTCTATCTCCATAGGTTCTTCAGGTGGAACCGCAGGCCTGGAAAATACCGGAGCCAGCCGACCCCGTCTCTGCTCAGTAGCTTGCTCGAGACGGCGTTCGGACAGACGGCGGTCAATCCTTATGGCCAGATCAATGAGACCCCGGAGAGTACCTGGTCTCTCTCTACCTGCCAGCTCGTCCTTGATGGACGGACTTAAGCCGGCGGAGAAAATCGCTAGCAAGGGAGCATCTTGCCATGCCAACTCGGACGCCAGGGTTCGGAAACGGATGGCGTATTGTGAAACCGAGTCCGCTCCCTGGCGTAGTTCCAGAAGACAGGAGCTGGCGGTAACCAGGGGATCAGGTCCCTGAAACACCTCTCTAAAGCAGGACAAAAAGAGGGGTAGGGAGGACACACAAGGATCACTTCTCTCCCATAGAGGGGTAGCCCAAGCCAGTGCCTGCCCGGATAAGAGGGATATTATGAATGCCACTTTGGTGTGGTCATCCAAAAAACTGTCCGGGTTCAATTGAAAGTGGATCAGGCACTGACTTAAGAATCCCCGACACTCCTGTTGTTCCCCACTGAAACGTACGGGCAGAGGTAACTTAGGCGGTCGGTGAATCACCACGGAAACTTGCGGACATACCGGAGCAGCAGCGGAGTGGGAAATAGCGGCAGCCTGCTGCTCCACGGCCTGCAACCGACCGTCTAAGGTGGACAGCAATTCCGTGCTAGACGCCGAGATGGCGGCAGCACGTTGCTCCATCTCCTGCATGCGTTGTTCCCATAATTTAACGTATGCCTGCATGGAGGGAGTTAGAGACATAGCACCGGCGGATCCCTGGCCGGTGCCTACTGTTAGGCCAAGGAGCCCTTTTTTAAATAATAAAGTGACTCTGCCCTGAGACAGAGTCACCGGGGATCACTGGACTAAGATCCTGAGTCACCCGAGCAGGGCAACCCAGGAACTAAGCAGCCGGAAAGGCAAGCTCCCGAAGGAGGACAGGGGATGAGCCCCAATGCCCGAAGGCACGTGTGCACAAGCACACAATAATGAGCTCCCGAAGGAGGATAGGGGATGAGCCCCAATGCCCGGTAGGCAAATGCGCACAAGCACTCAATGCGCTCAAGTCTGGGACCAGCACAGGGTACCCAGCTCTCAATCGGACCACGTGTGCCGAGTTCCGCGCCTCCCGGAGGAGGTTGCAGCCCAACACACAATGTGGCCTCCAAACACACAAACTGGCGCACACTAGGGTTCCGCGCCTCCCGAAGGAGGTTGCAGCCCAACACACAACAACTCCTGCCTAGACCACAGACTACACCTAGTGTGCAACCAAGGTCCTAGTCACAAAGCAGAGCGACCGGGTCTCTAGCTTAGCAAAGCAACAACAAGGCACCGGCGCCTGCTGCCAATACTGAGGGGTTTTTATAGTGAAGCAACCAATTAACAGGGCGGTGCTTCCTGTGCAGGACTGGCGGATGTGACATCATCTGTAGCCTCGAAGTATGGGTACATGATCACCTCCTGGCGGAAGTGACATCACAGGCAGGGTCAAGGTCGGAGCTTATGACCACTTCCTGTGTCTGAACCAAAACAAAGTGTCTTAAAGCGACAGTGTCGTAATTAGACTACAAGCGTGCGCGTGCACGGCGTCGGTGCCCGCGCCTTACATGCTGTACATCCAGAGAGGGTTATACATACATAATATAAAACTACAAGTACGATAAACATGAAACTGTTAACAAACTGGGAGAGAGGAGGAGAGGATTCTGTCCGAGAGAGCTTACAATTAGAGATGTGCGAAGTTTAACGAAAGTCGATTCGGCGGCTTCTCCAAATTTTACAGAAAAATCTGCTTAGTGACGAATGACTTTGTCATGAAGTGCATTTCTTTGTAAGCAGTGGGTGCAATGACAGGGAATGGTGATTGCGCTGCTCCCCGTCAATGTACCCCTCAGATCCCTCGTTCATACATGATCTAAAAGTAAAAATGCAACGTAAAAAAATTCTACTTACCTGTTCTATTTGCTCACAACGAGCTGGGCACCATCGTCTTGATAGAAGGTCTGGAGCATGCAGGTGACGCTCATGCCATCGCAAGCAAATGGATCAGGTCAATTTTTATTTTCTTTTGTTTTTTTACACTATTTCAGTTTAAATCGATTTGCTACAGCGAACGAGGAAATTTGGCTTTGAGGTGAATCAAATTTATACTGAAATTCAGATTGAAGTCCAGATTCGCTCATCACTACTTACAATCTATAAAAATCTGGTTGCCTGCAGCCACCACTAGAGGGAGCGTAGGAGCTTACTGCATATGGTTTATACTTTGATGCATTATCATTAAAACTTGCAGTAAGCTCCCTCTAGTGGTGGTTGCTATCAGACAGAACTTTTTTCTTTCAATATGTTTATGCAGGCTATTTGGAGCTTTGTATCATGAAAATGCAGATCTGACATAAAGTTATATTATGAAATTAATTTGCTCAGGATTCTGAAGCTAAAAATGCATTGTGATTAAAATTGTATATCCACTTTAAAGTTAGCGATGTTTCAGAAGATTGCAGCCAGGAAAATAGCTATTGGGTTGCTGAAGTTGCAGTCACACCTGGGCGCTGGTGTCTTAGCTGTCCAAGGCTTTTCTCACACAACAAGCCGATCTTAATATATAACTGATTGAATCTTTTTTTTAAATTTACATATTGCGATGGTGCATTGTCCTTTCCTGTTATGTTTTTATATGTCTCTATATCGTGGCTGATTTTAGGTATGCTTTGTCTGTTTCTTGTGTGTATTGCCCTGCCAGCACTATAGGGGGGAAGTAATTTACTCATTTAATCTTAAAGAAGAACTCCCGCAAAAAATGTTATTCCATGTCCTGCTAGAAATGTACATGATGTAATCTGTAGTGAATGTTATTTTCTTACCAGTAGCTGAATTTTTGAGTTATATCATCCTGAAGTTTCTTATCTGTGTCATGTGACTAGGAATCAGACCCACCAACTCACACAGCATGTTATGCGTGGACAGGAAGTCTAATTTTCTATGCATTCCTATGGGAGCCTCACTTTCAGTCTCATAGGAATGAATAGAGAAGTGACTGGCTTGCTGTCCTGGGTCAGTTGGAGGTCAGGGAGTTGGTCACATGACCCAGCTACAATAAGAAGAGAGTGGAAACTCTCAATTTCAGCTCTGATAAGAAAATGACAATCACTACAGATTATCATGCACCTTTCTAAAGGCCCTTTTAGACGGGCCGATAAAGTCTCCCTGAACGAGCGCCGATCAGCGACATCGGCGCTCGTTCAGGGAGCCTTTACACGGCCCGATGAATCGAGCGCCGGGCCGCACGAGTGATCGCTGTATCGCTCGTGCGGCCTGGAAGCTCCATGCTGTCAGGCGCACATCGCCTGTTTACACAGGGCGATGTGCGCCCGACAGATCGGATCTTTTGGTTTTTACAAAAGATCCAATCAGCCGACGAACGAGCGTTTTGCTCGTTCGTCGGCTGATTAGGGCCACTTTTACACGGGCCGATTATCGGCACTAGCGTTCCTAGGAACGAATTTTCGGCCGATAATCGGCCCGTGTAAAAGGACCATAACAGGTCAGAGAATATACATTTTTGCGGGAGTTCTTCTTTAAGTAAAGGTCCTATTACATGGAGCAAATATCGTACAGATTCTCATGCATGCAAGTGAAAATGAACGACAATCGTGTGATGTAATAAGTATGAACGATTCAAAGATGAGCGACAAATCACTCGTTTCTTGTCCATCGTGATCTCTCAGCATGCTAAAAATTGATCATTCCTCATTAATAGAGCCATTCGTATAATATGGAATCAACTACTTGCTAACGATCTCATACCTTCCTTTTGACCAAGCATCTGTCCCCCATCTTTACATGTAATAACAAGGAACAATCTAAAAGCAAATGAGTAACGACAACAAATACTAAAGATTATCTATGTATATCTTGTATTATCTGTGTATAATAAGCAAAAATTTCTTCATTAACAATTTGCTACATCTTCGATCGTTTATTGTCATCTGTATGACATCTGTTGGAGGAATAGTACCATAAGCATGTATTACACAGGCCGATTGGGCAAGCAATTATCGGGAAGGAAGCTAGCGGGAAGGAAGCTAGCGGAGGAACCACTGCTATTACATGCAGAGATCTCCTCCGCAGCATGGGGAGGAGCAATCGGTATGCCCGTTTGCCGACAGCAGATCATAGAGTTAGATCTTAAAAAATAACAATTGCCTGATGAACGAGCGTTTGGACGGCAAGTGGGTCTGCCTGTTCTAAAATGCCAGGGATGAATTTCAGTCCCAGTCCAGCCCTGTTAGCTGGAATGGTCCGTCATAAAAATTTTGTATTGGTCTTCAAGTTCCAAGTTCTACAAATTATACCTATGACAGCATTCAAATGTCTATCCAACATGTCAATGTCTAGGGATGCAGGAAGGCTGAGGAGCTGCTAGACACTTCTAGCTCTGTTTATCTAGGGAGGAAGACAATAGTATGGGGCAGTATAATATAACACAACCATTCTAATTTCCCCTGAGGACTGATACTGAGTTTGTTTGACAGCTCCCCACACACAGTAAATTGTCATAGGGTCCTGTAACTCTAATGGGATGTCTATGCTCAGTCCATCACTCCCAGGCTTGCTGTGTTCTGGAATGTCAAAAAAGTCTAGTTGCCATTTCTATATAAGTAAAATGATCATTTACAAGGACTGGAGAGTCAGATTATTATTCTTAAATGAATAGTACAAAAGTCACAGATTCAAAAGTCACAGATTTAGAATATGTAATTTTTATCTTTCGACTCATTTGCATTCCCTTACAGTAAGCCTATAAAGGGTCCATGAGCTGTATGGAAATGTATACAGATGACTCCCAAGCTCTGTGATCTAATGGAGAATGCTCATTAGCTCTGTGATATAAAAGAGAGGAGTCCTAAGCTCTGTGATATAATGGAGAGGACTACTAAGCTCTGTGATATAATGGAGAGGACTCCTAAGCTCTGTGATATAATGGAGAGGACATCTAAGCTCGGTGATATAAAAGAGAGGAGTCCTAAGCTCTGTGATATAATGGAGAGGACTACTAAGCTCTGTCATATAATGGAGAGGACTACTAAGCTCTGTGATATAATGGAGAGGACTACTAAGCTCTGTGATATAATGGAGAGGACATCAAAGTTCAGTGATATAAAAGAGAGGAGTCCTAAGCTCTGTGATATAATGGATAGGACTTCCAAACTCTGTGATATAATGGAGAAGACTCCTAAGCTCTGTGATATAATGGATAGGACTTCCAAACTCAGTGATATAATGGATAGGACTTCCAAACTCTGTGATATAATGGAGAGGACTCCTAAGCTCTGTGATATAATGAAGAGGACTCCTAAGCTCTGTGATATAATGGAGAGGACTCCTAAGTGCTTTAGAGCAGAGACCATTTATGGGCTTACTGCGGGGGAAATCCAAGTGAGTGGAAAGATAGAAATGACAGGTCCTGAATCTGTGTCTTTTGAGCTATCCAGCCATAATGTATTGGGGTGTATAGCAGTAGTTTAGGGGCTTTTCCATTGTGACTGATTCTCTTTAAAAGGGTTTTCTGGCCATTTTCTAAAATATTCTAGTGCAAAATATTGTTAGAAAATGATGAAAAAATGTATCCTCATTAGTTTCTTCTCCACCCACTTTCAGTTCTGTGACCCAGTCCTTCCTGGTGGTCTATGTTTTCATGGTTGTAATGGGGACGTGTCTGTATAACCCATGTGATCACTGCAATCAGCAGTAGATGACACAGTGATTGCAGTGGTCACATTAATTTTCTTCAGGAGTCACATGGGACATACTGCTGCAGCCATGTAAACAAAGACCGCCGGAAGGACCTGAGTATGGTGCTGGAAGAGGCAGGGAATTAAACTGGTGAGTATACATTTTTTGTTAATTTTTCACAATTTCTTTGTGCTGGAAAAGATTTTGAATAATTCAGATACCCCATTAACAATTAGCTTGGCTACCTTTTGGGGGGCAGGCTTTAACAACCCTCCTTTCCTAAGAAAATCTGAAAAGGGAGGCATACCTACTTCCCACCACCTGTTCACGGCTCTTCATTCGCTGTCCTCTGCTGTCAAAATCCAATCACTGGCCACAGCGGTGTCCTGATACCCTTGCATCAGATAACCAGTTGACTTGATGTGAGGGGATCAGGTCACCTCTACAGCTAATGACTGGATTTTGACAGCAGGGAACCCAAGCAAGGAAGCCGAGGACAGGAGCCAGGACCCAATGACGAGGAACAGATAAGTATGCTTTAAGTATGCTTTTCCAAACCCCACCCAAAAGGTGGACTACCCCTTTAAAATTTGATAATGTATCATATTAATATATGATAATTATATTGTAAATGAAGTCTTATTCTAACAAAACCATATTTTGTGTGATTCAGTTTACGAGAATCAAGGGACAGAGAGAGACTTTTTCAGGCAATTGGGGCACTTTCAATTTGAGTTGAATTTGTTTGACTCAAATCAAATCAGTTGGCCAATTTGGACCCTTCTAGGGTAACCCCTAGAAAGTGTTATCTTCATAGTTTGCATTCCTCAAAACAGGAATTCTGAAGACCAGTGTTTGGAGCTGTGCTATCCAGTGCCTGTTCTGGAGCACAGCAGTGTGTTCAAACAGCTGATTAGTGGGAGTCCTGAGATTCCTTCCCAGAAAGCCCCTTTATGTTATTCTTAGATATAATTTAAAATATACTAATCCTTTGAACCAGAAAATAATATTTAAACAATACACATCTTAAGTACATAAAATCTAAATTGCAAGAAAACATTCCTTGTGAGAAATGATTAGCTCACTTCTCTTGAGGGTTCGACTTTCCTATTCCAGAATAGCTATCCTTTTGCCTTGTCAAATAGTGAATTTTATCTTTGGTGCTTTAAATTTGGCTGTGCTCCCAAGCATGTCACAGGTAAAGAAAACTTAACAAGGTGTTTCCAATACATTTTACTTTGTAAATGTCAAGATCGGCTCAGCTCTACAACCAAACATCATAGGTGTTTATGCTTGACACACATTTCAGACCTTAAGTGGTCTCTTCACTTGGATAAACATAAGTTTGCACGTAGTTTAGAGGGTTTGTATGCATTCTGATGGAAATTCATTCAATTAATCACTGTTGTCAACTGTTAAAACAAGTGAAAGGTGCACATTTTACTTTATTCTTTCTTCTTTAAAAAAAAATTTGCAGGAAAAAAATGAACTCATATAATCTACATATGAGTAAGAGTAGCAAAGATTCATATATCACCCAATTAAGCCACAATCAATCAAGCCATTTTTCTGCTCTGCACTGGCAAGAGGCATCATGAAACATCAGTCTGCAGAGTTACTGGCATGGCTACAATCTTAAAGGGTTATTCTCATCTCAGACAATGGAGGCATATTGCTAGGATATGCCTCCATTGTCTGATAGGTGAAGGTCCCACCACTGGGACCCACACCTATATTGAGAACGGAGCCCCGAAAGTTGAGGAGGATGCACTGCATATGCACAGCCGCCCTCCTTTCATTTTCTATGGGGCCGCTGAAAATAGCCGAGCGCTGGCTTGGCTATTTCCGTCAGACCCAAAGAAGTGAATGGGAGTGGTGGCTGGTCATGTGCGGTGGGCTCCCATTCACTTCTATAGGGAGAGTGCTTGTTGGTGGCCGGACTGGAGTCCTCCAGCCACTACTTTGCGGGGCTCCATTCCTGATATATGTGAGGGTCCCAGCGGTGGGACCTGCACCTATAAGACAATAGGGGCATATCCAAGCGATATGCCTCCATTGTCTAAGATGAGACAACCACTCTAAGTTAAGGTTCAAGCCCCATTTAGGTCAGACATGGATTTATAGGATAGCTGCTTATAGAAGGTAGCACCAGAGGCAAAGCTTCCTATTATGTTTTGGAAAGAGAGCTAATTTGCAAAGGTTTGCATATTCACTAGGGATGAGCGAACCGAACCGCAACGAACCAGATTCGTTACGAACTTTGCCAAAAGTTTGGTTCGTCACCGAACTGAACTTTGAGAAAGTTCGTAACGAACCTGGTTAAAATAACAACGGCGACGCAACACTGTACTTTTTTCACAGAATAGACCAGGATACAAGGGATTATTACTCAAAAAACACAAAAGTATACATCCATTTGGTTGGGCGCTGCACTCGGTTAGGACATCAAACTGGTGTAACAAAGATATATATATATATGTCTCGCCAACAGCCATAGGCCCAGATTCAACAGGTTTGACACCAGAGTAGTTGCATCAATTTGTAAAGCGAGTGCCAGTGAGGTGTCCATTTCATGAAAATTGGACACGTATTTTTGGATAATGGAACTGGCGTAAAGCCTTCTTGAATCTGTGCCTTTTTAAATGTCCTTTCTTCACCTCATGGATTCTGTGGGTGAGGTTGTCTGTCTATTTAACCTGTGGCGATTAGCTCAAACGGCAACTTCAGTTATAGTTGAAAACAATAATCTTTTATTGTGTCCACAGAGGATTTAACAAAAACTTGCTTGCTCCAGCATATAACATCCACAAAATACAGTCTATTGGTATTGGGTTGACTCACGTTCCTCTGTAGTCCTGGTTTCCACCACCAGCTTGAGGGGGAAAAGGCTTTACACAGCAGGCTTCTCTGCTGCAGCTTTGCTCCCTGTCTGTCTCACTTCAGACTAGGAACCACAGACACCCAGCTTTCCTGAGCTTCCTAGATTATTTATACCAGCCAAAACCTGGCCTGGATACGTGGGAGTAGTCATCCCACCCGGCTCTTTGACTACTCCAATGAAATCTGGCCCAGATCAGCTGCAGCCAGCAGCTAAGCTAGTACTAACAAGTGTCAGTAACCTAGGGTTACTGACAAAACATTACCAGTTCATTTCACCGAGGCCAGGCACCTCGGTGACACGTATCTATCATCTATTATGGCACCTTGTGCCTTCTCACAAACTGTATCCGTATCCTACTAGACTAGCTGTAATGTTACAGGGTTTTTTTTAACGTTGACTGTCCTGTGCTGAACTCTACATCAACATTTTGTCATGTATAAAAACTGACTTTTACAAGCGTGCATATTCTTAGCTTCCAACTTCAGTTCTCTGTACTAGGCCCTTCTGGGTCCAAAAGAATACTGCTCCTACTAATGCCCCCACCGTCAATTGTCTATTTGGAAACATATTGGGTGCAATCAAGAGCTGCTGAAGCTGCCTCCTCCACTTGTCTTTTCTAAACAATACTGGCCTGGGTGCAATCAAGTGCTGCCTCCTCCTCAACTTGTCTCTTCTCAACAATACTGGCCTGGGTGCAATCAAGTGCTGCCTCCTCCTCCTCCTCAACTTGTCTCTTCTCAACAATACTGGCCTG
Source organism: Rhinella marina (assembly GCA_900303285.1). Classification (NCBI taxonomy): domain Eukaryota; kingdom Metazoa; phylum Chordata; class Amphibia; order Anura; family Bufonidae; genus Rhinella; species Rhinella marina. Next base: position 635,222 of record ONZH01005764.1, on the reverse strand, counting down.
GGTGCAATCAAGTGCTGCCTCCTCATCCTCCGTCAATTGTCTGTTCTCAACCATACTGGCCTGGGTGCAATCAAGTGCTGCTGCCTCCTCCTCCTCTGTCAGTTGTCTGTTCTCAACCATACTGGGTCCAATACAGTACTATTACTGCTGCTGGTTCCACTGTCAAATGTCTGTTTTCCACCCTACTGGGTCCAAGGCAATGCTGCCGGTGTTGCCAACTTGCACTTTGTGTCCTATGTCCCGTGTAATCACTTACACCTTGGCTAATGTGTACCTGTTCTGGGGTGCACAAGGTCTAATTAAATGGTACGCCTGTCTGTCTTCTGACCTGTGATGTCACTGAGACCGCATCGACTTCAACGCAGCCTATTCTTGGGCTGGTGCCACGATCTACCGTGTGTTTTTGGTGCTCTGGCATGACATGGACTTCTCCAGTGGACATCTTCAATGCTGTCAAATGTTGTCGACCTGGCTGAGGTTTCACTATTTTTGCACTTTGATTTTTTCCACTTTTTTCATTGTAATAGCAACTGCAACTAAACGAAACTATACCCTATCAGACTCCCACTATTGTAGCTGCAATTATTCAGCCGTTATAGCAAGGTTCGTTTTAGGTTCGGTTCGTACGAATCCGAACTTCACGAAAGTTCGCCGAATCGAACCGAACCGAACTTTTCAAAAGTTCGCTCATCCCTAATATTCACCTTTCAAATTCCCTGTCGATCCCACACTTGGTCACATTGATGACGTGTCGTAGTTGACTCCTTGGCCAGTGACCGGCCGCCATTCTCACATGTTGAGTGGGGGACCATGGAACCATTCTTACAGGACTTACATGTCATTTGGAAGGACCTTGTGTGGCTATTTGTTATTTTCATCTATATGAAACTTATATTTGGGTTTTTCAAAATCTCCAAGAACCTCTCATGTGCAGCAACAAATGTTTTTGCCATTTTTGTAATGTAAATGTTTTGTGGAAATTGGTTCGAAAAAATAGTGTTGCTGACCATAACAACTTGTAAGACTACAACTTTCTTGTTAGAAAATGAAAGCAGAGACCTGGTTGGTTGTTATTAGCAACTTCTTCATGTCAACTCCAGGTGAAGATGTGTGCAGGAGGCTTTTCAGTGAGCATTGGAGTCACTGCGGATGGACGATGTCTCACTAAATCGGAGGCCCCATTGAAGTCTATGGGTGCGTTACTAAAACTCTGAGCTTGTACAGAGGCATAATTTGGCCATATGAATAAGTTTGGCCACATGTATACTGTTAGGTTTCTGATGCAGTTTTGAAAGCCAAAATTAGGAGTGGATCCTAAAAGGAGAGAAAGTATAAAGGTCAGATGCAGCTTGTCCTTTTTTAAATTCAGTTCTGGTTTTGGCTTCCAAAACTGCATCAGAAACCTGACTGTATACATGAGAACACAGTTTTTTTAAGAAATCACTTCCATCATCTGAAAATGACATTCCAATGTCCTACCAATCATCGTGAAGTCATGGTTTGCTGCCCCAATAATAGTCTATATATCACACATTCCAGAGGAATCTTTTCACCAAACCATATAAGATTGTACTTTATGTAATTATCTGCAAGCAAATAAGTAAGAAAAAATGAAATTCTTTCCACAATGAGATCAATGAAATCACAATGTCGTAGAGTATTTCTCTTTAATAGATAACTGAAAAGAATAGGCTCCAACAATTAAACGTTCGCTGAATATTTTTGAAAAACAAATCCTTCAATAGAATATTGTATTTACAAGGATTTAGGTCAAAGGCCACATTGAACCTGAAATCACAATGCACGGCAATAACTGCAGGAAGGTATGGAATAATAAGGTTTTGTAGAAGGAGGAGGAGGTGTGAAATAATAGGGTTATGTAAATAGGCGTGTTTTAAGCGATAGTGAATGGTGGATAGGGGTTGCACAAACAAGGAAATGTAGGTTAGATGTGAGTTCTGGTGTGAATTATTGCACCTAAGCAAAGGTTGAAAGGTAAGACCTCGATGGTGAAAATACAATTTTGATCAGCATGTATCATGCAGCTCTCTGGATTCTGCAGGCATCGTATAGCTTTTATTTGCTTGTAGTAGAATCTTTTTATACAATAATATTTTTTTCATAGGAATTTTAAAGCAGCAAAAAATCCAAAAACACATGAAAGGGACAACTTCCATCATATGTTTTATTGCATACAGTAGCAGTCCAAAATCATTAACCTGATAAATCACTGTTTTTGGTAGAAGTGATATTTCTACATAGCAAATCATTTACTTGTAAGCGTGGTTGAGTAATAGAAAAAATACAGCCCTACAATTAGGACATACATGCAGCTCATTCTGAGTAATTGAATCATTAATTGAAAGGGACATGCTCAAAATAATAGCAATGAGGAGTTGACTTAGTGAAGTCGTTCATTATGTGGATTAACTGGTATCAATATTGGTCCTTATTTAAAATAGGAGGGTGACAACAGTTGCACATGTTGGTTATAGTGTATTTCCTTCTGAAATACTGGGGAAATTGGGTAATTCCAGACATTGTTCTGATGAAGAACAAACCTACATTGAAAACATATAGAGGAGTGTTGCAAGTTGTTGTCTGCTTAGCTAAACTGAACTCAAATGCCTTGAAGTGGCAACCAAAATCTGAAAGACTCGGAAAGAAGTGGGGAACTACTGTTCAAATGGATTGAAAAATAGCCACAATGGCAAAGGCCCAGCCAATAATCACCTCCAGGAAGATCAAAGAAGATCTGAAGTTACCAATGAGCCCTGCTCAGGGGTGCACCACCAATGAGGCCACGTGAGGAGATTGCCTCAGGCAGCACCAGGTAGGGGCAAGAGAGGGGCAGCCGAAGGGCCATTGGCTGAAGGGAAGGGGTTAGTTTAAGAACTTGGCATTGGGGTAGGAGGGGCGTTGTTTCAGTTTTCACCTCAGGCAGCAGAAAGGCTAGGTGCACCCCTAGTCCTGATTCAATAAGAAGATGATTAAGTGGAGCCAAGTTTCCAGCAAGATTTAACACCTTTTGTTATTGACCATATTGAAAAGTAAGCATTAGAAACACATGTTGCACGAACCATCCTTTCTACCCCATGGGGCACAGAATATGACAATATAACTGCAGCAGTAACAAATAGAGATGCTGTAGCAAGGTCCATCACAAGCTAAAAAACCCTGACTTTTGGGAGGAAGGAATTAAGATACTTACGGGAGTTTTTGATACCATTTAATATGGAATTCTCCATTTTTTTACAGTCTTTCTTGTTTGTCAAAAAAAATCCTACCATTAAAGGGGTATTCCAATTTTATAATTTTCAGCATTAATTGCCAGGAAACAATGTTATCACTTACTAATAGTGACTGTTTATATGTAATGCCCTGTTTTCTTGCACTCCATAATGGTCACGTGGCATTTTCCCCAGTATTGGTTCCTTATCCCGATGACATCATGTCTACATCTGCCAATGCTTGTAAGACTCTGCCCTGTAGACAGAACATCGTCAGTGACCTTGCCTCTGACGAAGGTGTTCTACTCATTCTCGTGGACCCTGCCCTGTAGATGTGATGTCAGCAAAGATGCTGTGGCTTAGGGGGGAGGATTTTCCAGCAGGACTTCAGGCTTGGATCCAGGGATGCCATCAGGGTGCCTTACAACTGTGTGCCCCCCATTTTTATTCACGCTGTTTACCAATCACCATAAATAATATGTTCACTAGATTGTACAGATCATTATGATTACAGGGATACCAAATACTGGTTTGTGATATTTAATAAAATAATACCATAAGGCATTAAAAAAATCCCATCATTGCAGGAGAGCTTTTTTTTATAGAAGAGTGGTAAGAAGCTGTTTACTGTATAGAAGGTCTGGGGTTCAGATCCTGTAAAATAATCTTTATAGTAAAAGTTACAGCAGAAAAATATTTTTACTTTCCATGGTAAAAGAAATAATTTTCTTCAAGTTTTTGAAACATTTAGTATGAAATATCACAACACAGTATTTAGTATCCCTGTAATCATAATAAGCTGTACAATATAGTGATCACATTATTTATGGTGACTAGAAAAATGCCCCCCTCCCCCTTTTTTTCAGTAGTTATTTAGTGTTATGCCTGTGAAGAAACTAATAGGTACTGATCCTTTTGAATATTGCAGCCACAGTTCGTCTCATTTTCAGTCCCCTCTTCATGTATGTAAAATGGCCACCAAAATCTCAGGTTACCCTATACACTGTGTGATTTGGAAGTCTGTGACACTCACCTCTGCTCATAGGGGTAGGGAAGTGCAGTGGAAGATAGAGCTTGTACATAGTAGTGACATCAGCAGCTCTGAGTCCATCCGAGTGCTGCAGACTACCCTGTGCACAGTGTGCAACCTGGTGGCATTATTTATATATATATATATATATATATATATATATATATATATATATATATATATATATTATTCAAAAGGAACAGCACCTCCTACAGGTGAGAGTCAGGTGCAAGCTACCCTGGATAATTAAATGCTATACAGAAAATGGTAGCAGCACTCGATAGGCACTATGACAAATAAGGTGAATAAGTGAAAAGGTAAAAAAGCATTACTGTTATGTAGACTAGTAGATAAAGTGGAATATAAATATATATATATATATATATATATATATATGGGACTGGGAATAGATTTGGTTCATCTTTTCTTAATATGCTGCCTTTTCTCATTCCTCCTGGAAATGTATATTTATAAATATATTGACAACTTGGTGTTAATACCTTTAAAGGGGTATTCCCATCACAGATAATGGGGACATATCGCTAGGATATGCCCCCATTGTCTGATAGGTGCGGGTCCCTACTCTGGGACCCGCACCTACAACAAGAATGGAGAAGAACCCCGCAACTTCCATAGAAGTGAATGGGAGTGCACCGCGCATGCGCGGCCACCGCGCCCCATTCATTTCTATGGGGCTGACGGAAGTAGCTCGTCTATTTTCGGCAGCCCCACAGAAATGAATGGAGGGCGGCTGCTCATGCGCAGTGCGCCCTCCTCAAATTTCCCCGATATGCCCCCATTGTCTATGATGGGATAACCGCTAGTGTTGAGCGAGCACCTCTGTGCTCGTATGCTCAGGTGCTATGGCCGAGCACTAGGGGTTGCTCAAGTGCTCAGTCGAGCACCCGAGCATAATGTTAGTCAATGGGACTAAACCAGGCACCCCCGGAAGAGGGGAGAGTGTCTGGTTAATAGAAAAAAGTTACAATCCCGACGTCTCCTCTTTTACACCTTTCACTCTTAAAAATATGCTAATTAACTGAATTTGTACGTATTAGCGCACAATGCGTACTCATTAGCATACAAATTTGGACGCATTAGCGTACAATGCGTAACATTAGCATACAAATTTGTACGCATTAACGTACAATGCATAGCATTAGGATACAAATTCGTACGCATTAGCATACTCGAGCATCGCACTCGAGCACACGCTGAGTTCGGCCAAACACCGAGCGGACCCGAGCGTAGGCATGCTCGGCCGAACAGCGAGTTCGGCTGAGCATGCTCGCTCAACACTAATAACTGCTTTAATGATGATCCATGCCCCCACATACTTCACTGCTAACAATGTCAGACTGTGTTTGGGCATGCCCTATTGACTGTAGGAATGATATCCATACATTTCCAGGAGGAATAACAGAGAACACCATAATACAGAGTCCTAAGAACAGATGCTCCAGAATTGTCGTTTCATTGAGAATACAAGCATTTATTAAAAGACATCTCAGGAAAAAAGACAGGTCCCATTTAAATTAATGAATTTCTTTATAACGTTAGGCTGATAGTACAATATACTGCTGATCTATCGTGATTTTTATCGTAGCCCCGTAGGCTTATTTCCAAAAACGCTCCTGCTTGTACATGAATTCCTATAATTGCATAATAGAGAGTTGCCCCGAAGCCAAGTGGCTTCAAACCAAAACTTTTCTTGAGGGCGGTTTCAGATGGCTATAATGAGGCTGCATTTTAGTGTCTGTGTTATGGCCGCATTATCTGGATCTCCCGTGGTTCTGCTGATCTGAACTTAGATCTACGTAGATTTTTATGGTCATAACATGGCTGCATTTTAGTGTCCATATTATGGCTGCAATACGTGGACCTCCTATGGTCCTACCAATCTGAATTTAGATCATCGTAGAGGTTTCTGGTGATCTAAGTTCAGTTATGACCATTTGACCGTAGACTAGGAATATTTCAGTTTACATATTGAATGAAGTCTGGAAACTGCAGTTTGCCTATAATTTTTATCAGTGTGTTTTGTAAGAAAACTGCAGTAAATGAAATGTGCTATATAATAAAAGAAAATCAATAAATAATAAAAGAAGAAACAACTCTCAACCAGCTATCTTGCTCTTAGCAAAGAAGACTTGGCTCAATAACCTAGCTTGCAAATTTATGTATGGCCTGAGGTGATGATACAATCCTGCAAAATCATTTAGTATATTATATAGTAAAAAAGAAAAGTAAAGGTGAAGTTACCTACCTGGCAGAGTGTCTCCAGAGAACATTAAAGAACATTTCCTCCAAAAAAAATGCTTTCCTCAGTTGTCAACTATATTACTGCATAGACTTCCACCTACTCCAAGAAGTCATGAACCAAAATGTAGCTTAGTTATACATAGGAGTTCATCACATAACAGGATGTACTGGTCAGAAATCTGGCAACAATTTGTGATAACCCCTGTGGGATTCATGGTCATAGTGGTTGTCAGGTTTGGCTGGCTCGCCTGTGGATCCTCAAATGGACCAAGTCTCTGATACAATCAATAAGCCCCAAAGAGCCAGCGGAAGACAACCCCATTTGGCGCTGACCTTGGATCCAGTCACTTGCCTCTAGGTTGTATTTCCTAAGGGTTGATTCAGTTGATGACATGTTCTAGGCGCGCAATGATAGCAACAACATTTAGAATGTTATTAAAGGTGGACACAATGGCCTACAGAACCCTAGTCCAAACACTCTGGCAGAGCGGTCTCAGGGCCATACCATATGTTAAACTAGGATAGAGTTTTGGTTCTTTATATGATAAAAGGGATTGTCCAGTCCTTTACCACTGATGGCCTGTCTGATTTTCAAGGGTTCGACACCAGGCACCCCTACTGTTCAGCTGTTCTGCAGTAGCTTTGGGGTTGGAAGTCTGTCCACTTCACAATGGATTGAGCTGTGTAGTTCCATTGGCAGGGGTTCAGATTGTTGTACCCCACTGGTCAGATAGTAATGGCCTATCCTGAGGACTGGAGAACTTCTTTAATATACAAGCAAATCAGTTCATGGGCTTACATTAGACGTTAAAGCTGTTCTCCAGGATTTAACAATTAATGACCATAGTGGACAAAGATGCATAGTTACAGGGCCTATATCTGGCACAGAAGATATTCCTGCACAGCAGATAGATGGGGATGCATTTTGTTGGACCCTTGCTGATTTGCTATGGATAGGTCATCAACTGTTAAATCCTGAAGAACCCCTTTAAGAATGTGGCAAGAAAGACTTTAATGAAAACAATTGCGTACCTTAGGAAACCGTTTTTATTTCAAAAATAAATTGAAGCACGTTGATGGGGTATTCCCATCCTGAAATAATATGTCATATCATCTGTGAAGGTTCTCATTCATCTAGTTCCAAGTCACAGCAACTGGACTTGTATTTTTTTCTTTTCTTCTTGCTTGTCATCTGACTGACTCTTTCGGCATATTGGTAAGAAGTTCCATAACATTTGTTGATGTGTACAACAAAGAGACTTAAGCATTTCGTTGTCCTTTCGGTGAAGTGAAGTCAGACCCCCTACCCAATCACTTACTTTAGGGGAAAAAACAATCCATTCCTATAAGGCAGTCTGTCATTCCAGACCTTCATCACTTTTCCATGAGTAACCACAAAGAGCATCTCTTTCTCTGGAGGATCTAGAATATCTGTATAACACAGACAGTCCATTGATTTCAGTGGCCCACCCTGTATTGCTTTATTTTTGGGGTGGTGCTGCATGAGAATGGAACACATTCTGCCAGGTTACAATTTCAGTTACATTTCTGAGGGTCCAGGTAGCAGGACACCTTGTAATGATCTCATTTTATGCCCCATTCACACGAGCGGGAGACTCGCATGTCTCCCGCAACGCATCTATAGGGCTGGACTTGGCACTGACAGGGATCGCATAGCATTATATGCGATCCCAGTCAGTGCCGGAGTCCAGCCCTGTAGATGCGTTGCTGGAGACATGCGAGTCTCCCGCTCGTGTGAAAGTGGCAGTGGGGGAACTCTTCGAACAGAAAAGGATTGTCCAAAAGCCAATAACCCCATTAACGTCCCGGAAACAGCTGAGAGTATAAAAGAGGCCAACTCATATACCTGCTGCATAACCATAGAAACAGTTGTTAATACTTGTTTGTTATGTTCTTCACATGTCAGTGTCAGTGCACATAACACGTGAATTCTTTTCTTTATTATTTTTTCCTCCTTTACATAGTTTCTATTTTATGTTCTGCATAGTTTCACTAAAAGCATGTCAATCAAGTGCAGTCACCGAAATAGCAAATTCTCTTGGCAGGCATGAGATGTCCTAAAAATTGCCATCTGCCTTAAGATGAAAACAAAGTCTGACAAGTGCACCCTTGATATTTTATTCAGCTAAAATATGCAGTTAGGAACAGTCCTTCACTTTCTGGTTGAAAATATGAGGGTGCTGTACTGCATGCTTTCTGAATTGGGGGATTGACAACAGGGTTTTTTTTTAGTTGACCTTAAGACTGGGGTTAAATAAACCAAAAAATGTGGTTTTGTGTTCAGAGCAGATACATTTATATTGGGAGCAGTGTGTTAGGTGTTTGTACATTATCCATATACAAGGATGTACATGCCATAGTGGTATTCTTGGTAAAAGGAGGGGCTCGGTCCTAGCCTTTTTTTGCAGAACCTATGCAGGAGGAACTCCTATCTCCAGATAAACTGCACTGGCAATGGAATCAGCCCAAGGATCATGGAAAAAGTATGGATGGGAAAAAAAGAGCCAAATAGGGCTCTGAATGGCCTAGAGATGGTAGAATTGCTCCGATTCACTACGTTTAATAATTTCCTCACTATGGCTTGTGCTTTAGGCACCTTGCATCCAGTCAATAACTTTGCATGTAGGACTATAGGAAAGTGTCCTCTGGGTCATAGGTTTCAGCTGTTTGAGTCCATATGTCGATCTCTGAGGCCTTTCTGTAGAAGAAATTAAGGGGCACATGTATTAAGACCAGTGTTTTTGATGCCGGTCTTAATAAACCCCAAAGCTGGCAGTGGATCTGCCGAAATTATGAAGAGGCGCCAGCTCTGCCTGTTCTAATTGTAAGTTGGCTTCCTAGCTGTTTTACATTTAGACCCCTTTTCTGCTCCTAAAACAGGCATAGAAAATGATGAACAAGACGGGTCTGCTGGCCCGGCCCCTTCCCCGTGCATGCTACACCCATGTTTTTAGACCTGGCATGAGCGGGGAGAAGTTAGTTGTGCTGCAATCTGCACCTGAAATACACCTAATATAGGCATATTTCAGTATAATAAATGACTCAAGTGTCTATAGTCAAACTTTTAAAGGTATTAATCCCATCCAACCACCTGCAGCCCCAGTTTTGTGATGAGCTGGACAACTTGTGAACAATATCGTAACAGAGCACACATTGTGTTACTAAATTGGATTAAATCTGGGCATAAAGCCCATTTAAGATTATATTGGAAACTAAAGGCGTTGTACCAACAGGACAATCCCTTCTCCAAATGCCCTGTCCTCCAGCCAATCACTGCTGGTCAAGCTTCTCTCACCCTCAGCAATCAGCTGTGTGTGGCCAGTACAGGGAGCGTGTGATATTACTTGGGCAACAATCAAATGAATGAAGCTAGCAGTGAGAGAGACAACATTTGAGTTCATGTAGTTGCAATACCAAGCATAGCAGTATTAAATATATGGCACTGTGCTTGGTAAACTATTAAGAGGCCACAGCACTCATCCGGTGATCTAAATTTAAGTCCTGAAAAAACACTTTAAAATGTTTTAGTGGCATTTTTTAAAGGGTTTGTCCCATTACGACTTCTTACCCCCTTTTCAGCAACCCAGGAGAGGGGAGCAGAGGATGGGAGTAGTGGTAGTGGATATGATGGTGATAGTGGTACTCACAGTTCACAGTGGCAATCTCCCTCTCTGGCTCTCCCTGGGCAGTGTGGTGACTAGAGGATGCACCCTTTCTTCCCTTCGGGCATTCCCAGGAGGTGAGGCTACTGCCTGGTGTTAGGGGATGCCCTTGATGTTAGGTGCTTGTCTAGGTGCAAGGCAGGAATACGTATGCAGATGCCGGTGGATAGTGGAGACAATAATCAGGCCCAGTTTAGTTGGACTGTGAATAATGAGAGTTGCAGTGCAAACAGCAGCAACAGGCACAGTTCGAAAATATACTACAGCGCTGTTCTCTTCCAATAGCTGTGTATAGGCAGCTATGATAGTAGGAGTAGTCCTAAACACTCGAAACACTTTGCAACTTTCTAAATTACCACAGTAGTGCAAAACTCTCATAATCAGTACCGCAGTTCCCGGGTTGAGCGGCACAGATCATCAGACGGGCAGTCAGTCCCTTATATAGGTGTGGTGGGTGCTCTTAGCAATGCCCTCTCCACAGCAGTAAAGTCTTGTGCCATAAACGAGCATACTTTTGTTAGCACACACAGCCTTATGATCCTAGACAGTCTGTGGATAGCTGGATCTCTCTTTCCCTTAGAGCTAGTCTCCTGGCACAATTGCTGTTCTCTGGCAGCTTCCCACTCCACAAGAATGCTGTTTATTTCCTGGATAAAATGGCTCTTTTCTGACTTTAGCTTCACCCAGGCTCACAGGCATCTGCTTCTCTCACAGGCAGAGCCAGACAGACTTGGCTGATGCAATCCAACTACACAGCATCTCCCTCAGAGAGAACAGGGCCAGCCTCCCTCTGCTGAGTTAGGGCATATAATAAACTAAATAGTCCTACCTATACAGCTCTTGGGATTACATGCAGAACATAACACAAGACATTAACTTTTTCAGCACCAAATTAGCTTTATAGCATAGACCCTAACTAGATGATAGCAAGTAAGTGTTTAACTGGTGGTAGTCCAACCACTAGGGTCCCCAACGATCATTCAGTGCTGCTCCTTTCAGCTGTATGAGACTGCCAGAGATATCTAAGCGCTTATACTTGGATATTTCCAGCAGTCTTATGGAGTTGAGTGGAGTGGTGGACATGCAGGTGTGTATGCTGTTCTATTCAAATAAGGAATACAAGCTCTCCATCTTTTGATTGGCAAGGGAACCCAGTCTTCAGATGCCGACAGATAAGACACGTATCCACTAAATCTTTGTAAGTCCTTTAAGCCTGCAACAGATTAACCTTTATGGTGTGTATTCTGAGGATGAAGCTGGCGGATGGTGAACAGGGAGAGGGACTGGCGCCCCATTCATACGGTGCACAAGTAATAACAAATCTTCCCCATTATGCTAGCTTTTCTTGAATATTCTTCTATTACGAGATACCATACGGCTTTACTCTGTAGCATACTGCTTTTTTATCACATTTATCTTGTTATTACAAGCGTATTTTCCAAGCGGCTCCCGAACAAGAAGAAAAATAACACTTACTGCACATTTCATACATCACACAGCTGTTTATTGTAGACTTGTCAACATTTTTCGTTGAAATAACGCAAAGTGCCTTTTTAGGAACTCCCAGATGATTGGTTTTGATGTAGTGTTGGTTTTAAATGGATAGATCTGTTTCCTTTGTAGCTTTTAAGTGTTTCAGATTGATGGTGTTCAGGCTAATTAAGCAGGGATCACTCCATCCATTTACCAGTAATGCTATACCGCTAGCCACAGTTAAGCTTTGATTTCTTAAAAAAAATAAAACAATAATAGTGCTGGAAGGCACCGAGGCAGAGTGAGTGCTAATCTGAAGAGAGCATAACTAATAAAGCAGGGAATTAACGCTCAGGAACTGCGTTCTTTTTGTATACTTAATACCAAAAGTGCTATTCCGATGTGAATCCACAGCATCAAAAATTAATGGACAAGTGACATCCTTAATCCTACATACTTTAAGATCTCTTTAAACAAGAGAAGACTGTAATTTTGAAATATGAACATTCCCTTAAAGTGAAGGTTTAGGCCCTGAACAGTTACTCTGAGCTTCTCATAAAATTAAGAGGGTTCTCCAAGGCCAAGAACCTCTTTTACTATTGCTAGGCAGGGTGCAAGGATTAAAGGGGTTGGCCCATCTTATACACTTGGGGCATATCGCTAGGGTATGCCCCTAAATGTTTGATAAGTGCGGGTCCTACGTCTATCTATAAAATGAGGTCCGCAAAGTGACCGGAGACCAGCCGCACATGTGTATCCTAGCGATAGTCACCCAATGTATGAGAAGTGCCAACTTCTCATAAGAAAAAGGCTTATCTATCTCCACTGCTTCTGTTCCAACACCAAGCTTCCATATTCTCCTCTTCTATTTCCTCTTCTACTGGAGTAGAAGTGTGACATGCCATCTCTACACACATCACTGCTGTCGGCAATCAGTGGCTTCAGTGTTGGCAGCAGTCACGCGCCATTGGGGACCAGAAGTAGAGATGAAGGAACTTTGGTGCTGGAACTGATGCACCAGTGACAGATGAATGTGTTTTTTTAATCTCTGCATACTGCCTGGCTGTATCAAATGGGGTTCCTGATCTTGGAGAACCTCTTTAAAAGTTTTGTTGGGTGTTATTCCTGTCCATTATCCATGGCTCTTCTTCCAACTTCCAACATCAGAATGGAACCAGCAGGCAGGAGGCCTGGGGAAGTTTCCATTGAATATACATCTCCTTTGCAGAAGTAAAAGGTGGAAGGGGCATAGTTATAGTAGGTGTAGGTGAAGCATTTACATGCAGACTGTGATCCCTGTGGTGCATTAGAGGACAGTAAAATACATGACACAAGATAGGTGGGGGCTTCCTTTACAGCCTTTTGAATGGCTGTTATAATTCATGGACGGCTTCAAACCAGTGAGAGCTACTTTTTTATGCGGCTCTTGAATCTGGCTTATAGAGGCTTGCACAGCTCCTGAGCCCATGCCATCACAGTGTCACACATGTATAGGGTAATCTCTCTATTCCTCCATATGCCTTTATCTTTTGTGAGAAAACCCATTCAACATCTTTTGGATCTCCACCATGCATGTACAGTAGTCCGTTATTTAAAAATGGTGCCCGCTCAGGAGCTGAGCAGGTGCCATAGTCGTTAGGTGCCTACTGTTTTACACAGGAGACACTCAGAGTTAATGTCATTGATCGGCGATAACACTGATTATGTACATTTAACACCTCAGATGCCATGGTCAGTTGTCTATCTGCCCCTGTGCTGAGATTGGGGAAGCCATTCATTTTCTGTTGCCTCAAGCCTGCTAAAGGCTCCAATGCCTGCCACAGCGGTGATAATTCATTGCAGTCTATGAGAGAAGTGATCTGATGATCATCCAGAGGATAGGTTATCAGTAAAAACAACTTGGAAAACCCCTTTAAATGTATTCTCTACCTCCATAATGGACATTAGGAAGCAGAACCTGCTACCATTCTAGAAACGGCATCAAATAACTTGTATATAAAAAGCTTGAGTAGTCATAAATAGCAAATAACAGAAACCAGTTTGTATTTCTTTTAGTTAGGGTAATTTCACTTTATGTTAATGACATTCAGAAGCATTCAACTACTTTATATGTTACAATATAGCAGTTTTTATTCAAAGGGGAAATGGTAATAGGTATTTCTGACAATGTATGCTGATAATGTGCATTTCTCTACTTAGGGAGCTCATCTATGAGGTTTACCTTTTTTCTGTTCTGACATCTGCGCTTCATTTTTTCAATGGCACTACTTCACACAAAAAAGAAAAGAATTTATTTCCCAAACTTTTCATTTACGTTCTGCTGCTGCATACGTGATATCCTGCACATAGTTCTGTATTTACTCTGATCACTATCACTGAAGTAGTGCGTTCTAAAATGTAAGTTAAGCCATCTACTCTCTGCTCTGCACTGATGAGGGGCAATCACCCTGAAACAGCTGTCTGCAGATGAGATGCTGGCTTATTTAACATCCGAGTCATGTCTCAAGGCCTGTTTAAAGGGTCAAACGTTGACTTATAGGATAGCTGTCTTACATCTGGTGGCATCAAAAGCAGAGCTTGTTAAAAGCTCTTTTGCATCCCTTTCTTCCCAGAATTTCAGAGGAGCATGTATGGCCTCACACAGACTAAGGTGCTCTCTCCCCAAGGAGAGATAGTACTCCCTAAATCGTAACTTTTATTAAATATGCTTAAAATAAGTCACATACATAGCTTCCATATTCAAAATGTTAATCAGCCAGACATCCACTAATGACAAGAGGAGGAGTCTTAAAAACACTACCTAGACCTAGAGCCAGATGAATATAAAATGCACATATAGAATTTAAACACCGTCCAAAAGGGCACAGTGCAGTTACCCAGCCTCACGTGGTGTTATGGCACCGATCCCAACAATGGTCAGTTCGTTGCTGAAGTAGCTTCCCTTGAGGTTATTCCTGGGGTGGATGAGGGGTATACATCTCAGTTCTTTCACCACACCATATTCTCCAGTGGCTGCTGTGGGTTCCACAATCCCTTTAAGTAATATCTTTAATGGCTGATGTAGGTAAAGAATAAAAGCCACTGACTATCCCTATCAGGAGAGTCTCTGCACTTTCCCCTTGTAGAGTACCTGCACTGATATGGGCAACCCCACTCAGTGCCCTATAAGGCCCCATACTAAAACACTATCAAAAGCCAGATCTACTAGTCTTTAGTGGGTAGATCCAACCATATTGTACAGATGTGTGCAACTATGGGGATCATTTATTAAGACTGGCATTTTAGACGCCGGTCTTAATAGCCCCTTTAGCTGGCATGTTTTGTTTGCTATATTTCCATTTCCAAAAAGTTTTATTGTTTTATCAAACAAGGTAAAAACAATTAGACAGCCATTAGTCTCATATTATACAGGTAATATAACCTACAAGGCTATTCAATATCAATTTAAGAAAAACGAGACAAGAAGGCTAGCAGTACAAACATAAAAAACAAAAACATAATAACAAAACAAAGAAAGAAAGAAAAAAAAAAAAAAACCGAAGGGACACCGTGGAAGTGCATCCCCAATGCGCTAAATCACTTAGGTAATCAGTACAATATTTGAGGTACAATCAAAACAGAAATCTTGAAAGGATGTCCAGGTGGGTGCCGTCCAGTCCAGAGTGTAAAGGTACATCGCATACAATTAAAACCCTATCTAGGTGTGTGCAAGGGCTTATTCCCAATCAGCTGGAGTACCAAGCACTTGTGGTCCAGGCCTGCCAGGTTTTTTCAAACTTAGAGCTAGGGAGTCCCTGTGAAGCCAACATCTTCTCATACATACAAGTGGTATTCACCAGATGGATAACTTCCGAAAACGGAGGAGTGGCATGGGATTTCCAGTGTCTCGTGACTACTAACTTCGTTGCCATGAATATGTGCATCACTACCAGTCTAAACTGATACGGCATATCATTGATATTAATAAACAACAATGCCAAATTAGGAGATACAGACACCGTGAGGCCAGTAAGATCTTTCACTAACGTGATCACACTCTGCCATAGTGGGAGAACCTTAGGGCATGACCATAGTATATGCAAAATAGAGCCTCTATGCCCACAGTTTCTCCAGCACATAGGAGAGGAGCCTGGGTACATTACCGACAGTCTTGTAGGGGTATAATACCACCTCAAGCAAGTTTTGTAAATGGCTTCTTGGTGTGCAACACATCTAAAAGCTTTATTGGCGGCTTGAAGGGCGGATTGCCATTGAGAGGAGGAGAAAGTCATCTGTAAGTCATCTTCCCACCGAGCTAACGGAACGTGTTTAATCCAAGAGGATCCCTGAGCCAACATGCCATAAAATAAGGAAATGCCACCCCTTTTGGGGATAGAGTTGTGGTAATACTGCAAGGCTGACGCAGATATATATTTTGAATTTCCCTCTGTCTTCCCTATAAGGGACCTAATTTGGAGGAATTTATAAAATTCCCTGTTGGGTAATTGGAAGGTGTCTTTCAAATGTTGGAATGACAAGATACCGTTACGGTCTCTCATATCCTGCGTAGAAGAGATTCCCTTTGTCATCCAAACATTTAGATCCAGATTTGGAATTAAATCCGTTAGACATAACAAGCTGATGGCATTGGGGGGGACATCTCTTTTGTCTGAGGAACTACTCAGGTAAAAGCTCCAGGCTTTAAGTGAGGTTTGAATTGTCGGTAATGAAGATAATCTCAGGCTAGCTCCCCAAGCAATATCCACTAATGGGGAGCGGAGAGTAGAGACCCCCATACGAGTTTTCTCTATATGCACCCAGTGTTTATCCAGAGAGTCTTTCCACCAATGCGCAAGTTGGTCCAGTAGACTGGCCCGGTAGTAAAACTTCAAATTTGGCACTCCCAGGCTCCCTAGCCTCTTGGGCAAACTTAGAGTTGAGTATGCTACTCTCGGGCGCTTGGATTCCCATATAAATGCCATCATCTGTTGTCTCGCCTTTTCAAAAAAAGAATCTGGAATATGAATTGGGAGGGTTCTAAAAAAATATAGGAGTTTGGGCAACAGTAACATTTTACAAGCAGCGATTCTGCCAAACCTCAAGAGATCATATAAGAACTGATACTTTGTATATCTTTCTGCATGGCATCCAACAGAGGAGGGAAGTTGTTATGGTATGTTTGAGAGGTTGGGAATGTGAGTTGTATACCCAAATATTGTATACTTTTAGATTGCCAATCCAAAGGGAATTGGCGCTGTAAGGATTGTAAAATCTCTGGGTTAACCCATATAGGCAAGCATTGAGATTTATCTATATTCAATTTGTAAAAAGAAACCCCACTAAACCTATCTAATAGGTCAAAGACCTTCGGTAGTGAAGATTGTGGGTTGGTGCAAGTGATAATGATATCATCGGCAAATAACGCTAGTTTATGTTCCGTGGTGCCCACCGATATACCCGTGATTTGATGTTCCTGACGAATTAACTCAGCTAGCGGTTCAATGGATAGCACAAAGAACAGAGGGGATAGGGGGCATCCCTGTCTGGTGCCGTTGGTAAGAGAGAAAGGGGTAGACAACGAGTTATTGACAAAAACCTTAGTGCAGGGGTTGGAGTATAAGGCCGCTATAGCTGAATAGATCGGGCCAGAGAAGCCAAACTTTTTCAAAACTGAGAAAGCATATGGCCAACTTATCCTATCGAACGCTTTCTCAGCGTCGAGAGTGAGAAATAGAGAGGGGATCTTATCTGTCTCCACTGCATGCAAGAGAGAAAGTAATCTTCTGGTGTTGTCCGGGGCCTGCCTCCCCGCCACAAATCCTGTTTGATCTATTGCAACTAAAGATGGGATGATTTTCAGTAATCTATTTGCAAGTATTTTTGGGTATAATTTGACATCACAGTTCAAAAGTGAAATCGGTCTATAGCTCGTGGTTTGCAAGGGAGATTTGCCCGGTTTGGGCAGGGTCACTATAAGTGCTTCCAACATTTCGGAGGGAAAAGAGCCTGATTGCATGGCCTCCGAGAACACCAGAAGAAGATATTTAGTGAGACGATGGGAGTATTTTTTATAGTATAAGGAAGAGAAGCCATCAGGGCCTCGGGATTTGTTAAGGGGCATGGATCGAATCGCCTCTTCTATCTCCTTCAAAAGGATGGGCTGATTTAGTAAGGCCAGTTGATCAGGGGATAAGTGGGGTAGGTGGATGCCGTCCAGAAAGGAATCAATGATCTCCTGGTTTGGCTGAGGTGTGAGGGGATTACTTTTCAGATTGTATAAATCCGAGTAATAATCCTTGAAGGCATTTGCTATATCCCTAGGCGCCGTCACCATCGCCTTAGACACTGGATGGTGTACGCCGGACAATCTCGATTTAAGCGCCATTTTTTAAAGTCTTTTAGCCAACAGTGCGCCAGACTTATTGTCTTGAGCATAGTATTGGAGTTTAAGACGCCTCATTGATTTCTCATATGCATACATGAGGAGACCTCTCAGATGTAAGCGGGCCTTAGAGAGTTCTGACAGAATCGTGTCTGAAACATTCTGTTTGTTTAGCATTTCCAATTTCTGGATAGTGTTCATAGTGGTTTGGATATCCTTGTCTCTTTGTTTTTTCCAGACACTACTCTGTTGAATGAGTACTCCCCTCATGTATGCCTTATGACAATTCCACAAAGTGTACGGGTGAACATCGGGAGTGTTGTTGATATCAAAATATTCTTTTAGGGATTTCTCTACAACTGCACTAACACTCTTATTAGAAAGTACATATGTGTTAAGCCTCCAGACATAGTCTGAGGTCTTGGGGGACCTTCGTGTAGAACCAACCTAACGGGTGCGTGGTCAGACCACTGGATAGTGCCAATTTCTGCTTTTACCACCTGTTCAATCAAAGACCTTCCTACCCAGAACATGTCGATCCTAGAATAAGTCTTATGGACGGCAGAGTAATACGTAAAGTCTTTTTCATTAACGTGATGGATACGCCATATGTCGTAAAGGTCGTGCGCCCAAGCAAGCTTAGCCACATGGACTCTGCGAGAAGAAGGTCCCGCCGTGGTATCCAGGTCAGAATTGCAGATTGCATTAAAATCTCTGCACAGAATCACCCTTCCTTTTTGAATACCCTGCAGTTTACTCAGAAATCTGCGTATGAACCTTTCGGAATGGGAGTTCGGTGCGTAAATATTTGCAATCGTGTATTCAACATTATTAAGAAGGCAATGAATTATCATGTATCTGCTCATCGGGTCTATCCATGTCTGTAATACCTGCACAGCTATGGATGATTTAAAGGCTATAAGGACCCCTCTCTTTTTTTGGTAAAAGAGGAGAGGAATACATGCGGGTAATCCCTGTGGCTAAGCTTAGGTGGGTTCTTGGATGAGACATGTGTCTCCTGCAAACAGACAATGTCACAATTCTGCTGTTTCAATTCTCTGCACAATGTGGCCCTTTTAAATGGACTGTTTAGACCTCGCACATTTAGAGACAAACATTTAAGTACCATGGTCTTTAGTAAGGCAAAGATGAGGACTGATGCAACAGTAAAGTAATTGTACCTGGCAGGGATAGATTAATGGCACTCCCTTACCAGCTTTGGACCAGCACCCACCAGGATACATAGTGATTCGGACATCAAATTCTAACAGAAGAGAACCTAAAAAAAGAACATTGTTAAATCCAAAACATAAGAATATGTGCAGCGCCCAGAAATCCTTCGTAAGTATAAGGTCTGAGATACACAACATAGTGGGGGTTAACCCGTCAACCAATATTGACAGTCAAGTAATCAAGTGGGGGAAACTACCTGCTCCCTCTCCGACCTTGAAGCCAAGTGGGATAGTAAAGCGAAAGCAAACAGGGTTGAGTGGATAGAAGATGACAGCAATGGATGAAGTTTAAGAGACATGGGTAAGGGAGATAGTGTCCCAAGAGCAGAAGCAAATCATTAATTCAGGTGGATGACATCGTGTGCCATTCGACGTCCACAGTCGATGGAGTTGTCTTCTTCTTTGATGATAAGGAATCTTCATCTGTAAGGACACGCCATTTAGTCAGGAGGGCTTTCCCAGCTTCTACAGATGAGGCCACATGGAATGTCCCTTTTCTGTTAATAAGGATCTTCGTAGGAAAACCCCATCTATATGGGATAGAGTGCTGACGTAACAAAGCAGTGAGGGGGGCCAACCGCTTGCGTGCCTGCAGAGTGGCTGCTGACAAGTCCGTGAACAGTTTGAGGTCTTCATATGGTTCAGACAGTGGCTGTTGTTTGCGGGCCAATTCCATAAGCTTCTCTTTCACATGGTAGAAAGTATACCTAGCCAATACATCCCTTGGGATATCATCTGGGAGGTTTAGAGGCTTCGGGACCCTGTGAGCCCGATCTATACTCAGCTCATATTCTGCACAAGATGGAAGGAGCATTTTAGTGAGGGTTTGCAGGTATGATTTAAGATCAGAACCTGGAACAGTCTCCGGTATGTTACGAAATTTTATATTGTTCCGACGGCTCCTGTCTTCATACTCCACCAACTTTGCTTGTAGGGAATCTACCCTGTCATCTAATAAATTGTGGGAATCCACCAGTTCATTGTGGGCTCCAGCAAAGGATGCCATCTTTGACTCAATATGTGATACCCTGTCCCCCAGATCAGTGACCACGGAATGCAACGGTGACAACAATTGAGAGAAGTCCTGGTGTAATGAGGCCCTTAAGGCCAACAGCATTTCTTTCAGGGTGTGCTCCGATGCAACCTTATCTGAAGTTTGAAACTTCGAGAATACATCTGCCTCAAGCGACATATTTGGTAAATGAGCAGTACCTTCAGAGTCCATGCTTTGCAAGCATTGGCGTTGCTTCTGAGGGCTGGACATGGCCTCTGCAGTATCGAGTCCTGGGGTGGAAGTGTGAATTCCCCGCTGAGGTATAGTGGAGGAGTGGCGAGATCCAGTCTGTGCAGACTGTTTATCCGTCCCGGCCTCTTCACCCTCGGCACCGGAGGACAGAGGAGAGTCCCACTCACTGTGTAAGGAAAACTGGTGGGTAGTTTTAGCAGTGGCATCCAAGCGGCCGGCCTCCTGAGATGGCGTTGGCGCCGGGCCTTCATGAGTAGCTGCATGTGCGTGCTGTCCTGGCGCCATCTTTGGAGTTTTCATCCGCGAAGTAAAAGTGCTCCAGAGGCATGGAGCCTTTAGATTTGGGTATTTTCTTCTTCCCTGCTTGTTTGCCCACCATGGCTAAGTAGAATGTCTCGCTGTGAGCCGATTTTCAGTCGCTAGGCAGGAGAAAGGAGCCCCGGGGTGAATCCCGGGGCTCACACACTAGGCGGCCATCACGCACGCCGGCCAAGCCACGCCCCGTTTGCTATATTTCATAATCCATGTCCCCTTGTTGGAAAAATCTTTACTTTCTGCATAAAGGGCCTGTTCATAAGATGGCCACTGATGGAGGGTCATGTAACAAGACACATTACTCACCCAAGGTACCACTAGCAACCGAACCAGAGTTCGGGACCAAGGTTTTTTAACAATTAACAAAGTAACAATTAATTCCCGAAGTTATTACACAAAGTAATAACTTTGGCTCATCAGAGCCAATACATTGTAATACTGTACGGATTGGGAATGTCGTATAGTATTACAACAAAGTTTTTGGCAAATCGACTTCAGATAAACCCCATGTAAAGCTGGGGTTGATCTTTCTTGGTGCTCACAGCTCCAGATAACTCCTTCGGTTCCTGTATGGGGGATCCTCCTTTAGTAACTCAGAATTCCCTAATAGGCTATTTGAAAGTGATGAAAGTTTAAAACTAAACAACCCCTTTAACGTAAATGTTTCACCAAAAATTTTATCTGCAAGTTAAAATCATATATCATCTGTTTTTATTTTCTGATTATAGTTTTTTTTATTCTGTTTTCTGAACATGATTATGGGGGGGACCATCTTGCCTGAGCTGTTCTTAACTGCATTTAGCAAGCATTTGCTTTACAGCAGCCACATGGATCATAGACACAATGGACAGGAGGGGTCCTCATTGACTTCTATGGGAGAATTTTCTAGGCCACTCTGTGACCTGTGCAGAGGTCATTGTGCAAGGAAAGTATAGATAAGCTCTGTCAATCACCTATTTTGAATAGCGGATCTTGTCTTATCAATACGCAGAGGTGATATCATTACAGGCTGTATTAGAATGACAGATAAGCAGATAACTGCAGAAAAGTGATCTGTATAGACCAAGGCGTCTATTATTAAGCTTAGTGGCCAACACTGCAGAAAAGTATGGTTTCTGTTTAAATATAAATATTGATTAAAAATAACATTATCAAAAATGATTTAAAAATATGTTAAAGATTAAAACGTGATTTAAACAATAGGTCCTTTATTGATGACTTGATTGATTTCCTTTAACTAGATTTCCCATAGCATTCTATACCAGTGCTGGATCCTGCAATCTTTGTATAAGTAGAACCTACTATAATAAATGTCGGGCAGTTGCAATAAGTGAGTACCGTAATAGTCCCAGTCCAAGTATAATGATGTGTTTTGCTGATATTTCCCCATTGTGGTAAGGCATTATATGCATGTATAACCTCTATCTAACACTGCGGAGAGACTATATTATATTACAGGTCCTTCTGAACAGCTCTTTTTATGATGCCATTTATTTGGTAGAACGTGATTGAAAGAAACTATTAGGATTAGAGCACAGATGTATAAAATAAAGAATGTAGGGATTTTCCAACTCCAGAGCAAATCTCTGACTCACAAAAGCATTTTTTTAAGAAATGCATTAATGTGACCTGACTGGATAACTATGTAGAGACATTGAGACACTTAAGGGAATTATTCTTAAGGAGAAATAAACCTGGTGAAAATGAGGAATGCTGGCTCTATTACATGCACACCACGCTTAATAATAACTGACCCTTATGTGGAAATACCAGCGCTCTAATATTCCACTGCTAAGGTTGGACTTTCTTTTTTTTTCTATTTTCTGTAAATGTTCAGATAAATATGGGCTCAGTCTGGATTCCTGGTCTGCTAAATTCATTATGGTTCACAAGCTATAGTAAATCTCTTCCATATGAAGTTCAGAGGAGTGTATACATAGTCTCTCAGCCAGTGTTGTACTTTATCAG
Organism: Rhinella marina; assembly: GCA_900303285.1. Lineage (NCBI taxonomy): Eukaryota > Metazoa > Chordata > Amphibia > Anura > Bufonidae > Rhinella > Rhinella marina. The sequence continues at coordinate 612,422 of ONZH01005764.1, read as the reverse complement.
TTTCAGTTTGTGTATGGTTTATCCCCCTTACCCTGAAGGTGTAGATTCCTAGATGATGACCTATGCAGCAGCCAGCGGAGGAGTGCTGTGAGGAGGATGGGAGTGGTAGTAGCTCTGGCAATGATAGTTGTACACATGAGTTACAGTGGCAATCCTCACACCTTAGGGCCGTGCATTGATAGTAGGGTGCACCCTTTTCTTCCCTCAGGGTACACCCTGATGTTGGGGCTCCTGCCAGGTGGTAGTTGGGGTGCACTTGGTTTTAAGTGTTGGTGCAGAGCAGTAGGCGTAGGTGCATTGGCCAACCAATGACGTCAATGAGTCAATAACCAGGCCAATTGTAGTAAATAAATATCTCTTTACTAAAGAGCAGAATAGGAGTAGTAGTGTATACAATAGTCCCAAGGTACAGTTCTAAGTAGTTCATATTGCAATTCATCCCCAATATCAATGGATTGATAGCAGCAATTATGGATGTTGTGTTACTCCTTCTCTGTTTTCTAAAGTCTCTCTCTGTAGAACCTTAGGCAGTGAGGTTCTTAGTAGATGTTTCTGTAATTCCTAGACTGAGGGGTACAGAATTAAGATACGGTTGGCCAAACTGTTTTGAAGTTTGGAAGGGTGTGTTAGCAGTGTTCCATCTCACAGCAGTAAAGTCTCTCTATATGCCATAAACATGCACAATACATACCTTGCTTTCTGACTCCAGTGCACAGCCTTGACCCTAGAATCTGGAGCTTTTAGTTTCCCTTCTCTCTGGAGTACTTTTGTAGTAGAGTAGCTTGCTTGGGTAGCTGTAGTATCTGAGATGATGGTTTTCTGAAACTCGGGTCTAGCTCTGAGGAGTAAGAACATGTAGATCTCCTGTTTTCCTCACCTAAGCTTAGACTCTTAACCAAGGGGTGAACAGGGGCATCTCCTTGCAAACTAAAAGAGTTAAGTCAAGGTGTTAACCCTGACTTATCCATACAATGCTGTTGGGTACATAAACACAGTAAACCAGAACATTTTACATGACATCAGATTACCCTTTTGCAGTGACCCTCTTTTAGTGTACTGCATATATTTAACACGAGAAAAGTGTGGCATTATGTTTCCTTCCTGTAAGCAAGTTATAGCGCATCACTTGTGCCATAGCCAAAATCGGTATTTTTGGCAGCACAAGTGCTATTTTTCACTTGGACCTTTGGGGCCCAGTATGGCTTCATAGACTGGGCCCACTGGTGGATCCTCTGGTCAAGGGCGGACTGGCCATAGACCGTACGGGGAAATTTCCTGGTGGCTCAAGCCCTCGTCTGGGCTGCTGGATGGACCAATAACGATCGTATGCTCTCAGAATTATTTAATGCTAGAGGCATTAGGTACAGGGGGGGACCTGGCTGGCAGGTCAGTGATCCTCAGGACAGTGATACAGTTGGATGCTGCTGCAGAGGAATCAATATTTTGTGCAGTATTTCATACTGTTGGGGTAGAATCTTGTGCTGAACTAGGGTATTAATGGCCCTGCCTACTTCTGTTGCTCTGCCTTTTGTCAGTTTGAACGTGTGTATAATATGGGGCCACTTTTAGTTTTTTTTCCAGGGCTACTTTAATGGGAATGCGGATTAAATAAGTGTTTATGACCTTTTAGTAATTTAGAGATAAGGTTTATTAGAAGAAAGTAAAAAGTACAATTCACAAGGTTGTTAACCCTTTGTGACAGAATGGCTGAATTTTTTTAAATAATTATTTTTAGTCCAAAAGGAGCAAAATGCAATCATAAAAAAATTGCCTCCATAGGTGTACATAGCTTTTAAAGGGGTTGTCCCAGGGCAGCCATATTTTCACCCAGGCAGCCCCACTAATATAAGCATTGGAGCATTTCATGTTTGTTCGTTTTGCTTGTTTGTTTACCTCCGCACACTGCTAGGTGAAGGCTTCCTCCCAGCAGTGCATTCGATGACATCACCGCTATGATGGGCCGGCTTTAGCGATAAGTGTTTCCTGTAAAACGGCTAGTGCAGCGGTAAAGCCCACCGTTCAGTGCCAGTGATGTCAGCGGGCTCACTGCTGGGCAGCAGCCTCCGCCTTGTAGTCCCTATGGACAGCCCAGTTTGTCACCGGATCTCCTGAAAATGCCTTTGCTCTGTGTGATTCAGCGCAGGGCAAAGTAGCATGAAATGCTCCGATGCTCATATTAGTGGGGCTGCCTGGGTGAAAATATGGGTATGTCTGGGTTTTTCTCTGAACCCGAACAACCCTTTTAAGTTCCCAGTCTGCCCCTGCCTCTGGTACTCTGTCCAACCCTGTATGCAGCAGTAGCCACATTTACAGAGCTGTCATGCATTCTAATATATGGGGCACCCTCCTCTATGATCTCCATCTGCCCTAATAGAACATACTGTATGGGGAAGAGTTGTCATCCCGAGGGAACCCCTTTAATGAAAGAATTCTGGTAAAAGCCCAAATCACAAAGACTAGCGTTGAGCAGCCTTTCAAAATAGAGACTAAACACACATGAAAAAGGACTCTTGACAGCACTCTCGACTTTAAGAATCCAGTAATGATATTCTGATATCTTTATTAAAATCACATCTTATGGCATAGATGTAGTACACGTAGCTCCAAACAAACCCTGTTCTTCAGGATGTCTGAATGGAGATATCAGATTAATGTTTAGAGGTTTTTTACAACAGATTGTTCCAAGAACCTTCTTCCATTTGTAGTTGCCTCCTGAGTACAGATGGAGTGTTTCATGCCAGGCTCTTTGTGGATATTGTAGCTGACAAACATACAGTAAGGTGATCTTCTTGTATTGCTATTTACAAAAAGATTAAACAGTTTGCCTGTGGAAGGACATGGTTTGTACAGAAAGTTGGACCCAGATGGGTCAAGTTTTTCTTTGGCATGAATAAAGACAAGCAATAGTGATCATAATAATTGTACTTATGGAAACAAAGTGATCAAAAGCAAAGAAGTAATCTGATCATAACATGCATAAATCGTAAAGAGTAGTTCCTTTGCAGGTTGTTGATTCCTGGTTGTAAGTGATCACACATGTATAACATTTTTTGAAAATATACAATAAGTTTGTTTCTAGCACAATAACTGAGGGGATGAGGCATTACACAGGGTTCCAAAGAACATCTCATGACTCCTAGCATCTCAACCAATCAGCTGTTTGACAAGGCAGTGGCACTGGGATGAGCACTGTGGCTGTATAGTGGTTCGGCTCGATATTGCAGCTCAGACCCCTTTAACTTGAATAGGACTGAGCTACAGAGGGGCCTTGTAACCAATGGATGTGACGTCATAGGCCTAGGAAGAGGCTGCAGCACGCACCTGAATGCCGTGGCCCCTTCCATCAGCTGATTGAAGTGCCGATCCGATATGGATGATCAATTCTAAGGAAAGGTCATCAATATTTAACTCCCAGAAAACCCTTTAAATCTCTATGTTGAATACCACCACCTTAGTCTCTGTACACAGTGTAGTGGCTGCGCCGAGGTGCTTCAGCTCTCTTTCCCTCCACTCCATAAACTAAGGCTGCCCAAAACAGCTGATCGATGGGAGTGTCGGACCACCACCAATCTGATATTGATGAACTTTTCATCAATATCTGTAGCCAGGACAAACCCATTAAGAACCATATAATAGGGAAGGCTCAATGGGCAGTTACATAGTGGCCTCCGACACTACTTTCCCTCCATCCCTTCCCAAACTCCCATCAAAGTATGAGCAAAATGAAAGCATACTCTTAAAGGGGTCATTGCAAACCTCCCCCTCACTTGACTAGACCTTTAAAGGAAAAATTACTTACCTGCTTCCTGGCATCAGCATTCCCTTACTTTTCCTGCAGGTCTGTGATGCTCCTCTGGGTTCCCCCAATGTTAAACATCTGCTTTGACATTGCCACAGCCAATCACTGGCCGTGGCAGTGACAGCTCCCCTTGACGCAACGGGATTTGGTCTCTGTCACAGCCAGTGGTTGGCTGTGGCAATGTCAAACTGGATGTGGACATCAAGGAATCCAAGAGGAACATCGCAGGCCTGGAGGAGAAGGACCGGGGAGCCGTCACCGGGAAGAAGGTAAGTAATCCTTCCTTTACAAACTCCCCCCTTCCGATTCTTGCACAACCCCTTTAAAAACATGAAAGGTTTATTATGTGGCTGAAACTTATAGTAATATTTATTACGTTTTCCTATCTGCAATGCTAACTAGAAGATCTAGACGATTCTATTGTAATAAGGATATTGCAGCTGAATTACGAATTATAAAAACAGTTAACCTTAATATCCCGCCTTAAAAAATAAATAATAAATGGATTTCAAAATGATTTCATTCATTCACCTAGCTGTCTTATGGGTTAATGTGCTTTGGGCTTACATCCATAATGGGTGAGCAGAAAGGACTGCTGGATCGGGCGTGTTTACCCATAATGGATGCTAATGAATTTGGGTGGATGAGGCGCTAATCTCTTCACTTGCATGGCTAAATTAGATAAGGTCAGTTTTTGTTTATGACGTTCAGCTTTTAAGCTCGGTGCTGCCATGTCTAATTGGTGTTTATAACCATTAGGCAGATGCTGTTTGGATGCAATAGCAGCTCACAGGTTTGGACGAGACCCAGGAAAAATATTATTGTAGAAATTAGATAATATCATTTTCTGCATTAACTGCAAATCAAGTCAATATGTTAGCTTGGCACCTATTCTGAAAGGCGAGGAAATCCTGCGAAAAAAAAATCTTTAAAGAGGATTTTCCACCCTAATGCTTTATGACCAATCATTAGGAAACTGACCCCCCCCCCCTTCCGTCCTGCGAATATTGCATCTACTCACAGATGAGAGCGTACACTTGGTATCTACCCCTTGAAAATAACTGGACAGAATTATGGAGACTATAAAGGGTAGAGATGAGCGAAGTATTGAAAAATTCAGCTGCTTCGCAAAAAGATTCGCTTTGTGGCGAATTACTTCATCACGAAGTGCATTACTTTGTAAGTAGCAAGTGCAATGACAGGGAACGGCGATTGCACCGCTCCCCGTCATTGTACACCTCAGATGCCGCCTTCATAGCTGATTGTGGCATCTAACATTAATATTACGGTGTAAAATAAAAAAAATAATAAATACCTCACCCATTTGATTATGAAGAGCCGGCCACCACCATCTTGATTGTAGATCCAGCACAAAATCTTGAGCGGCGCGTGATTACATCATCACGGCGGCAAGCGTGGTTGATGTCATACATCACTGCGCACAGGATTTCTAGCGGGATCTTCAATCAAGATGGTGGAGGCCGGCTCTTTGCGCTCAAACTGATGAGGTAATTATCAGTATTTTCCCTGACTTCGATTCGCTCAACACTGGCCAAGGGCTTTCACAACACAAAATGCAAGATTCTATACCTTTGCAGTGGACTTACAAGCATGCAATGATGGGTGAATATTAGAAAGCTCTTAAAGGGTTTGTCCTATCTGGGATATTTATGGCATATTGCTAGGATATTCCATAAATGTCAGATAAGTACAGGTCTCATGTCTAGGATCCGCTTCTATCTCAAGAATGAGGCACCATGCACAGCGTTCTCTCTATTCACTGCCATGGGACTTCCAAAAACAGCTGATCAAGCACACTTGGCTATTTTCGGAAATCCCATAGCTGTGAATAAAGAACAAACTTCACAAGCGAGGCCACTTTTCCATTCACCACTACCCCACCAAGTCCCATAGTGGTGAAAGGAGGGAGGCTGCGCATGTGAAGCTTGGTTCCCCTTCACTTTGGGGCCCCATTTTGGAATTAGGAGTGGATCCCAGAGGTGGCACCAGCACCTACAGTTTAAGGCATTTATGGCATATTATGGCATGTCCTTGCAATATGCCATAAATTTCCAAGATGAGAATACCCTTTTAGGAGACCTGTCACCAGGCCATACCTTCCGTGTGGAATCCACATCAAGAAGTGCCATGTCAAAACGTAATGCAGATTTCAAATCTGTGAGGCCAAAATAAAAATCTGCAACCATATAAATGGAGCATGGATTTCCATTGAATGAGGCATGCTGTGTGAACATATCCTTAGCGGGAAAAATAGCAATATCGTAGCGTTTTATTTTATATACTAAGAAGATACCAGGGTGCCTGTTTAGGATGAATACAGTGGAGGCTATCTTCTGTCGAAGCTGCAAATGAAACTACAGCTGACAGATAAAAGTAGCTAAGTAACAGTGCCATACAATGGACACGTATCTGTGCCAAATAGTGCCAACAGTTTGCCAGGTAAGGATTCAGTTGACTGTTGGTAGGTAACATAGAAGTCAAAGTGTTTTGTTCCATACTGTAGTCAGCCATTGGGTCTCGAGGGCCTTTGTGGCACATTTGGTGAGATGGCGGAGACCATTGCCATTTATGTGCTATAATTTATCTTAGCATTATACTAATATATGAAATGACTGCTAACAAAAAAAATACAATTCCCTGTTCACATCTGTATTGTAGTTTCCATCAAAAATATCTAAAATTTAGTGCAGCACGAAAAGCTATAATTTCTCATAAACTAATGGACACCATGACAGAAGCCCAACGGACCCCTTTATAGTTGTTACGATCCGTGGATGTTGAAAGACTGTGTCAACCAACCAGTTTGACTTTGGGCTAAGTCTAAGGATGTTATCCTGGCAGCACAAAATACCACCCCTGCAGAACCAAAAATACTGCCTCCCTCACGGCTGCAGGAGTCTGAGGCTGCAGTATCTGATGCTCCTAGCATTAATTTATGCTGAGCAACTCAGATTGTTAGGTACCTGGCTGGTGACTATAAGGAGTCCTTAGGGGCCCTCTGGGCATCATCTTACCAAGGAAATTTCCCTGTGTATCTGCAATTGTCTTTTTATTATGTATTGTATAGTGTTATGGATTTGATGCATTGGCCGTGAATACCAGCGAGAGGAAAGTATGGATAGCAAATGGTTGGCAGGAAAAGGGCTTACCACCCTTTTCCTCCCCTCTTGGTAAGAGTGGGCTGGTCCTACTTCCTGCCAGTGGGGGGGGTGGGGGGGTTCTGTGCAGATTCAGTGAGGAGAGGAAGCACACTTGTGAGCGCCTCCTCCTTGGAAAGATTCTCCAGCAGAAAACTATATTTCAGACACTGCTGCAAGGTGAGGGACTACGGCTCAGACATCCATCACCCAAAATTACCACTAGGCCAGATAAAGTCTGAACCTGACAGTGGACATCTATACCCACAAGTGACCATTTGCAGTCATTCCACCTGCCTCCATAACTCTTTAACTGGTGCCAGAAGCTGCACTTTGAATTTGCTGCTGTTGGATGTACCACAAGTATTCTGCACTTACTAAAAAGAGACTGTTATTCGTTAAGTCTTTGAATTGCATTTCCACTGCACAAATCCAGGGAGCAACAGCCTGAGGTGGCACACAGTGACACAACATCTCATCAGGGCCACTACAACTCCCATCCTCTGCATCAGATCTGCACTTGCACCACCTATAGCTACAGGAGCTGGGTCTAGTGTTGTAGCACAGCTCGATCTCATGTAATTGGGTCAGGAGGCTGAGCAGCAATACCAGACACAATCCATGGACAGAAGTGACTGTCTCTGGGGAAAAAAAATAATTCTAGAATATTTGGAATACATTTCCAAGTAGGATATTGTCACGTCTCAATGAGTTGAGAAGTGACTTGTAAATAAGATGCCAGGTAATCTGATATTCATTGCTGTTTGTGGGAATTCCTGCTGAAAATCCAGTATGTGCCCTCGGGTTACGCAGCAGAAGTCTCTGGTGGCACACAGGCTCTAAATATAAAATAAATGTTATGCAATGCTCATGCCCTGAATCTCTAATTGGCCAGCCACCTGAACTTTATGTACAAGTAATGGCTCATCTGGGTGCAACATTTTTACTGAATGACGGTAATTAATCAGTAATTACCTTCTATTTGTCCGGTGCCTGTTAGACAATGACGCTAAACGTCTGATTGGAGGCCATGATTTACCACAATGCAATGCTATTAAACTTACCCTGTTGACTAAGAAGAAGACTTAATCAGTTTATCTGCTAATCCTGCTCAATATGGCTCCTATTATGTGGTAATTGAGAGCTGCATGCAAATTCTAATTATGTCCGAGTGATTAATATAAATATAGTGTGAAATAATGACACAGCAAACATTTTCTTCTCGGACCAGTTCTCCATACCGAGAGATTCTCCACATGCTTAGATAATAAAGTAAATATATGATGATGATGAGGAAGAAAGAAAGAGAGAGAGAGAAAGAAAGAAAGAAAGAAAGAAAGAAAGAAAGAAAGAAAGAAAGAAAGAAAGAAAGAAAGAAAGAAAGAAAGAAAGAAAGAAAGAAAGAAAGAAAGAAAGAAAGAAAGAAAGAAAGAAAGAAAGAAAAGAGATATTGATGCATACATGATAGATAAAAAAGATAGACAGACAGAAAGATTGATAGACAGATATATATGAGATAGATGGATAGATAGATAGATAGATAGATAGATAGATAGATAGATAGATAGATATTAAATAGAGATGAAAGAAAGAAAGAAAGAAAGAAAGAAAGAAAGAAAGAAAGAAAGAAAGAAAGAAAGAAAGAAAGAAAGAAAGAGAAGATATAGATGCATACATGATAGATAAGATAGACAGAAAGATAGATAGATAGATAGATAGATAGATAGATAGATAGACAGATAGATAGATATGAGACAGATCGACAGATAGATATGGCATAGATAGAAAGATAGATAGATAGATAGATAGATAGATAATACATAGATAGATAATAGATAGATAGATGATAGATAGATAGATAGATAGATAGATAGATAGATAATGCGATAATACTTTTAATATGCTTTCTGTAACAATTCCTCATGCTTTTAACAATCTCTGCTTGCAGTCATTAAACAGAAACCTACATTGTTTACTTCCATAGGAATAACTGCAAACAGGGATCTTGAAAGTTCTTAGGAATTGCTACAAAAAGTATATGAGAAATGTTAATAACTATTAGCAGAGGCGGACACAGACAGCAGAGGGCCCCTGTGCAAGGAATGTACCTGGCCCCACCCCCATGGCCAGTTGTGATGACATTTTCACTGCCGGGTCCAGTCAATGCAGACAGGGCGCGGCAGTTGCAAAGAAATCGGAGCCTCTAGGTGTAATGGTAACACCCCCGTTGCTCCTAGAGGCTCATTTGCTGTAAAGTGTAGTGCAAAGGCTGTTTTGTTTACAGTCCTAGCAGTGTTCTCGGTGACATCACAGGCACTGATGGGTGGCTTTACAGGCTAGGGCAGCGCTAACACCCATCCATTAGTGCTGGTGACTTCACCGGGCTCACTGCTAGCCCCCCCCCCCACACAAACACACCATAGTACCCTTACAGCGCCCTCAGTACTAGTAGGGCACCCCTAATAGAAATTAGGATAATCTATAAGGCACTCCTATGGAACCCTCAGTAATGCCACCACCACTGCCCACAGTGTTTACAATGTTCCCTGCAGTGCCCCCTATAATTATAATGCCTCCTGCCATACCCCCATACAGTGCCCCCATACATTGTAATTCCTGTCCTCTCCCTCCAGTCTTCTATGGCATGCAGTCCCATGTAAATAACACCAGTCCTCTCCCATTTCTCTTCTATAAGATACAGTCCCATGTAAATAAACGCTCTTCCTTACAGTCTTCTATAACATACAGTCCCATGTAAATAACTTAAATCCCCTCCTTCAGCCCCTCCAACACATAGTCCCATGTAAATAACATTACTCCCTACCCTCCAGTCCTCTATAATATCCAGTCCCATGTAAATAACATCACTCCTTATGCTCCAGTCCTCTAATATCCAGTCCCATGTAAATAACATCACTCCTTACCCTCCAGTCTTCTATAATATCCAGTCCCATGTAAATAACATCACTCCTTATGCTCCAGTCCTCTATAATATACAGTCCCGTGTAAATAACACCAGTCATCTCCCCTTAATCTTCTGTAACATACAGTCCCATGTAACTCACACCCCCTCCCTTCCCTTCAGCCCCTCTAACATACAGCCCCAGTTAAATAACATATTTCCCTCCCACTAGGCAGGGAGGAGGTATAACAGGGGAGAACCATATCTCCCAGCATGCACTCACATTCCAGGGCATCACAGGTCTTCACTGCTGAGTGCTGCCTCTTTCTGCACTGGTGACATGATTGTGACCTCATCACAGGTCCTACCACCACTTCCAGTGTTGAAAAGATCACATGATGTCATCCCAGGTCCTTCAGTATGGAATAAAGGCAGAATGGCAGCCGATTGACAGTAAGTTCTAATCAGCCCCCCCCCTCCACCCCAAGGTGCACAGGTTACCCTGGCAGAGAGAGGGGGTAAAAAAAAATGTAACAAAACACCACTGATGACATTGGGAAGGGCCCCCCTCCCTCTCTGGGCCCCTGTGCAGCTGAACCGGCTGCACAGGCGATATGTCCGCCCCTGATTATTAGGGCATATGGACATTATAGGGGCCTTTCCTCTGCCCAGGATCATCCTCTATGAACCAGAACAAAGATCTACTATCACAGGGATCAGCAACCTCCAGCACTCCAGATGTTCTGAAACTACAACTCCCAGAATCCTCCTTTCACTTCTGTGGGTGTTACAAATAGAGTAAGTTTGCATGCTTGGAGTTGTAGTTTCACAGCAGCTGGAGTGCCGAAGGTTGCTGATCCCTGCACTAGCATAATGTGCCTCTCACACTGGAGAACTTGGTGTGTTCATGTTTTACAGGTACGGACATTTATCTAAAATACATAGTGGGGGGGGTCTAATCTTCCCCAGTTTAAATAAGCAAATTGATGGGTCTCGGGATCTGGACCACCATAAATAGCTCTCATAAAACAGAATCCCAGCATCTGCAATGTATATTTCATATTTCATCACCTTTTTCCAGTCAGTATGTGAGATGCGTTTCCCCAGAGTATTATCAATTATATTCTTTGTCTCCCTGTAAACAGAGATGGTAAAGGAAAGTCTAGGTTGGAACACGTAGAAAATAAAAGCGCTTTCCACAGAATTACCTCATTATCATGACTCATAATTCTTCCCAAATTACAGTACCAAGCGGTATCATTGTCAATCCCTGCAATGTATTAGTCAGATTGAGGTCTCACTGCCTTACGCACAAATAGTTGAAATGCTAAGTCAATCCCTAAATTGAGATCCTTTGTCACTCGATACAGCCCAGCTCCGAAAAATATCACCGTCAGTCTCAGGTTACATTGTCTCATAGAACCGGCGATTATGCAATGAACGGGTGTAAACATGGCCTTTGAACCTCTAGATTAAGTGGACTACAATGGACTCAGTTTCAGTCATATAGAACTGTAAGAAACACTCAGTATTTACAATACAGGACATGATATTACATGTAGTATACATACCATAGGGTTTTGACCAGCAAGTATTTCAAGTGGACCATCAACATTTTCCTTCTTTACAGAAATAATACGGTGTAATGGAGAGATCCTCTAAAGGTGAGGTCTCCAACCTTTTAGACCCATCACCATTTTCTTTCTTTAGAAATAATATGGTGGAATGGAGAGATCCTCTAATGGTTGAATCCCCAATCTTTTAGACCATCACCATTTTCTTTTTTTAAAATAACATGGTGGAATAGAGAAATACTTTACTGGTGCGGTCTCCAACCTTTTGGACTCAACACCGTTTTCCTTCTTTAGAAATAAAATTGTGGAATCTAGAGATTTTCTAATGATGAGATCTCCACCCTTTTGGACCAGTCACCATTTTCTTTCTTAAGAAATAATTTGGTGGAACAGAGAGATCCTCTAACAATGAGATCCCCCAACCCATTTGGATCTATCACCATTTTCTTTCTGTATAAATAATATGGTGGAATGAAGAGAACTTCTAACGGTGAGTTTGCCAACCTTTTGGATCCATCACCATTTTGTTTCTTTAGAAATAATATGATGGAATGGAGAGATCCTCTAATGATGAGATCCCCAAGCTTTTGGAACAACCACCGTTTTCTTTCTTTAGAAATAATAAAGTAGAATAAAGAATTCTTCTAATGGTGAGATCCCAAAGCTTTTGGACCTGTCACCATTTTCTTTCTTAAGAAATAATTTGGTGGAACAGAGAGATCCTCTAGCAATGAGATCCCCAACCTGTTTGGATCTATCACCATTTTCTTTCTTTAGAAATAATATGGTAGAATGGAGAGATCCTCTGATGGTGAGGTTGCCAACCTTTTGGACCCACCTCCATTTTCTTTCTTTAGAAATAATATGTTGGAATGGAGAACTCTTCTAATGGTGAGATCCCCAAGCTTTTGGACCCATCACCATTTTCTTTCTTTAGAAATAATATGGTGGAATGGAAAGCTCTTCTAATGGTGAGATCCCCAAGCTTCTCAAGAACTTTCAAATGAATCAGAATTTTTGGAGCTTCGCCCCACTCAAATTGCACAAAATGGCTGCAGCTATTTTACAGTTCAGAAAAGGAGGCATCTGGCAGCAAAAGGCATAATTTTTACCTGTTTTGCAATTAGAATAAAATCAGACAGTGTAGTGTGGCTGTTTATTACCACCTACTAACATCTGTTTACCCACAGACATATGTGTCACAGTCATTTTGACATTACTAATTCTGTCTTGAGGAAGAGCTTGTAAGGGGTTGGATACAGTCCTAGGAGACCTCACGGTGTCATACATGAGTTTTCTTGGCTATTGGGGCACTTTCAATTTACACCAAATCAAATATGATGCCCAAATTGACTGAATCGGACATGAAACGACTTTTGGGGAAATCGTTGAATCATAACTTTCATTTTTTCTAGCTTGCAAGCCACTTTCAAAAATAAGAGGTGACATTGAGTCACATTAGATATTAAAAGGAGGAGATATGACATGGAAGAGTGACATGGCACAAGGCCATAAGCAAATGCTGCATACAGATTTTGCATTGTAAAAACTCTCATGTACACTGTTCCCATCTAAACCACTGGTTATGTTCTGTATTTTAAAGAATACAGATCTGAGACTTTTCTGACACCTTTCCACTACCGATGTACATTAGGCTGCAGTTCTACATATTGTAAGCAGATTTGCTTGTCATGGCTAAACACTGCGTACACCATGTACACCCAGGATTAATATGATGTTATGAAATTCTGCATTGAGGCATTTTCATGTCTATATGGGATATTATTCCAAATGACTTAGGGATTATCATGTTTTATTTTTATATGGCAAAGACGTCCCTTGGTTCCTCTTGTTTTCTTCAACAATTCTCTTTTTTTCACAAAAAGTGACCTTTTGCGGCAACAGAGATTTGAAATTTTTGGAATGTTCTCTGATCTGTTGTAACCTCCTGAAAAAGCTGTCACTACACTGTTGGCAGAGGAGATAATGGCTCTCACATTGGTTTGTTGGAATCTCAGAATCTTCAAAATAGTTGTGGAACCCTGAAATATTTCAGTCTTTTACAGACTTAAAGGAAAAGGCCGCTTTATTTTCACTCTACAATCTCTACACCCTCATACATCTTTGTTTTAAGATCTGATATAGAATTATGATATCCCCCCACACTTGGCAAATGTACTGTTCCATTGGCGCTCTTGTCTATATGATGGCTGCAGATGGAGGGGCATGTGACCAAACACATCATCATGCCTCCTCCACTGAAATACAGTGTGTCTGCCATCTGTTCATATGCTGCTCCTAGATGTTGGATATTGAATGGAGGAGGCATTACAACATGTTTCATCACATGCAACTCCATCTGTAGCCATCTTATGGACAGGAGCACCATCCAAGAGGGAACATAGGTTGGACAGGGGGGCAGGGGGTCATGACGTCAATAATCTAGAAATGGGTCAGATGTTGAAATAAAGATGTGTGAGTAAGTGCCATTGAGACTGAAAGATGGAAAATGGAAATAACTATGTCAGTGAAAGAAATGCATTCAGACCTGCCTGACTGAGACACCTTGCTGCAGGTAGGTGGGCACAGATGTGCTTTGATCAAAATGTGTTGGCTGAGAGTCCCAGATTTTATCATACCAGAGTGAGGGCTTGGTCCGTATGTCGTGTTTACATCTATTGTGTTAGTGCATTATTTTCACTGATTTTTTCCACGACAAAGTGTACCATAAATTTGAAACAGCTCAGGGCGTAATCAGAGAGGAAAATGCAATATACACACACAAAAAACTAACAATGCTCTCATTAGATATATTACAATACTTCTTAATTTGTGTGGGATAACTCTTTTAGCAAAAGAACTTGACTAAAGATTTTATATTGATGGCTTCAACAAATAATTGGAGAAGGGACTTATGGTTTCCCCGGCCGACACTGCCTCTGTATGCCAGCAGCAGTGTCCAGTTGCCGGAGCAACCAGTATAACTGTGCGGCTCACTCTAAGATCAGAGCCCCAGGCCAATGATGAGGTGTGCCAGGGCTTCAGAGAGTCAGGGCCCTCAGTTGGCAGCTCCGCCCGGTATGCAGGGATGCCGGCATGAAGCTATTGCTGGCACACCATTTAAGGCAGGCGCCTGCATGTACAGTTGCTGGTGAATTTCTTCTCCTCTGGCTCCCCCTGCTGTTCCCTTGTTGTATTTGAAGACTACTCTGGACTGGTATTGTAACTACATTTTGGCTCTTGGTTCTTGACTTTTTGGCGTGTTGGTTTTCTTTTCTGCTTCTGGCGTTTTTTGTGCTTCTTTGTCCGACTGGCATTTGACCCTTAACAGTACATCTACTCCCTGATTGTCTGCTTGTTGATTTGTCTGCTTGTTGTTCCCTGTTTGTGTGTTGTCCTCGCAAGTATCTCAGTATAGGGACTGCCGCCCAGCTGTGGAGTCACTGCCTAGGGTGACCGTGCAAGCAGGCAAGCAGGATGCTTTAGGGCTGCACTATCCCTGTGACGGTAGTAGTCTTATCCTGACAGAGATAATCCAAATATGAAAAGCTCTACAGTTTATACTAAAATCAAAAACTGTCTTAACAAAAAACTTTTTTATTGAATAATTCAAAATCATATAAAATATTTAAAAAATACAATAAAACAATTCAACTAGAACATGATAATAATAATAATAATAATATTAATATATCCTGGTTAAAAAATCCACAGCAGGGCTCTCGTCTTTGAAGAGGACCTTTCACCACTCCTGACATGCCTGTTTTAATAGCTTCATGCATTCCCCATGTAATAACAATTCTGGATCATCTATTCTTATGACTGTATGCTGTGCCATTCCTTTATTATTTGCACTAGAAGTTATGAATGAATTCCTATTTGCCTTCAGTAAAGGAACAGAGGGGAGGTGACCAGTTGGGGGTGTGTCCCTGCACAGACTGACTCTAGCCAATCAGTGCTGTCATGTTCAGACTGTGCAGGTACACACCCCCAAGTTGTTACCTCCCCTCTGTTCCCTTACTGAAGACAAATAGCAATTCATTCATAACTTCTAGTGCAAATAATAAAGGAATGGCACAACATACAGACATAATAATAGATGTTCCAGAATTGTTATTACATGGGGAATGCATGAAGCTATTAAAACAGGCATGTCAGGAGTGGTGAAAGGTCCTCTTTAACTAAAAAATATATCATATAAAATGTGCTCCACTGGAGTTATTAGGATAATTTTTCTATGGTATTGATACACTTTCTCCAAATTCATATATTACAATCCCTCAGTACAACATCCTGTTCTCATTGGATGTGTTATTTGATAAAATAATTAATTCAAACATAACTCATGCGTACAATTTAAATGGCTCAATATTCAATTTAATAGCAGGAGATGCATTGTCCAAATGA
Source organism: Rhinella marina (assembly GCA_900303285.1). NCBI lineage: Eukaryota > Metazoa > Chordata > Amphibia > Anura > Bufonidae > Rhinella > Rhinella marina. Next base: position 596,582 of record ONZH01005764.1, on the reverse strand, counting down.
ATAGGGTAAAAAATTGGGGATTACCATTATCTGTTATATTGCACAAAGTTCTGTTCACATATAATACATTGCTTCATATATACAGTCCAGGTAACTATCATCTCGCACAGACAGAACCATATGTTGGTAGCGCTAGTCGTAATATTATTTCAACAGATGACATTCTTTATAAGTGAAACCAGATAATGATGACTAACGAGATAATGATTTACACTGAAATAATACTTGTTGTTGCAGTTATATAACAAATAATAGTTGTTCAATAGCTTATGTCATGCATAGAACCAGGTAATGATGATGACTGTAGTGAGATAGGTGGTTTATACTTAAAGTTGGATTACAACAAGGAAAAATGATTTTTACATATGTTAGTAGTACATGCTGGATTTGAGGCCTGTGGATCTAGAATGCTTCTGGCTTTACTAGCTCTCATAGCCAACAACAGCTTTATTCACGGATGGTGTGCCCTCTCCTTCTACAGCTTATTAGGGATCCACACTGTTCTGTGGGTAAGGAAGATGAGGCCACTGAGCAGGATAGGGAGGGTGAGAAAGGCAGCACCCATGCCCCTCTGGGAGTGCAGAACAGGAGCGGGCACCAGTAGCTGTGCTAACACCTGTTATGATGTAATTTGAGTTCAATGAAGTTGCAGGATGAGACGTTGATAAAGGCACAGCCAGGGACAGCAAAATGCAGAGGCGTAGCTATTGGAGAAGCAGGGGAAGCGGCTGCTTTGGGGCCTAAACTTAGAAGGGGCCCACCCAGGAGGAGGACTGAAAGATTTTATTGTCAGAGCCCCTCAACAGTATTATACAATACTATAATACATTATATACAGTGACAGTATATGCAGTGACATGATATACAGTATATACGTGTAGGAAACAGATGGAGTGGCTGACGGGCCTCTTCTGGGAGAGCGATTTTGACTAACCGCAGGAGTGAGGGTTGCACATTAGGAGAGGGTTGTAAAGAAGCTGCTGAGGGGAACCTCTTTCATAAATTTGCTGTGGGGCCCAGTCATCTCTAGTTTCTCCACTGACAAAAGGAGTTAAACCTTACTGATGTTTAGGCTATAAAGCAGTATAACAGTGACACAGCAGAATGGCAGCACAGCCCTAGTTGCTTGTCTTGTGAGTTAGGCCTGTTACACACTGGTAAAAACATTTTAAACACTGTTCATACATGCCAGTAATCCACATCAGTACTAACCTTGTCTGCAAATAAACTAGCAAGCTAACACAGTGCTGAACATATCTAGAGAGGGTTGCTCCATTCACCTTACATGGATATTCTTCTGCTCTTTCCCTGTACACTGATGCTGCCTGTATGTGTAATGACCCCCCCCCCCCTTCCCCTGCAGAATCTGCTATGACTTTCTCTCTGTTATGTATACAATTCTGAGCTTGTGTCCTTAAATCTTAAAGATATCACATGGTGTTAGCCCCTAGCTGACAGCAGTTAGGAGCAGTGTGCTCTGAGATGTAGCAGCACAGACAGCTATGTAAAGGACTTGCACAGACTCTACAACAGCAAAATAGTAGGACATTTTTAATAAAAACTATTGATATTTTAATAAACAAGAAAAATAAAAATCCAATATATTTTGGACAACCCAGTCAAAACTGATACACTGTGTTATAAGACTTCTCCTTTAATTGAATTTCATTCTCCACTTCTGACCTTCTCAAATCGACATTTTCCCTTGACCCCATTCTTCAGTAATGTACACAGTAAAAGACTTTCAGCAAATGGATGACTGTTTGAAAAATATCTCAGGGAACACAATGGAATTACATATGCCTGTTAAATCACTTGCTCCGGTTGTGCTATAAGCATACACTAAGACAAATAGCATATGGGTAAAGTATAAACACTCTATTTTCCTGCACGCATACGTCCAGAGCAATAAATAGGTCAGGCGATTGAAGTCACCATTGTTCTCCTGTTCCTGGGGGCTTAAACTTCCTCTGCACCATAAAAGACTAATATGAGAGGATGCTACAATGGTGTATCCTGCACAGTAATGTAATCACTCTAGCAGAGGCTGTCTCATTAACAGAATAAGTGCTCTCTGTTCACTCCGTTCAGGGAGATCAGGCCACTGTACACAGCACCTACCTATATTCTGCTGATGGTACCTTCAGGGACATGGCGTGTAATTTGATTTCCTCATTACTGCTTTGCTCTATTACCTGAATCATTCACGCTCATAAACCAGGTCATGCTGGGAACAGATATATTTTTCTATGTGCACGTGTGTATTTATAGGCTGTGCTCTGTTGTGATCATTACACAATAGTTTCTATGTGTTTGTTTCTCTTTGTACTTACTAAGATGAGAGAAAATTAGAACGGTATATGATCATTTATGGGCGATGCATCCACAATGTCACAATGCTGTATATGTACAGGCTTCACTAGTTTGTGCTGATGCCACCATAGTTTGTGTGTATTGTGCTTGTGTCTATTCATAGACTGCGCTTCACTAAAGTGAGTATTTACGTCAGAGTTAGCTTTTCCATTGAAGCTTCTGGAGGAGCACATTTAGGCCTTACTCACATGACCATATTTTGCATCCGTGCCTGATCCACACTTTTTGCGGATTGCACACAGACTTAGTTGTTTCTATGGGTTTGCTTCTGTGCGCTGTCCGCATCTGTATGTCCATTCCACAAGTTATATTCTTGCAGACAAGATTAGGCTACTTTCATACTAGCATTTCTATTTTCCGGTATTGAGATCCGTCATAGGGTCTCAACACCGGAAAAAATGCTTCCGTTTTGTAACCATTCATTGTCAATGGGGACAAAACATAACTGAACAGAACGTAGTGCTCCAAAATGTATTCTATTCCATTCCCATACCGGAGAGTAGCATGCTGCGGTTGTCTTTCTGTCCTGGGATGAGGAGCAAGACGGATCCGTCATGACCCACAATGCAAGTCAATGGGGACGGATCCGTTTAACTCTGACACAATCTGACACAATAGAAAACGGATCCGTCCCCCATTGACTTTCAATGGAGTTCATGATGGATCCGTCTTGGCTATGTTGTATAATCAGTAATGGAAGCGTTTTTGCTGAACTCTGCCAGATCCAGCAAAAAACGCAAGTGTGAAAGTAGCTTTAGTAATTTCTAGAGATGGGAGGGAACAAAATGCTGAAGGTACACGGAAGGTTTGCGGACACGGTCACGTGTATGCACCTCCTCTTTCAACAGGCCTCATCCCCTTTCTTGCAGCACTCTTCCCCCTCTACAGGGATGTGTCTAACAATGCATCACCCCAGTGTCACATACAAATAAAGTACATGGAGGGCTGGTTTCCAGGAGAAAGCAGTCCTCCATACAGAACCCAAGAGCTACATGCTCAGAGGGAAATACGCATTTCCCTGTGAGCATGTAGCTCCTACCTACAAGCGCCTGCATATACTACTCTCTCCTTCTCCCAAGCGACACCAGTTTGAGAAAGGCCAGAAAGGCCGAAACGTCACTTGTTATATTGGGCCGCATACCAAATAAATCCTCACTTGCAAATACTCTGACTGTGCTGGAGTTTTTCGTTTCACTACGGGGTGGGAACCCGACATCCAGCTTCAACTTGCAGTGTGCCACGAAGTCATTCTTGGGTCCATCTCTAAAACCATTGTAAGTGAATGGGGAACGGATCCATTTTCTTGCTCCACACCACATCGCAGACAGAAAAACGCTGCTTGCAGCGTTATTCTGTCCGCGATGGGGATGCAGTCAAACGGAACAGAATGAATTTGGGAGCACTCCCTTTCGTTCAGTTCAGTTTTGTCCCCATTGACATTGAATGGGGACAAAATGGAAGCATTTTTGTCCGCAATTAAGACCATATGACGGATCTCAATAGCGGAAAGGGAAGGTGCAGATGTGAAAGTAGTCTTATTTTGCTACAGAGCCCTATGAATTATAGTGACGCCCCTGGATATCACAGTAGAGTGTGTGTCTTTAATATGTTGCACAGTTGTGTGTATGTGCGTGTTTATAAACAGTAGTCTGTAGTGATATGGATATTTTTACATATAGTTCACATGGTGCCACCAAAGTGTGTGTGTTTGTCTGTTTATTGACTCTTTTTATTGTAATGACATCATAATTGTGCTACTTCCTATAAATTTACAGAGTAAACACAATTGTGTGGATGTTAAAATAGTACGTCTGCTCATGTCACAGTGTGTGGTGGGTGGTTGTAAAAGGAAAACTAGATTGTTAGTCCCAATAATGAACAGAATTATATATTTGCATCATTTGTACAGCACCGTCGAATATGCTGGTGCTGAGAAATAAATACATTTAAGGGCTAAGAGAGTTGTTGTCCAGTGTTGTCCAGTAAAAAATTACTTTTAATCCAGCTCATACAAAAGGTATACAAAAATTCTAAAAAGCATACTCACCTCACCAGTTCCCCACTGCTCCCATCTGACATTGGCTGAGTCCCCCCATTCCTGGTGCCTATTAACACACAGGAAATGCTGCTGCCACCGGTGATAGGCTAAACAGAAATCTCATGAGTGACTATCCATTCAGTACATGTTGCTATGTATAACAAAGGGGTCAAAAAGGTTCTATGTTGCATATACTTTATATTTCTTAGTCTTAGGGAGTAAAGGGCCTTTTTCATGTGCTTGTTTGTCGGCAGCACATCTACTGTTGTAAACTAGGGATGTGCTGCCAGGGGTGGACTGGCCATTGACCCTACACTGAAATTTCCCAGTGGGACAATGCACATGGGGCCGATAGGGCCCTCCTCATGGCTGCCAGGTACATATGCATCTCTCCGGTGGCCGCAGGTGCCCACCTGAAGTCAATTGTATTGCCATCCTCAGAAAAGTGATATAGTTGAATACTGCGGAGGGGGTGGCAATATTCTGTGCCGCACTGTGGTGTTTGGTTCTGTTGGGTCAGTATTTTGCACTGCACTGTGGTGTTTGGTTCTTCTGAGATGGTATTTTGTTCTGTACTGTGTTAATTGGTTCGGCAGAGGTAGTATTTAGCTTGGCATTGTGATATTTGATTCTGCTGGGGTAGTATTTTGTTCTGCAGTGTGGCATTTGGTTCTGCAAAGGCAGTACTTAGTACTGCATTGTGGTATTTGGCTCTGCTGGGGCAGTATTTTGTGCTGGACTGTGGTATTTTGTTCTGCTGGAGCAGTATTTTGTGCCGCACTGTGGTATTTGGTTCTACTGGGGCAGTATTTTGTGCTGCACTGTGGTATTTGGTTCTGCTGGGGCAATTTTTTGTGCTGCACTAAGGTACTACTGGACTTCACATACTTTTGTTATCCCTGCCTACTTGTGTTGGCCCTGGCTTCTTTCAGTTTGGTTTTTCCTCTAACACAGGGCCACTTTTTTTTTCCCCAGGGCCACTTTAAGTTCCCAACAATAATGTAAACAAATGGCCGCACAAACGATCTGATCGGACAATTATCAGCCTGTTTAAAGGTCCTTAAAGAGGACCTGGGACTGTTCCTGCTCATGTGTAAAAAGCTTTCAAAGCAAAATAAAAATATTCAAAATAAGTTGGGAAAGTGCAGAAACCACAAAAAAGTACCTTTTCTGTTATTCACGTAATGAATGGGTTGTTTAACTGAAGACACAAAAATTCTAAAAAACTGTGACTGCACATTTTACGAATAAGGTAACAAAGCATTACTTATCAACAACAACCTCGTAAACTAAATGTAAAAAAAGGTCAAATGAATAGATATACATGCATTAAAGAATAGACCCAGGAAAAAAACATTAACAATTTACAGTAATAGTCCTATTTTAATATGAAACAATGTTACCAAATGGTTTATCTCTCATTACTGTCCATTGAAATTCCAGAATACCTTTTTTTGTGAGTTTGGGGACCTATAAAAACCCTGGTAATTTAATGGTTGTGTGCACAAACTGCTAAATTCAGACTTTTAACATAAATACATGGCTCTCTCCTTTTTCCCCTTTCTACGGCATTAGTGCAGTTAATTGGAGCTCCGACAGTTTCCTTTATTCAGATTCAGTCATTGGCACCACTCTTAACAAGCTCAATAAACAATAGTCTTCTTAAAGGGTGAAATACACAGACTCAGCAATGTCTTTATTATAGCCGTAATCACACTGACGGGAAATAACCAGTGGATGTGGGAAAAAAACCAAACTTCCTTTACTCCGCGGAGACTGTTTGTTCTTACACAAAAGTTGGTGTAATGTTTACTTTCCTTTGTTCATCATGTGCTACGTTCAAATCCAAGTGGATGTCGCGAAGCCTCGATCATGTGACCGGGGGGGGGCAAAAGAGCTCCCTTGTCATGAGTCAGGAAATAGATGGGAGCATGAATGGGCTTGATGTTTTTGAAAAGATCACATAGGGCATGTGATCAATACAGAGAATGATGGATAGACGTTGTACATAACAGAGTGGGAAATTTCAATAAGATTGTGCTAATGCGACCTCGAGGGTGACTGTTCCATTGCTTAACATTGTTAGACTACGTGGTGATTCTGAAGCACGTGAAAATAATATCGTTGTCAAGAAATCTTTCAATCTAATAGAGCATTTTTTCTAAAGATCGGAAGATATAAATGTGAAAGAATAATGGAAATATAGACAACACTTGATAAAATATGTAAAGGGGTTGGCCACTTTCTAGCAAAATGTCATAAACTTTTGTATTCTGTTGCAGAAAACTTTAAGGGGGACATTTATCAAGCTCAACATCTTACAGGTCTTTATAGTTCATGCAACAAAGTGGAGATCTAGACCAGCAAGGAAGCTGTATAGGCCTTTACCATAATCTAGGCCAGTTTCCTGGCCTAGATTATAATATACGTGATGGACCCTCTACCCCGGCCTGGAGTAAAACCCCCCAAAAAGTCATACATTTTTCAGCAACAGCAGAACCAGAATCCCCTCATTCCTTAGCCCAGTGGCAGTCAGTATTTCTATGGGACTCAAGATGGCGGCAGCCACATGATGTAATGTGACCATTCTCCCAGCCGCATCCCCTTCTGTGCACATACAGGAGATTCCGCCTTCTGTATCTGCATATGACCTGGGTTAAGGAATGAACAGGTCTAGTACAGGGATGTCAAACTCGTGACCCTCTAGCTGTTGCAAAAGTACAACTTCTATCATTTCTGGAGAGCCTAAACCTTTCAGGGCAAGCTGAGAGTTGTAGTTTTGCAACAGCTGGTGGGCCGCGAGTATGACATCCCTGGTCTATCATTTTCTGTGACACAACAGCTTATGGCATTTTACAAACTTTACTAAAAGTAGGCCAACCTTTTTCACAAAAAAAGTAAATTACATCCAATATATTTTACGTTTAGTATCTTATATATTCAATTTTTCACCTTTTTTCTAATTTCCCAAGACTCTCTTTCTTGGATTTCATTCTTAAAAAGGTTATCCAGAATTTCAAAAAAGGGTATTTTTTATTATTCCAGAATCAACGCTACTCTTCACCATGGGCCGTATCTGATCTGTCACATCTTATCTCCATTTACGTGCATAGGGATGAATGGCAATGCCAGGCAGCTTTCTCAAGAATGGAGCTGTTTCTGGAATAGTAAAAAAAAAACAAGGGTATTTTTTTTTATTTTATCCTTTTTACGGATAAAACATATTTAACAATAATGATAGATAAAATCCTACTACCTATATCTATTCCCTGTGACTCAGTGAGAAAAATGCTATGTAGACCAAAGATGCATTGATTCTACTATTAGCAAGGGAGGGCCAAGACCAAATGCATACATCCTTTCACTATGGATTAATATAAAGCATAGGAGTTATGTCTGGAGAACTTTCTTCCCTTTCTGTGGGCGGGCAGAAGCTCATCAAGCACCTATATCACCCAGGAAGCATTGTCATTAGCTCTGGTTAATCCCTTCCTCTCTTGCATAGAAAATAGTCCCTCACATATTCCCCAGAGATACAGATGGTAAGTAATGCCGCCACAATTTCCTTCTCCACAGTCTAGCAAGAGATATAACCATGTGCTTCTAAGAATTTAGAAATACAGAAAAAGCGGCACTACTAGATGTAATGTAGAAAAAATGGTGTGCCAAATCTCCAATAAATAGTGAAGCAATTCCACAGCACTCCCAAGGAAAAGGTGTCCTTTATTCACCCATGCGACTTTTAAGTCCTCTTACTGGGACTCTTCTCAAGCAGTGAAATTAGAAATAGGGATGAATGAAAGGTGTCTGGATTACTTCACCCTTTTTCTCTATGAGATCAGTATGCAGGCACTGAGAGGAGAAAGCAGGGACGCTACTGAGCATGTTAGTCCGCCAGTGAATGCAAAATGTGACAATATTTTTATTCCATGTATATTGGATTAATGCTTTATTTAAAATTTCCTATTCATTTCTTAGGGCTCATTCACACGACTGTTGTTCCACCGATGCCCGTATTGCCGCGACATGCTTGCACCGGCCGTGTGTACCCCTGAAGGTCAATGCGTAACGGAGGCACGGAACCCCACAGAAGCACTCTGTAGTTTCTCTCCGTGCCTCCTCACCGCAAAAAAATAGAACCTATTTTCCTTTTTTTTGCTGTGTGGACAGATCACGGACCCATTCAAGTAGAATGGGTCTGGATCCGTCGCGGAAGGTGCAGAGATGGTGCCCGTGCATTGGGGACCTCAAATTGCGGCCCCCAATGCACAGAAAAGCCGAACAACGGCCATGTGAATGAGGCCTTAGTAATTCTTTTCTTGGGATAACCCCTTTGAATAATATTAACCTCATAATGAAATGTGCATATCCATAATTGCTGACAAGTACCACAGATTACATCAATATGATTACAGGGTCACAAAAAAGCTCTTATTTCTACCATTTATTCACAGAAACCCTGTCATCCTTACAAGGGTGGATTGGCCATAGACCTTGAGGGGAAATTCCCCGGTGGGCTGATGCCCAGGGGGCCGCCTGAGCCCTCCTCACGGCCGGCCAGTGGAAGTTTTTGGGGATGTATTTTGTGCTGCTGGCAGTATTTTGTGATGGACTGTGGTATTTGGCTCTGTTGGGGCGGTATAATGTGCCACAATATGGCATTTCTGGCCCCGCCTTCCATCTGTTTGGACCCAACTGCAAAACGGGTCCACTTTTCGTATTTTTTCCAGGTCCACTTTAAGTTCCTAGTCCGCCCCCTGCATCCTTACTTGCCCTATATAATTAGGTAACCAAGATCCTTAGAGAGGATTCCAGGACTGCTTGACCGCACTAGTAGTATGTTAACAGTAGCTTCAATGTACACTATACCTGAGCTGATTTTAGGGCACACTAGAACATCCCACATAGTGTTAAATATAAGTTTCTCAATATAAAAGGGGGGGAAGGAGAAATACAACAGAAAACATCTTTTTAGCTAACAATTTATATGATAAGACATATTTAGTATCTCTACAACCATAGCAAAAAAACTATAAATTTCACAACTTATGGTGTTAGGCAAGCAGCTTGACATTTTTTACATTTTCCCTGTGATATAAATACTATGCAAATGTAAATCCAGTTTCATCTTGCAAAATTCTTCTTGAGGAAAAATATACCGGTACTTCTAAAATAAAAAAAATCCAAAAGGCCTCATACAGCTATGTAGGCTGCAGAATATTAATATTATATTGCAATGATGTATTATTTGCATTTGGCATTGTCTATCATACGTTTTGATATAGTACATACCCAATTTTGGGTAATTGGGTCTTGGCTAGTGGTACAACAATGATTAGCCTGTGGATCTTTCTTAGGGGGATGGTACTTTTTGTGTATATTTTATTTATATTTATTTTTGTTCTTTTATTTTAATTTCAATGATCTGTCCCTGAAAGGTCAGAAAAGACCAATAGGAAACTTTAACACTTTTCCACTGTAACTGAAGCTACTCAGCATCATTGGCATGTCCTACATTATATGTGGGACTGGGCGAAGCGAGCTTCGGGTCATAGATCAGAAGTCACTTCTAAGTCATTCAAAACTTCATTTGAATGCTGTAGAGAAATTCTTCTCGATACAGCATTCAAATGTGTGGGCTCTGGCGAGGTGAAATTCATTATCACAGAAGTCTCGAGAAACCAGTAAATAACTTTGCCAATCAATTTTTAAACTTGAAAACCATTTTAAAACTTCATTCCGAAGTCGAGTTTGGTATTGGCTGGTACCTCTGTACCGAAGCCAACTTCAGATTCAATTTTAAAAATGTTTTTCACATTTAAAAATCAAAGTTATTCACCGAAGTCTCACAAGACTTGATATCGAATTCGTGATAGCAATTTCACCAGAGCCCATATATTTGAATGCTGTATGGAGATCTCTGCACAGCATTCAAACAAAGTTTTGACCGAAGCAACTTTGGATCTATGCTACAAAGGTCGCTTCACTCAACACTAATTATATGCATGCAGGTTTATCTAAAGTGCCATTAACACGTTCATACAAACGCTCATTCCCAATAATGGGCCCGTGTAAAGGTGCCACTGATGAACCGATGAAAGCGGCGTTGTCAATGTAGACATCTAAATCATCTTTTCAGGGACTGCAGATCAAGATGTGTAAACTGGGATCTGCTGCCCAGAAGCAATGATTCTCTATAGAGATGAACAATCGCACTAGCAATTGCTTATCCCCATACAGCGGAGATAATTGATGGAGTTCTCATCTCATCTGATGAGAAGGCAATTATCAGGAACAAACAATTCATTTCCTATAATTGTCTGCTCAACAGTTATATTTTCTAGATTATACCGTCATTTATACCCGAAAAAATGACCCTGATAAAAAAAAAAAAATATTGTCAGAGTTCACAATAGTATCTTTAGGGCATTTTGGATTTCACCAATATCTGTCTCAAAAATGCTTTCTTTTCTATGTCTTTGGTGTAATCATTATTGAATCGTATGAAAAATATATATTGCACTTTGAATATTCATTAGGAGCTCAGTCCATTCTTCACGCAGCTGAATGGGTAATCCTTGTCACCTGACATATTATTCTGACTCTCATAGGTCAGAGTTCTCATTGCAGTTTCAGCCTTTAGATTCATTCGCTAAAAGTTAAATCAAAATTACAAAAAAGCCACCAAAAAATAAGATATATAACTTAACTGGATATCCAAAAGCTAAACTACCATAAACTAACAATGATTTCATTTAAAAAATGGTGATATGATTGGTGATTGTTAAAACCTTAAGTTTAATTTTGACTGACAATATGGTCTAAGTAGCCTATAAATTAGACCTCTAAGCCTTTATATTGTACTATAACCAGACTGGAGATGAGTGAATTTCTTCTTTGTCGCCTATGTTATGCTTTTTCATATTTGAAGCCTTCTAAAAATTGTCCCTTACTGGGGGAAAATAATGTTTAAACACACAATGTTATAGGGAAAAAAAGTGTGGCTTGCTGGGACTAAGCATCCAAAAATTATGTCTTAATAGGGGCAAATCCCTGCCCTTTTTTATACACACATGTTAATGCCATAAGAAACAGCAGCTTGTTCTGCACAAGCATCCAAAAATGATGTGTTAACGGTGGCAGAATGCCTGCCCATATTTATATACACACAAGTGTTGATTGTTTTGAATGAGCATGAAAAAAATCTCCCTTTTAATTGGGAGCAGCAGCAGTACAGGGTGGATGTGAAAAGGGTATGGTAATAGTGGCATGTGGTCACAATAGTAGTGGCAGCAGTTGCAGCACAGCATGGAACAGACAAGACAGTAAATGTGTGTGCGTCTGTTTAGGGATAGTGGTAATAGTAGTGACTGCTGTGTAGCGGTAATGGTAGTGGCAGTAGGGGATTGGCAGCAGGGAGTAGCAGCTACTATGGTGGCAGCTGCAGCCATACGGTACAGAACATGATGGTAGGCAGGCATATAGCAGCAGTGGCATGATGACAGCAGTAGCAGCGGCCATACAGTACAGAATATGATGGTTGGTAGGCAGGCAGACCATCAGCAAGGACAGATCTAAAATGTAATGTAAAATTATTTTGCTATAACTGAACGTTAGCATTTAATAACATAGGTTTAATGCATTAAAATGATTTTTAGAAGAAAAAAATGTAAAAAAAAATTAAACTGATCAGTGTTTGGAGTAGATTGCTATTGGGGTGCTGGCAATAAACCTATGAAATGTAGAAACAAATTGTTTTTTTAAGCTGTCTGTCTGTTCATGTACAGAAATAAATGAGTTTCATTTTCTTGCAATGAGTTAAGTAATAAAGAACTAGCTGTCAGCAGCTGTATTAAATACACAACTGGATGAGCAGTCCCTCATTGCCCCAAAGCCTTCGCTGATAAAATTCCCTACAATTCACCCAATTTTATCTCCCTATTCTCTCCATACAGTGTATGTAGTACACCTAGATTAGTTCTATGAGGTGCTCTCCATAGGACCTTCCTGAATTTTGCCATTAATTGTCTGATCCTGGCTTTGAGCTTCTGAGCCACACAGGGGAAGCCCTCCTTCTTCTTCCTCCCTCATGGTTTTCCATGCCGTTTTTATGCAGTTCTTCCAAAATGAATCACAAAAGCTTTGGGTTTGTTTTGATGGAATTTTTGTAAAATTTGTAATGGACCTAATTAGTTTAGATTTAACTTGCTCATCTCTAACGCAGACCAGTGGGCACGTCTGAAATGGTCACTAACCTTTCATCAAGTTTTGTATAATTTAACACTACAGGTGATGGAAAAGGTTGGAAATAGAAATATATCTTATCAGAAGAGAATGCCTTCTTCACTTACCAGACCCCTCCCCACCCCCAACTAAGCTAGTATTTTTTGTCCTGAGAAAGCGAGACCAACTAAAGGATCAGATTCATGCTTATGTCTAAGTCTATGGGGAAGGGAAGAATAGACAGTCTTTCCCACTCTCTCAAGATGGAGACTGTTAGTTAGAAGGGTGAACTGATAAGTGAAGAAAGATACATTTTTCTCTGATAAGCTATATTACAAACTTTCACTGTACTGTTGATTTATGAAAAGTTGTGTTGAAAGTCAGTGACCATTTAACTAACTTTACTTTACTTTGGTTGTATCTTTACTTATGAATCATAAAAAACTAAACATTCAAAAATGCTTTCCTAATCCTACCAGATTTCTTTCGCAAAGGTATTTTGACTCTTTTGTAAACATTCGGTATCACTACAGCAAATAGCCCTGACTCATCTCATCTGCCGTGTATTACACTGTAGTTCATAGCCCAAAAAGGCAATTTAACTCTTCTGGCTAAATGCCTATGCTCATAACATCACTAGTACAGTGATGTATGCCTCAGAGGACTGTGGCAGGAACTGACATAATAAATAAACCTTGAAGCTTAAATATCATTTTCATGTTAGCAATCTATAATCTGCTAAAATACAAGCATAGAATTACAAGGAGCAGTAGGTTTTTAAGGTGAAGTTCACAGTGTCGGTCAGTATGCACTGTTTATTGGAGGAAAAGTACAGTATCTAAGTATAAAAGTAGATTTTTTTTTGAAGAGCTAACAAGTTTCTTATTGCAGTCCAGATGTTTCCATGAGTAAAAGCATCAGTTTTATTTTCCCTAAAGGAAATGATGGGGACAAATGTTTAAATTCAAGAATTTTTGAGCCAAGAAAAAAATCTTTAAATAACTGTGTATAAAGTAACTTATATAATAGCAAATACAGTACTATAAATTTATAACATATATCGTATTTTTCGCCCTATAAGACGCACCGGGCCATAAGACGCACCTAGGTTTTAGAGGAGGACAATAAGAAAAAAATATTTTTCATCAGACCTCAGCTCACAGCCCCAATCAGACCCCCAATGTTAATAAGACCCCAATAAGACCTCAGATCAGACCTCAGATTAGACCCCAATAAGAATACCCCCAATCAGATCTCAGATAAAAGCTCCATGCCTCCAATATCAGCCCCCAGTGCCTCCAATTTCAGCCCCCAGTGCCTCCAATTTCAGCCCCTAGTGCCTCTTATGTCAGCCCCCAGTGCCTCCTATGTCAGCCCTCAGTGCCTCCTTTGTCAGCCCCCATGCCTCCTTTGTCAGCCCCCATGCCTCCTGCGTTAGTCCCCATGTCTCCTTTGTCAGCCAGCAGCCGCAGAACACATAAAATAAAAAAGCCACTTACCTCCCCTGCTCCTGGACGCCGCCGCTCCTCACCGCCCGCACTTTGCTTCCTCCTGCTGTCGGCTGTGCTGTAAACTGGCGCACACAGCGTGAGGTCACAGAGCGCCCTCACGCTGTGCACAGCCCTGCACAGCACAGCTGACAGCCAAACAAAGGACCAGGAAGCGGTGAGTACAGAGTCTTCACCGCTTCCTTGTCCTCCGATGCTAATGAGCGCTTCCTTAATGGAAGCGCTCATTAGCATTTGCCCCATAAGACGCAGAGACACTTTTCCCCCACTTTTGGGGGAAAAAAAAATGCGTCTTGTAGGGCGAAAAATACGGTACTGAAACCCTTCTATGATAGAGCACCATTCTCAGGGATGGCAGCTGGCAGGACAAAATGCATAAGGTGAAATCCCTGGCAAACCTACATTTAAAACACAGATTTTGATGCAGATCTATAGCAAAATCTGTGATAAATTTTGATTTTTTTTTTCAACATGCATGCACATTTTTCTTAAACTACACTTTTTATGGATGAGACATTGCGCAAAAAGCAAAACAGAAGGTGCAAATACATTGCTGCCCTGAAGAGGATGTTGGGGAATTCTTTTTTCTATGGTTTTGTTCATGGTGTCCCTTTTCTGTTGAAGTAGGCTTTCCCAAGCTGTTGTCATACACTTACTTGTACACAGTTCTCTAGAATAATTTAATGTTTTAGCGCCTTCATTTGGTCTAAAGAGCTCACCCAAACCATGAAAAACAACCCCAGATTATTTCACATTATTTTACAATCAACCTTAAAGGGGTTGTCTCACTTCAGCAAATGGCATTTCTCATGTGGAGAAAGTCAATACAAGGCACTTACTAATGTATTGTGATTGTCTACATTGTCTTATTTGCTGGCTGGATTCATTTTTCCATATACACTGCTTGTTTTCATTATTATGTAACACCCCAGAGTGGCTTTACCACTCCTACACCTCGCTACTGTCTTTTATGGGCTAACCTGGATGTCATCTATGCATTTTATTCCAGGTCCTACATAAAGTGCACTTAATGTAATGCAATATAATGTTAGTAACTGTTTATAATATGTAATGTGCCTGATGTACCAGCTGGTGGCAGCAAACAAGACAGAGCTGTAGTTACTCAGAATGGACCTTTCCATTCCATTCTGCCCCCCCTCTGGAGAGGAGTGGGTGAGTCCTACTTCCTACAGGAAGGGTGGGGATCTAGTTAGAACCAGTCTAGAGTACCCCCTGCTAGGGGAAAGTGTGCAGGGGCACGTCTCTGCTGGATGTGCTCATGCCAGCCAGAGCACTTTCAGCTATGTTGGCCTGCGAGGTAGAAACTTAAAACCTCAGATGCCAGGAGGTAGTTCCCTGGCCCTAATATAAATCCAACCGAGGAGGAAAGTGCAGCCTTTGGAAGTAATCCAAGTGTACAGAAAGCTGGTCAGCAAAGCAGTGAGCAACAGAAATAGAGCAGAAGTGTCTGCCTGCCAGTTATATGCTAAAACCTGCTGGGATCAACTATATTAAACCAGACATAATACCTGAGAGGGTTGAAATGCTGAGTAAAGCAATACCTCATTTATGTTCTTCTGTTGCACTGTTCCTGAGAAATTCCACTTTATTAACATCTAAATTAGGTTTTGAGCCCATCAGACCACCAGAGCTCCATTCCTTTGCACTTAGACCAGTCCCTCTATTCCTTTGATTTAAAATGACCAGGTATCTCGCCTGGCCGTGTAATCTCTAGCTTATGCTGAAGTCTACACATTAATACATCTCTTGTAGGGCAGATGACATCATCCTCCACCCAGAAGAGAAGACGCTCAACTTTGTTCAGTTGGATGATGACATCATCAGTGCATGCTCAGTAGTCATCAGTAGTTAGGGAGACAGAAGCAGATACACTGCGCATGCGCCATTAGTGTAGCCTGCCTGGCCCTTTTCAATTAAGGAGATGGGGGACTGGTCTAAGTGCAAAAGAGAGGAACTCAAGTGCCCTGAGGGACTAGGACCCACCCATTGGTGCTCCCAAGAACTAATTTATGCATGAATAAAAAGTTATGTTTCTCAAGAATGATGCAACAGAGGAACCTTAATGAGGTATTGCTTTTATCAGCAACATGAACCCAACCAGGCATTATGTGTGGTTTGATAGGGTGGATCCTGCACAATGGGGAAGGGTCTTCTTTCATGGCATCTACCAACCCCAGAATCATGTAAGACTGCAAGATCGTGAAGTGGAATTTATCACTCTCCATTTAGTTGAGAAATATCACTTAGACCTCTCCAGCCAGTTCTTGACATTGTGCATAGTAATGAATTTGAGTGCAGCAGCCGGACCAGAGAAAAAAATCCATGAAACTGCTGAAGAACAGCTCTAATGCTGAAGTTTTTTCTGGAGTAGTAAGGGTACGGCCACATGTCAGGTTTCCTGATGAAGTTTTGGAAGCCAAAACCAGGGGTGAATTCAAAAGAAGTCATATCTGTCCTTTACGCTTTCTCTCCTTTTATGATCCACTCATGGTCTTGGCTTTCAAAACTGCATCAGGAAATCTGACCGTGTGGCCGTATCGTAAGGGTTGCAATCGAAAAGAGGACAATTTGTATGTGGCACAGACTTTAACCAGTGTTGGAAAATCTCTTTGAAATCGTATCATATCATTTATCATAGAAAGCTAAATGAATAGAACCTCTGCTCTGCAAGCCATGCTTGTGCAAAAATGTGCAACTTTTTCCACTGCTCTGGACACTTTTTTTAAAAAACAGTGGCCAGGGTTTAGCAGATAGGACACCATGTGTCCGACAAATGTCCTTTAATTTGCACCAAAAAGCTTGTACAAATTATATATTTTATTATATATTATGGCTCATCGTTTGCTGGTTGCCAAACGATGAGCCATATTTATAAAGAAGTGTGCACTATCAAGGTTTAGGTTTAGCATTGCCTTTATCATTACATGAATAGTTGCCAACTTTACCGAATTTAGAGGGACTGTCCTTGATTTTCAGAGACAGTCCCGGCAAATTTGCGCTGTATCTGGCCAAAAATGGGCATGGCTAATGCAAAGCCCACCCATAAGAGGGTGTTCCTAAGGTCGGGACGTTACTGGGGTTCGGACCTAGGGACCTATCCTGATTTTACCAACTGAAAAGATGGTTAGTAGGTACATGTTTGGGCTTACGAACCATCCCTTTACAGATTGTCAACCTCTATTTTGGCACAAATGGGGGTCCTCTGCACAGGGTAGAGTAGACATACACTAACAAGCAGAGGTTGTCACTGTGAGTAAGTGGCTTCAGATAAGTCGCCTATAGTAATGAAACGTTTGGCTGATGGTACCTTAACCCTGGCAAAATCCCAAATCATTTGAGATTTGAGAAGCCAGACTAGCAACAATCAGCAGCTTCAGTGCGTAAAGGGGGTCTTTTTGTATGGTATCTAACCAGTGGTGGACATAGCCTTTCTGCTGTCTGAGGTGAAAACTGAAATGCCCACCCCCCCTAACCTAACCCCTTTGCCACAATAATGAAACTTTTGGCTGATGGTACCTTAACCCTGGCAAAATCCCAAATCATTTGAGATTTGAGAAGCCAGACTAGAAACAATCAGCAGCTTCAGTGCGTAAAGGGGGTCTTTTTGTGGGGTATCTAACTAGTGGTGGACATAGCCTTTCTGCTGTCTGAGGTGAAAACTGAAATGCCCCCCCCAACCTAACCCCTTTGCCACAATGAAAGTGCTCATTGACCATGGCTCTTCTGCTGCCCCCTCTTACCCCTGCCTGGTGCTGCCTGAGGTGATTGCCTCACTTGGCCTCATTGATGGTGCACCCCTGTATCTACCCTTGTATGGTAACCCTAAAGTGTTACGGGCTCTTCACGAATGCTCTTCATCTCATCTAACTAAATTGTGCAATGAACAGCTAATTCATTACAATTCCGTGTTAGTGCTTTGGGAATAGTCTCCGCTTTTATGCTGATTACTACACAATCTTATTAGAGGAAGACAAGGGACTAAAGTAGCAAAACTCTAAAAAAGAAAAAAAAATCATGTCATATAGAATGGAAGCAAGCAAGTCATATGCTAATAAGTCCCAATCACACACTAGCATGATCCATTATCTTTTATTAATGATGTCCTGGAATATAAGAATCATTATTCTGCCAGCGGTACAAAATCATTTTCCCAGATCAATCTGTGCTCAGAATGACTTTCGCTGCTCTACATACAGGACATGACTTCTTTTATGCCGGCTTTATTATTGAACAGAAGAGAGCGGGCCGCACAGCCGTGGATTTATTCTGGTTGTATTAGCAGAGTAAGGGGAATTTATTGTACAGATGGCCTTAATCGCCAGGTTTTGGAATGTTACCTTGGTCTCTGTATCAGGGTTGTATTGTGCAACGTGAGCTTCATATTTTGATGTCCCAAGCCAAATAGCTTTCATGCAATTTATTTCCACTACTGAGGCTATACACTGTAAATCTATATTCCTTATGTATAATCTCCAATGGGGGAAAATGGAGAAGCAGTATAACACAACTAACCTTCTCCCATTGTAATGAGCATTGTCTCTTTATGGGCCCCGCAAATGTTTCCTAATATCCACAGATTAAGTCATCAATAACCGATCTGTGGAGATCTGACTCCTGGCGCCTCAACTGATCAGTCTTTCGGTGCAGCACCATTCAAACTGTAGTAGCTGTGCTGGGTTACTGCAGCTCAGCTCCCATTCAAGTGAATGTAATCTTGCATGGCCATTACACTTTGAACTGAGCTGTTCCATGCAAAATGTTAGTTGTAGTGCCAATGATTACAGGAAACAGCTGATCATGAGGATGTGGGCTGTTAGACCCCCACCAATCAGATGTTTATGACCGATTAGAAATTAATGTCCCCTATCTCTTTCCACTGGTCCCTTAAAAGACCGTTGCTAGGGCTTGTCTGTCTCCGGCTCATTGTAAACAGAAGACAGAGGGGCGGTCCTCCACACTGGATGCCTGCATTAGGCTTCAGAGTGAGGGGCATGTCTCTCAGTAATCCAATCTGATTGGCTGGCAGGAGGCTGCTGGCTACAGCAAGTTTATATGTGGAGTGAGGGAAAGCAGTTTTGGCCTCAGAGAACTGGTAGAGAAGCCATCTTGAGAAGATCCTCATATTGTAGAGGTTAAAACAACCGTAACTAAGGGAAAAACTCAAGAAAAACAGTGGTATGTGAAGAAACTCAGGATTGCTCTATGCATAATGCTCCACCAGCAGTAACATATGCTAAAATAGATTTTTTATGAAAACATGACAGTTACATTTTAAATTAGATACATACAAAAATTAATTTGGCACAACATTTTGATGCAAATTAAGCAAGCTAATAGAATGTGTAAAATTAGGCAAAACAGATCATTATTCTCCCTCGAAAAGTTGTGAAACCTATTTTAGCAACTTTATTAAATGCCTTTGAGATTTTTTAGTCACAGCGGGCATTTTTACACCATGCTCAGTTTTTTAAAAGGAGGCGTGATGGGGTGTGTTTGGGCAGGACCCACAGCTCGGGTACATTTATCATTATTTGTACCAGAAACTGGCATAAATAATGACTGGGATCTTTGAGGTGGAGCTCAGTGTGGCGCCTGGACTTCCCATAGGAAGCATTTTATTTAAGATGAGGCCAAAGGCCCTTTGGTGATCCAGGTAGCACATGGCAGTCAACATATCAGGGCCATAGTGGACCAAATTCATCATCAGCTTGACCCACTGAGATAAATTTGCCTGGTCTAAGTTTACACTGTCAGGATTATGCACGGGCACCGACCACGTGGTCGCCATCTGCGCATATGGAATCAATCACTTGAATGGAGTTCGCGATCTGCATCCGATGGTCCACACTACAAAAAAGTAGTGTATGCACTACTTTTTTTGTAGTGTTGAAGCATGGAAAGAGAACTCACGGAAGCACTCCGTAGAGCTTCTGTGGGCTTCCAATTAGTGCCTCTGTTCCACACCGCACCGTATCTCCTGGATTCCGGACCCATACAACCAAGTCCACAGACGGTAGTCACACGGTTGGTGCCCATGCAAATTGCGGTCCGCAGCACTGGAATGGCCGACACAGTCACGTGCATGAGACTTTAGTAGGATACATCTTTCCCAATGTATCAAAATAGTGACTTGCTCTACTTTAAAGAGGACCTTTCATGCGTCCTCACACGAGAAGGTTTCCTCCCTGATTGTGACGCTCCCCACTGTGATTGGACAGCGCTACAGCCAGGGAGAAGGAGACGCCCATTGAGAATCCCTGGCTTCTCCTCCTCCCTGTACCGATGCTATGCAATTTGCATAGCGCGCGCCGGATCATCACAGGGGCACAGCGGGCCAACGGAGCTGCACCCCGAAAAAATTGTAAGTGCCCCCAACTCCCCGGCCCATGCCCTGTAAAAACTGCTAGTTAGTTAGCAGTGTGAGGACGCATGAAAGGTCCTCTTTAATGAACATATAGGTATTTAGGGTTTCTAGATACCATGAAGACACAGGCATAATTACTGAGGGAGCAGAAGTTGTGGTCACCCTCAGACTCTCGTGCCTGAAGGGGTGTTAATGGTTGAACAAGACAAAACCGAGGCAGCCGAATTGGTTCCAACTGGGCCAAACAGTATTATGATGCACTTGGACCTAGAAGCTTCATGTTCCACCTCTGCACAGAAGATGATCCATAAGCAATATTATATTTAGGGATGAGTGAATCGAATCGATCCCTAGTTAGATTATAATTAGATTGCAATTTTCTATATAAATGTAGTCAGCACAATTTGATGGAATTTAATGAAACTCATTGATTCAGGAAGTTTTTGTACAACCTCTGTAGTTTCCCAATTAAACAACCGGCAATCAGATAAGATATAAAGCATTTCTTGAAGTTATTCTTTGGATGCATTCTGGGAGATAAACAGTTAACTTGTGGAAACTTTAATCATCAGCCTCTCTGGCAGGGAAGGACATAATCAGGGCTATGAAGACAGGTTTCTCAGTACAAGGCAAGTTATTTATGAAAGGCCAGAGAAAATTGGCTGGATGACTTTGCACTGAATTAGACACATGTTTTGCCTGCACTACAGTTCCAAATTGATGCCACTCATCCAGTTGAAATGCTTACACGTGTGGCCAAATTGATTTTTGCCATCAGTCTTGACGTATTTATCATGGAAGTAAAGTAACTTGCAACTTTGAAATGTTTTTCTGAGCTTCTAATATCAATTAGGTTATCAATATCAGATCGGCGAGGGTCTGAGACCCGGGAACCCCACCGATCAGCTGTTTGAGGAGCCGTCAATGCTCCAGTGGGCTCTGTAGCCTCCTCGCAGCTTACCAGGCTGCTGTGCTGTGTATTGCAGCTCAACCTCATTTACTTGAATGGGACTGAGTTGCACCAAGGCCACATGATTGATAAACATGACACCACTGGCCTATGAAGAGATGGCATTGCTTGCAGGAGCACAGCGGCCTCTTCAAAAAGCTAATCAGCGGTGGTTTTCTGGACCCCCGTCGATCTGATATTGTGGAACATGTGACGCAAGGGGAGCAAGTCACCGATGTGGCAAGCGTCAAACAGGAATTTTACATACAGGGAGTGTAGCAAGTTGCACAACCCCTTAAATAAGAGGTCCATTGGAGTAAAAGGCACCAAATTTGGAGCAGGTATCTTAATACATTTATTGCATCTTGTGCTCTGTCTGTGCGAAATCAATGCCAGCTATGTGCTGCTGTAGATTTCAGTCATAACTTTACGCAAATTTTCTGGTAAATGTATCAGGCTGAAGAAGCCCCATTCCTTCCGCTAAGATAATTTCTCTTGAAAGTGCTGTGAACAACAGAAAAACGTAAAAGGTTGCACATTTTTGTACAAAGTTCTGGCACAGCATAAATTTAATGATATGGGTATTTGGGATTTCTGTAAGATACTATGAAGGCAGAGGCATAACTACAGAGGGAGCAAAAGTTGTGGTCCTGCTTGGCCTGAAGGGGCATTAATGGTTGAACAAGACAAATCCGAGGTAGCCTAATTGGTTCCAACTGGGCCAAACACTACTATGATGAACGTGGGCCTAGAAGCTTCATGTTTCACCTCTGCACATAATTTGCAGAAACACTCAAACGTGCCACTGAACACCCGAGCAGATCATATCTTTCGACCTCAGACAAAATTCTTGTTTCTGGGCAGTACATTGTCCAGGGATCTGCTGCCCAGAAACAATAAATCTGCATGGGAACGAGCAGTCACAATAGCAAATGATCGGCCCCATACAGAGGAGATGATAATTGCTGCATGTTAAGCTCTTAAGGACCTTGACATTTTTCACCTTAAGGACCAGGCCGTTTTTTGGAAACTTGACATGTGTCACTTTATGTGGTATTAACTTTGAAACACTTTTACTTATCCAAGCCATTCTGAGAATGTTTTCTCGTGACACATTGTACTTTATGATAATGAAACATAATTCACCTTTATTTATTAAAAAAATCCCAAATTTACCGAAAATATGGAAAAATTTGCAATTTTCAAAATTTGAATTTATCTGCTTTTAAGGGAGATAGTGATACATCATAAAAGAGCTATTACTTTACATTTCCCATATGTCTACTTTCATGTTTGCATCATTTTGTAAATGTAATTTTATTTTTTAGGATCTTATAAGGCTCAGAATTTTAGAAGCAAATTTTTAATTTTTAAGAAAATTTCCGAAACCCATTTTTATAAGGACCACTTCAGTTATGAAGTCACTGTGGGGCTTAGATAGTGGAAACCACCCATAAATGACCCCATTGTAGAAACTACACCCAAGAAGTTATTCAAAAATGATTTTACAAACTTTGTTAACCCAAACTTTGTTAAAACTTTAAAAAAGCAAAATTTAGCCAACTAAGAGAGGCCATAGGCCTAACTAACTGGGACAAAGTCCTCAAAAATAAAAATACAGCCACAAAATAAGATATTTTTAAAAGCATCCTAATATCTTATTGTGAGAGGTACATACCTTTAGGGAATAAAAGGGTAAGAAACAAGAAAACAACAATGTGGATAAATAGAGCTGTAAAGAAAGCAATAAATGACAAAAAGAAAGCATTTAAATCACTAAAACAGGAGGGGAGTGAGGAAGCATTGAAAAACTATAAGGAAAAAAATAGAATATGTAAAAGACAAATGAAAAAAGCAGCCAAACTAGAGACCGAGAGATTAATCGCCAAAGAGAGTAAAACTAACCCTAAAATGTTCTTCAATTACATAAATGGCAAAAAGTATAAACCTGAAGGTGTCAGCCCCTTACAGAGTAATGAGGGGGGAGTTGCAGAGAGCGATGAGGAGAAAGCAAAGCTACTAAATATTTTTTTCTCCACTGTATTCACTGAGGAAAATAAACTGTCAGATGAAATGCAGAATATAAAAGTAAATTCCCCATTAAAAGTGCCCTGTCTGACCCAGGAAGAAGTACAGAGGATCTCTGCTTCTAATGGGGGCACCCGACATGGGGGGAAGGAAGGACCCCAGGACAAGAATGTTTATCCTGGGGCACTAAGTACCCGCAATTTAGGACGAGAATTCTCGTCCAGGGTCGTTAAGGTGTTAAACAGAAGAAACGGTTCATTCCCCATAATGATCTGAGACTCGATCAACGTAAAAGAACCTTTTGTAAATATGACCCTGAGTGCCCAATATAAATGTAATATTGGTTATAATAAATGGGTTATCATGGAAAAGATAATGATCACCCATCCTCAGACTAAGTTATCTTAATCACATTGGTGGGGGTCCAAGTCCCGGCACTCCTACCAAAAAGCTGTTTCTGGGAACTGCTGCACTCACCGGAGCTATGGTGAGCGCTACGGGCTCTAAGCAGTTTTCCCAACACAGCATGTACATGGTATAGCAGTTGTGCTTGGTGTTGTAGCTTAACCCTATTGACTTGAAGATAGATCATCAATATCTTTTCCAGAACGTACACTGACAGGTTGTCAAGCAGATTGTATCAGACAAAAGTTCCTACCAGGGGCGTAGATATAGATATAGGCAGTGTCGGACTGGGGTGCCTAGAGGCCACCAGTAAAATGTATTTTGGAGGCCCACCATACGGATACATTCACATATTACCTGCTCACATAGCAGCAAGATGCTACCAGATGATTGAATATGGGGGGTCCCTACAGCTGCTTTGAAAAGTTAGGTCCTGGGGAGAAGACACTGGTGGCTTTCCTCTATACCTAGAAGTCACCTCAGCTCTGATCGTGTCTATAATAATAAACTGGGAGTTTCTTTAATAATCTATCACATTTTTTTAATATGAACATAGGCTGGTGGAGGTGCTGCTCATTGAATATATGTATGTAGTGCAGTAATCCTATTGTGTTATGTGCCACTTGTGCAGGGGGTGGGAAACTAGGGGCCTACCTTGCTCAGGGGCCCACCGTACGGATATATTCAAATATTACCTTCTCAGACAGCAGCAAGACGCTACCAGATGATTGAATATGGTGGTCCCTGCAGAAACTTTGAGAAGGTAGATCCTGGGGAGAAGAGGACACTGGTGGCTTTCTTCTATATCTAGACATCACCTCAGCTCTGATCGTGTCTATAATAATAAACTGAGGAGTTTCTGTAATAATCTAACAAGTTTTTATATGAACATAGGCTGGTTGAGGTGCTGTTCATTGAATATATGTATGTAGTGCAGAAAGTCTACTGTGTTATGTGCCACTTGTACAGGGGGTGGGAGACTAGAGGCCCACCTTGCTCAGGGACCCACCGGGGGATCCACCTGTAGACACGTGGGCCAGTCCGAGCATATAGGAGTTGCAGAGGTAGCGGGGGCCCAAAGACCCTTGTGCTGCATAATAAGACACCAGTATTATAGAAAGAGCATGCATATCAAGTTACATCTCGGGCTGGAGGGAAGGGGTTAGGTCAAGAATTTGGCATGGGGGCGTGCCTTTTCAGTTTTTGCCTCAAGCAGCATGAAGGATATGTGCTTCCTAGCCCCTGGCCACAAAGTACAGAGGGAAGGGGGGCCCAAGCTGAACTCTTGCACCAGGGCATATGAGCCTTTCGTTATGCTCCTGGTTCCTGTGCACACTGGTTCCCGACAATCTGCCCATCTATAGGTGTCAGAGAACACCCAATGAACAAGTGCAAAGCTCGTTCGTCGGGTGACAGTCGTTCATGCGGACACCTCGATTATCATTTTTGGGCAGTAGATCGTACAGCCTAAACAACACTGTGCTGCCCAGAAACAATGACTGTATGCAGACGAGAGACAACAGTAGCCATCGCTCATCTTCATGCTGTGGAGGTGAACTCTGCATGTAAATGTAGATCTTCACCTCCACTAACGAGCAGGCAGTTATCAGGAAGGAACGCTTCCTCCTGGACAATTGTGCATGTATAAGCAGCATTACTCACACTGTACTTAGAAACCTAGCTGATACAGTTCCCTGCTATTAGTATGCATGAATGTACGTGCCAAATGTGTGGAAAATTTTCAAATATTTGAGATAATGATGAAGCAATTTTGCTTTCTGCTGCACAATAGAATCTGTTGTTGCCTACAATAGTATCTTGTATTCATGTGGTTCGGTGTTCTCTATTTTGAGTGTGAGATTACACAACTTCATCCGCTTTCGAAAATTCACGGGTCTACCCCGAAGGAAACCTCAATGACCTTGGTCTTGTAATTGGCAAAGTCTGCTTCTGACAAGCGCTCATATAAAGTTTTACGTGGGTGGAAATAACTTTTTCTTAACAACTCATTTGGTCAATTTTCATATGTGGTATTTTATATTTCACTATTTAACCCCTTAAATGGTTCTTCAATTACAACAAAGATGGGGGATAAATGTCTGATTGGCAGGGATCCAACCACTTGGGTTCCCAGTCGATCACTAGAACAAGGGTCCATGTTGCCCATTTGGATGGAGCAGCAGACATGCATGAGTGACCACCTGTCAGTGCTAAGGGGATACCCTTTTATAGATGAAACCTATACCGTACTCCCTCAAGATACAATGGCCTCAGGATACAATATTTTCTACATAAAATGGCCTTTTCTGACCCATCGTAAGTTGAAACCAGACTCAGCATACAATGTCTCAGACTCAGATCCAACCAATCAAGGCCACTTCTCTAGTAAATATCTGTATTAGATGCTAGTCATCAGCTATTCCTGACTGTTATATGTAAGAACTTGTTTTATCTGTCGTAGTAATCTGCTTATCTTTCTTTTCTCTTATCTTGGATGACATTTTGGGGTTTTAGAACCGATTACTCAACTTACAATGGTTTCAATATACAATGGTCATCCTGGAACCAATCCACAATATTTTCGGTTTTGTTCTTCAGCTTTCATTTTATAGCTTTCATCATGCTTTATAAATGGCATGTTCACTTTATTCTGCTGGTCAGTACAATTATAGTGATACCCGATTTATGTTTTTTTCGTTTTACAACTTTTACGCAATAAAAACACTTTTTAAAAAAAAAATTGTGTTGTGATATTCTGAAAGCCACAACTTTTTATTTTTTTTATTTTTCTGTCGATGGAGTTGTGTAAGTGCTTGTTTTTGAGTGATCAGTTGGCATATTCATTGGTACTTTTTTGGGGTACATACACTATGTGGACTAAAGTACTGGATGTACTTCTTAATCATTGAATTCAGGTGTTTCTTTTAGTTCCATTGCCACAGGTGGATAAAATCCAGCCACTAACCATGCAGTCTGCCTTTGTTTTTGTGGAAAAAATAGATCACTGAATTCCAGCGTGCTCCTGTAATAGGATGTCACTGCCACAAGTCAGTTTGTGAAATATCTTCTCTCCTAGATATTCCACCATCACCCGTTAGTAGTATTATTGGAAAATGAAAAAGCCGAGACCAAGTAAAGATAAAGAGCGCTGCCACCAAATGCTGAGGTGCATAGGGCATAAAAGTTGCCAATGCTCTGCTGACTCCAAACCTCCACTTGCATTAATATCAGCACAAAAACTGTGCGCCAAGAGATTCAAAGCGTGGGTGTCCCTGGCCAAGAGGCTGCATGCAAGTGTCCAAGCACAATGCCAAGCGCTTGATGGAACTGTGTAAGGCACGACACCACTGGACTCTGGGGCAGTGGAAATGTGTTGTGTGGAGTGATGAATCCAGCTTCATCTGGTAGTCTTATGGATGAGCCTCGGTTTGGTGAATGCCCGGAGAGCATTACCTATCTGACTGCATTGTGCCAACCAGGGGTGTTGCTAGGGTCTCAAAAGATCCGGGGCCCAAGCTCCATTGAATATGGCCCAATTCTCTATGTAGACCCTCGCTCCAACCCTGCTATACAGCAGCACATACCTCACATCCAGGGCCTCCAGGTGACTGCTCCTCTGATGTAGATCTTCTCTGTCGTCATCTTCTCCATTCGGCCCGGACAACTTCTCTCAGCCACACCTTGTCTCTGCACAGTGTGACACACAGACATCTTATCTTCCTCACATTTCTATCATCATCCCCCAACCTGGAGTCCTCACAGTGTAATCCTGCTGCTCGCTGTGCCCCCAAAACCTCCAAATACTATCCTGGAGAAATAATAGTGCCCCCCATAGTAATAGTCCTACCAATAGTAATTCCCTCATTAGTAACACTGCACCCTACAGTGACCCCAGCAGTGATAATGCTCCTCAAGATTGTCCCCATTAGTAGAAGAGTCCTCCAGTATTACTAATGCGCTCACAGAGCCCCCGGTAGAAATAAGGCTCCCTATTGTTTGCCCAGTGGTAATAAAGCTCTCTACAGACCCCTCAGTAGTAATAATGCCCTCCATAGTGCTCTTAGTAGAAATAAGGCAGATCTATAAGTCCCTCCTATAGAGCCCCCAATAGTAGTAAGAACGTCTAATGTCCCCTAGATTTATAATACCCCTACAGTGCCCCCAGTATTTATATTGCTCTCCCTACTGTTATAATGCTCGCCCTGAAGTGCCCGCTGTAGTTATATTCCTCCCTTTAGTGTCCTCAGAAATTATTCATTATTCCTCAGCCCCTCCACCATACAGTCCCATGTAAATAAAACTATTTCCCTCCCTCCACAGTAGAGTCCTGTGTAAATAACATCACACCATCTCTCCAGCCCCCCCAATATACAGTCCCATGTAGATAACATCCCTCTCTATCTGCAGCCCCCTCCAAATACAGTCCTGTGTAAATAACATCATTCCCACCCATAGCCGTCATCAAAATACAGTCCTATGTAAATAATATCACTCCCTCCGACAGCTGCCTTCAACATACAGTCCCATGTAAATAACATCACTTCTTTCCCACAGACACCTCCAACATGCAGTCCCATGTAAATAACATCATCCCACCCCACAGTCCCATGTAAATAACAGAAACCTGCCCAAGTCACCTCCAACACACAGTCCCATGATAACATCCCTCCCTTCTGCCCTAACATACAGTCCCAGTTAAATAACCACAACTCCCAGCATCCCTCTGTTTCTCCCTTCACTTACCTCTTCTGGTGTAGCAGAGCTCACTGCAGCTTCTCCCCCACAATTCTCCTCTTCAGTTTGGAAGACAGGGGTTGAAAAGGACCTGCAATGTCACAATCATGTGACTAGTGCAGGATTGGACGGCACTGATCACATGACCTGTGATGTCCTCACAGGTCCTACATATCTTGCATTGCATTAGATTCAATTGTACTGCCGTCCTGAGGATGGCAATACAATTTTATCTGTCTAACAGGCAAGACATTCGGGGCCTGGGAGAAAACATCAGTGGCCCAGGCCCTACAGACTAGCAATGCCCCTGGTGCCAACTGTAAAGTTTAGTGGAGGAGAGACAACACTATGGAGGTTTTTTTCAGGGATTTGTCCTAGGCCTGTGTTCTCAACTCCAGTCCTTAGGTCCCACCTACTGGTCATGTTTTCAGGATTTCCTTAGTATTGAGCAGGAGATATAATTAGTGTCCATACATCAGGACTTACCACAGGTATTCATTTTGAGAGGTGGGCCCTGAGGACTGGAGTTGAGGAACGCTGCTCTAGGCCCTTTAGTTCTAGTAAATGTAACTAAGGCTACTTTCACACTAGCGGCAGGCCTGATCCGGCAGGTGAAGGGTGCTGCCGGATCAGGCCTGCCGCAGCGACATGTGTGGAGCCGGAACCGCGCTCCGGCCCCACACATGTCACACAGTACATACATACACACACACAGACACACACACATATACACAGACAAATACACATACATACATACTTACATGCTCCCGGCAGGTCTTCAGAGCGACGGAGGAACAGGATGGCTCACACAGGTGACGATTCCCCACAGCGCCCTCTGCTGGGCGCCTGGTGGAATCGTCACCTGTGCGCGCCGTCCTGTCCCTCCGACGCTCTGAAGACCTGCCGGGAGCATGTAAGTATGTATGTATGTGTATTTGTCTGTGTATATGTCTGTTTATGTTTATGTGTATGTCTATGTCTGTATGTGTGTATTGTGTGTATGTGTAGCCGGATCCGTCATGAACTCCATTGAAAGTCAATGGAGGGCGGATCCGGTTACCATTGTGGTCACACCAGACGGATCCACCCCCATTGACTTGCATTGGGGGTCATTCCGGATCCGTCTTGGTGCGGATGCCTGGACCGGAGAGCAAACCGCAGCATGCTGCGGTTTGTTCTCCAGTCTGAAGACGGAACGGAATGCTTTCAGGAGCATTCCATTGTCTTCAGTTCAGTTTTGTCCCCATTGACAATGAATGGGGACAAAACGGAAGCGTTTTATTCCGGTATCGAGCCCCTATGATGGAACTCAATACCAGAATTATAAAACGCTAGTGTGAAAGTAGCCTAATGCTTCAGCATACCAATACATTTTGGACAATTAGCAAACAATGGCCAAAGGAAAGAAGATGCTCCTAGGGTGAATTAGTCTGAGTAGATGGTCACTCAAAAGGTGTATTATGGTACCTGTTTGGTTGTGCTTCTACTAGTGCATTGCACTAGTAGAAGCTTACAGTAGTTTCGTTCTTCACCCAGGCTCTTTTTATTACACAGTCACACACAGTCTTACATGTATTTTGGGTGCTGAGTGTGAGTACTCACATGTGCTGAGACCAGCACGTAAATGTAATTTAATATACTTACACAGATCTAAAATTTTGTTGTAAATTATAACTCCATCATTTTTTCTGATAAAAAGGTTCAGATCTGCCCCATATGTTGTGAAATGTAGTTGTGTAAGGAAAAATATACTGTACACACGAGAGGGAACTGAAAACTGTGACAGAAAAATCTGGTCTAGATCAGTAGTGGTCGTTCTGTAGTGGGAAATGTTTTGCAATCACTTCTCTGGAACCCAGACCCTGCTGATCCTCTGATGTCTGTGTCTGTATGACAATATAATCCGATATACTTTTGTTTATTGTTTCAAAATTAATAAACTTTATTGTTTATTTGAAAAATATATCTAACATTCTATTTGCCTACAGCCACCAGTAGGGGGAGCAGAGAAAAAAAGTGAAGACAGTATAACTGTAGAAATCAGGTTTCAGCAAATGCCCCTGGGGGTGGGGGCTGCAATTTTATTATTTAAAGAGGAGCTGTCACTTCCCCTGACATGTCTTGCCTTCCCCATGTAATAACAATTCTGCATCATCTATTCTTATGACTCTATGTTGCATCAGTCTTCTTATGAATTGCAAGCAGTCTGCAATGAATGTCCAGATGGATGTTAACAGTTGGGGGTGTGCCCCTGCACAGTCTGACACTGGCAGCACTGATTGGATAGTGTCATACTGTGCAGGGACACACCCACAAGTGTTAAAACCCAGATAGACCTTTATTGCAGACTGCTGGTATTTCATAACTTCTTGCAGGGATAACAGAGGAATGACATAGCGGAGTTATATGAAAAGATGCTCCAAAATTGTAAGGTGGCGGGTCCTCTTTAACTACAGTATTGCTCTGCTAAGGGAAGCTCGGGCTTTACAGAATTGTAGCACAAAAACTAGATAGCTGTCGAGCAAACACATATCTATTCTCAAGGAAAATATATACAATGCAAAGGCACACTGCAAACCAGATAAAGCACAAAATGCCATAGAGATATGAAGTATTCTGGAGCTAATGCTATGCTTGTTTAGTAAATTAGAGATTCTTGGCAAATATATTTTGTACAAAATTATCTGGGCCCGTTCACCAAATCGTCAAGGTGATCTCTGTAGAACGGGAACCTAACACTATTTCCTACCTGTTATGTGCCAACCTTGGCTTCCGTATAATCAGGAGGTGTTGGTTCCAGATGCATGCTGGGTCCCCTCTGCCTTTTGCCATTTATGGTGCTTCAAAGGCCTCCACTAATACAGGGATGCAGGTGCCAAACATGCATGCCGAGTCCACTCGGCTTTATAGTTACACTAATTAAAATCAGCCTATGGGGCAGATGGGGCTAGTCAGGAGTGCATGACCAAATAGAGTAGCCACACCTCCAATACAAACTTACAAAGAAAAAAAGGGGAATTTCAGTCAGCACATCCCAGTGCGCAGGTGCACGTTGCACGGTGCACTCATCTATTCTCCCCCATACACATGCATGCTCAACTCAGTCAAGCATGCATATGTTCTCATCAGCAAGAGGTGCTAAAAATCCACAGTGTCTTATATTATTACAACCCTATATCTATCTCCCTGGACATATGCCATCAGGGGAGGGTCAGGTCCACCACTGCACATCAGATGTTTGGTCAGTCCTGCTAAAATCAATGAGTTCATCTGACAAGTAAGTGCAGGGGTGCAC
Organism: Rhinella marina; assembly: GCA_900303285.1. Lineage (NCBI taxonomy): Eukaryota > Metazoa > Chordata > Amphibia > Anura > Bufonidae > Rhinella > Rhinella marina. Next base: position 564,644 of record ONZH01005764.1, on the reverse strand, counting down.
CACCAATGAGGGCTGGTGAGGCGATCGCGTTAGGCAGCACCAGGTAGGGGAAAGAGAGGGGCTGCAGAAGGGCCATGGGCTGAAGGGAAGAGGTTAGGTTAAGAAATTGGCATTGGGAAGGTCGGGCGGCGTTTCAGTTTTCACCTCAGGCAGCAGAAAGGCTAGGTGCACCCCTGAGTAAGTGACACATAAACTGACATCTTTAGTAACATTTTCTTTACAGTGGACCTATCACCTCTCCTGACATGTTTGTTTTAGTAACCTCTTGCATTCCCCATGTAATAAATTATGCAGCATTTATTCTTATGACTCTGTGTTGTTCCCTTCCTTTATTATTCCTGCTAGAAGTTATGAAGTAACTACTAGCAGTTTGCAATAAAGCTCCAGCTGGGTATTACCAACTGGGAGGGTGTCCCTGCACAGTCTGAAACTATCCAATAAGTGCTGCCAGTGCAGACTGTGCAGGGACACACAGTCAACAGGTAACACCCATTTGGACCTTCATAACTAACTTTTAGCAAGAATAATAAAGGAATGACACAGCATAGAGTCATAAGAATAGATGCTTCAGAACTGTTATTATATGGGGAATGCAAGTAGTTGCTAAAACAGACATGTCAGGAGCGGTGAAAGGTCCTCTTTAAATAAATATATGGTTTGGCTGCATTGAGTAAGCAGAAGTAGTATGGTAGCAGGTTATTATCAACAATTTGCTTGGGAGTGAATGGACGGGTGTGGCGTTATGTAAGTCCTCTCCACCCAACTAGGAAAACTACACTTAAAGGGGTTCTCTGGGAATTAACAAAATGAACATACTTACACATTACTTTATAATAAATATATTCTCAAATACCTTTCATTAGTTATAATGGCTCGTTTTGTCTGGGGAGCATTCATTAGGAGAAACAAAATGGCCACCGTCTCATTAGTTCACACAAAACCTGTCCTAATCACACAGCAGGCCAAGTTACTTCACAACACTGAAGTAAAGAGCTGCCTCATCCTCCTCTCTGCTCTGCTGGTCAGGGATTATCATCCTGAATACAGATAATAAGATCTTCAGCTGAATCTCTGGGGAATTTAGTTCATGACGAGACAGTACAGAGAGGATTGACAGGCCAGACTGTGGTGATGAAGATTGCATACAAGTGGTGCTGCTCATCAGCCACATCCCCACCATCATCTCTGTTCTTCATGTCTCCTCATGAACTCCATTCCTACAGAGAGTCACCTGTATTTAGGATGATAATCTCTGACAAGTAGAGCAGAGAGGAGGGTGAGGCATCTCTTTACATTTATTATAGAATAATATTTAATTATTTTCATTTTCTTAATTCCCGGAGAACCCCGTTAAGGGCTCAAGCACACGAACGTATGTAGTTTGCAGTCTGCAAATAATATGGATGACAAAATACATTCCGTATTTTGCGGAACGGAACAGCTGTCCCCTAATAGAACAGTCCTATCCTTGTCAGTAATGCGGAACGGAAATACAGACATATGGAAACGGAGTGCACACGGAGTAACTTCGGGTTGTTTTTTTTTGGCGGACCCATTGAAATTAATGGTCCTGTATACGGTCCGCAAATAAAACGGAACAGACACAGAAAGAAAATACGCTCTTGTGCATGAGCCCTAACAGTGAGTTTGTAATAATATAACATTACAGCACATCCCACTTCATAATACAGCTTATTAGGATAATGTATATATTCACTTTATGGATTCTATCTGCGGAGCATTGGGGGAGATGGTTCCCAACTTTAGTTTGCGTTTTGGAAGGTGTGTGTGAATCACAGGAAATTCTTGCAGGTGTGCTTTCAATAACATCATCCGAACAATGGGAATCCTTTGAATGGATTCCAGGTCCATTGAAAGCCATTGTTTATTCGGCAGGCTTTCCAATGTTATTTAATATTTCCAAACCTCACCTGCTAAACAATGTGTTTTGGTCGCAGGACAAACATTTCTCCTCAATGGCCGAAGGGCTTTGTGCTTTCTAATCCAGAAACCAGTTCCCAGCTTCTGCCTATTTTTGGGATACTTTAGAACTTTTTTTTTTTTTTTTCGCTAATGAAAACCTGAATGGAGTGCAGAGTTTACCATTACAATGTCATTAGCCTGGACACAGAGGCCGGATCTTTTCTATGGAGAATTGCGACACCGTCTTATTTAATGAACATTTCCCATTACCCAGAATCCACATCTTCTTTATAATGTGAAACAGATATCCGAGCCTTGCAGATGATTACAGTAATTCTATGAGTCCTCTGGCTTTTGTTTCAGTAAAATCTCTTGTACGTCATGTGCCGTTCCACTGCTTTATTGTGAATTCAGACTTTTATAGAAGGAATACGTGTAATCTAGCCACCGGAAAGAAAAATGGAATAGGTGAATAGCGGTTTGCCTTACAATTTATATTAACCAGTAGCATACATTGTACATAAGTATATTTTACTAGGGTATGACCACACTGCAGCATCTCATTTCCCAGTAGAAGTCAATGGGGAAATAGGTTTCTGAGACTTTTCAAGTTGTGATAGCTGCACCCGTTGTATGTGTGGTCGCCCCCACTCGCTTGCAGCTGCTGACCGCATTGGTTATACAGTTCATCAGCCGCTTGCGGTATATGTATGTACGGTATGTGTACACATTTTTCCACATGTGTCACTATTTGAAGTTAATGAGAATCATAAAGAACCCAAAAAATTCACAAGAGTGCAATCAGTCCATAAACGATGGCGGACAAAAAATATATGCAGTAACTGTATGTATTCCCTACAGTGGCGTACATAGAGACGTAAAGGGCCCCATAGCAAGGATCACACCAGGCCCCCCACACAGGACAGAAGAGTTTCTGCCTAAACCCCTTTCAATGATCCTTGAGACATTTCTCCACTGCCTCATTTGATAAAAGTTATTTCTTTACAGTGTAGAGTCCTGACCAAGTTTTCACCTCCAGTAGAAGAGGAGATAATCCCAATTAAGAATGGGCCCCCTCTTGTCCTGGGCCCCATAGCAGTCGCATAGTCTGCCACTAGTTACGCCCCTGATTCCCTTACTGCAGCATGCAGTTTGTTCATACCCTGAAATTTACTAAATGTATTCATTATCTATAATATTATATATGTATTTACCCTGAAGGTACAGTTTTCACCTTATGGAGAGCACTTAGTATGAGTAAGGAGTCTTATAGGCCTGGAAATGCTCCTCTGGGAAAACATTATGCAAAGTTCTTCCACTAAGTTCTTACCCATCCTATGCCGCTTCTCCATTCTTATTCATCTACCAACCCACTTGTGCCCTTATAACTCTCATTCTCCATACTGACATCTTCTGACTCCTTAGGGGTAGGGATGAGCGAACCGAACCGTAACGAACCAGATTCGTTACGAACTTTACCGAACGTTCGGTTCGTCCCCGAACCGAACTTTCGTCAAGTTCGTATGAATCAGGTTCGTAAATAAAGTTTACTTTTTCCACAGAATAGACCAGGATACAAGGGATTATTTATTACTCCTACAATCCCTTGTATCCTGGTGTGACCCTCGTGTCAAACCACCCTTTTGGGAGGAGAATGGCCGAGATGGGTTATTAATAATCTGGTTCGTTACGGTCCTGTTCGCTCGTCCGAACGAACGTTCGGACGAACGAAAATAATAACTTATTATTTTCGTTCGTCCGAACGTTCGTTCGGACGAGCGAACAGAACCGTAACGAACCAGATTCGTTTAAGAACTTTTAAGACGAATCTGGTTAAAATAAAAACGGCACATCAAAACTGTACCGTTTTCACAGAATAGACCAGGATACAAGGGATTATTTATTACTCCTACAATCCCTTGTATCCTGGTGTGACCCTCGTGTCAAACCACCCTTTTGGGAGGAGAATGGCCGAGATGGGTTATTATTTTCGTTCGTCCGAACGTTCGTTCGGACGAGCGAACAGAACCGTAACGAACCAGATTCGTTTAAGAACTTTTAAGACGAATCTGGTTAAAATAAAAACGGCACATCAAAACTGTACCGTTTTCACAGAATAGACCAGGATACAAGGGATTATTACACATAAAATCCCTTGTATCCTGTTTTTCTGTGAAATGCAAGAGCTGTGACGTCACTCCCACTGCCCTTTAAGTGCTGTTGCACGACGGAAGCTCGTCATTCTGTTGCCAGACAGCACACAGAGAGGAGCTCCACGTTAGTTAGAAGAAAAAATAAAGATAGCTAGATAGGTAATCTGCTAGACAGAGACAGGGAGAGATAGAGAGAAAGAGAGAGGATTAGAAAGGGTTAGTGAGAGAAAGCTGTCAGGAGGACAGTTGAGTTAGTACAGGTAGCACTGAGCCAGCTCCTGTCCCGTGACAATTTGTACAGGTTGTTGCTCTGCTGGGTGCATTCAACCTAGTGTAGCTGCGAGTCCTGAGACAAAAAAAAGTTACAAAAAAACACCAAAAAAATATAAAAAAAAAAATATATAAAAAAAAGTTCTAAAAAAAAAAATTTTAAAAAATTTTTTGCTGTTAATAATACGTTATAGGTGAAGTAACCTATAACGTCAGTACAGGTAGCACTGAGCCAGCTCCTGTCCCGTGACAATTTGTACAGGTTGTTGCTCTGCTGGGTGCATTCAACCTAGTGTAGCTGCGAGTCCTGAGACAAAAAAAAGTTACAAAAAAACACCAAAAAAATATAAAAAAAAAAATATATAAAAAAAAGTTCTAAAAAAAAAAATTTTAAAAAATTTTTTGCTGTTAATAATACGTTATAGGTGAAGTAACCTATAACGTCAGTACAGGTAGCACTGAGCCAGCTCCTGTCCCGTGACCATCAGTACACGCTCCAGGTTGCTGTTCTGCTGTTCAACCTAGTGTAGCCGCGACTAAAAAAGTTACAAAAAAACTCCAAAAAAATATAAAAAAAAACCAAAAAATATAAAAAAAAACTGTTCTAAAAAAAGTTACCAAAAAAGTTATAAAAAAAAAGTTAAAAAAGCCGTTATAGTTGAATTAAGCTATATAAGGTTTATATTTTTTTGGTTTTCTCATTTTCATTTTTTCCATACTCAAATAAATATGTCAAAGCGTCCCAGTTCAAGCAGCACCAGGCCCGGTGGCAGCCGGGGTAACAGGCGTGGCAGCAGGGTGCAGCTACCCGTGACCGCCAGTGGTCATGTAAGAACCACCCACCCAGGGCTTACAGATTGGCTTACCCAATCCTCAAGTTCCAGTGCCCAAAGCTCCCAAACCAGGAGTCAAGCAACGGCTGGATCATCGGACACCACCATTACATGGGACGGTCAGCAAGAGTCCTCTGCCCCGTCCCCTGTCATTACAATGGCCATCACCTGTGGGGCACCTTCTGCCATGGATACGTTGGCAAACCTTGATCTGCCCTTCGACTCTCTACCACTCTTTAGTCATGAGGAGGAGGAGGAGGAAGTTCTACAAAGACAGCAGGTGCAAGGTAATGAGTCTCCAGAGGAGGTGTTGCCTGGAAGTCAACAGAGCCAGGGAGGTGCATCCAGTGCCACACCAGATATCCTGGAGGAAATTAGCACTGGTCCTGAATTTGACGACAATGAGACGGCAGATCAGACGTGGCGCCCCGAAGCAGCAGTATCCCCAGCATCATCAGGGGAGGAAATGGAGGTGCCACAGACGCAGCAACATCACACTGTTGCAAGGACACAAGGCAGAAGAGCGAGCGGTAGAAGACAAGCTACCAGAGATAGATCTTCACCTTCAAGCCTGGGTCCTGAGAGGGCACCCTCAGCCAGCAGTGGCAGTCAACAGCCAGCAAGACCCCCCATGGCTGGCGGAAAACAACGGTCCTCAGTCGTCTGGCAGTTCTTCCGCCTTGGGACAGATAGGCACATTGCCTTTTGCCTGCTGTGCAATGATAAGGTCAGTCGTGGTAGGGGGGATAATCTCGGCACAACATCCATGAGGAAGCACATGGAAAGGCAACACCCACAGGCCTGGAAGAACCGTGACCCCAATACCACCTCCTGTCAGGATGCACCATCCACTGCAGATCCCATCGTGCAGCATCCTGTCAGTACAACTCAGAGCTCGTCAGCCTCAAGTGCAAGAAGCAGCACGGTGTCACTACCATCTACACCGCTCATGAGGCAGCAATCCCTGGGTGAGTCCATGGAAAGACGTCAGGTTTATTCAAGCAGCCATCCCATGGCCCAGAAACTGACAGGACACCTGGTCAAGATGCTGGTGCTTCAGTCCCTGCCCTACAATCTTGTGGACTCCCAGCCTTTCAGGGATTTAATGGCATGTGCACACCCCAGATGGCGCGTCCCCAGCCGCCACTACATCTCTTCCAAAGCTGTGCCATCCTTGCATAGTTTTGTGAAGAAGAAGGTTGGTGAGTCATTAGCACTATCGGTATCCAAGATCGTTTACCTGAGTGCTGATGTGTGGTCCTCCAATTATGGGCAAGGGCAGTACATGTCCATTACTGCCCATTGGGTCAACATCCTTCCTGAAGACCATCTGGAAGTTGGCCCATTCTTGCCACTGTCACCTCCACGGTGCTTTAGGGTGCCAGCAGCGGAAAGGACAACAACTGCCTCCACCACCTTGCAAGCATCCGCCACTTTGCCAGCTGTCCAGTCTTACCACCGATGTCATGCCCGACACTCTCAGGCAGTCCTACATCTGGTGAGCCTGGGCGAACGGAGCCACACTGGGCAGGAGCTCCTCCGAACCATAAGGGAGGAGATACATGAATGGCTGACCCCACGTCAACTAACGGTGGGAAGTGTCGTCGCAGACAATGGGAGGAACATTGTCTCAGCAGTGCAGCGGGGAGGGCTGAGTCATACACCTTGTATGGCACACGTGATCAACCTCATAGTGCACAGGTTTCTCCGATCTTTTCCTGCACTACAAGATCTCATGAGGATGTCACGCAGAGTGTGCAAACACTTCAGCCACTCGTACGCTGCAAGGAACACCCTGCTGAAGATCCAGAGACAGCGCAGTCTGCCCCAACATCGGCTAATCTGCGACGTCCCAACAAGATGGAACTCTGCCCTCCATATGCTGGACCGCCTGTACGAGCAACGGTCAGCCGTAACAGACTACCTCATGGGGCAATCAGGCAGCTTCATGCCACACTGCGACTTCCAAGTGACACACTGGCAGATGATGCGGGAAGTCTGCCAATTGTTGATCCCTTTTGAGGACGCGACTCTCTTCGTTAGCAGGCATGACTATGGGATCAACAACATCATCCCACTTGTCCATGTTCTGGAAAGTGCGCTGACCAACATTATCCGCGAGGATTCCCAGGCCACCACTCCAAGGCAGAACATTGCCTTGAGCCCAGACATGGACGAAGTGCCAATGGAGGGTGACGAAGAGGAAGATCTCTACGCCCAGCCATTCCACACACCGCCACCTGGCTTCTCTGCCTCTCAATCGCAGCAGGAGATGGAGGATGAGGTGGCAGAGGAGGAAGACCCCAGCAGACCCTGGACCTATACCGAGGACAGTGGAGAGGAGAGGTGCTCACTGTCCTTAGTGGAGATGGCAAGGTGCCTGCGGGAGTGTCTGCGCAATGACAGCCGTATTGTGGACATCCGCCAGAGGGACCAATACTGGCTGGCCACCCTGGTGGACCCCCGCTTCTGCCGCAAAATGGCTCAATTTTTTCCGCCATCAGAGAGGGAGGCAAAACTGGCATATTACCGGGACCTACTCACCAGCCAGTTGGTCTCAACTTACCATCGAGACCAGCCATGTTCCCCGACAACATCCTCTAGGGTGGAACCAGCGCGCTCCAGTAACACCACCACTAGTGGAGGCCTGAGAAGTCGATACAGCCTCCAATCCCTGATGAGTGATTTCCTGCGGCCAGTTGCTGAAGAGGGGACACAACAACGTACTCATGGCTCAGACCAGCTTGAGCTCACCCACCAGGTCACTGCCTACCTGGATTCTACGCTGCCCCAAAATGTCACCGACCCCGTGCAATACTGGGCAGAGAAACTGGACATCTGGCCTCAACTGGCAGAGTTTTCTTTGTCTCTGCTGTCCTGCCCAGCCAGTAGTGTTGCATCTGAGAGGGTGTTCAGCGTGGCCGGCAACATAGTAACACCGCAACGAACAAGGCTTTCTTGGAAAAGCGTTGAGATGCTAACTTTCATCAAGATGAATCGTGCCTGGATTACATCGGATTATACCACCCCCCTGCCTGATGTGAATGACTAAGTCATCAGTCGCCCGTCTTGCACGGCAATCCGTGTGTCCAAGAAACTGTCCTTAATATCCCAAATATGTGCCCAACATAAAAATGCGTAATTTAACTTATTAAGTAATCTTCCCCACTTAGACCCCAAATTAAACCAAATCACCTATAAATGCCCTACTTAATTCGGATACATTTGAATTTTCAGAACCCCATCTCCAAATTTAATGCCCATGGTGTGTTGGCCATTTAAGATCTCCACACCAGCTTAATGCCTCACACCGGTGCACCGTCCAACCAATACCCCAAGAACAGTACCATCCCTAAAATAATCCCCACGACTATTCTTCACAAAGTGGGGATTTCACCGTTTGTGAACTATAGCCGTGGGGTTCTATCCCTGGCAAACCGTGCCAAGGAACACTACTCACCGTTTTGTGAGCGGGTAATAACTGTTCTTGAGGTATTTTGTTGATATCATGAGAGTACTAAAATCTTGCACCGCAAATCCCGATGGGGTTCTTCTCTGTGCGAATGATTTCACGCCTCTCATGCAGTCACGCGTGGAATAAGGCTGTCTATGGGGTATATATCACGGAGGCTGCTGTCCTTCAACTGTGATATAAAAAACCTCCACACTTAGTTACAGCAACAAACAGTTGCTGAATGGCAGGTTTACTTGCCTTATTTACGGGTGCCTTTACAATGGGATGCTTTTTTGTGGTTCTCTGCTGCATAAAATCCACAGGGCATCGTTGGCTGATTTTATTCTATGGGGCTGGACGCAAATACCCAGTTCATCGTAGAACTGCGTATGTCCGGACAGCACCATAGTACTGAACGCCGTTTGTTGAACGGTATAAAAATGCCCTGTGGATTTTACTCAGCAGACCCGCAGCCCCATGTGAAGGTACCCATAGGGTGAGGTTTTTTGGGAGTGACCAAAGAGAGGGTGGGAAGGTCACTCCCATACCCCATCAGGGGTTTTTCCCCTACCCATTTTAAAAGATAAGTCCAGGCAATTAATTACTTTCTGTGCCCTTATTTTACCCAGAAACTTAGGCCCCATTCACACGACTGTAAGTGAATGGGGCCGTATCTATCCGCGATTTTGCGGATAGATACGGCCCCATTCACTTACGGTCGTGTGAATGGGGCCTTATAAATTGCACGGACTTATCCTTTAAGCTAGCTGGTGACAGCACTAAAAAAAAAAAAGTATACATCCATTGGTTTGGGCGCTGCACTCGGTTAGGACATCAAACTGGTGTAACAAAGATATATATATATGTCTTGCCAACAGCCATAGGCCCAGATTCAACTAGTTTTACACCAGAGTAGTTGAGTCAATTTGTAAAGCAAGTGGCAGTGAGGTGTCCATTTCATGAAAATTGGACACATATTTTTGTATAATGGAACTGGCATAAAGCCTTCTTGAATTTGTGCCTTTTTAAATGTCCTTTCTTCACCTCATGGATTCTGTGGGTGAGGTTGTCTGTCTATTTCACCGTATCCGTATCCTACTAGACTAGCTGTAATGTTAGAGGGTTGTTTTTAACGTTGACTGTCCTGTGCTGAACTCAACATCAACTTTTTGTCATGTATAAAAACTGATTTTTACAAGCGTGCATATTCTTAGCTTCCAACTTCATTTCTCTGTACTAGGCCCTTCTGGGTCCAAAAGAATACTGCTCTTACTAATGCCCCCACCATCAATTGTCTATTTGGAAACATACTGGGTGCAATCAAGTGCTGCCTCCTCCTCCTCCTCCTCAACTTGTCTCTTCTCAACCCTACTGGTTCACCACCAGTCCCTCAAAAATAATGTTTTAGGGTCTGTTCACCACCAGGCCTTATACCATAATGTTTTCAAGGGTCTGTTCACCACAAGTCCCTCAAAAATAATGTTTTAGGGTCTGTTCACCACCAGGCCTTCTACCATAATGTTTAGAAGGGTCTGTTCCCCACCAGGCCTTCTACCATAATGTTTTCAAGGGTCTGTTCACCACCAGGCCATCAATCTTAATTTTTCACGGGTGTGACTGATGCCCTCCTTTATGTGTAATAAAAGGTGTATCGGAGTGCCTGTTCCTTGAAATTTTTGGCTGGACTTGAGCTTTACGTACAAGTCATCATATATTTCATAACAATTTTTCTTCAAAGTATGTCAGTAAGGGGTTAAAGGTTTTAAAAAAACACAAAACACAGGTTTAAAGAAAAATATTTTAACAATTACAAATTATTAATAAAAAACAAAATAAAATAAATATTAAACTGGAGGTTGACGACGCCTCGCCAACATGGCTTGCATCGCCGACACCTCTAGTTGAAGGCTTCGCTGTATGCGGGAGGCAGCATAGAGCCGCTCATTTACCCTTCTGAGGGCTGCCTCCAATTCGAAGTCTGTGGGGATAGCTATAGGGGTGGAAACATTAATACAATTAGTATTATCTAGTTAAAGGGGTTGTTGCACAAAAAATATTCTACACTTTCAAAGCAGCAACTGGATTTGAATACTTAAGCAGTTACATGTCATTAAATATTTTGTATATCTACTCGAACTAACTCAGTTATTCAGTGAAATGTATTTTTATTGAGCCTTTTTTTTCTTATGTCTTTGAACAGCTCACTGACAAGGTCGCACATGCTCAGTTTAAATCTTCTCTGCCTCCTCAATCTTAAACTGCCTCCTGTCCTGAGCTGTGATAGGGAGAGATGGACACGAGTCCTGACATGCAGCAGAATAGACACTAGTCACACTACCCTTCAGTAACCAGCTTGATGTAGCAGAGTAATTGGGGCAGATCTCTGGATCTATATGAGGTGCAGGGCTGTTTCTCGCTTTGTTAAAAAGAGATTGCCAATGTACTATAATACTATGTGATGTATGTCATCTTTTTCTTAAATATTTTTGGTGTAACTCAAGTTTCTACTTCTTTCACTACGTTGATTTTAAAATTATAGTGATATGTCGGCTTCACTAACCACTTGGAGAACATAATGTGTACACAGTCTAGTTATCATAACATGTTGGGTGACATGATCCTAGTGCTTGAGAATATTTCACTTATGTGAATTATGGCTTTGTACTTACTAGACACCCATACGGCATGGTCCTCCCAGGGTCCTGGGGAAAACTCTGCCTCCCTGACGGTTGGAGCTACAAAAGATAAAGCATAAATTTAGATTCTATTTTGAAGACAGAAGTTCCACCAATTACACTTTTGATTTTAGCGGACGCCGAGGTGACTAAGTGAAGGCGTCTATGACTGACGAGCGATGGTGCATTAAAGGGTTAATGAACTCAGCGTGCAGTAAGGTGAAAAAATGGTTCTGCCCGCGGGGGTGTTTCTCTTGTGGACACTGTTTCTAATTACCAGCAAGAGGGTGTTTCTTTTAACCCACACCCCTGCGTCCTGGATTGCTGAGGTGGTGGTAGCGGCTAAGGGGTTAATAGGATGGCCCTGATAGGGGGACGGCCTCTTTCTCCAGCATCTTCACTGACAGCTTCCCACCCTCCCTTCCCCATTATTTCATCTTTTTCTTAACTTTTTCTGATTCATTTCTGGTTTGTTTCAGTGTTTTACATTGCAAGTCACAACAGAGGTCGGTTGACGATTTCAGACGGAGAAGAAGGCAGACTTGCCCACAGAACGCTGTGGGGCATAGCGCTTCAATACTCCGGGTTATGGTGTTTATGGTCAACAAGTTGAAGTTTTGGATAAGATAAGAAAATAAAGCTGTGACCGACCCTTACCCAACTTAAGGAGGTGTGTGTTTTATTGGCCGGCTGCGAGGGTGGTTTGGTGGGGGGTTTAGAGAGGTCAGTCTCGGCAGTCTACCTACCTTCTACCTCGGGGGCTGTTGGAGTGGCAGGTGGGCTCCTCTGTGGCTGGGGTTCAGGCGGGGTAGAGGGCCCCTGTGGTGGTGCAGCAGCTATAAAAAAACATTAAATAATGGCATTTCATTCAACTCAAATGAACAGTTGTAATTGCTGATGTTGATACATGTGAATAGTTTGGTGCTGGATCCCATTCCTAAACACTAGTGCTCTTATATCACTGCTGCTGCACTCCCACATAGCCTGGATAAAAATTATTTAAATATGTTTACACTTACATGAAGCTGCAGGTCCTGCCGGGGCCAACTGGCCTTGACGTCGTTGACGTCGCTGACGTCGCTCTGCAACATAAATCCATACACAATTGTTATGATGACCGTTTTTAATACTAACACTGTATACTACTATGAAGATATTATGGGTGAGAGGAGGGCGATATGATGTGGAGTGGGCATTTAAAGTTAAGGGATCATAGAATATCTGGGATGCATATTTGATGGAGGGGGCATTTCTTGGGAGGGTTGAATGAATGAATAAAAGATGTCTGTGTGTCACATTCTGCAGGTACAAACATAACAAATATAAATACAGCACATACAATGCACTAGTATACCATAGCTCCCGTCCCAACCGTTCAGGATTAGGCTGGACTGTCAGGATTTTAGCGGCTGAGTCCGGGAATGGGTGGCTATGTCCCGTGGTCAGCTGTCTTTGCATCCATAAGAAGCAGAGACGGGTGACGGTAAGCAGGGAGCAGTCCCTTCACCTTCCCCGACGTCCAGTGTAATGTCTCCTTGTGGCTGCCCACATACAGTATAATGTCTTCTCCTTGTGGCCCCAAGTGTTTTTTTATTCTAAATGGGTATTATTTATTGCAATACATTTCTTAATATCTTTATTGCGGGAATATTTTTGATATCGCCCACTCCAGACACATTAGATGCAGCATGAGCACGTCTTTGAGTCTGTGTGTTGGAGGAGGAAGCACTAACTATGAAGGGGCATATATTTAAGGGTACTTTCATACTAGCGAGAGAGATCCGGTGGGCTGCTATGGCCAGGAACAGCCCAACGGATCTCTCCGGATCCAGCATTTGCCTGACACAAAAAGGAGAATGGCCAACCCCATCAACAATAATGGGTGACGGTGCTGAACCGGCCGCTATCCAGCAAGAACGCCGGGAATTTGCAGGGCAAATACCGCGGATCAGCCTGCCGGATCACCACCACATATGTGAAAGTAGCCTAAGGCAAATTACTGTGAAGGGGCACGTATCTGAGAATATCTTCACTTGTTTGAGTGGAGTTAGAGGCGTGGCCTAGCATGAAAGAAAATTTCTGCAGCGCACCACGCACGCCCACGTTGTCCTTCTATACGGTTTTCATTGTTGGCACTGGTATCAGGGTTGCCAACCAAAATTTTTTTTTTTCTGGACAACTTTGGACAACATCCCAAAATCATGGACGGTTAACATTTTTAAAGGAAAAATTTGAAAACCATAATGAAGGATAAATATAAAGTAATAAAGGTCTATAGCTCAATATACTGATCAGAACTCATTACCACCATTTACTGTAAGCTGAAAAATGATGATAATTACCACCAAAATAATCTAGTATAACCAGCCTCTAAAAAATCACAGACTTTTTTCAAGGACATTGGAAAAAAGTTGCCTATTTTTACGGACTGTCCAGAAATTTGTGGACAGTTGGCAACCCAGACTGGTATATATACAATACAGTACACTAATTTATTAACATGATTTTACTTTTTAAATATTTTGTTACTTACCCCTTCTTATCTCCTCCCGTATCTCCTTTAGCCACTCTGGGGTTTTTATTTTTAGATCCGACCATCGGCGTTGGATCTGGCCGGAGGTCCGCACAGTCCTACACCTATGTAGGAGGCCTCGGATCACCACCTCTATGACCTCCTTTTTGTGCACATGTTTATGGGGGTGTGGTCCATCATAGTTCTCCCGGTCCATGACACGGACCATGTATTTGAGCTCCTCTGAGCTAAAAGCAGCTGCTCTTCTTGCCATCGCTAGGCCTCTACGTCGTGCGTGCGTACGTACGTGCGTACATACGTACGAATATTACGCTAAAGATTTGTACGCTAATGCGTACGTATTCCGTCAAGTAGCGTACTTTTAACAACGCTACACTGTATGTTCGTTATTATGAATGTTCGCATTAGCGTACGCATTAGTTTAAATTCTTAAATATGCGTATATTTTGCGTCGCCGTTGTACAAATCACTTTAATTTTTTCTACTTTTTTCATTGGAATAGCAACTGCAAGTAAACGAAACTATACCCTACCAGACTCCCATTATTGTTGCAGCAATTATTCAGCCGTTATAGCAAGGTTCGTTTTAGGTTCGGTTCGTACGAATCCGAACTTCAAGAAAATTCGCCGAACCGAACCGAACTTTTCAAAAGTTCGCTCATCCCTACTTAGGGGTGGACTGGAAAAAAAAACAAAAAACTAAAGTGGCCTCATGCTGTTGGTGGTTCCAAATGGACAGAAATCAGGGTAATACACGTAGGCAGGGACAATAGACATAAGTGGGGCTGCAATACTGTAGTACGACACAAAATATCATCCCAGCAGAACCAAATACATCAGTGCAGCACAAAATACCATCTCCCTCACTACATTATTCAGCTGTATCACTGTCCTGAGGATTGTGATACAGTTGAGTTCTGGAAGACCCCTGCCTGTTGGCCAGGAACATAAGTACCTAATGCTCCTAGCTTTAATTAATGCTGAGAGCATAATATCGTTATGTACCCGACAGCAGTGAGGAAGGCATGGGTGAGACCCTGGACATAGGCCCACCAGGAAATTTTCCTGTAGGGTCTATGATCATTTGCAACTGCTGACTCCTGTCTGCAGGATTTCTCCCATGATGCCCCTATTTTGTGGAACCCACTGCCACAGACTTGTTCATAAAGGGGGGAAGGGTCTAAAGTGCACTGGAGTAAGATGCAACATATTTATTAAGAGGCACAGGTTTCTTAACTTCTTCACAACCCCTGATAACTGTATATCAGTGAGGTGAGAGGATGTATGAAGCAGGATCACAAGCAGATCCCACTCCATATACAGTGAGTGCTGGCTGTGTAATACCACTGATATCTGGCCATAATGACTAAATACAAAGATACCACCAATCCTACTTCCTGAATCCCTCAGATGCTTTGGTCAATAGTGATCTCAGCATCTGGGCAGTTATACAGAGGAAGAGGGCTTCATCTGCCCTCTGATCTGAGCCTCCATGGTAAAATTGCAGGGTTCTAGTTGGTTGCTATGGCGGCCTAAGGCCTGTTGATGGCCATAGACCTGACACAGCAAACTGGTGATGTGTCACTTGAGGTCACTCCTAAAGACAGTCTTTTTTTTTTTTTTTAAGTGATAGTCAGGAGAGAAAAAATATGAGTCCCAGGTGACTTTTGAATCAGGTAGAATCAATTCGGCCCCTAATCAAATCAGTTGACTGATTCGGCTGAATCAAACCCAAATTGAATTTTCACTAGTTAAAAGGGTTGTGCCAAGTTTTTAAATTATACCCTCTCCACAGGGTAGGGGATAATTATCAACCGCCGGGACCACCACCAATCATGAGAACGGGGGTCCAGTTGACCCATTGTGACGGAGCGGCAGTCAATACATGTGCACCGCCCAACCTGCTGGCCCGGCAATTTGCAGTGATCCTTATGCGGATCCCGTTGTCGGGCCGCGTTGTGTACTGGCGGCCTCTATCTTGGGTGCAATGAAATATCAGATGACCGCTATATTAGTAAATGACCATTTCAGTGTGACTTTCACAGTGTTCCATCTCACGCCACTGTAATTTTCACATGCAAAAATCTGATAAATGCACATAACAACCTGCACAGCAAGTCGCCTCTTGCATTAAAAGTTGGCTCTCTTTCAAATTTGCACTCAATTTTCAAGCCGTTTTAATCACGGCGCTTCTCATTCTCTCTTCGGTAAATATATCGGACAAAGTGACAATGATTCATGTACCCAGGCAGCAGAGTAATTAAATACAAATCATGTTGTTTTGACAGGACATGGTGAAGACATGAGGCAGCTGAATTTCTCTCGTCATTCCTGTGACCTGGAATAAAAGGAAGGAGAAGAACTTAAATTTGCTTTATAACGACAAGACATTTGCCGCTATGATCTGTCGCGTTAATTAACACTGATTTCACTGATTGATGCTTACTAATCAAGAGCAGAGGAAATTCAGATGCAAGGAGTGGCTTTCTATAAAGTATTTGTGTGTGATGCTGTTAGAATATTATTGTGCTTTAGGTATTGTGCTATGGACTTGCTCTAATTCTACTTTCTGTATTTTATTTATATAGGTTTGCAATGTGTTTTATATACATTTTACGGTATATACCTTTATTATATATTTTTACTTTTATATATATGACATTAATATTAGATTTGCAATCTATTTTGTAAAATGGGGAACTATGGTGAAGAAGATCCCACAAAATCTTTCTTTTTTTGCGGTACTTTTATGAGGCCCCATTCAGACGACCGTATTTCACGGCCGTATACTGGCCGTGAAAGCCCGGCCTGTGCTGCCCCAAAGGACGGGAGCGCACGGCGTCATTGGTTGCTATGACGCCGTGCACTTCCAGAGGCCGCTGCCGTACAGTGAAACACGTCGTCTGAATGGGGCCTTACATTTTTTACATCACCTCATCAATTCTTTAGCTGGATGACTTTGTTGAACTTCATCTTTCAGTACACCAAGCAGGGCATGCTGGGAGTCGTAGACGTACGTAATAGAACGAGAGGACCTCTGGATGTGTAACATTGAGCCTCAAAACCTATAGTTTAGGGTGCATTCACATCACCGTTTAAATTACCATTCTTCTGATCCGTCAGGAGAAGAAAAGATAAAAAACAGGATCCTGTAAAAAACTGATCCTGTTGCATCAGTTAAAGGGGTATTCTCATCTTAGACAATGTGGGCATATCGCTAGGATATGGTGGGACCCGCACCTATATCCAGAACGGAGCGGGGAGCGCTGCGCCTGGAGGACCCCAGGTTTCCGGGGGTCCAGCCACCACCAGGCGCAGCTCCCCGCGCCGCTCATAGAAATGAATGGGAGCCGGGCCGTGCATGCGTGGTGCGCTCCCATTCATTTCTATGGAGCCGATGGAAGTAGCCGAGCCAGCGCTCGGCTATTTTCGGCGGCCCCATAGAAATGAATGGAGGACGGCTGCGCATGCGCAGTGCGCCCTCATTCACTTCGGGGGCTCCGTTCTGGAAATAGGTGGGGGTCCCAGTGGTGGGACCCGCACCTATAAGACAATGGGGGCATATCCTAGCGATATGCCCCCATTGTCTAAAATGAGAATAACCCTTTAAGCTACATTCACACAAACATATTTTGTTTCCGTGTCCGTTCCATTTTTTTTTGCGGATTGAAGTAGGACCCATTCATTTTAATGTGTCCACAAAAAATGCGGACAGCACACCGTGTGCTGTCAGCATCCGTATGTCCGTTCCGTAGCCCCGCAAAAAAATATAGAGCATGTCCTATTCTTTTCCGTATTGCGGACAGGGATAGGCATTGTTACAATGGATCCGTCAAAAAAACGGATGCAACATGGATGTCACAAGGACGTCATCCTTATTTTTGCGGACCGCAAAATACATACGGTCGTGTGAATGTAGCCTTATGCATAGGATTGAATAGGATCCGTTTTTTTAAAGCATCCTGTAAAAAAACTGATCTTTTTGCATCAGTCATCATCCATTTGAGCGATTTCTGTTTGAGATCCTTTATTTTTAGATGGAAAAAAAGTCCTGCATGCAGTACTTTTTTTTTCGCTTAAAAAAAACGTTTCTCAGACAGAAATGGCTCAAACGGATGATGACTGATGCAACAGGATCCGTTTTGTTTTACAGGATCCAGTTTTTTTTTCTCTCTCTCTCTCTCTTCGGCCTCATACACATAGCTGTTGCCGGCTGTGACCCATATTGAGGCCCGCAATATGCGGGCACCGGGCGCGTGCTCACTGCATGACAGATGCGGACCCCTTCACTTGAATGGGCCTGCAATCTGGAGCTGTAGTGCGGAACGGAGACATGGAACCCCACGGAGTGTTTCTGTGGTGTTTCTCCCCGTGCCTCCATACTGCAAAAAAATAGAACTTCTTGTTTTTTTTATTTTTTTTTTTGCGTTGCGGACGGATTACTGACCCATTCAAGTTGAATAGGTATGGATCTGTTGCGGCAGATGCACGAATGCTGCCCATGCATTGGGGACTGCAAATTGCCATTCTCAATGCATAGAACTGCCGAACAATGGCTGTGTGCATGAGGCCTTCTTCTGATGGATCAGGAGAACGGAAAGCTAAATGGTGATGTGAATGCACCCTTAGCTGTATGTTAGTAGAGATTTCCCAAAATTCGTTTTGAGCCTGATTTAGTTAAATCTGCTGTTAGATTCAATTTGGTTGGAATAAACTCAGTCAGTCCAGATTAGAAGTGCCCCAGTTATTCGGAAAAGTCATTTATGACACTCGGAGGGCTCCTAGAACTGTATATAACCCTTTTCAAGCTCTTTAATGCCAAGACAGCATAGCTAATGACAAAATGAAATATTAAATGAAGTGAAATATTCTTATAGGTGCACTAGTTTTCACCCATGCTCCAAAACACACCCATTAGTATGTTTTTGGAGAATGTGGGGAAACTGGCACACCCAAAAGACATCTAGACATATATGGATAGAACATACAAACTCTATGCAAGTGTAGCCATTGGTTGGATTTGAACCCAGGACCCTTTTTCTGTGAGGCCACATTGCTAACAGGTAATTATTAAAGTAGCACTCCCACAATTTTTTTATTCTCTGACATGTTAGAAAGGTACATGATGTAAACTGTAGTGAAGGTAATCTTCTTACCAGAGACTGTATTTGTTATGACCTCCCTTCTGTCCCATAGCCATTTCATGTGACCAACTCTCTGGTCACCAACTGACACAGAACAGGAAGTCAGTTACTTTTCTATTCATTTCTATGAGACTGATATTGAGGCTCCCACAGGAATACATAGAGAAACTGGCTTCCTGTCAACACATAAGATGCTGTATTATTTAGAAAGTCAAAGTATTGGTCATATGACACAGCTGAGGATCAGAAGGGAGGTTATAACTCACAAATACAGTCACCAGTAAGAAGATTACCTTCACTACAGATTACATCATGTACCTTTCTAGCAAAGAAAAACATTTTTTTGTGAGAGTGTTTCTTTAAAGGCTTAGGCTACTTTCACACTTGCGTTTGTAGGATCCGTTTGTGAGATCCGTCACAGGCTCTCACAAACGGTCCTGAACTGATCAGTTTTGTCCTAGTGCATTCTGAATGGAAAAGGATCCGTTCAGAATGTATCAGTTTTGCTTCAGTTCAGTCTCCATTCCGTTTTGGAGGCGGACACTAAAACGCTGCTTGCTGCGTTTTGGTGTCCGCATGAATAAACTGATGCAAACGGATCCGTCATGACTCACAATGTAAGTCAATGGAGATAGATCCGTTTTGTCTGACACAATAGAAAACGGATCCGTCCTCCATTGACTTTCAATGGAGTTCAAGACGGATCTGTCTTTGCTATGTAAAAGATAATACAAACGGATCCGTTCAGAACGGATGCAGACGGTTGTATCATCATGACGGATGCGTTTATGAGAGCCTGGATGGATCTCACAAACGGGTCCTGCAAACGCAAGTGTGAAAGTAGCCTTAGCTGCTTTGTATTCTCACCATTATTGGCTACTTTACAACTCTTTTAGGCCATGGCTATGATCAGTACTTGTAATAAAGCTGCATGGGAAGGTATATATCAAGCATGTATGTCAGTTTTCCTTGTACTAAAGTGACAAATATTTACCCAGGTGACAACTTTTTGAATTTTTATGACGCTTATGTGTCTTTATAGCGGATGACATTTAGCTGGAAGGGCGACACATTTTTATGTCAGTGGCTTGCGCCTTTTCTTGACACTGACCTTCCTGTCTTCCTATGCTCCCTCGAGGCATGCCCGGCCATCGGAGCAGTAAGTCAGTTCCTACAGCAGGCCTGCCTCTTGCCAGCAAAGCCTCTGCTTTGCCCGTAGGGTGCATGTGCCCTCCCCAGCTCTTAAAGGGCCAGCACGTACAGTAATTCACACTAGCCAATGCCTGGCCATCTAAACTCTGTCTGGGTTGTAACCCTCTGTTGCCCAACGTGACCTGTGCCTGACCTCTGTAATGACCCTTCGCTGCCTGCTCTGACCTTGCACTGTTTACCGTATAGCGTATAGTGTCTCGAACCCTCCATAGGTCAGCTGTCAATCACACAGAGACTCCAAGAGGTAACGGTCTGGTGGTACCCCTGTAGTGAATACCATACAATGTGTTATTAAACAGGTTGTTTGTTACTACCAGCATTTACCTATAGCCATATATGTCACTGTTACATTAAGATTGCTAATGCTGGACTGATATTTAAGAGCTTTAAATGAGTTGCATAAAGTCCTAGGAGGCTCCAGAATGTCATCCAAATCTTCTCAGGGCAATTGGAACACTTTCAATTTGGCCAAACTTATTCTGACTCAAATTGAATCACCCAACTGATTCAGCTGAATCAAATCAGAATCAAATTTAACAAATTTACACAAGCTGCAAAAACTTTTTAACAAGACGGGTGTATAACGTGCCACTCTTAGTAAATCTGCCCCCAATTCTCTAATCATAGTCCCAGTCTACTACTACGTATTATATCTGTGCTTTCCACTGTTGTTCTAACGGCTGAAATCACCTGTTATACATAAACTTTGCCAAATGCATATGCAATGATAGCATGCTAATACAAATATTAATGATTTGAAGGATAAAATAGATTTTTCTTTCCAAATAATGAGCAAGTAACATGTCAAAAAAGAAATGCACGTAGCCTTATCACCTATGAAATATGTTCCGATATTATTTACATTGTGTAAATCCAGCTATGTACAAACCCTAACTGTCTAGCACACTCAGCCTGATTGCACAATAAAGGGATTATGGATTAATAAAAGGGGAGCACAATTTCTATTCAAGCAAAACTGTGTACTCAATAGCTATAGAGATCTCCTCTACGACCTGTCAACGTCTGAATGTCAGCTTCTGGAAGATAATTATTTTCTATTATTTGCTCTTCTTCGGGCCATTATGACTTTAATATACCGTGTTATAAAGTTATCATTATTTAGTAACTAACATGAGGCGGTACTTTCAGCTTTTCCTCTTTCTAAAAGGCCAACATGCTTTTCCACCCAGGGTGGTTTTTGGAAGGAAGCCACCATCTCCCATCAGACCTTTTGTTGACCTCACACTTTGAGCTCCGATCTAAACGATACAAAACCCTGACTTACTTCATTTTCCACAATGATGCCTTAAAATAACATCTTGCAAGCTATTGATTTCTACGCTACATGACTTGACTTGAGCAGGAGCTATTCAGGTAATTTTGCTTATTTTGTTGATATGGAACGATATGGTGGATTTTATAACTGGAAAATAATGATTCGCAGGCACGGAGTGAGTAGATGGGTCATTAGTGTCATCATAACATACAGAGATGAAGTGACCCTCAAGAAAGTGTTATTAAAGCCGCCCTCTGGAACACTTAAGATAAGACATTCACCCCACCCCCTGCACAGATACGTAGAGTATTCTCTTGTACAGGTCCCCAGTTCTGACGATTGTTGATCGACATATGAACTGGTGCAGCGAGCAACCCTGAGGAGCCAGAACAGAGGATGGAAGTAGTAGTGGCACTGGCTGTTACAGTCACACTCACAGTGGCTTTCCTCACACTGTTTCTCTTTAGGGCCATGTAGTGATAGGAGGGCAAACTCTTTCTTCCCCCAGGGGACACCCTGATGTTGGGGCTCCTGTCTGATGGTAGTTGGGGTGCCCGTGATATTGAGTGTTTGTATGGGTACAAGGCAGGGAGTGTAGATTGCAATGGCTGGCGTATGGTCTAGAAGTCAGTAACCAGGCCCAATTTGACAGCATAAACATCTGTCTTTACTGTAGTGCAAAATAGGAGCTTTAGTACATCCAACAATAGCAAAATTTATTTTACACAATATACAGTTCAAAGCTCCCTACATGGTTTTGTATGAATTTGAGCAAGGATAAAAAAGTATCATACTCTTTCCTCTTTCTCGAGTCTCTTCCTGCAGAATCTATGACTGGCAATCTCACTTTTGCAGTTGTGCCTGCAATTCCCAACTGAGTTGAATACACAAGTTTGAAGGATGTTGTAACAGTATTCCCCTCACTGCAATAAAGTCTAAATAGCTTAGGTAGCAGAATAGCTTACTGACTCCAGTGCTCAGCCATGCAGATTTCTGAATCTTCTTGACTTTTTCTCTCTTTTTTTTTTCTTTTCTGTAGATATTCAGAGATTGGTGAGTCTCTGTAGCTTTAGTCAATTCCTGTGATGAATAGAGTACAGGGAGCTGCTTCCTAAGGCTAGTTTCACACTAACGTTATTGCTGGATCCGGCAGGGTCCAGCAATAACGGTTCTGTTACTGATCATACAACCATGTGGATCCGTAATGAACGGATCCAGTTGTATTATGTTTAACTTCGCTGGGACGAATCCGTCATGAACTCCATTGGAAGTCAATGGAGGACGGATCCGTTTACTAGTGTGTCACACTAAATGGATTCGTCCCCATTGACTTCCATTGGGGGTCATGACGGATCCGTCTAGGTGCGGATGCCCAGGACGGAGAGAAAACTGCAGCATGTTGCGGTTTGCTCTCCGGTCTGGAGATGGAACGGAATGCTTTTAGGAGCATTTTGTTCTCTTCAGTTTAGTTTTGTCCCCATTGACAATGAATGGGGACAAAACTGAAGCGTTTTATACATATAATACCAGAATAAAACTACGCAAGTGTGAAAGTACCCTTACTCTTTCTCTACTTGAACTCTCTAGACTGAGCTGGGAGTGGAGTTAGGATCTACGCCCAAGCTTCCTGTAGGGTAATGATCTAATTCATAGACTAATTACACAAAATCAGCCATACCATTAGAACTATGTGAGTAACAGTTATTAATCCCTTAATTACCACCAGCTGACTTTTGTTGTTGCTGTTTTAGAGGAAGAAGAATCTGCTCTACAAACGAACTTAAAGCAGCCTTTTGCTCTACTGCCAGGATTGGAGGTAGCTCCAGTGCCAACTGTTAGCCCTTTGACTGTAGCAGTCTGTGACCGTGGCATGATCAAAGGGTATTTCCACCTTCTGATTGGGTCCGAGTGATCTCATACAAGGCTGGCTGAGTCCTCTGCAGTGATCACTAGGTACCTATTAAGGACCCCAGGACTTTAAGTTCATTAATCCTGCTGTTAGGCTACTTTCACACTTGTAGTAGCAGGGTCCGGCAGGCTGTTCCGGCGGGGGAGGCCAAGAGCATGCTGCAGTTTTTGTGCGGCCACCTCTTGGCTTGTTTGCTGTGCTGCGACCGGACCCCCGCCCGGCCCACCCCATTATAATGAATGGGGCCAGAGTGGACTTCCAGCAGCATGGTGGTCTATCGTTAGCACTGATCCGGCAGGCTGTTTCCCCACCGGAACAGCCTGCAGCACCTCGCTACCGCAAGTGTAAAAGTAGCCTTAGGGTACACTAGTGTTGCCCTGACTGCAGCCTTTGCTCTAGAGACATAGAACATAATGTATACAGGAGTATGCTAATACATTATAAGAATAAAATAATTTTATAAGACAGAAATTACTTATTGGTATTTAAAAAAAAGTAATACAAATTGAAAAAAATAAAACGACAAACAACTGTTTTACATAAAATACATTTTATTGCATATATATAACGTAAAAGCAACAAACTATGAACAAAATAACCTGAACAGATCATTTAGCAAGTTATTCAGTGTGAAATATATATATATATATATATATATATATATATATATATATATATATATAAACAAAGTTAAAAAAAAGTCAAAATTCACTTTTTCTATACTTGTGACAAAAAAATATATAAATTACAAAGTAATTAATATGTACGCTCAAGTAGCGCTGTGCCACAAAAAATATTCTACAATTTTCAAACCAGCATCCGGATCTGTATTCTTTTGTAACTGCATGTAATTAAAAATTTTGTATAGCCACTTGCTGTTTGTTCTTTTCCATATTTCTACTTCCACTTCACTAAGATGGTCACACACGCTCAGTTTAAATCTTCAACTGTCATCAGCCATGTCTTCTGTTAGAAACTGTGGCTGTTACAGAGAGCGCTGTAGCAGAAAGCACATGCTCCCAGAGAAAGAACATGCCTCCTGAGCTACCAACATTAAATAAATCAGAACAATGGGGAGAAACAAATGGGGAGATCTCTGGATCCATGTGAGGTACAGAGTTGGCTCTAGCTTTGTTAGAAACAGATTGTTGTGTTGTGTCCGATTTTCAATCATCAAATATATATATATATATATATATATATATATATATATATATATATATATATATTCCCTTTAAGAGGTTTAATTTTGGACAATGGCACCTGTCAAGAGGTGGGATGTATTAGGCAGCAAGTAAACAGTAAGTTATTGAAGTTGAAGTGTTGGAAGCAGGAAAAATAGGCAAAAGTAAAGATCTGATCAACATTGACAAGATTCAGATTTAGATGGTTAGACCACTAAGAATATCTCTAGAAGGTCAGATCTTGAGGAATGAATGTTCCAGGTATGCAGTGTTTACTACTTAACAAAATACCAAAAATGGTCCAAGGAAAGAGAACTAGTGAATTGGTCATGGACACCCAAGGATCATTGATGCACCTGGGGAGCAATTAAGAAGAGCTACTGTAGCAAAAATTGCTTAAAATTAGTGCTAGTTGTGATAACAAGGTTTCGGATCACACTGTGTATCATATCTTGCTCTGTATGGGGCTGGGTAGTCGCAGGCTGATCAATGCAATCATGCTGACCCTAGTAATGTACCTACAGATGTACCTTCAGATGTACCAAATGTACCTTCAGTGAGCACACAAGCATCAGAAGTGATGAAGCAATGGAAAGTGGCCTAGTCTGATGAATCACATTTCTTTTACATAATTTGGATGACCAGGTGCATGTGTGTCATCTACCTGCAGAAGATATGGCACCGGGATGAACTACAGGAATAAGATACCCTGGTCGAGGCAGTGTAATGGACAACATTAGGCAGCTTTGAATGTTATGGCAAATTAGTTTATGTATTTAATGGAGGCATTTATAGAGAATATATATAGCATCATGGAGGTCACTCTTGATTCATAGTACCTTATCCTCTTATGCTTGGACTGGAAAGTAAATAGCTTGTGTGCTCCTTCTACCTTATAAAGGTGAAGGGTCTTGTCACCCTTTAACATGTCCTATATCATCATGGTTGCTAAATTTGATCTGCCCGGATTAACAGTGATCCTTAAACACATATGAAACTGTAGGTGTAGAGGCCAATCCAAATCAAACTCTCACTGATACAGTGGCTGCTTTCAGCATATATACAATCGAATAGTTAAATATGTACCAAAAGTTGTAACATGTTACTTTGTTGCTGACGGACACATGAAATCAAGCATTCAGCCTTGTAATCTCCCTGGGCAAACATCAGAAGAGGTCAGAGACTTTTAACATGACTCAGGCACACCTTCCCAACATCTTGGCTTGTAATATGCCTTGCAAGAGGTGTCTCAATCAACTGTGTAGGGAAATAATAGAAAGTCCTAAAACAATCATGTAGCAAAACGTCAGCCCTCAGTATGCAAAATTCATGAAAAAACTGCTTGCTTAGAGCTTCTTGGATTTAAGCGTTAGCTGGAATGGTGCTAGAGAATACCACCAGTGGATCTGGAGAAGGGGGGACCTTCACCATCTGGTAGTCTAATGGAAAGACCTGGATTTGGTGTGTGTCAGGAGCAAGCTTTATCATGACTTTGTAGGCCAACTGCAAAGTTTGTTGGAGCAGGAATCATTTCCTTGGACTTTTTGTTTTAATAACTTCTCAAAATCTCAGAGGAACCCTATGGCAAAACTCCACCCCACCTAGTTTCACAGTATGCATGTGACAATCACTCTTAGGCAACTCAAAGAACAATGCTTCAGATTTCTGAAAAATGTATACTTTTTTTTAATTACATTGCATATTACAAAACTGACTGCCTGCAGCCACCACTAGGAGGAGCTCAGTGCAAAGGAATTTATACAATTACCTTGGAAGCTATATTAATCTTCCCCTAGTGGTGGCTGAATGAAAATACAGGGTTTTCTTGTTGGGACTAGAAGGAGGAATTCAGAGCCACCAACCGCCCCCCTTCCTTAAGGCTTAGAGCAGTTGTGTGGTCTGCCTCCACTGAAGGTACGCCAAACCTTCTCTAAGCACTATTTACCAAGTAAGCAATTATCCACCATTAGTCTTGCACATGACACTCCAAAGGGATTGTCCTTCAGCAATGTTCCAAAATCTAAGGGCCAACTATATTACTACCCTTCTTTTTGGATCGAGATGTTCCTTACCAGTAAGTATAATGAGTGTAATGCAGAATAATAATAACGATGATTTGAAGCTGCCTGGATTTTGATAGACAGTTTGCCCTTCAAAGTCTAGATTCAGATATAAAAAGCCATGACGACAGGAAGACAGACCTTGCAGGTCATTAAAACATAGTTCAAAGAAAAACCGGGGTTTGCATAGCAACCAATTAGATGCCAAGTGACATTTTTAACCTCTTTGCTCTGATTTTACAAATGACTCCAGCTGCCAAGAAGGAGGACATTTGGATGCTACATCAGGTATGCCACATTTCCTTATCATAAATGATAGATTTGGCTTGGAGATAGACTTCTGATTTGGATTTTCTCTCCTCATCATGAGCTTTTCTGACAACATTTTATCCTAAGTCACTGTCAAAGCAAAGTATTCTTTTTATTTCAAGACCTTAGCAGAACTGAGAATTATTCAATGGAAGTTTTATCCAAATTTAACTAAGCAGAGCAGTGGAAAAAATAGTCCATGTTGACATTTCATAAAATTGCTTTGTAGTCAAGCTAAGAGTGGAAATTAGGTTGACATTTTAAAATATGTAATGAATGCCCTTCTTTTCTGAGGCTCGCCATTGAATTTCAATGCAACAAATCAACATGATCTGAGAGCGTTTGCAAACAATTGGGAAAACTGGAGCTGATTCATCCACAAAGACTGTGACATTTTTTTTTTTATTAGATGAAAAAAATTTTCTTGCTGTCAGTCTGCAGACACAGATGAAAGATCGAAATGGGGCTCTTGGTTCCTGGTTCTTCATGATTGCCAGGATTATAAAAACCTTACCTCCCCTTGTTTTCACTGGAGATGCTTCTATACAGAGGAGAATGTTTTCATATCACAATATGTGTTGGGAAGACCACCTTTTTTTTCTTACAATTTCCACGTGAATCAATGAGAAAGAAGCCTACCACAAAAAAGTATGACAAATAAGACAAGTGCTACTGTAGACAAAGGCAATAATTCCCAGAAATGTACATTTTTCAAATGCTAATTGTGGGCAGGTACGCATTTTCCAGGCTTAATTTGCATCCATTCTTCATAGGAACAATTCTACAACCGGTTCTTAGAACAGAATTCTTGAATGCCTTGAACGCCGAAGCAATGAAAGTCTCAAACACGTTTCAAGCATTTCAGCCATGATTGTAGTTACTTTACTGATCATGAGCATGGCTGCATAACAATATCTTTGATCAGACTAGTGGCTCAGTGCTCAGTACTGTTACCTCGCAGAGCTGGTGTTTTGTGCTCAACACCAACCAAGAGTGATACCTGCATGGCATTTGTACATTGTCCTACTGTCTACATGGTTTACCTCGACCACCTAAAATATCTAGCGTACAGTGCGGAAAAATATGATGCTGCCTATAACATCCCCTAATCTAACTCTTCTCCTTCCACCCCATTATTCCTCAGATCCTAATCCCCTCATCTAAATTTTATCCACCACTCCTCATGCTCTCGAAAGCCCTACAGGTACTGGCTGGGGACTGGTTCAAGGAACTCTATATTTTTTATACTTAAAGGGGTTTTCCGAGTTATATATATTGATGACCTATCCTCAGGATAGGTCATCAATATCAGATCGGTGGGGGTCTGACACCTGGCACCCCCGCCGATCAGCTGTTTGAAGAGGAGGCGCTCGCCGTACCAGTGCTGCCTCCTCTTCACTGTTTACATGCTGGCCGTAATGGGGGTAGTGGTGAGTAGGTGTAATTACACCTAACCACCCCATTCATTTCTATGGGAAGAATCGCTTCCATACAAGTCTATGGAATCGATTCTTCCCATAGAAATGAATGGGGCAGTGAGGTGTAATTACACCTACTCACCACTACCCCCGTTCCATCATGTAAACAGTGAAGAGGAGGCAGCACTGGTACGGCGCGCACCTCCTCTTCAAACAGCTGGGGGTCTGACACCTGGCACCCCCGCAGATCTGATATTGATGACCTATCCTGAGGAAAGGTCATCAATATATATAACTCGGAAAACCCCTTTAAGATCAGCGGCGTACATAGAGAAGTAAGGACTCCATAGCAAGGATCAAACCAGGCCCCACACAGGACAGAAGGGTTTCTGCCTAAACCCTATTCAATGATCCTTGGCCCATTTTTCCACTGCCTTATTATCTAAAAGTTGTTCCTTTAGAGGGTAGAGTCCTGACCAAGTATTCACCTCCAGTAGAAGAGGAGATAATCCTAACTAAGACTAGGCCCCCTCTTGCCCTGGGCCCCATAGTAGTTGCATGTTCTGCCGCTATGGTAGGTACACCCCTGCTTAAGATGCTCGAGATGGCTGGACCATTGTGCAAACAACCATTTTTTTACCTCTTGCGTCCCCCTTATTTCCTCATAGGTTGTAAGCAGAGCCCTCACTCCTATCATTTGAATTGTTGATTAGTTGGTTACTTTGTAAAGTCTGATCAACACATCTGGTCAATAATACAACCGTCTATATCTGTTCAGAACGGATCTGGTTGTATTATCTCCAAAATGAACAAGACGGATTCAGCACTAAAACCATTGTACAGTAAGTCAATGGGCGCCAGATACATTTTTTTAGTGTCTAGCATGAAACACAATGTAAGTCAAAGGTGCCGGATCTGTTTTTCAGACACACAAAAAAAAAAACTATTCCAGCGCCCATTGACTTACAATGGTCTTCATCATTGTCCCTTGCCACACAAAAAAACACTCCGGCAAGGGAACACAACAAAATGGAATGGAATGCATTCTGGAGCACGTTCCAGTTTGTTCAGGTTTGTCCCCATTCAGGGGCGTAGCTAAAGGCTCATGGGCCCTGGTGCAAGAGTTCAGCTTGGGCCCTCCTTCCCTTAGTGCTCTGTTTGTCTTCTTATGTGGCACAAAGGTCTTTGGGCCCCCTCAGGCTCCTGGGCCCGGTAGCGACTGCTACCTCTGCACCCCCTATAGCTACACCCCTGTCCCCATTGACACCGAATGGGGACAAGATTGAAGCATTTTCCTCCAGTTTTGAGACCCTGTGCTGGATCTCAAAACCGGAATGGAAAACACAGATGTGAAAGTAGCCAGAATATGCCATTTTTTCTCAATATTCCCTTGTCATCAGCCTACAAAGAGTCTGTGAGCTGTATGTTGATACACACATGAACTCCTTAGCTCAGTGATATAATAAATATGGTCCATCTGGGACACTAATAACATATTGCTCAGACATGCCATCAGTGTCAGATAGGTAGCAACTCTGGGACCTGCTCCTATCTCCATAATGGGGCCCTCAACATGAACAGAGAGCAGCCGAGCAATATGTAAATCAGTTAGTTCAAGCACCAAGGGGCTAGCTAAAGCCCTTGGATCACCACTTTTGTAACGCACCTCTGCTCGGGGCACTCCTCCTTCCCATTGATTGACAGCGATAGACATCTCGTCTGAAGCACTGCAGATTCAGACCACAAATACGAGAACCAACACGAGAACTAACAGCCGAACAAGAACGCAAGCGCCGAGCCACTGAGCCACAGTGTAAGAGCAAGAATAAAGGGCTACAAGAGATGTCTTGCTGTGTCAATCAAGGGGGAGGTGGGGTGCCCAGAACAGAGGGGCGATACAAAAGTGGTGCTTCAAGGACTCCAGCTGATCCCTTGGTGCTCGAACCAGCTAGTTTACATATTACTGAACGAGCAGAAATCTCGGGAACTGTTCTAAGTACAGAGATGACCATGGTATTGTTTTAATTGGTATGATCAACCCTATCAGACTTTATGCCTGGTTTAGCAGGATTTATCATGGTGACAGATGTTCTTTAATATAGGACTTTACAGAAGCACCTTACAGAGTTACACAGGCTTTGTGCACACACCTCCTTCTTGTGCATGAGGTGCTCAGAACTGCACCACAAAATCTTGGTTGAACTATATGTGAAAGATATCTAATGCAACTTGCTAGATTATTTGTGTTTTTTTTTCTATGTGAACCCCTGCATGGGATTATATTACTTCTAGCATATGTTTCAGGACACAAATGACAGTATTATGTAGTAAAGCCAATATTATGTAGTAAAGCTAGCATTTCTTGTTTCAGCTGAACACACCTGACTGATGTTTCATTTCAATTTGGTCATAATATTCTGCATTACTTCTAACTCAAATAACCCAACATATCAGCACACAGCAGCACGAAGTGAGAACATCTGCTCATTCCAATGTTAAATGCCTCAATCAAAGTATATTGAATGCCAGTATTACCAGCAAGTTGATACATATGGATATTCAATACACATTGATTGAAGTATTTAACTTTGAAGTGAGCAGCTGCTGGAGTTTTGCGTCTATTTTACAAAAAAAAAACAAGATTGTCATTGTCACACCAACACCTACATCATGTATTCAGAGACTTAGTAGAGGTTATGATAAACACCGGAAGGTAGCTGTGGATTTCTACTAAGCTACATTTGTAGTTTGTCATAGTCAGGTCAATTGAAAATTGAAAATATGCAGTATTTTTACAGTGTGTAAGGCTACTTTCACTCTAGCGGCAGTCCGGATCCGGCAGGTGAAGGGTGCCGCCGGATCCGGACTGACGCAGGGACATGTGTGGGGCCAGAACCGCGTTCCGGCCCCACACATGTCGCACAGTACCATATACAGACATACATACATACGTACACACACATATACACAAACAAACACATACATACATACTTACATACTCCAGGCAGGCAGGCAGGCCGCACGTCTTCACGCCCAGGAGGCGCGCAGCTATGACGATTCCCCACAGCGCCCTCTGCTGGGCGGTGTAGGGAATCGTCATAGCTGCGCGCCTCCTGGGCTTGAAGACGTGCGGCCTGCCTGGAGTATGTAAGTATGTATGTGTTTGTGTGTATGTGTGTGTATGTATGTATGTCTGTCTGTCTGTATGTATGTGGCGACGGATCCGTCCTGAACTCCATTGAAAGTCAATGGAGGGCGGATCCGTTTACCATTGTGGTCACACCAAATGGATCCGTCCCCATTGACTTGCATTGGGGGTCATTCCGGATCCGTCTTGGTGCGGATGCCTGGACCGGAGAGAAAACCGCAGCATGCATGCATGTTCTCCGGTCTGAAGACGGAACGGAATGCTTTTAGGAGCATTCTGTTGTCTTCAGTTCAGTTTTGTCCCCATTGACAATTTTCCGGTATTGAGCCCCTATGACGGAACTCAATACCGGAATTTAAAAACGCTAGTGTGAAAGTAGCCTAAGCCCCATAATAGCTTGCAAAGTTGCTGTAATTGAAGCTCATTACCTGTAAACTCATTAAAGAAGGTTCAGGGGTAGCATAGGAGTCTCTGTGACCTTACATGGTTGAATCCAAGCAGTCAATAATATTATCAAGGAATAAATCATTCCAGAGGGAAAAGCTCATTGATTAGGATACTGCACAGACTGCATATCAATCTGAACTACAGGCAGAAGGACTACAAACTTGTTACGAAATGGATGTGAATCTGCTGAGTCTACTGAACAGATTTGACTATAGGCTACTCCTTAGGGCATTAGCTATAGTAGGTGTCCCACCTGGTCTTCACCCTTTAACTTCTAAACAGGATCCGCAGGGGAACTACCAGGCTTCTACCTTATGAAGTAATGTGCTCTGTAGACTGCTGACCTGCAAGGGTCAAGAGACAGTGGGGTCAGACAAAATCATAATCAGGGACAAGCCAAGGTCAGAGTAGGCAGACTTCAGGCAATCCAAAGTCAGTCCAAGGGTCAGTGCAGTCAGCACATGATCAGTACTGAGATCAGACATAGGTTCACCTAGCCTTTCTGCTACCTGAGGCGAAAACTGAAACAGTAGGCTCACCATAAAGCTCACCACAATGCCCCCCAATAGTAATAATTAATTATAATCCTTATATTGTGTGAAAGTAGAAAAAGGCTGCCTTATAATGTCTTAGTACACCAAATGCACCAGATAATGTGCACCAGTACAAAAATGTCCCCTTATAATGTGGGCCAGTACAAAATATACCTCCATAATGTGTGCCAGTATAAAAAATACCCCTTCTTAGTGTCCCCAGTAGATCCAATGTCCCCATAGTACCCCCATAATGTGTGCCAGTTTAAAATACCAATTTATTGTGCCCCCACTAGAAGCCCCCATAGTGCTCCTCATCCTCCTTCACCATAGTGCCCCCATAATTTGAAAGGAGGTGGCTATAGGTGAAGTTCATTTCTATGGTCTTGCCAAAAAAAACGGTGTTGTTACATTTTTCAACAGACAGGATAAAACCAATGGTATAATGAGACATTTGCATGTTTTGAGTATAGTTTCCAAAATGTAGCGTGGGCCTGCCCGCAGAGCACTTATCTGCTCATATACATATAGATTCAGAGTCACAGATCTCTAAAGGGCCCTTTACGCAGGCCGAGAATCAGACAGTTAACCGCTAACAAGCATTCAAAGCAATACTCCTTCATTGGGTAATCACATCTTTCATGCAGTCACCTAAATCACCATTTCCCATCAGCAGATCGTGCCATCTAAACACGCTCTGCTGCCAGCAAACAGTGATTATGTATGAGGACGAACAATGGCATAAGCAATTGCTCCTTCCCATACTGACGAGCAGGTGCTTCTTGGGAAGGAATGCTTCCTTCCTAATAATCACCTGCTAAACTGTCCCATGTAAAGAGATCTTAAAGAGGACCTTTCACCGCTCCTGACATGCCTGTTTTAATCGCTTCATGCATTCCCCATGTAATAACAATTCTGGAACATCTATTCTTATGTCTGTATGTTGTGCCGTTCCTTTATTATTTGCACTAGAAGTTATGAATGAATTGCTATTTGTCTTCAGTAAGGGAACAGAGGGGAGGTGACCAGTTGGGGGTGTGTATCTGCACAGTCTGAACATGGCAGCACTGATTGGATAGAGTCAGTCTGTGCAGGTACACACCCCCAACTGGTCACCTCCCCTCTGTTCCTTTACTGAAGGCAAATAGCAATTCATTCATAACTTCTAGTGCAAATAATAAAGGAATTGCACAACATACAGACATAAGAATAGATGTTCCAGACTTGTTATTACATGGGGAATGCTATTAAAACAGGCATGTCAGGAGTGGTGAAAGGTCCTCTTTAAGTGAATATATCATTACATTCAACTGAGCTAGCCCTACAAGGCATTGTGCTTGTTTAACAGTGAATTTCACTGCTAAAGGTGTTTTCTGGCCTTTAAAATTTTCAAATAGTTTTAACTACAGTACAATTAGTCATTTAGTCATGTACTGTCTATAACTAAAATGTCTCTGTAAGCCATTCTCATATGAGCATACTTCAGGTGTTTATTTCCTGCTTGTGTGATGTCCAAAAATCTGAACATCTGACTCTCCCCTCTTCTGCTCCCTGTATTACTGGAGGTCGCACATCACATGCCACTGATCTGCGCTGCCCCTTGGCTCTCCCCCTCTCTCCCTGTCCTTGAAGGGATTGTGTTTCACATGCTGTGCAGCAGAGTGTGCAGTGTCTGATGAAGAGAGGAACAGCAGAGAAACGTTTATGTAGCAGACCTCTGTTGTGTGTGAAGACAGCGAGTAATTGCAACACTGCTTTATACCTTGTAGCGCATGCAGGTAGCTGTAAATATAGGCATTGTCTGTGAGAGGGGAGAGGAAACATGGAAACTATAGTCATTCACATTGGTAATCCCTCTCATAGCTAGCCCTAGCAGCATCAAAACAAAGATGCTGTACAGAACTGTACAAGACAATGAGATACAAAATAATTACCTCTGAGCTATGGCAACCACATCTGTTAAGCATTTAGATTTAGGTACTTTTCTCTATTTCTCATACTATCAGAAAACCCCTTCAATCATTATTAACACTGTATGTAACAGCTTCACATATCATGTTTGTACAAATGGCTGTGATCAGATCTTGCTAGTCATGCTAGTTAGCTGGACTCAATAAACATTGGCTAGAAACCAGATATCTTGTACCTTTTCAATAGACTCAGAAACCGGTTATGAATAATGTCATAGGGAAGTACTGGTTATTTGGCATAGACAGTTACATTGGTAAACAATCAGTAAGGGTGACAAGCCCTGTAGTAAGGCTGTTTTTTTCTGCAATGTTGGCTGGACCTACAAAAATTTATATATATAGAGCTGAGAGTATGTATGTATGTATGTGTGTATGTACACTAAAGGAATCCGCACCGTCGCAGCTACAATAACGAAATTTGGCACACAGGTACATCAGGTTCAAAAGGACATCCTTGTGTCCATCCAGGCCCTGCGCAGGACGGAAGACAGGGAGTCTGAAAGCCGGACTGTCCATCCTAAAACCGGACCTCTGGCCACCCTAGGGGTATGCTGCTGTGGAGGTCACAGTTAAAGGGGATGGCACTGTGGATGTTACTGTTAAGGGGACAGTCTGCTGTGGAGGTCACTGTTAAAAGGGCAGGCACTGTGGAGGTCACTGTTAAGGGAGGAGGGGACTGTGGAGGACACTATTAAAGGGGCAGCGAGGTACTGTGACAGTCACGGTTAAGGGAGTGGGGTACTGTGACAGTCACTGTTAAAGGGGCAGTCGTTGTGGAGGTCTCTGTCAAAGGGGCCAGGAATGGTGAAGGTCAGTTAAGGGGACTGTAACCTATGGTCAGTGTTAAGGGTGGGTGCTGTAGAGGTCACTGTTAAGGGAGCGGGCCCCTGTAGAGGTCATTGTCAAGGGGGTGAGGTGCTGTGAAACTCACTGTTAAAGGGGCAGGCTGCTGTAAAGGTCAAAGATTTTCCCACCTTGACAATTGGTTTTCAATTTGCATCCTCCCCAAAAGGAGAGCTGATCCCAGGGCAGCTTTCTGCTGGTTATCTCTGCCTTCAGCAACGCAACACATCTTTGTTGTTTCATCTACCCAGTTGAAACACTTAGCATTCATTGAAATTTCCCATTGTGTTGATAACAACTTAACACAGTTGGAGGTTTAAAGGGGTTGTCTCACCTCGAACATTGGTGGTATATTGCTAGGATATGCCCCCAATGTCAGATAGGTGCAGGTCCCACCTCTAGCACCCCCACCTATTTCTAGAATGGATCTCCCAAAGTGAACCTGTGTTGCTGCCCTCCATTCATTTGTACAGGGGTGCCGAAAATAGCCAAGTGACGCATTTGGCTATTTTCAGAAGTCCCATAGAAATGAATGGAAGGCGGCCTCACATGCACTGTGCACTCCTGTTCACTTTGAGAGCTCCTTTCTAGAGATAGGTGCAGCTCACAGAGGTGGGACCCACACCTATATGACATTGGTGGCATATCCTATCCCCCTTCATACATCTGCTTTCTTGGTACAGATGAGCAACCATGTGTTCCCAGGAGGAAGAAGAGGACGAAGCCACTGCCAGATACAGTACGTCAGCAGCTTATCTCCCACAGCACAAATGGATCAGATATGTTGAAATCCAACTGCCTGATCCTTATCTCCCCTAAAATCTGCCAACAATCATTAGGCACCCCTAGATATTAGATGATCATCCAGTCCCAACAAAATTGCTGGGTTTTGCCAATGCACATCTAATGTGTACAGTAAGCTTTATGATTTGGCCATGCTTTTGTCATGTTTTCCGTTTTACAGGATCCATTAAAGATCTCTGATTTGTAAAAAATCACTTGGGATTTTGCCTCATTAAAATCCAATGGGTCCATTAGGTTGTTTTTTTTTAACTCCACACCTACAGTACATAGTGGTTGTGCTTTTCTGACCTTCGAAAAGAAATGGAAATTTGATAGAAAAGAACTAATACAAGTGTGAACAGTCTCATTGTTTGACATTTTTTCAGATGTATAGGTGCTTAGAAAGAAATATACTGTAGGAAAACCTTCATCTTATGACTAATCTCCTTTGTCATATAGAACCGTATAAGTCTGAAGTGGTTGCCCTATTCTTTAGTGAAAGAGATAAGAATTAAGAAGCCTACAAATGTCCTTTCATACTGCACCCACTTTAGCATTGGCTTAAATATATATATATATATATAGAAGTGCTGGTCATTTGTTGACCATGGCTGTATTGTTTAGCTAAGGAGTTTACAGCAAATAGCTCCTTGTGACTACAATATTTATTCGTGTACAGATCCCTCCCTGAGTCCTAACACTGACAATCTGCTCACTTGTAGACTACTAAATAAATGGAGTAGGCTAACATAAGCTTGCGCTTTAAACATCCATTTAAAGCAATCCTCTGGTTCACAAAAAAAAAATACTATAAACTCTGGAATGATCAGAACATCTCCATGTTGCCCTCCTTTTCATGTTTTTAGTTGACGATCAGTCATTTCTTGGGCTCCTCTTCTGTCATACAAGATGGTTGCATCACTTCTCAAATTACCTAATGTATACTGTGCTTTTGATAACCCAAGACACTTCTTGCTGCCCTTAGATTGGCCAGCGCTGCTCATGTGAACAATGCTGGCCAATCAAGAGCAGATCTGGACAAGTAGGAAGTGGTTTGAGCTACTGGTGCACAGTGTTCACCAGATAATTAAAGAGGCTGCGCGGCCATCATGGACGTCAGTAGAGGACCCCGAGAAATAGTGGATCTGCAGTTGAAAAGATTATGTGGCGGTCAACATCAATGGTTCTGTTTGTTCTCCAGTTAATGTTAATTTTTTCTTGATCCAGAGGGTCACTTTAAAGGGATTATCTGACTATTAACGTAAAAACTGAAAATCAGACATCATATAGCACATG
Source organism: Rhinella marina (assembly GCA_900303285.1). NCBI lineage: Eukaryota > Metazoa > Chordata > Amphibia > Anura > Bufonidae > Rhinella > Rhinella marina. Next base: position 527,272 of record ONZH01005764.1, on the reverse strand, counting down.
ACAATGTTTTTCTAACAAAGCTAGAACCAGCCCTGTTCCTCACATGGATCCAGAGATCTTGCTAGAGCAACAAAAACTAGTAGTGGGAACACATTTAGCTCCCGTGGAAGTGGATTAGATTTCTGCAAGGGATATCAATTTGGATCTGTCAGAATAAGACTAAATAAAGCTTTGAGTGGTAAGACTGTAATTTTACCGATGTGGGATCTGTTTCCTCAAAATCAGCACACCCATCTTAGATCAATTTCCAGCCTTCATTTTTGTCACCCCTAATACTACCCTAAGCAGTGGTTGTTAGCAACACCAACTGTTTAAATCCCATAGGGTGCACCATCATCCATTAACAGGACTGGAGGAATGACCCAAGGAAGGAATTTGACAACTTTCAAAGAGAAGCGTCTTTTTATTATGAGCATTAAGTTGGTGGATATTGCAGTTATGCTATGCTAATGTTACCAAAGGTTAGTACTAAGTAGAATTAACAAATTATCATGGCAATTAATCATTACCAGGTATGGCAAATAGCAAGCTCTCACGACTTCTCAGGCATGGTTCTGGGACTGCAATACTATAATTTTGTTTCTGTTATCAAGAGCAATAAGACATTTTCAACTGCTCTCTAACTTTTTCTAGTTTATAGAGTTAGAGTTGACTTTGGCTCCTCTTCCTGTCACTAACTTTAGTCTTAGTCCCTGTGAGGAGAATATACTTGGAACTAGGTTAGGACTTCTGTGAAGAGAGCAATAGATGTCACCTTTAAAATTAGAAGACAACTACATGTTGTAATGAGCAGTTGGCGACTTGATCCAATTAAAACAACGAATGGACAATATGCTGTAGTAGTAGATGCCAACTAAATAAGGTACTCCAACTATAGCAGCTGTATCTCTTCAAGGAGATCTACTACCTTCCAAGAGCTATTGGAAAGGCATCTTGCTTAGTAAATCAGAATTCTTCTCTGCTCTGAGGAGAAGCAAAAACGCTAAAAAAGTTTTATCTACAGATGAGTGGCTCTGGTTTAGCTGATATCGCTAGTTATGTTTCAGGCCTTTTTAATGTGTCACGCTTTAACTTACAGGGTAACTGCATATCCTGTAGGTATTTTTCTTCCTTCCAGAGTACAGCTAATTTGCAAACTTTTTCCAAGGGAGTATTGCCAGTAGGATTCCCTACACCACCTGGATTTCTGTAAGGAGAAACAATCCTTTTTTATTTGTAGGGAATGGTGAAGTTGTAGAAGTCTTCTATGGGGGATTTTGTTGTTGTGGGTTCCCTAATAGTAAAATGAATTACTTACACAGTTATTGTGAAGAACATGACAGAAGCAGACAAATAGTGGATTCAGATTCTGTTAGTCCATTAAAGGGTCGGAAAAATTAGCAAAATAGAATGGGAAAAGATTTACCATTGTCTTCTAACAGCAGTCCAAATTTTAAGACATTCTCAAAGTGCAAATGACTCAGTATATGACTGTTAATATTTGGCAGTGGTGTGTTGATATATTTGACTTGCCAAATTTTGAATTTCAAAAATATATTTTTTTTTAAGTCAGGTTGAACAGTCTTGACATCTGGTGCTGAGGCCCCTTGTGTAGATGGTATCTTCCATAACTGCACTCTGTTGATGCATCATTGTTTAAATTGGATCAAGACGCCAGCTCGTCATTACAACATGTATGACGCCCACCACTTTGAAAGGCTTGGACGGCGCCGAATTACTTCATATGCAGCTGTGTCTGTATATCTGCCAGATGACCATGAGGGACATTCATACAGTTTGAAAAAGAAAGTTGAAAAAATTGCAAAGACAAATTTGGAAATCCCAATGTGTCACTTAATGTGTGGCTGCACTTCACAGTTTTAATATTAACCATTCAGAGAACTGACCTTATAGTATGCTCTAATAATCAAAGTGGCTATATGAGACGCCCTTTGGTGACAAAGATTTTGATATTCAATGTCCCTCTCTAATTATAGACTGCCCACTTCATATGCAATCCTTTTGTCATGCAGATAGTGGTTCAGACTAGATATGAGTGAAATTTTGAAAAAATCATTTTGCCAGCTTTGCCGAACATCCCTCAAAAAATTTGATTTGTTACGAATTCATTTGTCACAAACCACTATAAATCAGGTATACCCAGGCCACTCTGCCTTTGGGTGATGGCTATGCTTCAAGTGGGTTGTAGCCATGCTGCGGTGAACCAGAACCATGCGGCCAATTAGTCCGTAGCTGCTATTCATTTAATAATAAAGAACGTACCGTATAGTCCTTCTTCATTGTTAATGGCACCTTTAATGCACCTTTAAACAGGGGCTGTTGCTGTTATGGGATTTCGCTGGTTAGGTGGGGGCACAATATGCTGGCATACCTACTTCTCCAACCCCCGCACTCTCCTGCCCTACAGGTAGGAGCCCTTCTTCTGCCATCTGCTTTTCCTCCTTTTCCACATCATCTAATATTGATGAGAATATGTCATCAGGAACATTCAGCTCCTCCTCTCTGCATCTTGCTGACTTTTTTCAGGCATGGAGACTTTGAAGGATAATTTGGAAGAACTAAAGCCAGCAAAACATGAGGATGGTCATGATTAAGAACTGGTCCCCGAAGGGGTGCAGACTGGATGACATTGGTATTAAGATATTAAGATATTGGTATCTTATTGGTATTGAATTCTTTTATTAATCATTTTCAGCAACACTGTCCCTATCTCATGAGCGCTTTCCATGTCTCACTCTATGCTTAGCTCACAGGACAATCTCAGAAAACGCACAAATTAAGTTTTTTATAGGGCTGTGACATCATAGGGGATGGCTGTCTGCGGATTGTCTAGCTGCACGACATTATGGGTGATCTTGTGTTACCGTGCTTGTCTCCTCTATACTTTGCTTTGTAACATGTGCAGATGCTATTTTAGTAAAACCTGATTCGTTACCTTAAATCATGAGGAAATTCAGATTTGTTGCTAATCCAAGTTCAGACGGAATTCCGCTTTGATTGCTTCTAGAGATGAGCGAACGTGCTCGTTACGAGCACTGTAGCGCTCGGCTCCCCTGCGAACAAATGCCCGCAGGCATTGCGGATCCGTCCTCAGCTGCATGTAAGTCAATGGGGATGGATCCATTTGGTATGACACTCATACCAAACGGATCCGTCCCCACTGAATTTCAGTCGGGTGAGGAGGACGGATCTGTTTGGTATGAGTGTCATACCAAATGGATCCGTCCCCATTGACTTACATGCAGCTGAGGACGGATCCGCAGGGGAGCCGAGCGCTACAGTGCTCGTAACGAGCACGTTCGTTCATCTCTAATTACTTCGCTTTGCTCAAGACTAGTTCAGACAATAATGTATTATAATACAGACAACATTATAGGCAACATTATATTTTACTGGCATTTAAAAACAGAACTGGCACATTCATCAAGAACCCCTTAGGATTACTGCCCTGCAACATCACTGACAGGTTTATATTCCATATTGAAAAGATGCCAGATAAACTAGAAAGAGTGATACATGTGCACTGTAAAAATACTTTCCAGCTTAATAAGAATTCAGAAACTGAACAAATATTTAATATAAAGACAAATTAAATCCTGGTAAATCATATATCTTTTCCTTAACTGAAAAAAACTATGAAATAACCAGATGATTTATGAGGCAGATTTATCAACCTCTTTACACCACTTTAATGGAATTAAAATGGCCATAGATGTAGTTGCACAATAATTTCACTTCTCTTGGCACTTTTCAAAATGGTGAGAAAAGTGAGTGGGGCCTAGTGGGGGAGGTGGCCTCCCGATGTCAGACATATTTCCTATCATACATTTCAGAAAATAGATTTGAATTTTTTGAGCCGGGACTGTCAGGAGATGCACCATATATATTGAGATGCCTGAGTCTTCTATTAAATTTGGATATTTTGCAGCAACAAATTTTTCACTAAACTGGTATAATGCAGTCTTGTTACAAATGGATGGGCAATAGGGGTTCAAAGTTAGGAACTTGTGAAATCTGGAGTCAGTCTAATGGGGAATCGGGTAAGAATGTCTATTTAATGGGTCATATACACAGGAGATACCTTAGTAGTTAATATCTATTAGTGGCTAACTGAATAGATGATGACAAAACTTAAAATTTTTGACACTACTCATGTATCGTCATCCAGCAAGGAATAGCACAGTATCTAAAGTCCCATATTAGTAATAGTGAGGTAGATGAGACAAGTGATGTAAAGTAGATCAATATGAGTGGAGGAGCAAACAAACAGTTGTAGCAGTAAATTGTTGTAGCACTTATAGATAAGGGGTGTGAAAGTTCAATTTTCCCCTGATAGAAATCTAGTCTATGAATGTGAGTTCTGAGATGTAGGAGGACATAAATCCATGCAACACATTAAATCCTGATCTGAGTGTGTCAAAGGTTGTGAGGAGTTGTATTCCCAGACTCTGCTGTTCCTCTGAGGTTTCAATTCCCCTTATAATATCAAGACTTTCATGTCTGTGATAATGTTGTGGACCATTCATGGCTACAAAAATGATAAATCCAGGTGTTAAGGTCCTTTTACACGGGCCGATTATCGGCCGAAAAATCGTTCCTAGGAACGCTAGTGCCGATAATCGGCCCGTGTAAAAGTGGCCCTAATCAGCCGACGAACGAGCAAAACGCTCGTTCGTCGGCTGATTGGATCTTTTGTAGAAACCAAAAGATCCAATCTGTCGGGCGCACATCGCCCTGTGTAAACAGGCGATGTGTGCCTGACAGCATGGAGCTTCCCGGCCGCACGAGCGATACAGCGATCACTCGTGCGGCCCGGCGCTCGATTCGTCGGGCCGTGTAAAGGCTCCCTGCCCGAGCACCGATACCGCTGATCGGCGCTCGGGCAGGGAGAATAATCGGCCCGTCTAAAAGGGCCTTTAGACTGAGTCCTTGTGTCAACAACTGGAACGTTATCAGTTTGAGTTCCCAGATTTTTCTCTCTCTGATGTTCTTAAAATTACTTTTCAGTATTAAAACCGTTAAATCCATTGCATTGTGGTCTGGTCCCACAGGGTATCCAGCGTCTCCTTTGTTGTGTAGCTGTACATATTCACCCTGGATTGTAGAATCTGCATAGTTTCCCCACTATAGATACCCTCATGGGGCACTTTAAGAACTGTATCTTGTGCATCATTCCTTCCACGTCTGTAACATTTTTAAATGTTGTGCTTCTCTTCCAACCATTCATTTGCAAACTGCCTGATGAAGGGGTCTCTGTGCTCTGAAAGCTAGCAAATATGGTATCACCATATTTAAAGTATTTATATCAGACAAAACAGCTTAAACAGGTTTCTGGGTTGAATATATTGATGGCCTATCATTAGGTCATCGATATCAGATCAGAGGGGAATCAACTCTAAGCACACCCCCCCGATCAGCTGTTTGATGGTGCCATGGCCTTCCCTAAACAGTAACCAGAAAAAGCAAACGTTAAAATTGCATAGAAATAAATATACTTAAAGGGTTATTCACATCTCAGAAATTGGGGTCATATCGATAGGATATGTCTTCAATGTCTGATAGGTGCGGGTCCCACTTATACTTAGAACAGAGCCCACAAAGTCCCAGAGAGAGCACCTCGCATATTTGGCCACCATCCATGCATTTCTATCAGAGAGACGAAAATAGCTGAGTAGCATGCGTGTGTATTTTTGGAAGTCCCATTAAAATGAATGGGAGGCACACCATGCAAGCATGGCCCCCACTCCATTCATTTCTATGGGGCTGATGGCTGGGTCGGCTATTTTCGGCATTCTCATAGGAATGAATGGAGGGCTGCCGTGCATACAATCAAATACAATCAAAAATATAGGTTTGTTTGATTTATTCATTTTTATACATGGAAGATAAATGGTTATCTGCATGGTTATCTTGAATTATAAATATCTATGGCTCTTGAATTTTCATTTGAACTTTTCTCACAGAACCTCCTCCTCAAACTGTTGCCACAAAGTTGGAAGCAATTATCCTTTATTCAACAAATTTTACAGTAGGCACTATGCATTCCAGTAGTTAGCATTCTCCAGGCATCAGATGTATGCCAATGCACAATGGATGGAGCTGTGAAGTTCCGAAGCCCGTGCTACTCTGAAACATGCTCATGAATGTTGATGGACTATCCCGCAGATAAGCCATCAATAAGAAAGGAGTGCTAGGGGACCCAGGGCAAGAGGGGGCCCAGTCTTAGTTGGAATTATCTCTCCTCTTCTACTGGAGTTGAACACTTGGTCAGGACTCTACCCTCTAAAAGAACAACTTTTACTAAATGAAGCAGTGGAAAAATGGACCAAGGGTCATTGAAAGGGGTTTATGCGGACACTCTTCTGTCCTGTGTGGGGCCTGGTTTGATCCTTGCTATGGGGCCCTTACTTTTCTATGTACGCCACTGCATGGAGTCTATACGGTTCTGTATCACACATTACATATGGTGCCTCTACACATATTTATGTAACTCAAAATTGGTCAAAATAGACTGGAAATGAAGTGCTATACATTTAGCAGCTGCTCATTTATCTGTCATAACTATAAAGGTCTTCTATATTTTTTAGTTGTGTGATCGATACAGTTGATGGAACATCAAATAAAAAAATTTAAAAACATGGAAACCTTATTGATACGTGAAATCCTTTGTAATTCCTTCCAGCGGTGTTCAGTTGGCTGTAAGCTTTTAAATCGTTTAATTATTCTAAATTCTTCTTTGTAGATAGGCACGTCCAGATTACTGTAGAATTGGTCAATAAATTGCTTATTGAGTGAAGTAGTGTTGGTTCACAAGGTTAAAGCGTGTGCAAATCATGCTAATAACCTGACAATAGAGAAAAATATGGTGTGAGGAAGGGGAACTCAACCAGCAGAGCAATAATTTATGTGAAGTACACAGGATCAGTATAGCGAGCAGTGATAAATGGGTGAGGATAGTGGAAAACCCAAGGCAAAAGCTTAAGCATTTTCAGGGAAGTGATTTAAGTTCAGTTCAGAAGGATTTTGATCATATATTCATATAGTTGTTTTATTAATTGTTTATGGAGTCTGAAAAGTGAAGAAAAGATATTTTTAAATGTTCAAAAAAAATACAAATTAAAATAAATTTTATTTATTGAACAGTTACAGGGGTTATCACATACTTAATGTAAAAAATGCAAATCAGACATCTTAAAGTACATGTCAATCTCATTCTAAAGAACTAGAACCAGCCCTGTACCTTGTTTAGATCCAGAGATCTCCTGATTCACTGCTCCAATTGCTCTGCTAGATTCATTTCAGGCTGGCAGCTCAGGGACGGATCCTTTCTCAGGGAGGTAGCTCTCTCCTTATTACAGTTCAGGGGTATGTCCTTTCTTGAGAGGAAGGTTCTTTCTGCTGCAGCTCTCTCTTGATCACAGTTCAGGAGCATGTCCTTTTTCAGGAGGCATGTACATTCTTCTGCAGCTCTTTTTGTGTAACTGTCACAGCTTCTAACAGTAGATTGAGCTGGTGGTGGTTGAAGGATGGAAGTGAGGATATGCGTCCACCTCTGCAAGGTGGACAGAGAAATAAGAAAAAGAACAAACAGCAGTTGGCGCTTTATAGACATATTTATTGAATCACTCACTTACTATGAGGGTCATTTATTAAGACCGGCATTTTAGACGTTGGTCTTAATAACCCCTATATCTGGCAGTGGATCCGCTGAAGTTATGATAAAGCGTCGGCATCTACATAACTTTGGCGCATCCACCGCCAGTCTAAATGTAAGACAGCTTTCTTGCTTTCTTGCATTTAGACCATTTTCTACATCTAAAACAGGGGTAGAAAATGATGAATGAGGCAGGCCTGATGGCCCTTCCCCTTCTCTGCCCACGCCATGCCCACTTTTTTAGACCTGGCGCGAGCGGGGAAAAGTCGCAGATTGCAGCACTACTAACTGTTGCGTCACAATCTACGTCTGAAATATGCCTAATATAGGCGTATTTCAGGATAATAAATGGCCCCCAATATTTTTAATTACATGCAATTATAAAGCTAGGTGCTGGTTTGAAAAATACTCTCATCTCAGTCTACCAAACAATTTATGTTCTTAGGCAAATGACCTGTGACTGTCACACTCCATTATTACAGCCTCTCAGTTGCGTCTACAGGATTACAGCACCCATTCTGTTGAACTCCCTTCCCTGGGCCATTAGATTTGCTCCTAAAATTTCTAGCTTTAGGAGCTCATTGGAAAGTTTCAGCATTTCTTTAAAGGAGACCTACCTCCCAAAGAACTTCATATTTTTAAATTGACAAATAGTACCATAAAAATGTGATAGCATAGCATATGTTAAACATATTTTTTAAGAATCTTTGGTGATTTTTATTTATTTATTTTTTTACATTTTCCATGTCACTATCTATAGTGGAAAAAAATCTTAAAATCCTGTAGGCTTCAGGCCACTAAGCCTAATAATAGTTGAGACTTCCTGTCATGTATAGATCACTTTTCAGCAGTCCTCTTATTATCATCACAGGCAGGAGTACAATGAAAGATATTATATATAATATATATATATATATATATATATATATATTAGATAGATAATAGATAGATAGATACACAGGATTCACCATTCACAATAGGTGATGGTCACAACTTATCTACTCCTCCCCCTGAACAAGTCGCATAGCATTCCTCTCCTATAGAAGTCAATGAACATCTCCAGTCTGTTGTGTCTTTAGATCGTAGTAGCATATCCCTAAATGCTGTTAACATAGATCAGGCAAGATGGCTGCCCTCGTAATCATGTACAAAAGACAGAATAAGATAAATTGGAAAATAAAACAGAGTAGAAAAAAAGAATACTTTGTGTGTCATCTAGTTTTAATTGGCATAAAAAGTTAAAGCCGCCTTAAAGGGGTTGTCTCATTTTATCAAATGGCATTTATTATGTAGAGAACGTTAATACAAGGCACTTATGTATTGTGTCCATATTGCCTCCTTTGCTGCCTGGATTCCCCTTTCAGATTTTAAATAATTATAATTTGGGAATTTGGTTAATGCAGCTTTTTTCATATTTCTCTTGTCAAATCAAGGACTACTCCCCTTTAAGGGGTATGACTAATGTAAAAAATGAAAATCAGACATCATATAGGACATGATAATCTCTTTCTAACAAAGCTAGAACCAGCCCTGTACCTCACATGGATCCAGAGATCTCCCTATTCATTGCTCTGCTGGATTTAGATCAAGCTGGCAGCTCAAGGGGAGTGTCTTTTCTGCTGCAGCTCAGGGGGTGTGTCTCAGCTCTCCCTATCACAGCTCAGGAAGCAGTGGAAGGATAAAACTGAGCATGTGTGACCTGCTCAGTGAGCAGGACAAAGAAATAAGAAAAAACAAACAGGTGGCGCTATACAGATACATTTTATTGAACAACTCATTGGCTATACAAAATTTCTAATTACATGCAATTACAAAAGAATTCAGATCCAGGTGCTGGTTTGAAAACTATATAATATTTTTTGTGGAACAGCCCCTTTAACAGAATGAATACTATGTTCCCATTTCATTTAACTTGTAAGCATTTGTTTTGATTACTTGTGATTTTACTTGTTTGTTACATTCTCATTTGGAAAGTGTTCTGGAATATGTTGGAGCTATAGAAATAAAGATAACTACCATTTTTATTATTATTTCCCTTTTCCAGCTAAAGAAAGGGTTAACAATATTGTGAGAAAAAGGAAAAGGGAAAAAGAAAATGAATCATAATCTAAACCTAACTGGCTAAATCATTGACACATAATAGGCCTTATGCATAAGGCACTACATGTGCCACCATGAGGTGCCTCCTTTCTGCACCGTATTGTAGAGATATTATCCTCTAGAAGCCAGACTGGGGACGGACAATACCTCCATAATATGACAGAGCAGGCCACAAGTTTTCTTTTGTTTTTTTTCTAGCAGATTTCAACAAAAAAAAAGACTTTTAGTCTTGGGTATTTTCAGTACAGCATGGGAGCTTTGATAAACCCATGTGCATAAACACTACAAGTCAGTTCACATGTGTTTTTGTTGCAATTTGTCTTGGTTTTTGTTTCAATGGTGGTTAGCTTTTTATTACAGTAATAAATCTTAGTATAACAAAAAAAAACTAAACATCATGGCAAAACACCACATGTCAACTTAACCTTGGCATAGCAGTTTGTCTCTTGAAGATAAGGCTGCGATTTTGTTGGGTCGTTATTGTCGGGTGATAGACACATCCTTTAGCACATAGCCATACAGACTCCATGATCTGCTGTACAGGCTCCATGTATAGGAATATTCTCCCCTAGAGTTTTGGACAGCGCACACATACACAAATCATGATCTTACACAGCATCTAAAATGGAAAAACTTCGCACAAAAAGTTCTTTGTACTGTAAGACAAATCATCACCAGAGATTTACTTAGACATCTTCACCTTTTTTACCTTTCCCATTTGCTCCTCATTCATCACCGTTCACCATTCACCTCTGCTTTCGACTTTTCCATTATTTATTACTGCCCTTATTTATGTCCCTTTCTCCCCCACTAGACATGTCCGCCATGGCAGACTCCCTGTTATTTATTTTTTTGCTGTTTCTTATCAGTTTTAAGAAGTTAATTTACACTCCTCAGCATTGAAATTGTAACAGCAAAAAGGAAAAGTCATGGAATTATGGAAATCCCAGGATTGATAGACATGTTAATGATATGCAAAATATAAAAAAATGGAAGCAAAATGTTGAAAACATCTCGAGTAGGGATGAGTGAACCCAAACTTTACAGGTTCGGGTTCAGCATTCTGGTGGTGTAGGAATTCCGTTATGCATTCCGTTATAATAGAATATAACAGAATTCGTAGACAGAATGCAAAACGGAAGCCTTCTGACTGAAAACAAAGTCCTGCATAACGGAAACCAGATGGATCCGTTATGCTTGGCCATAGACTTCTATTATGACGGATCAAAATGGAATGCCTCTTAAAGGCATCTAGGAATTCCATTATAACGGAATCCATAACGGAATTTCTACACCACCCAAACACCCAACCCGAACCTGTAAAGTTCGGGTTCGCTCATCCCTTATCTCGATTCATTCAGGACTGAGTATGAGAATGCAGAAATGCTTACACACCTTGGCTATTAATGAGACTATTAAAGGTTCTCTGAGGAATATTCCACCATGGTGAAAACACTTCGGCATGCAAATCATCAAGAGCTGCCGCTGGCAGCTACCTTTACAATTGCTGGCCAATGACGTTCCAAATGTGATCGATGGCAGACAAGTCTGGAGATGCTGCAGGCAATGATAGCACGTTTAGGCCACACAGGATGCTCATAGTAGCACAAGTAACATGTGGCCTGGAGTCCTGTTGAAAAATGGCTCTTGGGGCACTTTGGAGGAATGGCCATTCCACTGGTTTCATGACCAAATCATTGTAATACTGAGCAGTTAGTGTACATGAAATGAAGACTACTCTACATTATGCCAGCACATCAATGTGACATTCCCTTATGAAGCCCTTTTTATGGTGTTGTCCACATGGTCTCCAGACCAATTTTCAACTATCACTTAATCTGAGACAAAAGTGGGACTCATCACTGAAGAGGATAGACCTCAATTCCAGCCTCCTTTGCCATTTTGCTGTGCACTATGGTAGCCTTTGAGAGCAGTAGGTCAATGAAAGGTCAGGAGGTCAATGGAACCCCTGCAGCTAGACACCTGGCTCATAGTCCAGTGTCATGTAAATGCCTTCTGATCGTATGTGTAGACGCTGTTTGCCTCCTTAGGCTTGGGATGTGATGTCCAATTTCACTTGCAGTACAGAATGGATCACTACATGCCATTCTTATAATCAGATGATCCATGTGTGCAATGGTTCTCCTCTGTGCACCTTTTACTGTCATTCCAGTTCGTCCTTGTTCTCTCAACCAACAGGTCACACAATGTTGAACAGTGCTGACATCTTTGCCTATGTGCGTAATGATCTGCAATAAGACAAGGTCTCTTCACGTTCAAGGATTCTGTCCCTCTAAGTTTGTGACAGGTGGTGATAACTGGCATGTGAACAGGAGGCATCACACAATCAGCCCACATGACTTGATGTGATTTCGAGGTTTCATGGGGCTACAAAGACTTTGCTTTTAGTCTAGTTGTGATGCCCATCCCACATGCCACAGATTGTAGCTAAGTGCTTGAAATTTGGTCATTTGGATATATTAGAGATATCTGCTAATTCATCCATTTGCATAACCTTACGGCTTGTCCTTCTTGGTTTTGCAATTTCATTGTTGAGAAGTGTCTGTTTTCAAAAGTAGTTACCAGGAACTATTTTACTACATGTTAAGATGATGCAACAGTTTCTTCTAAAAATTAAGCAGGAACCATATGTGAAAATGAATTACGAGTTTTCCAGGAGGAGAATATTGGTGACCTATCCTCACTAGTCATCAATATCTGATTTATGATTGTCTGTTTCTCTGTTGCTTCAAGAGGATGTAGCATTGCTGCAGTTATTTGCAGTCCACACATAAAATGGTATAAGATTTGGTAAGTGCCCGTCACATGATACAACGAAGGACTAGTATTGAGCTCCGCTCTCCCAAACAAAGCCGCCAGTAAGTGGACTACCCGCCCTACGATTTACATCAAATAACTGATTCAGAGATATTATATCTTGTTATGGAGAGCGCCTAAATGTTGTGAGTAGGGATTATTATTATTTATTATTATTATTATAGCACCATTCATTCCATAGCGCTGTACATATGAAAAGAGGTGGACATACATAATACAGACAATTGCAAGGAGAGAGCACCCTGCCCGCGAGGGCTTACAATCTATATGGTATGGGAGAAGGACACAGTAGGGATACACGAACGTCAGGTTTTGACTAGGGATGAGCGAACCGAACCGTAACGAACCAGATTCGTTACGAACTTTCCCAAAAGTTCGGTTCGTCATCGAACCGAATTTTCAGAAAGTTCGTGACGAATCTGGTTAAAATAACGGCAACGCAAAATATACGCATATTTATTGAGAATGTACGCTAATGCGTACATATTCAGTTAAGTAGCGTACCTTTGACAACGCTAGACTGTATGTTCGTTACTTGAGTAGGAATGTTCGCAGACGCAGTGTATGCGTACGCTAATGCGTACATATTCAGTTAAGTAGCGTACCTTTAACAACGCTACACTGTATGTTCGTTATTTGTGCGGGAATGTTCGCATTAGCGTACGCATTAGTGTAAATTCTCAAATATGCGCATATTTTGCGTCGCCGTTGTTGAAGTCACTTGGATTTTTTCCACTTTTTTCATTGTAATAGCAACTGCAAGTAAACGAAACTATACCCTATCAGACTCCCATTATTGTAGCAGCAATTATTCAGCCATTATAGCAAGGTTCGTTTTAGGTTCGGTTCGTACGAATCCGAACTTCACTAAAGTTCGCCGAAGCGAACCGAACCGAACTTTTCAAAAGTTCGCTCATCCCTAGTTTTGACTCCTGCATAATGGTAACTGGACAGATCCATTATGCTGGCCATATACTTCTATTATGATGGAATACATAACGGAATGTCATGTCTCTAAAGGCATTTTCGTATGCATTCTATCATGGAATTGCGCTATGGTCCATGGTTATTCAGCATATACCCGAACTCGAACTTCAAAACTTGAGGTTCGCTCATCCCTAGTTGTGAGGAGTCTTATAGACCAGGCAATGCTCCTCCGGAAATAGACCTCGCACCCAGTTAAGCCAGTACTCCAGGGGTAGGCAGCATGCATACTTACTCTACTGTTCTCCGAACTCCGATAGAAATGAATGGAGCATGCTGGGAATTGTAGTTTCACAGTAGGTGGAGTGCCGAAGGTTGCTGATCCCTGCAGTACTCTCTGCTCTGCACTGATGAGGAGCAATCACCCCAAAACAGCTGTCTGCAGTTGAGGTGCTGACTTAATTATTATCCAAGTCATGTCTCAGGGCCTGTTTAAAAGGTCAAACATTGACTTATAGAATAGATACCTTACCCCTGGTGACAGTAGAGAAGAGCTTGTTAACAGTTCATTTGCATACCCTCTTCCCATCATGTAAGAATAAATATTTTTGTGGGACTGCTTCTTTAAATTACCCCTCCGTCGAAAAGCATTACACTTTATAAGGGAGGAAACAATGAAAATGGGACAATAAGAATTCTGGAAACCAGGAACATCACATTTCACATTCATACTTACCTAACAGATGTTGAGAAAAAGAATAGATTCTCTGAAATTGCCTTTAATAATGACAAAATGTGATAGATGAAGCCAAGGGCAGCCTGAAAGATGACCCCGGGACAGAAGATGCAAGAGGTCAATGTGCTGATAAAACTGCACTCAGAAAAGATTTGAAAAATTGAAGATCATGAAATACCAGAAATAAATATCACATAGTTTATTTGTACTTTTCTGAGATTCTTTTTGTAGAATATCTGGGCAGCTAGAGAAGACAAGAAAAATTGGAGATGTATTTCAACCTTCTTTGATGTATCGATGAGATCAGTGTTAAAATCTCAGTAAGTAATTACAGAGGAAGGATGCCATAATGGTGAACAAGAGCCAGCATTGTATCAAGACGGGATGAGTAATTGAAGATCTACATATCATGGATGAGACAGCAATTTTCAAAATCGGTGGGGTCAAACAGAGGTTAATATAGGTCTATAGCCTTGGTTTCTCTTGGTCCTAGGCAGTAATCTCAACTGATACATTCAAATATATGTATATTTTAGATTCAGACTTTTTTGGGGACTAAACAATTGATGACCATTGGAAAAGGCCATCAATATCTGATCGATGAGTGTTTGGCGTCACCACTAATCAGCTGAATGAAGGAGCCATTTGTGCCATGTCCCCTACATTGAATACACTTGAATGCAGTTGAGCTTATTGTTGTCTAATGGGTAAGCCCCTTGCTAGTAGAGAAAAATAAGTATCTACACTAGATCAAGCATAGCCATAGACATTCATCCAAGTAGCCCGTTTAGAAACTCTTAGAGTCCTTGAGTAGTCATTTCAGTTCAAACTCTTTTCAACTGTTTACTGATGTATCTAGGGACCAATATTGCCATTCTTACCGGTCAGCCAACTTCCAAGTCTTCAGAGTGGTAAATCTGTTTAGCTATACAATAATATCCTCTGCATCTGTATATTGGTTTACTAAACTGTGATGACAACCCCTTTTAGAAGCCATCTTTAAAGCAATATTGGCTGCTAAAAAACAGACACTACAATGGTTGAATGGAATGTTTAACAGGGTAACTCAAGGATATTTGTAATGGAGATGTTTTGGATTGTCTCTGCAGCCATAAAGATTATCACTATGTCTATGTTCTTTTCTCATGCCCATTTTATGGGGACCATGGTGGTTAAATGAGTTGTCCGACAATACATCATTTCTGGGACTGGGACCTTACCCCTGTACTGACTTTTTTTGCAAGCTATTAGAGTGGAGCAAGAGCAGGACAGGAGCTCCCATATCCCATCACAGCTCTACCTGTGCCCGCTCTGCTAAGGCCTAAAATGATATGGATTTTACTAGATTGCTAGTGGAGGTGACGGGTCAAACGCCTCCAGGGGTTTTGGTCACAGACTAAAATATATGTTGGCTGTTTGGTCTAAAAACATTTCCAGACCCATGTATGCCGGCCAGGCTTTAAAAGAGTGGTGCTGGAATAGGCAGGAACAGTAATGCCCAGGCCTGTACAGTGTTCAATGCGCCACTGGTCAATGAGGTGCCTATTTTGCTAGAAAAAGAAAAAAAATACTGTATTTTTCACCCCATAAGACTCACTTTCCCCCCAAAATGGAGGAAAAAGGTCACTGTTTCTTATGGAGCAAATACTGAGTACCCAGAGAACCGGGAAGTGGTGAAGGCTCTGTACTCACCACTTCCTTGTCCTCTGCTGTTGGCTGCGCTGTAGCTGCGCACAGCATGAGGGCACTCTGTGACCTCACGTTGTGTGCGTCAGGCCACAGCACAGCCGAGGGCAGGAAGAGCAGGTGGAGCCCTGGAGGTGAGGAGCAGCAGAGTCTGGAACAGGAAAGGTAAGTGGATGTTTTGTTTTATGGGATCTGAGGCTGAGAGCTGAATAAAAGAGGCTGGGGTTGAATAAATGAGGCTGGGGGCTGATATGAGGCATGGGGGGGTTGATGTGAGTCTGGGGGCTGATTTGAGGTATGGGAGTCTGACCTGAGGCATGGGGTCTGATGTGAGGAATGGGGGTCTCATCTCAGGTCTGAATGGGGGGTCTTATTTATATTGGGGCTCTTATCTGAGGTCTGATTGGGGGTCATTCCCATTGGGGTCTGAGCTGAGGTCTGATCTGAGGTCTTATTGGGGTCTTATTAACATTGGGGGTCTGATCTGAGGTCTGATTGATGGTCTTATTAACACTGGGGGTCTGACTGGGGCTGTGAGCTGAGGTCTGATTAACATTGGGGGTCTGATTGCTGGTCTGATCTGAGGTCTAATGAAAAATATGTTTTTCTTATTGTCCTCCTCTAAAACCTAGGTGTCTTATGGCCAGTGTGTCTTATAGGGCGAAAAATACAGTAATTAAAGTGTATTACAATTATTATTATTTTATTAAATAAATAATTTCCATCAAATTTAGAACAGGTTTTTAATAAAAAAAAAAGTAAATGTGAAGGTTTAGTTACTGTACATTTTACCTTAATTTCCGGATGGCAATCTTAGTTTTCACTGTTGACTTGCAGAAATGAAATCTTGGATTGAAATCCAACCAGAGGCAATATGTGCATAGTTTGTATGTTCTCTTGGATCAGTTTTCCCTAGGTTCTTTGGTTTTTTCTCACACTCCAAAAATATACTGACAGCCAATCAAGCATCCTACAGAACTGGCCCTAGTGTCTCACACAGCAAAACTCACCTGCGAAGGACTATTGTAAAAAAGGCAATTTATGTACAGTAGAGCAGAATATATTGGCACCAAGACGAGCCATCAGAGTTTTAAAATGAGGTGCCCAAATGTCTCGTTATGTTCTTGTTCCTGTTCTGTTTTATTGAGCTGAATATAGAGTGTATATATGAGTAAATACTTGGTCATATTGGGTCCCAGATGTCCTCATTTGCACATAGAAATTCTTCTCATACCACAGGAAGAGCAATAAGTGGTAGGTCTATTGATTGTGCCATTTGTCTGGATGAAGCTTGTTTGCTGCATGCATATATGTACAGTATATACCTATGTAGTTTAGATTTATACCGGAGCAATTTATAGCGGTGCATTTAAAAGCTGCTTTTAGATGATAAAACACTGCTATCTCCGACGCTTTCACTGTGATCACTTTGTTCCTTAAATTTACATTTTATAGCCATTTTTCTCCAAACTAGACACTGTTAAAATTCTCTGCTAACATCCTCGAAGCTGTCAAGGAAGATATCCATTAAAGCAGAGAGTATCTGGCATTTAGACGTTAGCATAACAGCAGATGTCTCTGGAGAATTCACTCCCTTAATGAGAGCCAAGAACGTGGAAGCTCTGGGGAAGTGGTATGAGGAATGGAAATAACACATGATTACAATAAAATTGAACTCTAATTTGACAAAAGGAAAGTGAGTTTTTCTGGTAGCAGTAGAGATTAAGCTGCTAAATGAACAGTTACAGTAAGGAAAACAGGACAGGAGGAAAAGACAAAGAAATTGCAGAACATCGGCCAATGGAGTTACATTATTTTGGAAAAAAATAATCTAGAAAATGTAGATAAACTGCAAGGATATAGTTTAGACTAGTACTCCCAGCACTAGTCCTACCCTACAGATTGATGTCAGCCAAATGCTCAGTTGACAGCTATTGCTCTCGACCTCACACACGCCTGCTCAACTCACTAAGCTTGCATGTGTTCTCCATAGGCAGAATCAAAGAAGCCACTGCTAGACACCCTTGAGCAGACCTCCCAAGTGTCCCTCTTTTGGAGGGACAGTCCCTCTTTTTGAACCAAGTCCCTCTGTCCCTCTTTGCTCCATAAATGCCCCTCCTTGATCTGAGGTATAGATTTTCATTACTACATTTACAATACTGATCTAGAAAGTGTTTGTCTAGTTCCTATCTATATATTAGAGCCTGCCTTGCATATTATTTCATTATTTGATGCAATTTGAATTTTAGAAATTTCTATATCTTTCATGCAATGAACCATAAGTGTCCCTCTTCGAACGTCCAAAAAGTTGGAAAGTATGCCTTGAGAACAATGGGATGGGGCCCATCTCCTCTCCCTTACCCCCCACCCCCCATCATAAAATCATGAAGAGTGCAGACACCTCCATACCCCTTACATGGCCAGCCAATCCTGCTGAAATTCTTGGCTTCAGGTAGCATTTATCTAATGTGTATGACTACATTTAGAAACAGCAAGATTAAAAAAGAATTCAGACCACTGGGAGATTCGATTCCCAGTAGAATATGGTTGTACTGTTTGCATCAGGCAGTTTCTGCTGATTTAGTCCCCTATGGCGCTGAGTCTATCTATGGCATTTCATTGGTAAATATTGTGACACCAACACCCAGAAGATACCCTGATGATTCCTACACAGAAGGTGCTTTCAATGCAGGTTATCTAATACTAAGTCCTGACATTCATTAAGAGCTAACATTTTTCCATTTTGCTGCAGGTTTTTTTTTTGTTTTTTTTTACAGTTTTCTTTGGCAAAAGTTAAGCCGGGATGGCCAACCTGAGGCTCTCCAGTTGTTGCAAAACTACAACTCCCAGCATGCCCAGATTGCCTACAGCTATCAGCCTATAGCAGGACATAGGAGTGGTAGTTTTAAAACAACTGGAGACCCACCGATTGGCCATGCCTGGCCTAAAGGGATAAGCATAACTGAAGCCTTTATGGGGGAAGGGGGGAGGTGAACTTATCAAGCCCTGTACTCCAGAATTCTGGCTGTAAAAAGTAACAAAGTAGGGTTTTGTGACTTTTTTGGCTTCTCTGCACAAAAATGTTGTGAGTCACATCTCAAAACAGAAGTGTTACATCTAAAGAGGCAGCAAATTTATCAAACATTTAAAAAATTTGGTACAAATTACAATAAAGAGTCCCACAAAACTGACGTTAAAAATTCCCCTCATGGTAATTTATCCATAAATTGTCCGTTCTGCAAAAAGGATAGAACATGTTTTGTGGATAAGAATAATCATTTTGACAATGGGGCCCATGGAAATTGCAGTATGCACACGGCCCGTATCTGTATTCTGAAATTCGCAGTTTGTGGACTGCAAAATACATACAGTCATCTGCATGAGGCCTTAAAGGGTTTTTACCAAGTTTTAAATTTAGACTGGTCATGGGCGTCTGACTTCTAAGATCCCCACTGATCACGAGATTCGGGGTCCTGTGTCCTCCCATATGAACAGAACAACACTCCAAGCAATGTAGAATGTATGGTATTGGCAGCACATCTCTGTTTACATGGGGAGATGTGCAGCTGACACAAAGAATGATCTTTGGCCATTTCAACACCCGCCAGTGATCCGGTACATTACCAGGAAAGAGTCTTTGTACCCAATCATTGCCATGAGTAAACATGCCGTTGATCACCTGACAAACGAGTGTTGTTGGATATTTGTGCCCTTAATATCCTTGGTTGTCAAGAGCACATTAACCATTGTATACAAAGGATGGGTGGCCAATATTAATGGAACCGTATGTGCCTGAATGATTACATTAACAATTGTTCAGGAAGATACAGTATGATGATTGCTCCAGGTAAATGGAGCTTAAGGAGCGCCACCCACCGACATGCAATATTGTCAATGATACTTGTTTTGGGGAAAAACTGCCTCTGTAAAATACAGCATATAAGACGTGATTGCTTGAAAAACAAGCATTTGCTCATTTGTTGGGCTATCAGCAGGATGTTTACATGGGGCAATGATCACTTCTCAATGACCAGCATGTGTAAAATGTCACCTTAATGCGGTATTACACTGGCCGACATTTCGGCCAGTAATCACTAATGAGCATTTGCATGAAAGCTCATTAGCGATCATCTTGCAGTGTAATAGTGCCACCGATTGCCCGATGGATCGCGCAATTCTGATTTTTAAGCATGCTTAAAAATCAGCGCTTGCCAGCGGCAGATTTTGCTGTCTAATAGCGATCTGCCACCGGCAAACCACTAGACAGTGTGAGCAATGGCATAGCGATCATTCCTCCCCATGCTGCAGAGGAAATTGCAGAAGTCTCCTCCGCTAGCTAGCAAGCAATTTCCAGGAGGGAAGTGCTTGCTGATCTGCCTGTCTAATACAGGCTTTACTCCTGCATGTCATCATTTCCATTTTCTTCAGTAAGCTTTATCTGTAGGTCATCTGCTGTGCTATGTGCCAGTCCAGGGTTCCACGGTGGGTGTGTATTTAGCAAGAGAGATTTATTATAGTTTGTAAAAGATTTTTACATGATTTACAATATAAAAATAAATAAAAAGTGTCTGATCCTATTATTCATGTATCTGTAAGTAAGGTTCATCTAAGCTATGAATGTGTTTACATAAAGCATTATTGGAATAGCTGCCAAACTGACAAAACATGTAAGTTATGATTAGTTTTAATTTACAAAAGCTCTCAAATGCCTGGAGACAAAGCAAAGGTGCTAGAAAAACAAAACAAAAGCTTTATAATTTTGGAAGGATTTATGACCCATTGTGAAGTCTCCATCTAGAACTGTGCTTGTTCTAGGCAACTGCTCTTACCTAGCGTTCTGGAAAAGTGAGAGTGCAGTAATAAAACACAGAGAGCAACACGTACTTTATGTTTTTGCACATATCATTTAACATGTTCAAATAATTAAAATGAAAACCAACTTAACGTCTCCTTCAAAAACGCTTCAAAAAAGAACTTTTGAGACATGGGACCATACATTTCCACCGATTATTTCACTTAGCGGGTTGCCACAGCTTCCATTGACATAAATGATTTCTGTAGGATAAACCAATTGTAGGGATACTATAGCACTCCAGAAATTAGAAGCAAAGACAATGGTTTATTAATTCCATCCAAAATTATATAAAGAGAATGTGGTCACAGTCTCTTTATATCATTTTGGATGGAATTAATAAACCATTGTCTTTGATTCTAACTTCTGGAGTGCCGTGGTTTCCCTACAATTGGTTTACATCAACATTTACCACTGAGCATCAACGTAATGACAAGGAGTGCCTAGTATCTATTTCTGTAGGATAGGCACCTTTTCTCAGCACACACCTCCAGTGAGCTACTTGGTTCCCAACTTCTGTCTTGATGGAAACAATAAGGGTAGTCCCGTGGGCACTCCCAAGAGACCACCCAACTAGGTCCCTAGGTAAATTTGACAGTGCCCAGTTGGTACATTGCAGCAGTAACCCACCCACAGCTAACCAAAATGTATAAACCCATGTATGCTTGTTCCCTTCTCCCATGACATTCACTACTAACTGTTTGCATAACACATACATGCACATCCCCAACCATACCTCTGGTTGCATCCCCACTTCTTTATTTATTTATTATGCACTTATATAGCACTGACATATTCCGCAGCGCTTTACAGACATTAGTATCACAGTGTCCCCAATGGGGCTCACAATCTCTGGAACCTATCAGTATGTCTTTGGAGTGTGGGAGGAAACCAGAGAACCGGGAGGAAATCCACGCAAACACAGGGAGAACACACAAACTTGCAGATGTTGTCCTTGGTCGGATCCAAACCTAGGACCCCAGTGCCATCTAACCCTATTAAACCAGCCATAATTCCTGGTAGAGCTAACCCTTCTGATTCAAAACCTTTGTTCTCCTGATCCCTTACTGCATTTATGAGAAATAAGTGTTTTAGAAATGTAAATTAGGACTTAAGTGCACCAAGGGTGGGTCCTAGCCTTTCGGTGAGCCTTAGCTACTTCATTCTGCTTCCCTGGACACTTTCCTGGATCCCTCCACTTGACTGACAGCACCAATCATCCAGGGGTTAGGGGCCCTCTTTGGTGCACTTAAGCCCTAATTTGCATATTAAAAAACACATTTCTCTTAAACACAACAGCAGATCGGGGGAAAGAAGGTATGTAATTATGGCTGTTTAATTAGGTTTGATCATGGTGACAGATGCCCTTTAAAACTTCCCAATTTAAAATCATATTTTTACAATAACACAAAAAAAACACATAAACCTGATATAAAGTCTGTTTGCAAATTCAGTCTAAAACTGCATAAAATATACATTCACTGCCTGACAGCTTTATAAAAAAAATGCAAAACTGACCTTATTTGTGACCCATTAATATCACGGTTCACCATCTCTTCCATCACATCTACCTGTCATTTCAGCTGAAGTATAACTCATTAGTATGAAATACATGGAAATAATACAGTCCATGCAAAGACAAGATAAGACATGAAAGTAAAAGACTCCTTTATAATTCATTACATAAAGAATGAAGATTTTGTAAACATAGTTTATTGTAAAAAAGATGGAGATAAGTGAATCGATTCTAAACTAATCAAATTCTACCAGAATTTTTCACAAATTTGGGTCAAATCCGAATTTTTGAGTATTCGAATTTGACAAATTTCTCAAAATGTCATCAGCTTAGAAGATAGTAAAGATGATGAAAGAGGATCACATAACCCCAGGCAGGGGTATACACACCGGCAGGCATCTGCCATGAAAAAGCCAACATTTTTTAAACCGTTTTTTTTCTTTAAACTTAAAAAATCCTACAGTGGCTTTTGTTCGTATAGAGACTGTTTGACACCATCAGCAGCCATGCATTTACCCACAGCCATATAAGTCACTGTCAATTTCTTATTTCTAATGCTTTCTTGGTGTTAAAGAGCTTGAAATGAGTTGCATACAGTCCTAGGAGACCTCAAAATGTCAGCCACAACTTTTCGGGGCAATTGGAGCATTTTCGAGAAGGGTTGAATTTACTTGAACCTGAATCGAGTCGCCAAACCGATTAGACCAAATCAAATCCTAATTGAATTTCAAGAAATTCACTCATTACTATAAAAATAAAATTAGAAAAATATATGTGTAAAGAGATAACATAGTAACATGATTTGTAAGGCTGAAAAAGGCATCTTTTTAACCAGCTCAGCCTGGTTTCCTCTAAGTGGATCCAGAATAATGTTAATGTAAAACTGATAACTAGCACAATATACAGTTGTTTGTTGGGGTCGAGCGTCTATATGGCAGCCACTGATTTCCCAGGAGTTGCTCCAGCCACACAACTATCCCTGTGCTCTTGGGGCAAACTTCCCACCATGTTCCTCAACCTTCATGGGTTTATGTCTGCACTTCCATAAATCCAGGCTCTTCAACACCCAAAACATGATGCTTCATTTGATAGGCCTTCTGCTTGTATTCTTGGGTTCAACATTAATCAGGGTGTCATTCATTTGGTTTGAGGAATGCTGGTTTACCTCCATCCTACAAAACCATACTGAAAAGGTAAAAGTATTTGCAGAAACTGGCCTTGGCGCAGGATCTATATTTTTTCATTCAACAATCAGTAGAATATCTGTCTTCTGTGCTGGAGCATTTAGAGATCTACAGCAGTTATGATGGCCATTGTCACTTTTCAATGGTGGCTTTAATGATAGAGTACTGACTGTCATGAATGGTGCATTCCTTAGACACTGTGCAATCTCCTGTGAGGGAATACAGCAAGATGACTGAATTTCCTAGCAAAAACATGTTTTTATTTAAATCTCTGCTAATTTCCATCCATTACTTGGCATCAGAAGCTGTTACAGTCTATATCCAGGGGGATACACAGATTCCATATGGCTATATAGCAGAACTTAGTATGGCTGCTCTGCCCCACCCAGTTTCCGAGAAGGGGTGCATCTCAGGCAATGCAGAAGGCAAAGCTGGGCCCCCCTTCCTCTCACTTATACCCCCCTCCCCACACCACCTTAGCAGTTGCATGGTCTGCCTCCATTGAAGTTATGCCACTGTATATATATGATACTGCTTTAATTATTTACTGTTTTTCTATTCTATGTTCTTTAAATGATTATGAGGCACCCAACCAAAGTTTTAGAGAATCACTTTCCAGCTAGTATCAGGTCAAGAACATCAGTCAGAAAACAATGAGCTTCTATGGGACTATTGTGAGTGTGCTTTATTTTTATTGAACTGCTGTGAGCATGGTCTGTGACATGTACAGAGATCACTGTGCTGGGAAGGTGGGGCTGAGCTGTTCCATTATGTACTATCAATGGTGTGATCCTGAGATACTTAGCTTCAGTTTTGTTACCTTTCATTGTAATCCTTCCCTCTGATAATGAGATGACTGCTGTTTATAGCACAATTATGCAAACTCAATGCAACGTAATGGGGCATTTTCTGAGGAGAGATTCCTTCTAAAAGCCATATTACTAGGAGCAAATATCATATAGATTCTCGTGCATGCGAGTGGAAAATTAACGAGAATAATGTGATGTAATAAGTGTGAGCGATTCAAAGACGAGCAACAATCATGATTTTTCAGCATGCTAAAAAATGATCACTCGTCGTTAATAGATCCATTCATATAATATGGAGTCATCTACTCGCTAACGATCTCATACATGCCTTTTGATGAAGCATCTGTCCCCCATCTTTACAAGTAATAACAAGAAACTATTGGAAAGCCAAGGAGTAACAACCGCAAGTACAAATGATCATCATTGTGTATAATAAGTTAAATTTTTGTCGTTAGTGAGTCGCTACATCTTCGATCATTTATCATGATCTGTATGATATCTGCTGGTGTAATAGTACCTTAAAAAAAGCAGCACGTTGGCTCAGTAGTTAGCCCTGGTGCCTTGCAGCGTTGGGTCCTAGGTTTGAATCCGACTAAGGACAACATCTGCATGGAGTTTGTATGTTCTCCCCGTGTTTGTGTGGATTTCCTCCAGGTTCTCCGGTTTCCTCCCACACTCCAAAGACATACTGATAGGGAACTTAGATTGTGAGCCCCATTGGAGACAGCAAGTGACAATAATGTCTGTAAAGCACTGAGGAATATAGTAACACTATATGGGTGAATAAAATAAAAAAATGAATACAATAAAATGTGGCTTATGTATTGCAAGCATGCTTTCCCTTTAATTAATCTTGTTACATAAATTAGATGTAAAAGTATACTAAAGTCTTTATAATGCAGATAACCACAAAAGGGTCAGTTCCTCCAAAAAACTAAGTTAAATATAATTACATTTTACAAGTATAGCAAATGAGTAAGAATCATAAATGTAAATACTGTATGCAAAACTTGCAAATGTTCATGCTAATGTATGGTAATTACATCTTGAAATTAGGATTTTGTTAGCTTTTCTTCTCCCAACTGCTGATTCTAAAGAAGCCTAATCTATGGATGTGTATTTTTACTTAACAAACCCGCATAAGTACTTCCCAAAGTTAATTCTGAGAGAGGGCTTAGATAATGAACTTGGCTCTATCTGGAAGAAAATGACAGAGTGTGTGTAATTCATGTTATTTCACTACGCGGCGAGCTGGACGCACCCTCTACTCTGCACTCTTTAACTTGACAACAATGAATGCTTTGAGTTTTGAGCCTTTATTACTCAGTGCTTTCCCATAGGCTTTCATGCAGAAGGAATGCCTCACACGCCCTGTTCTCATCTCTATTTTTACATTTTTGCCACTGTACTTTTGACTTTTACAAATATCTGCAACACACAGCAGCAAGAATTTTTACTGCCGGAGTTAAAATGAACTTAGAATATGTAGAGTTTTGATTAGTTGACTTTAGTTAGGTTCATGATCTGAGTCCGGGACTTGTACTCAAAGAGTAACTTCAGAACTACTTGGTAACAAAGCGTAAACTTGTGGTTAACCATAAAAACCAATCAGACTTCAGAAGTCAAGCATTGAAAGTAATTATCAGATTGGTTGCATCGGGGTTGCCACAGGGTTTCATTGCACTGGGATAAACCATTTATGGCTGTGGTGTTCTCTACATCTCCTCTCACTTCCACTTAGGCTGGGGCTACACCTAGACCATTTGTAACACTTTTTATAGATTTTAATCAGAAAATGACCTATTGTTTAAATCATGTTTTTATGAATTTTTAAGTTTTTTTTATTTTCTATGTCTCAATATTTTTTTAAAAAAATTTATATAATCAAGTAATTTTTGCACTGTCCAGTGGACCTAATAATAGTTCATGATTTCCCGTTCTGTTCAGGTAAGGCCAGCTTCACATCTCTATTTAATTTTTCATTCTTCTGAACCGTAAGAAGAACATAAAAGTAAACAATACAAAAAAAAACGCATCCTACATTTTGCATCCATTTTAGCCATTTCTGTCTGGGATTATGAATATTTAAGATGGAAAAAAGTCCTGCCTACAGTACTATTCCTCCCGTCACAAATAACTGATTTCTGATGGAAGTGACGCAAACTGATCATAACTGATGCACAAAGAAAGAAGGATCAGTTATGTTTTAGACTACTTTCACATCTGCATTGTGTTTTGAGATCCGGCACAGGGTCTCAAAACCGCAGCACAATGCTTCAGTTTCATCCCCATTCATTGTCAATGGACCAAAATAGAATAAACCAGAACAGAGTGCACCATTTGTTGCGTTCTCATGCCGGACACAAAATTGCTGCAAGCATGGGGAACTGAAGAAGCCAGATCCGGCACCAAAAACCATGTAGGTCCATAGTGCTGGATCCATTTTGTTTGGACACGGTTTCTTCATTTTCCATATAATACAACCAGATCCATTCGGAGCTGATGCATCCGGTTATATTATTCAAACGGATGCGTATTGCTGTGGTTTTGAGATCCCATGCCGGATCTCAAAACTGAACAGCAAAAACACAGATGTGAAAATAGCCTTAGTGCAAACTGATGTACAATTGATACTTAAAATAACTGATCAGTTTTTTTTCTGTTCTTCTGACAAATCAGAAGAACTGAAAGCTAGACAGTGATGTGAACTTAGCGTAACTTGAACACTAGTCACCTCATTATCGTCACAGGCTGGATTACAATGACAGATATCACCTCTACATGTATAACACAGAATCCATCATTCACAAAAGGTGATATCACAGCTTATCTACTCCCTCATGATCTCTGCAACGGTCACAGAGCATGCCTTAGAAAACTCTTCCATAGAAGTAAATGAGGTTTCCTCCTGTCTATTGGGCCTATAGCTGATCTCAAAGAACAGGAAGTATTGGCTAAAAATGTTTAACATGAAAAAATAATTTTTAAAGGACCTTTAAAAATTTCTTTAATGGTAACTGCTACAGTCTACAGGATTAAATGCAACATAGATAAAAAAAACTCCATGGTGTCCTCAGGGGGACACATTTCGCGCAGATTGCGCTTCATCAAGCCCTAGTGAGGACATTGTCCAGGAGAAATTTTAAAAACAAACTGACCAATGGAGTGGAAAGTAAACTCGATATATCATCGCCCCTCTCCTGCAGCTATCCGCATGGCTAGATGATTTTTTTTATGTAAATAAAAGTTACATTTTATTTTGAATTCCAAGGTGCTGGACCTATTGAAAATTTGTTACTGAAGTCTCTCATGACCCCAGATCCGGGGGATTCATCCGTGCTGCCTTTTTCTTTATATTACGGGAGTGTCTGAATTACGCAAATTTAGGGTGAGCTGTGCAAAAAAAGTTGTTTTTTTTTGTCTTTTCTTAGGATTATATGCAAGTCAATTTTCAGCTTTGGACTACAGCTTTCACTTAATAGTTAAAGCAATTAAAATTGCTACTAACAGTCTAGGTGTAGCCTCAGCCTTAAATCACAACTTCCCAAAATTTTATTTTAAGGTGAATTTTCCAGCTAAGGGGTCTAGATACAAAAGAGAGGATCCCGTGGCATAAATCAAAATGGGGTCCCCTTCTATTTCATTGTAACCTACTTCATATGCCTTTACTGCCTCACATCTCTTTTGTTTTATGGGGGTTTAATATCAATCAGTATCAGATTTGTAGAGTTTTGACACCCGGAACGCGCACCAATCAACTGTTTGAATATCTCACAGAGTTCATCGTGTTCATAGTTCACAGGGTCTAGGCATAGCTCAGTCCCATTCAAGGGAAACATGGACCCTTTTATCTATGCTCAAGTAATTAGGACATGCATTCTGCTGAAGGCACCAGGCAGAGCAACAAATTTGGTTGCACAGTAGATGTCTTTCCCTAGAACCAAAACATCTATTGCTGTTAAATGCACCAAACTGGGTGAACAGATACATCAGGGAACCGCAATAATATGCCATGCCTGTTTGGGTACAAACAATCACACTATTTTTCGCCCAATACAGTACATTGATCATGGGCCTTTGATCAGGGTACCAGCCTTCTGAAGAAAGAAAGAGCGGGACAGCTATCTCAGGACTTTCCTCAGCATCAAACCTTTCTTCTGCCAGGGAGGAGACTGGAGAAGCCAGCCCTATGCCTTGCCTGTATTGTTTTGCACCTGAATTCCTCCAGTAAAGAAGCACAATGGTTAACTGCAGACCCTGACTCCCTGGACTTATTTCCCATTGGGTGCACCACTCCTTACTATCTCTTCCAGAGAGGAATGACACGTTATGACACCTCAATGCAGCATAGCACTGGGGCCACCCCAAACTCAGCCACTACACCTCAATATCACGTCATTTGCCTTGACATCTGCCACAGGGTATAACTGTAGATTGCCAGTGGACCCCAAATGTAATGTAACATATCTGAACAGCAGGGCACATTTTCTGTGCACCCACTGAGGATGGTGTAAATGCATCATTAAAAGCTCTGTCACCCTGTATTTGATGGGTTTTCCTTCTGAGACTTATGATTAGAGACTCTACCGTAACTACATTGTCATATCGGTGCACCCTATTGTATTATACTGCCACCTTTTAAACAGGTTATTTCGTGGAGAGCTGATTTCCATTACTGCTGGTACAGAAGTATAATAATATGTAAATGACCATTAACATTGTTGTGGGTTTGACAGGAGCAGATGACTATGTAGCGAGATACTAACAATAGATATCACATTTACTTTGAATTGCAGGAAATGTATCAGTGAACCAATGAGGTAAGGCCCTAAAACACAACATTTAGTGAACTGCATGAGTCATTTACCAGAACCCCACCTAAATGACACACATGGGAACTAGAATCCTTCCATTCTTCA
This sequence comes from Rhinella marina, assembly GCA_900303285.1. Taxonomy (NCBI): domain Eukaryota; kingdom Metazoa; phylum Chordata; class Amphibia; order Anura; family Bufonidae; genus Rhinella; species Rhinella marina. The sequence continues at coordinate 498,054 of ONZH01005764.1, read as the reverse complement.
AATGCCTTACATAATTAATGGAACTGAGTTTACTCTTCCATAAAAAGTTATCTTGTGAATAGGTTTTAGGATTTACACCACATAGATCTCAAGATAACAAACAGCGTTATCTTAGGCTTATATTACATGCGCAGATAAAGTAGGCAATTGTCAAGAAGGAAGCCTTCCTTCCCGTTAATCACCTGCTCGTAGTGGAGGAGAGTTATGCTATTACATGCAGCAATCTCATCCACAGATAATGCAATTGCTACCCCCCATACTGTATCATTGTTTGCCAGCAGCAGATCGTAATTAGACACCAAGATCTGCCGTCGGCAAACGATAATCTTAGAACTTGCTGAAAGATTCCAATTGCCCGAAGAACAAGTAGTGTTTGCTCGTTCATCGGGTCATCTATGGCAGTATTATACTACCAAATGATCGCTAAAGAGGCTTCCACGAACGCTTGAAAGCAATGATCTGTACCACTATCTGCTAGTGTAATATAAGCCTTAAGTAAAAGTTTTGGGGATCTAAACAAGATTTTTAAAATTTTACTAGTAATGCTAGGTTTACACGGAGCAACTGCTGAGCCAATGATTGGCCATGAATGATAGTATGAATGCTCTCTTCCAATAATCGGCCTGTGTACAGATGCCACAGATTATCCAATGGGCAAAACTTCATTGGACACCTCATTGTTTCTGGGCAGCAGATCATGTTGTGTGAACAGTGATATGCTGCCCAGAAATAATGAATCTGTATGAGGATTAATGGTGGCAGTAACGATCATTCCTAGTGAGGGTTGCAGGGCCTCACTGCACATTACGGTCTTTCACTTGCATATATTATGCATTGGTGAACGTTCCTGTCAGGCTGCTCAGCCATGATGACATATCATACCATCTATTGTACAGCGGTGTAGGGAGTCTCCGATCCCTCACCCCCTCTAGGCAGCTCTGCAAATAGTGACAACCAGTCCTGCACACCTTATAGGACAGGATGCTGGCAGCCATCTGAAATCAATCCCGGAGAACCCCTTTATGTGTCATGTTTTGTTTAATATAAACCTTTCAGAAAACCTTATATAATTGTCTGTAACATGTTCATAATATATAGCCACAAATAATGACCATGGCTGGAGATTAATACATTAAATTTTACAAAGAAACTGCAGACCAATGGGGCAATATCTAGAGATGAGCGAATCGAATCCAATGAATTGAATCCAAGTGGAATTTGATCCGAATTTTTGGACAAATTCGATTCGCGAATCGATTTAACCTGAAATACTGTAAAAAACAAAAATAAAATAAAATACTTATCTCCTCCATCTCACCCAAAATCCTGTTTGTGGTAACGTATGATGTCACCACTCTGTCCGGGGTGACAACGTCATCTTGGGCTGCCCAAGATTTTGCGCAAGATCTTCAGGTAAGATGGCGGTGGCCAGCCCGTTGCGAGCAAATGGAGGCAGCAATTATGATTTAATTTTTTTCTGTTAATTTTACATTGTATTATTACTCTCAGATGCCACGATCATGTATGAACGCGGCATCTGAGGGGGTACAATGATAGGGAGCTGATTTTTTTTCAGCCATTCACTTGTGACCAGCAGGGTCATTCCCTGAAATGCAACTTTTATGGATCATGTATTATGATGTGAATGTTTCCTTTAAGGATGATATTGAAGCCTACAGTGACACCGGAATTTAAACTGGGTATTGATTTTAAGAAGTGATATCAAATATTACTTTTATGGGTTTTTTTTTTAATTAGGGAAAATTTTTATAGAAATTATAGGACACAGTAAAAGTTCCTTCAACAGCATACCAACAATAAAGTGACTAGTTAAGGGCGTGCTCATTGACTCTGACCTACGGCGGCAAAACCTTCCATTACAAAACACTGTCCATAATTAGTGCCTGTTGCAACATCTACCATAACTACTGACAGCATGCCCTTCTATGGATATGGATAGATTTTATCTTTTGTAGGACCTGCATCACCCCATGTAAGGGATTAGAGCCACCTTTAAAAACTTCATCATGGACGTTTTAACTATACCAATAAAAAAAATTCTTCAGCTATAATTTATGCATTAACATTTAAAAGGTCAATCTCCTCTGGTTTCAGGGGCATAGTGTAAAATAAAATGAAAAAGCATTATAAAGACAATCCCATTTCATGCTGGTGGAAGATTATCATAGCCATGTCCTCTTGAACTTGGAGAAGGTTCTTCTTACTTTGCTTTCTTTTATATCGTCTTAATAAAATCAAGATTTGAGGGGAGGGGGAGAATCTTTGATTAGCCGGATTACATTTACTTCCCTTTTTCTTCGTTACTTAAGAATCAGTCCAGAAAGTGAATGTCTTCAGTCTCCTTTTTTTGTTATAGCAACCAGGAAACAAAGAGGTGGTTTGTCTTGTGGGATGGGAACGTTGTAAATGATTTATATACTCGCTGTGCAATCTGTGCCTTCTAATTTTATCTGGATGATGAAATGAAACTCGAAACATCTCGGTTTGATAGACTTTGATTGTGTGTCACTATGGGTGATTTGGGCAAACAGACTGAAACAAAGCAATAAGCGGACAAGGCTTGGCAAGATGCTTTGGCAAAGTACAATATAAAACAAGGGTTACTTAATAGATGCGCGTCCTTAATTGTCATTGTTTAATGCAGGGGAGTCCGTGAGATTCGAGATGAGCAATGCAAGTGTATCCTACAGTGAAATCTGTCTAGACACAACAAATATTTCACATGTGGCAAAACACTATAAATCAAATGTGAGCTTTTAGCTAAAACAGCTATTTTTTTCTCACAACTTAAACAAAAATGCTAACTCAGCAATTTGACTGCAAATAAAAATGATATTAATTTCAAATCTACTGAAGAACAATTTCTCCATTACATAACTTTGAGACCAGTTGCTGCCTTTGGAAAGCCATAATTATTGTATAAATTATATTCTAAAAAAATTATATATATATTATATATATATATCAAAATAAGAATGCTTTTAAAATAGAAGTGTTAATAGTTTATTTTTACCAATTCTTTATCTTTCTTCATCTTAAGAGATGTGGATGTAGGCTTGCCCAGATCCTTAAGAGACATGGATGTAGGCTTGCTCAGATCCTTAAGATATGTGGATGTAGGCTTCCTCAGATCCTTAAGAGATGTGGATGTAGGCTTGCTCAGATCCTTAAGAGACATGGATGTAGGTTTGCTTAGATCCTTAAGAGACATGGATGTAGGCTAGATCCTTAAGAGACATGGATGTAGGTTTGCTTAGATCCTTAAGAGACATGGATGTAGGCTTGCTCTAAAACTTTATGTTCATGTAATCCTAGACAGACTGGATAATGTTGACATCAGAGCTCTGTGGGGGCCATATCATCATTTCCAGGTCTCCTTGTTCTTCTTTATGCTAAAGGTAGTTCCTCATGTTGTCATTGTCTGAATGTTTGAGGATGTTGCCTCTATTTTTGCACAAAGAAATATCTCCCAAAAAGCCGTATCTCCCATCTCACTAGGGCTACCTATCGAAAGTGGCTCCCTATGAGTCAAGAACCGACTTTCCAACAAGCCTTAGGATTTGACAAGGGAGTATAGGCAAGCTAGATAACCCCCTTATAGTATGGGGTAGGACTCTTGCTGACCCAGTGCAATGCCTTGTATGCAGCTTAGGCATGGAAAACACTTCTATTTTTAAAAGCATTCTTACTTTTCACTATTTTTCCACACCTGCCAAAATATTTTGCACAGTACTCTCTCTCTTTCTCTCTCTCTCTCTCTCTCTCTCTATATATATATATATATATATATATATATATATATATATATATATATGTAGTGCTGAGGGATTGGTTGGAGGGTAGGGTGACCATCTTATCCTATCTGCACATACAGACATAATGGACCCCTCCTTTTATTAGTTAAAGAAGAGAACTGCTGCAAAATAGAAATGAGACCAATGATCAACTAATCACCATGGGTGTGGCTTCTCAATCCACTAATTGTGAAGTGTTATCACTGGGAGAAGCCACATGTGACCACACATTTCCACATCAGTGGCCACAAACATATTGGTTTTGTTGCATTTTTGCAAAATGTGACAGTAGGAAGTAGGATGTAGTGCCACATTGGTTTTCACCTTTGGATTAGTTTCATACAAATGAAGTATACTCTCTCACTTGGCAGCTCAATCAAAAGTTCGCAGTTGATCAAAACTAATCTAAAATTGACAATTAGTTTGACTCCACCTCCTGTTATCAGTTTAAGAAAAAATTACTGCAACGACTGAAAAAATATCTTCATAATTAAAAGAAAGATAATTACTAGAGATGAGCGAAATTCTCTAAAATTTGATTTAGCTGCTTCACAAAAAATTTTCTTCTTGACAAATTACTTTGTCATGAAGTGCATTTCTTTCTAAGGGGCGGGGGCAATGATGGGGAACAGCGAAGTTGCAGCCCCCTGTCCTCATCGCTGATGGTGGCATCTTAGATGACCATAGAGGGCTGTCAGGGGTTAATCTGTTAAAAAAAAAAAAATTAAAATACTCACCTTATCCATTTACTCGGGAAGAGTCCGCCACGTCCATCTTGATGGCAGATTCAGTGAGAAACCTTGTGCGGTGTGTGATGACATCATCACCCTCGCCGGCGTGGTGATGTCATACGTCACTGTGCACAAGATTTCTCATGGGTTCTTCAATCAAGATGGCCAAGGCAGACTCTTTGCATGCAAATGGATGAGGTAAGTATGATTTTTTTTTACCACCATTTTAGGGAAAATTGATTCATTATTACAAAGCACAAGTAAATTCGGCTTCACGGCAAATCACATTTTACCTGAAATTTGGACTGAAGTCTACTTCCTGAACTTTGATTTGCTCAACACTAATAATTACCAAATCTTTGCTTCTATAAATTCTGAGTTTCTAATAAAAGACTAAAAATCTTTAAAGGCTATTCTACGGGATTTTGCTAGAGCATGCCATAACCTTGCGAGCTGTGGGAAACTACTTTCTGGGACCCTGTAGATTCCAAACAAAGCAGTTGAAATTCCCTTATCTACCTGCAATTGAATAGTGTTTTGATAGATTTTCACGCTCATAGTAGAACAGGTGACCATGGTCGGAGATAAATCATGGTTGGACAGGAACAGCACTGAACAGAGAAAAATGAGGGCCTCTATATTTTCAGGATCAGTAGGGGTCCCAGCGGTCAGACTCCATCGATCAGAAAGCGATGGCAAGTTCCAATGGGGAGAAAAACCCTTTAAGTAATTTGTACAATTTTCTGCAAAGTAGCTTGACTCAAGAATTTTATAATAAAGGCTAAGAAACAACATGACAATGTCAATATACAAAAAGAAAACAGAAACTGGAAAAAGAATTTCTCAATTGTAGTGAATTTGTTGAATAGCACATCTCCCGCAGGCTTCCTAGAAGAAAATTTGAAATATTTATCTAATCTGATTTAGCAGAAGAGTTTGAGTCATAGCTATAAGCTAGTGATTCCCACATACTGAATGCATTTAAGTAGAAATTCCCAGAAGTCTGATCTGTGAAGAATCGAGGACCAAGATCCATTGTTAGAGCGCACTGCTAAATAAACGTGTTTAACAGAATAAAGACAAGTCCTGACAGAAGAGCAAAGCTATTTATGGAGGATAAAGAAGATCTGCATATACCATGGGGTGGATGAGTCACTTTCTGATGCTCGATTTAAGTCCTTAAGATACACCAGTTCTTTTTTTTTCTTTCTAACTTAAAACACATGTACTGTAGGTGCAGACTGTCATCCGCGAACAGCTCCCAGATTCTTAATGATGGCTATAAATATAACCGCATGTTGAGGTGTGAAAGTGTCATCTGGAGTATAAAAATCCTGTGAAAGTGAAATACATCTAGTCTTCTACATCTCTTTACTCTTGTAAGGTGCCTAATACCAAAGTGCCTAGTAGAGATCAGTGAATCAATTTTAAACAATTCCAACTCGTTACAAATTTTCCCAAAAATTAGGATTCTAGCAAAGCCAAAACTTTTGTGATTCCTTTTGGACAAATCTCTCAAAATGTTGGTCACCATTTTACAGGTCAAAAGTCAGAGAAGAAGATATCTGCTACGAAAAAGGGATATTTTGGGATTGGTTTTAAATTTTAAATAAAATTTACAGTGTAGTGCGCTTTTAAACAACTTGTTTCTTACCACCAGCTTCCATCTGTTGATCCCTAAGTCATATATGACGTTAACACATTGACATTACTAATGATGTCTTGGCATTAAAGAGCTTGAAAGGGGTTGGATATGCTCGTAGGAGTGCACGTGGAATCACACACGACTTTTCAGGGCAACCTCTGTACAAAAAATGAACTCACATTGGTCTCTGTCTGCCATTGAGCTCATAATCTAATTTCCCTATCGCGCACATAAATACGTACTGGAGAAGAGCAATTCGAATCTACATGAATCAAATTCATCATGAATTTTGAAAATTATTCTAATTTTGGTGAATCAGAAACTTTTGCGATAAATTCCACACAATTCACTCAAAATAAGAGTCACCATTTTACAGATCCAAAGACAGAAAAGAAGACCCCTGCCACCAAAAAGGGAAAATTTTCTGACCATTTTTTAATTTGAGAGAAAATGACCTTGTTTAAATCACGTTTTTATGTTTAACATATTGTTAATGATTTTTTATTTTTCATTTCCAAGGCAATATGTAGATTTAAAGGGTTATTCTCATTTTAGACAATGGGGGCATATCGCTAGGATATGCCCCCATTGTCTTATAGGTGCGGGTCCCACCGCTGGGACCCACACCTATATCCAGACCGGAGCCCCCGAACTGAATGAGGGCGCACTGCGCATGCGCAGCCGCCCCCCATTCATTTCTATGGGGCCGCCGAAAATAGCCGAGCTACTTCTGTCGGCTCCATAGAAATGAATGGGAGCGCACCGCGCATGCACGGCCCGGCTCCCATTCATTTCTATGAGCGGCGCGGGGAGCTGCACCTGGTGGTGGCCGGACCCCCGGAAACCTGGGGTCCTCCAGGAGCAGCGCTCCCCGCTTCGTTATGGATATAGGTGCGGGTCCCAGCGGTGGGACCCGCACCTATAAGACAATGGGGGCATATCCTAGCGATATGCCCCCATTGTCTAAGATGAGAATAACCCTTTAAAAGGGTTTTCTGAGATAATTTTACTGATGACCTATATTTTGGATAGCTCATCAATATCTAATCGGTGGGGGTCCAACAACCTAGATCAGCTGTTTGAGAAGGCACTGGCGGTAGCGCAGCGGCCTTTTCCCTGCTCACCAAGCATAACACCATCCATTTGATCACCATCTTGGTATTGCATCTCAGCCCCATTCACTTCAATAGGGCTGAGCTGCAACTAAGCCATGTGACCAATGACGTCATATCTCCTAGGGAAAGCTGCATGAAGGCTGCGGTGCTACTGCGAGTGCCAGTGCCTTCTCAAACAGGTGATCATGGGGGTCCCGGGTATTGGACCTCCACCAATCAGATACTGATGACCTATCCTATGGACAGGTCATAAGTAACAACATCTTGGAAAATCCCTTTAAACAAAAACCATAAAAGCCTGCAGTTTTTGCACTGGTCACTAATAATAGCCGCCACTTCTGTACCTGCCTGTATTAAAATAACACTTCTGTGTATAGATAAGACAGGACCCACCATTCAAAATAGGTGACTGTCAGATCTTATCTATTCTTTCCTTGTACAATGACCTCTGCACAGGTCACAGAGCATGCCCAGAAAACTTTCCCATAGTAGTCAAAGAGGTCCCCTTCAGACCACTGTGTCTATGGCTCATGGGACTGGCATAAAGCAATTGTCATAATGCTTTCTAAATGCTGTTAAGAACAGCTCAGGCAAGATGGCCGCCCCATAATCATGTTCAGCAATTGGGATACTTTTGATTTGGACCAAATGTATTCAGACCAAATTGAATCTGACAGATGATTTGACTAACTCTGAAGTGAAGGAGTATTAATGACATTACGAAAGATACCAAAACCAGGGACAGACATACCCTTCTTCTTGCTGTTTGGGTAGCTGCACAGGGGTGTGAAGGTCATACCAGAATTAAAAAATGGCCACTGAGTTTCCCTCACTTAAAAATTACTTGTGAAATTTGATCCTCAGGGCCACTGATGGGTTCAGATCCACTAGGCCGCAGGGGCCCTCTACTGTCTATGTCTACTCCTGGCCAAAACATTAGAATATATGAACTCTATGTAAAAGAACACAAAACCCAGACCCCAATGTTGCATAACAACTGTGCCATCTCGCACATAACTAAACTGATGGCTAGGACACACAATTTCTTTTAGTGTAGACCTCAATTATTTAAGGATTTTATTTTAAATGGCAGGGAACAGTGTTCTAAAAATTAGATTTTAGCCACGAAAACCACAAACTTTTGGGGTAAAATGTAATAGAGTTGTGTTTGTCTAACAGCCATTCTTGGCATCCTGCCCACCTAAGAATAGGTTCCAATTCCCTCATTGCAGCGCCACAGTTTTCATGTTGATCTCTTATTTATTTAGACAGCCATAAATGTTAAGCTATGTCCTTGTGAATGTGTACTGTCTTTCCAGTTTATTATCCATGGAGAACGGGATTTATTTGGAGACACAGATACCTCTTTTATTCTCTAGAAGTTACTTAGGCTAAACAACCGGATTACTATGGAATTTCATGGTAATTTGTTCCAGTGAGCCATAGCAATTAATTAGAATCATATTACAATACATGATAAATAATAATCTTTTTATTTTAGATATGTTTTATATTTTTGTTTAATAAAATCATTTCATTATCATTACTCAAACATACAGTATATGGGAGTATAGAAATAGTGGCATAGATATGTGCTGATTAAAAATCTTTATCTATTTTTACCTAACACTGAACTGCAGTCTTCATACAATATTTTGCTAGCAGCACAAAATTAACTCATTCACAAAATACTGTATATATTACCTGAAAACAAAAAAATAATACATTTATATAACCCTACAATTAAGTCTATGTTGTGTGACAGACCAAGTGGAGAAGTTGTGGATGGAGTCCACAATTCTCCTTGACTTTTAGCCTCATCTGTTGGCTACAATAGATCCAGCCTATGTTGAACATTGACTTATAGCTGGGATCAGCAACCTTTGGCAATCCAACTGCTATGAAATTACAACTCCCAGCATGCACACTTAATTGGCTGTTCTTGTAAGTCCCATAGAAGTGAAAGGAGGATTCTGGGAGTTGTAGCTTCACAACAGCTGGAGGTTCCTGATCCCTGACATATAGGATAGCTACCTTACATCTTGTGGCATTAGAGGCAGAACTTGTTAAGAGCTCATTTTCATCCCTTTCTTCCCAGAATTCCAAAGGAGAGTTGCCTGACCTAAGACTCCTTGTGCTGTTAAGGCACTCTCCATAAGGAGATATAGTATCCCCCAAACCCTGACTTAGGCCTTTCATCCAGTTAAGCTAGTACTCTCTGCTCTACACTGATCAGGGGCAATCAGCTTAAAACAGCTGTCTGAGATGCTGGCTTATTTATTATCCAAGGCTTGTAGGATGGCCACTTTACATCTGGTGGCATTAGAGGCAAAGCTCATTTAAATACTCTCTAGTCACATCTATCTGAAGCAACCAGGGAGTTCATTTAAAAAAAGAAACAGAGATACTTCTATGCATTAGGTTTTGGTTAAAACCTGGTAATCGGTCCTAGATTACCGGAGTTTGGGGAGAGAAGGGTGAGCTCCCAACTCCACTTAGTCCATTTATCAGGGGTTGGAGCAGTTGCTCTGAACATGTTATAGCGCAGACCAATGTACAGTGGTCCCTCTAGTTACAATATTAATTGGTTCCAGGACAACCATTGTATGTTGAAACCATTGTAAAATTAGTAATTGGTTCCAAAGCCCCAAAATGTCATCCAAGATAAGAGAAAATGAAGATTTAAGAAAAATAAGCAGATAACTAAAACAGATTAGACAAAAAAGTCTTTACATATAACAGTCGGGAATAACTAACAACTAATCCAGTTATTTTACCAGAGAAGTGGTTGGATCTGAGTCTGAGACATTGTATGTTAAGTCTGGTTTCAACTTACGATGGGTCAGAAAAGACCATTGTATGTTGAAAATATTGTATCCTGAGGCCATTGTATCTTGAGGGATCACTGTATATCATGTTGTACGGACTACTTTGTTGATGTTTTGCATTTGGTGACAGGTAGTAGACAGGCACTGTGTCAGTTAGGACTATTCATGTCTAGTTAGTGCTGGAGAGGCACAAGTATTTCTTTTACTTGATTGTTTTTTTTAACCTGACAATGAAACTTGCTGTGGTCAGTTTCAACCAAGCCACTGTGTGAACTGCCACATTATTATGTCCACCGACGGTCCCCATCCATCTGTGAATGTGATACACAGCCAACACAGTCTGCTAGAACTGAAATTCTACAGGAAATAGGGGGAAAAAGGAGAATTTTTTTCCTATTCTTGAAATGAAAACTTGTATAAAAAAGTCCTTTAAAATAGAGTTTAATTCTTATCTAATAGCAAACAGCATTGATGGTTATAATTAATCTAATGTTGTATAATTGATCTGAGAAGGGTTGAACCTGTGTCTTTTTTTCCTCCTATGTAACTATAGAAATCCTGTACAGGATAAAGAGATTAATTTTATCTCTTCCATCTATTGGCTGGTAAATGGCTGAAGGGTGGGGCTTACCTAATGGAAAGGGCTTTGTCATCTAGTCATCCTATTGTAGACAGAACAGCCCTTGTCTTACAGTCAGATGCAGCATTGATCTCCTTGGATACATTGAAAATAATTCTTCCTGTATTTCTCATTTATAATTCTAAATAAGAGACTAACTAGGTGTTATGCAAGCAGGTGTGCACCCACTGTGCCACTGACCGGCTTTACGCTGGAGGGGCGTGACTAAGCAACTATCTGGTCTTCGTTTGAGCCTCTGATGGTGAGGATAGGCTTGGGCCATTAGGGTAGTTGCCAGCTGCCAGGTGCAGGGTCCAGTACACAAAAAAGCAGAAAATCCAAAAACACCTTCACACTAGGAACTAGACAAGCTAGTGACCAAGAGTTGCTTAGGCACCTTCCTGTGGCAGGAAGCGCCTTTAAATACTTCCTGCAATCCAGCCATAGGCTGGGGAGATAGAGGGCGTGTACGTGCTGCCTCATAAGGGAGGAGAGACACACCCATGCTAACAAACAGTACAGGACTCAATCAGGAAGTAAGCTCTGGCATGGAGCACAGATACAACAGTTAAACTACCTGTTGCCCACGCTTGTCAGCACGGTGCATGGCAGCAGGAGGGAAAGAGAGCCTTGTGCCTGTGCCCGTGGGTAGGGGTAGTAGCACTGGCATGGACCACTGGGCTAACACTAGGTCCAAGGAGAGAAGGAAATAAAAAAGGAAATTTCGGGATTGTTTTCATCTCCTTTGTGTAGTTACTGTGTTAGTGTTCCTAAAGCCAATATCTAGGCAAAAATATGAAGAAAGTTTTTGCTTAGTGATAGGTCAATCAACCCCCAGGACCCTCTCTCCATATTTAGGGTCTGACTGGCCATAGACCCTACATCGAAGTCTCATGGCCACTGGTCAGGTAGATAAAGATCCAATCCTCTCAGCATTAATTATTGTGGGAGCATCAGGTACTTATAAGCCTGACCAACGGCCATAGGTGCCTTCCTGAAGGCAACTGTATCACTGTCATCAGAATGGTGATACAGCTGAATACTGTGGTAAGGGCAATAATATTTAGTGCTGCACTGTGGTATTTGGTCCTACTGGGGCGGTATTTTGTGCTGCGCTGTGGTATTTGGTTCTGCTGGGGTGGTATTTTGTTCTGTACTATGGCATTTCTGGTCCCACCTACTTCTGTTGTCCCTGCCTACTTATGCTGGCCCTATTTACTTGTGTTTCCCCACCTTCTTTCAATTTGGACCTTCTGACAACATGAGGCCACTTTTAGTTTTTTTCCAGGTTTACTTAAGTTCCCAGCTCATATTACTTACCTAGGATTCTGGTATCTGGATATATCTTGTACAGAGATGATGCTTTCTATAGATGAGAAATCATAGCACTAATTCCACAAATGATGGAATGACACATCATTTTAATTTTTGTCCAGAGATTAACAATAATTAATAATAAGACAGATGGCTGTCTACAAGTACATTTCAGGCGTAATTAAACTGATATGAAAAAAACGCACCATTATTTTGACTCATCGTTCCTTCAAAACATTGGGCAATTCAGCTTTGTTTCTTGAGCGTTTGTCTCTCATGATCCTAATGATCCTGTTTCTATGATTAAGGACAAGGCTTCAGGCTGAACGATCCAAGATATCAGCCTTCATGTTCTCAATGTATTCTTTCAAGTGAGCAATGTAACATGTTGGCTGGCAGATAAAACTGTGCTTTCCTTAAATGCTCTCTGAATGTACTCTTGGCATCAAATAATCCACATTAAGGATACTGCTATTGCAATGCATATGTCATATAACTAAGAGAAGCTCTTGTACTCTTGTAAAGTATGAAAGATAAACAATACCATGGCCTGAACCCTCAGAATCAACCCAATCAAAGGTGCACCTAGCCTTTCTGCTGCCTGAGGCGATAACTGAAACGGCAAACACCCCCCCCCCATGCCGATTTTCTTAACCTAACCCCTTCCCTTTAGCCCATGGCCCTTTGGTTGTCCCCCTCTTGCCCCTACCTGGTGCTCCCTGAGGTGATTGCCTCACCTGGCCTCATTGGTGGTGCACCCCTGAACCCAATTTATAACCAGAGTTACCCTTCTGTAGGCAGTACTCTATTGAGGTTCGTGTCCTTCATTGGTCAAGAGCGGGGAACTGGATGGGTGGGTGAGATGCCTTCAATGCTGCTTAGAAGGGTTCTTTTTCTCAATGCATGGAAACTTATTTTTCAGGCAATGCCCCATGGTAAAAAAAATATGCAAATTAGCTCATATCAGCCAGAGACACTCATTTGTAGACAGCGCTGTTTTGGGGTTACTGCCCCCACACCCTCCCCATCACTACAGAACAGGAACTGGTTGGCTAAGCTGAGTTTAATGACTCATTTAAACTATTCAATTCTCAGTCAGATTACTGGGAACGAACGTTCATACGAATATTCGTTTCTGATCATCCGCTAATGCAAAGGTGCCATAGAACACCAGAGGAGCTACCAAATTGTTTATCGAATGTAATGATCTCTGGTGCAGACACCTCAATCATAATTGAGATTTAAGACAATGGCCCAGATTTAATATTGTGTCTGCACCAAAAATCTGCCCCCAAAAAAGTGGCACAATTGGCACAATTTGGTGCATCTCGGATTTCTCAGCCACTCAGCAAGGGATGGGGTTTACTCAATACGGTGGGGTTATCCGTAAACGGGAAGGGACTTTTGTGAAAAAATTGTGACACTATTCTCACATCTGTCTGAAAATAAGACAACCTTTACTTGATATAGAGTCATTGAAAAGTGTCTATCTCAGCACTAGATTTATCATCCAGCCTTAGCCCCTAGGATAAATCTGGTGCAGGTCTAGACCGCCTGTCTAAACTTAGTCATCTTCAGGATTAGTAAACCTAGGCCAACTAGGGGCAGACTGGGAACTTAAAGTGGCCCTGGAAAAAATACTGAAAGTAGCCCCATTTAGTAGTCAGGTCCAAATTGATGGAAGGCGGAGTCAGCAATACCATATTGTGGCATATTATGCCACCCCAACAGAGCCAAATACCACAGTCCATCACAAAATACTGCCAGCAGCACAAAATACATCCCCAAAAACTTCCACTGGCTGGCTGTGAGGAGGGCCCAGGCGACCCCCTGGGCATCGGCCCACTGGGAAATTTCCCTGTAAGGTCTATAGCCAATCCGCCCCTGGGGGCCAACATATACCAGAATATTTTTTGTGAAATTGGTAGCCTGTGTACTATGACTTGTCAACCTAATGCCACAGTCGCTAGCATTGGTTTATAAGCACTGCAACAATTTTGCCTATGGAAATAGAAAGTAGATGAATGTTTTCCAGTCTTCCAACCACATTTAGTCACTTAAAATATTTTGGGGGTCATTTATTAAGACCGGTGTTTTAGATGTCGGTCTTAATAAACCACTAAGTCCACTGTGGATTCGCCAAAGTTAGGAAGAGTTGATGGTCTCTCCATAACTTTGGCGCATCCAGCACAAGTTCTAAATGTAAGACAGCTTCCGAGCTGCCTTATGTCTAGACCATTTTCTATGCTTAAAACAGGCGAAGAAAATCGTGAATGAGATGGGTCTGATGGCCCGTCCCCTTCCCTGCCCACAATTTTAGAACTGGCGTCAGCGGGGCAAAGTTGAAGATGGCATCGCAACTGATCATTGCTCCACCATCTGCGCCTGAAATACACCTAAGGCTACTTTCACACTAGCGTTTTAAAATTCCGGTATTGAGTTCCGTCATAGGGGCTCAATACCGGAATAAAACGCTTCAGTTTTGTCCCCATTCATTGTCAATGGGGACAAAACTGAACTGAAGACAACGGAATGCTCCTGAAAGCATTCCGTTCCGTCTTCAGACCGGAGAACAAACCGCAGCATGCTGCGGTTTGCTCTCCGGTCCAGGCATCCGCACCAAGACGGATCCGGAATGACCCCCAATGCAAGTCAATGGGGGTGGATCCGTCTGGTGTGACCATAATGGTAACCGGATCCGCCCTCCATTGACTTTCAATGGAGTCCATTACGGATCTGGGTACACATAGACACATACAGACATAAACATACACACACATAAAGACATACAAACACACATACATACTTACATGCTCCCCGGCAGGTCTTCGGAGCGTCAGGACGGCTCACACAGGTCACGATTCCCCACAGCGCCCTCAGAGGGCGCTGTGGGGAATCGTGACCTGTGTGAGCCGTCCTGACGCTCCGAAGACCTGCCGGGGAGCATGTAAGTATGTATGTGTGTTTGTATGTCTATATGTGTGTGTATGTTTATGTGTATGTATATGTATGTACTGTGTGACATGTGTGGGGCCGGAGCGCGGTTCCGGCTCCACACATGTCACTGCGGCAGGCCTGATCCGGCAGCACCCTTCACCTGCCGGATCAGGCCTGCCGCCAGTGTGAAAGTAGCCTAATTTAGGCATATAAACTGACATTATTTATTAAGATTAGTATTGAGCGAATTGAAGTCCACAAAGTGGATTTCAATACGAATTTTACGGAAAATTTGATTCTCTGCGAAGCCGAATTTCCTTGTGTTTTGAGGTAGCAAATCGATTTTTCCATGAATGGCGCTAATAAATTTGAAAAAAACCCATACTTACCTCCTCCATTTGAACATGAAGAGCAAACTGCCACCATCTTGATTGAAGATCTCACACAAAATCCCATGCGTGGTGACGTCACCACGCCAGGTGATGTTATGATGTGATGATGTCATACCAGGCCACGCAAGATTTTGTACTAGATCTTCAATCAAGATGGCGGTGGCCAGCTCTTCGCAATGAAACGGAGGAGGTAAGTAAGATTACTTTTTTAAATTTTGCACTGTATTATTACTGTAAGATGCCGCGATCAGTTATGAATGACACATCTGAGGGGTACATTGATGGGTGGCGGTGCAATCGCTGTTCACTGTAATTGCACCCACTACTTACAAAGAAATGCGCTTTGTGACAAAATAAATTGTCACGAAGCACATTTATTGTAAAATTCAGCTAAGCAGCCGAATCAAATTTTTCAGTACTTCGCTCATCTCTATATGATGAAAGTTGTATTGCAAAATGTAAGTTTCTGGGCAGAGGAAATGTCATCATTACGTGAGGTCCAAGTTCACTGTGATCCTTTAACCCTAGAACAGGCGCGGGTTTTCCTTTACACTGCTTCCTCTGTTCATTGAACATTTACCATTTGATACCATTTAAACTATTGTGGTACTCAACATCCGATACAAATACCTTATTTTCCCATAAAAATAGTCTATAAATTATTGATGAAAAGTACTAAATAAATATGTTCAACTTGTATCTTTTACATAGCAATCATCCATTAAGGAAAAGGGAAAATAAATACTATATGTTCACATTCTATTAAATGTAAACTCTGCTTGTTTAAGTAGAAGTATGAAAGTTGGGATATATTGCTGCATTTAATAGAGATGGGGAAAACATTTTGTTAGGTTCTACTTGAGGGAAAAATAAAGCTACTTGACTGGTTTGGCAAAAGTTGTGTGCCTCAAATCACACAACTTTTTAGAAGAGTCAATGTTAAAGGGGTTATCCGAGACTATAAAAAGCTCCCCCATATGCCAAGAACCTCACATTGAATCTATTTACCCCGTTCCCTGCACCGCTCCTGGTCCCCGCACCGCTAGTGCAGCTTCTCCTCGTGCGTGGATCAAAACATCCGGTGTCGGAGGGGAGCAGCCAATGGCAGGCAGAGATGGGGACAAGCCTCCCTAGCGTCATCCGCGATGCTAGGGAGGCTCATCCCGATCACCGCCTGCCATTGGCTGCTCCCCCCCCCCAACACCGGATGTTTTCATCCGCGTACGAGTAGAAGCAGAAGCGGCTGTACGGGGACAAAGAGCGGCTCAGGGAGTGGGGAGCCAAGTAAGTATATTCATTGTGAGGGGTCCTGCAAATGGGGGAGCTTTTTATAGTCTCAGATAACCCCTTTAAAGAGGACCTCTCACCTCTCCTGACATGTCTGTTTTAGTAATTACTAGAGATGAACGAATCATTAAAAAAATTATTCGCCTAACATTCGCCGAACTTTTCCTAAGATTCGTATATTCGACGAATAGATTTGTTGCATTTGGTTACAAAATATACGTTATTATGTGCTATTAGCGAACATTCACGCACTAATAACAAATGTACATTTAAAAAATGTACGCAACTTCTTAGAAGACATGAGCGTAGAAAGAGAGTACGAATCCTCAGCGTACTATTGTCTACGAGATTATGTAATACGCAGGCACACATGACGAGAGGCCGCGCGTGCACTCCTCAGAGGCAGAGCGAATATTCGAAAATGGCATCCAGGCAATCCTCATCATTTAGCTCTGCTGCACAGCTGAAATACATAGTCCAGCTGATGGACCAGCAGGATTACGATGGCACACACCGCCACCCAAATCAGCATAAAAAGGAGGTGATCCAGCAGGCGACCCAAGGCTTGCGCCATCGTTTCGACACCTTGCGGACCCCGGGCCAGATCCAGCGTAAATGGTCAGATCTGAAATCTCCCTCAGAGGCAGTGTGTATATTTGAGGAGAACAAGTAAGGTGCTGTCTATCCGGCTATGGGCATAGTACAACCATGCACCATACTATAAAGTGAATATGAAGACACATTGCGGTACCTGTAAAGAAATACACACAAAGGGCAACATACTTGAAAACGTTGCTGAAAGGTAAAAACATTAGTGCAAACAATCCAGTGCAAACAATATAGTGCAAATACATTATAGGTATAATGTAAACATTTTAAATATCACCTACCTAGTATGCTCACGGACACGTTTATAAAAACACACGCCAACTAGTGCTCACCCTTCAGGTTAAGTCCTTGTTGTGGCTCCCATAAAAGCTGCAGGATCCTTAGGCCAGCAGGTCCTCTTCACTGCTGCTGGAGCTAAAAGACATGAGAGGGTGCTCCTGCCTCATGAAAGCAACACTGGCTGCAGCAGCAGACCCCCACCGACCTCTCAGGGATGGTCTTGGTAGTGACCAGGCGGTCAGACTGGCAAGGGCCGTGGCAACTTGGGCCTTGCCCATTACCCTGTAGTGGCCAGATCCTCCTGCCAGCATACAAGGTGACAGAATCTCCGGCTGTAAGAGCTCTGGTAACGGTCTTCCGCGAGCGGCGGACTGTGCGGCCTGCACCTGCCATGGCAGTTGGTACTGTACCACCGATGGCTGGTACTCGAAACTGTTGGTAGTCATCTGTCCCACATGAAGGATCAGCAGCGGTGGCAAATCTGGTATCAGGGGTTCCAGCTGAGCTTGTGATTTCTCCTCAGATTGCAGAGTCCCATCATTGGTTTAATGGGAACACCGAGCCTCTTCTGCGGCCTGGGCCTCCTCACTCCAGTCTTCTGGGGGCGCTGCAGCAGTAGCTGGTCGCTTAAGGAGTTTCACCCCAGTAGCAAAGGGGCCTTGTAGGCTCTTCATGGGGGTATACTCCACGTAATCCCCTGCATGGAGATTGTGGCGGACGGGCGGAAGATATGTTCGCTTTACAGAACGGTGGTTTATGTATAATTCTCCTCATCGCCGATAAAACCTAATCCCCGTTCCACACTGAACCAAATAACCGTACCCCTTCGGCACTCCAGCTTGGGGTCACCGGACCGTGGGTGCTCCAAAACCTGCACAACCCACTCCTCTACCAACTTTTTTATTCCCCATTCGATTCGCTCATCTCTAGTAATTACCTGCATTCCCCATGAAATAACAGTTCTGGAGATTATATTCTTACGTCTCTATAAAAAGCCATTACTTTATTATCCCTACTAGAAGTTTTTGTAGGGATTGTAAGCAGTCTTCAATATAGATCTATCTGGGTGTTGCCAATTGTGGGTGTGTCCCTGCACAGTCTGACTGATTGGATGATACCAGACTGTGTAGGGACACACCTTCAACTGGTAACACCCAGATGGACCTTTATTGCAGACTGCTGGCATTTCTTTCATAAACATCTAGCAGGAATAACAGAGGAAGGCACAACAATGAAAGAAATGATGCTTGGAAATTGTTACTGCATGGGGATTGCAAATAGTAACTAAAATAGACATGTCTGGAGAGGTGACAGCTCCTCTTTAAATGATAAAATTGCAGCCCCTTCTAGGAGCATTTGCTAAAATCTGATTTATACAGTTATACTGTCTTCATTTTTTTTTCTCTGCTCCTCCTACTGGTGGCTGCAGGCAGACAGAATTTTAGATATATTTTTTAAATAAACAATAAAATTTATTAATTTTTAAACTAAAAACAAAAGTATATATTTATTATATTACCAGGTGTCCAACTGCTGACACCTCATCAGCTTTAAATGTTCAATTGCTATGCAGTGTCAGCGCAGGAGAAATGAAATCAATAGGCTTTCTGTATAATACCTGGATATGTTAGGTCCTCCAGAGCAGACATTCTTTGTAGCTGCCTTCTGCTCTGACTAATAGATAAAAGAGTCTTTGCCCCAACCCCATCAGCTTCTGATCTCCCTAGAAAAAAACAGACATATGGGAAGTAAGGGAAGTGAGGTCATTGAACACAGTTCTGAGAGAAGGGAGACACCCACTGCTTCTGAGTGAAATGCATCTAGCTGTGCAACCGAAACAGGGAATAATTTGGCTGAAAGAGACATTAGGGAAGCCCAAGCATAATGGTTCCTTCACAGTTATGATTGTACAAAGAAGCACAGCGATTATGCAAACCTTTTTTGAAACCTCAGGTAGGCTATAAGTAGTGTTGAGCGAAGCAAAACATCCGATGCAGAATTCAATCCAAAGTTTAGGAAAATTTTGATTTGCTGCGAAACCAAATTTCCTCGCACTTTGTGGTAACGAATCATGGCCAGCATGGTCATGTGGTGATGTTTTCATGCTCACCGTAGGTCCTTTGGTGGGTTTTCTTGAATCAAGACGGGAGCGGACAGTCTCTCCGCGATCAGTTGGATGAGATGAGTATAATTTTTTTTTAACCCCAGATTAACCTCCTGAGCACCTGAATGTGAGTCTCAGATGCCTCAATCAGCATTTAATGTGGCATCTGAGGGGTTAAATGACTGGGGGGGGGGTTATGCGGCACAAACAGCGTTCACCATTATTATGCCCACTCCATACAATGAAAAGTGATTTCTGACAAATTAACACTGGATCAAATTTCGTGACAAAGTTCAGTGAAGTTGCTGAATCAAATTTTTTAAAACTTTGCTCATCTCTAGCTATAAGTTTATCTGCTTTATCTAGCTATTAGTAAATCTGCCCCACTGTGTTTATGAAAGCAAATTACCAGAAATCCTGTGCAGAAGGGTATAAATGAGAAGATTCAATCTTCACAAATATAGATTTGTTTTATTAGAACACCTCAAAGCTTATCTATATAACAATGCATGAAGAGGAACTAATTTCCTGTAATTCCACACACATAAAGATATAAGAACTCTAAGTCTAGTTTTGTCAGATGTCTATAAAAATATTTCATATAAAATTTGAAAATGAAAGTGAAATGTTTTTGTAATTTAGGACATTTTATAAAGATAAAATAAAGAAAGAATAAAATAAATGCCATTTTAAAAATAATAAGAATGCATTATTAATGTTTTTGTTATTAATTATGTTTATTCACAACTACATACAACTACATATTTCCTTTATAAAATACATTTTTCACAGTTTTTTATAATAGAAGCATGATTTATGTTGAAAAACTAACAATACCTTACATTTTAGCATATAATAAAACAAGCACACAAGAAATACAATTCTCTGCTGTATTGCTCAGGACAAAGCTCATTTTCATCAGCTCCAAGTGGCACTTTTAACACAAAATAACTTTTTTGGTCTTTGAGAAGAAAGAAATAAAGATTTGAGTCAGTCTTAATTGATTCCCGGCACCAATTTAGTGGCCAAAGATCATAACCCAAATCAGAAGGAATGCAATCCATTTTGGAGACGGATAAATTGGCCATTGTGCTCCTGGGCTTCAGTATCACGCTACTTGAACACACACATACACATATGACAACTTCAAAACAAAGGCCTTTATAGAAATTCCTGCAGAGTATGAAAACCTCATTCCTTTATCACTCGGCCGTTTCCTGCCTTTTGACACATTCAGTCTTGATACATTTCCATTTATTGGTGTCCTTTTACAAAACAAAAGAGGTTGTGAACCACAAGGATGTTTATATGCTAATATACAGTATATAAATGAATCGCATTAACCAAGAGACAAAACAACATAATAAACATCTGATATTTCATTTTAATAATATTATTAATATCTAAAGTAATACCTTCAGCATAGCATTCAAAATAGGAATTATCACAATCATATCACAATCACTACTGGTAATAATATTGACATTATTAAAATCGTCATAATATGTTATAGAGATAGGGTGTTCCCTGTGTCTTCCATTTGCCCTTCATCACAACAAAATTGGTGGATGCCGAGCAGTAATCATGGCAGAGGTGGGCCCAGGGGCAGATTGGCCATAGACCTTACAGGGAAATTTGGGCCCTCGTCATGGTCGTCCAATGTAAGTTTTTGGGGATGTATTTTGTGCTGCTGGCAGTATTTGTGATGGACTGTGGTATTTGGCTCTGTTGGGGTGGTATAATGTGCCACAATATGGTATTGCTGGCCCTGTCTTCCATCAATTTGGACCCAATTTGGACCCAACTACAAAATGGGGCTACTTTTAGCATTTTTTCCAGGGCCACTTTAAGTTCCCAATCCGCCCCTGGGTGGGCCTAGTGAAGACATCTAGACCTGCCATGTTAGGACTTCTATTACACCCTTTATCTGTCAAAATATTGCAACACAAAGCTATTTTTTATAAGAAGGCTTTTAATTTTTGGAATGTAGTAAAACATAAGAAAAACTAAAAATCTGGTATCATCATAATCATACAGAGCCACATAATAATGTTATCATGTAATTTTTACTACATACAGTACTAAGGGCAGTAAACCTGAGAAATATTTTTTTCAGTTTCACAATATATTATATGGAACAGTAAATGAAAAATAAATAAAAACCTGTAGAAAAGTAAACCCTAAACAACTGGGGCAACCGAAAAAAAAAAAAAGATGGCTCTTGGAAGGCAGGGAGGAAAAAACATAAACATAGAGGGTCATTTAAACACATAAATTAGGTGTATTTCTGGTGCAGATTGCGGGGCAAAGGTCCTCACACCAGGTTAAAAAAGTGGGAGTGGTAGTATAGTATAAGAGGAGGGCAGCAGAAGGGCAATGAGTGCTTCCATTGTGGAAACGTTTATCTCTACATATTCAACTGCATCGCTGTACTTAGGACAGCAATACAGTTGAATGCTGTAACGGGGCATGGGAGCCATGTCTCCTCTCTAACAGGCTTTAGTCCTAGTTCCTGCAGCCTTTTTTCATCATTATTGCACTGCCTGAGCCAGGCTGCATACAGCTCAGGGCACAGACTAGAAGAGGTCTATGTCTTGCACAGCTTGGCAGCATGATGTTGGGACACAATGGGGTGGAAGTCATTATTTTGTAACTGGAGAAAGCACTATGGGGACATTGCGGCCATAAAAAGGAGCATTTTTGTACTGGTACACATTATAAGGGGGCCACTATGGGGGCATTCATTCTACTGGGGGCACTAAAAGGTGATAGTTTTTTGTACTGGCACATAAGGGGGCATTTTTTGTACTTAACGCATAATGTAACGTAATATTTTTGTACTGGCACACATTCTAAGGTGGCCACTATAGGGACATTTTTTCTACATGGAGCGCTAAAAGATTTTTATTTTTACTGGCACATATAATAAGGGAGCATTTTTTGTATTGGCACACATAATGGGGTATTTTTGTACTGGCACACATTATAAGGGAGAATTCTTGTACTGGCACACATTATAAGGATTCATTGTTTGTACAGACACACATTATAGGGAGAATTACTACTACTGCGGGCACTATGGGGGCATTATTACTTCTGGGTGCAAAATGAGGAACATTATTACTATTGGGTGCTCTGTTACCACATAGTGCACTCTGGCAGAGAATTATTACTATTGGTGGGACTTTTGGGAGGACTGTTACGTTGGGAGGCACCCTGGCACAGTATCAACTTAGCACATTTATTTTTGGAGGACACTATGTTTGCGGCACTATAAGTTTAAGAGACGCAGTTGGCTGGCACAGTTATTTTTTAGGGCACTGTGTGCCAATAATTATTGAAGGGGAACTATCTGTGTGATACTAGCATTTTCAGGGGGATTATCTGTTTCTGCAGTATAGTATTGGGAAGCACATTGGGCACAGTATTAGAGGTGGCAGCATGGGGTGTTCAGAAGCTGGGGAGGAGGATGGAAAAGTAGTTGCCAAACTCTGCAGAGACAAGCGATGGCTGAGAGAAATCATCATGGTGGTCTGGTCTAAATGGAGAAGATAAATATAGAGAACATCTACATCAGAAGAGACATCACTGGATGTAAGAGGTATGTAGTGCTTTATTACCCTGTATGTTTTGTAGCTCTGTATGTAATGTTTTCCAAGTATGTCTAACAGTAGGGCTGGAGGGAAGGGGTTAGGTTAAGAAATTGACATTTGGGGGACGCAACGTTTCAGTTTTTGCCTAAGGCACCAGAAAAGCTAGGTGCACCCCTGTGTGGGTCATGTGTAGTCTCTGTTATTACTCGGTTGGCCTTAAGCTTTGGCTAGTTTCATGCTCACAACAGTTACAACTAGCTGCAAAATGATCTAATTTGGCTCATTGCCTCTGGAAAGCCCGTCACCTGTGCCTTTATGCTTTCATGATTAAGACTCCTGCTAGGTATTATAGTGGCTCCCAAAAGGCAGTTACCCATCCACCCCTGTAGCAAGCCATGACCACTGAGTTTGGAGCCTAATGGTTAATCTGGATAAATGTGCTGTGTACTTATGTACTCCCTGTATATACTCGCTGTCTTTGCGTGGGTTTCCTCCGGGTTCTCTGGTTTCCTCCCACACTCCAAAGAAATACTGATAGGGAACTTAGATTGTGAGCCCCAATGGGGACAGTGTGATGCTAATGTCTTTAAAGCGCTGCGGAATATAGTAGCGCTATATAAGTGCAGAAAATAAATAAATAAATACTAACTTTTTCTGGTCCAGAGCCACACTATCAGATTGTACCAATTCCAAAGGCTTGTATGGAGCTATAATATGGCCAAGTGCATGAGCCGTTATATGGGATAAATGGCAGCTATCTTTCCTGTCATACATTTTTCTTAGATCCATCACAATAAGACTTTACACATTGTAAGGGATCACTCTCTCTCAGGGGGTTGGCAGTGACAGACTTCTCATCAAACATGGGGTTTTCAAGCTCAAACAGTGCTTTATTTGTCACACAGCTCATCACACTTCCAAGTTTGGCATCAATTGGCACCATGAAGTCACAGCTTCACCTCACAACGTGTTACACAAAATAATAAAGGCTTGCCCGGCTAGGCACTCACTATACAGAGGTCTCTCTAACTCACCTCTAAGTCAGTGTTCACATTGCGGTATTCGGCTTCAGTCAGACAGTCTCCTAGTTGTGACCAGTGTAACCCACCAGTCCTCCTGGTGGAAGCTGTGAAATACCTTGGGGGGGAATATGGTCCAGCAGTTCTCCTGACTCTGACCGTGCCACACCTCTCTTCTTCAGGTGTCGCTGGGTCCCCCCAAACTCAGGCTTCCTCAGCCTTGTGGCCGCCCAATCCTCCTGGCTGGTACCACACCGGCCCTCTCCAGGTCTGTTCCCTGGGGCCTAACTCTTCCACTCACACATTGAGGATTGGTTTAGCCTTACCTCAGGCCAGGTGATCGTGAGGAAAACACAGAAAATCATACCATACATCTCCTCTAATAGGTTTCCTGCACCATTCGAGGTGACAAATATGTTCCCTCTTCATATATGAGGCCTGTCACTGCCCCACAACATGGACTAATTCAAGTACTTTACAAAAAAAAGAGGGGCTCATTAAATATTCATTAAAATAAAGATAGCAGTCATAGAAAATTTTCTACATATTTGTGTCACTTGGACTCTTTGCGCAGATTCCTGATTTCCAGCATCTTTACACTTCCCATTATAGCAACCTATATGCATACGATAAAAGCCCAGCAGAAGATTAATTACTGGGACATGTATTAAGCTGTACGTGTTCCCGTACTCTCCGCCGTAGGCTGCCACTGTAAAACTAAAATGCCATCCATCTCCCGGAGCTATGAATGTATAACTGATTCTTTAGTGCTACACGTTATGGTGGAATACAAGCTTCTGGAGCCGCCACTTAATAATCTACGTATAACAACATTCTTCCTGTAAGTAATAGGGCGACGTTTGCCGAGAACCATTAAAATCACCTATGTTATAACTGTGGGTCAATTTTAATGTATTTAAAATGGAAAACATTTACTAATAGCGACATGGTAAATAATTAATCACAGAAAGCGTGGCGGTGGGATTCACTGTAAAGTGACTTCTCCAATTAGACTAGGTCACATATTCCCGACGAAACACAACAGTTAGTGGTTTCTGGGGCCATTATTATGCACTTGGCATTAATAAAAAATAATCTAAAGAGCAGCTGTCACCAAAATACAGTTTTTTTCTATGAGCAGATTTTTCTTGGAATATACTTACATTTTGATCTGCCATAGTTTCTATTTTTTCATGAAAGTGGGGGATATTTTTTAGGGTTTACAGCTGCGTCCAACACTCCTTACATAGCAGCTTCCTAAGCCCCCTGGCACACCTGATCACAAGCTGCCTAACCATGTGACCACTCCAGCCAATCACTGGCCGCAGCGGTCTAGTGCCGTACATACAGTGATTGCCTGCAGTGGTTAGATAGCACACGAACAGCTGCATGAAAATCAAGGGAGACCAGTAGGAACCAGCAGATTGATGGTACTGGAAAGGTGGGGATTAAATGGATGAGTATTATTTTTAAAGCACTCCCTGCCTTCTGAAAAATATATATCGACAGCCCCTTTAAGTCTGAGCTGAGACAACAATTACTCCTAGAACGAAGGCCCAACAATACAATGACATAATTGTTGTATAGTGCATACACAAAAAGCTTCCAGAAAAATGTTCTTTTTTGGATTTTGGATGTGAGGTCTAATTTCTCAATATAATTTACTGTGATGTGAAAATGGCTTCTCAATAATATTCATATGGAGCTTGGTTCATGCCCATCCCTTTTAGAATACATTTTGCTGCTTTCTCTACGTGCTGATTGGCTCAGTCCTTCATATGACCTCACATACATGGCTAAACTTTAGACTCATATCATAGTACAATCTGGGTGGGTTCAAGCAGTAGGACACTTTGTGATCATCAAGAGACCCTGATGATGCAGTACCCCAGAATAGGGTACTTGCAAACTGTTTTTGCCATGTAATATTATTTAATGTTTTTTAATGTGTTAATATATTGTAATGCACTGGCATATCTCGGTATGGATCGTTCAGGGTTAACAATCCTGATTCTGCCTCCATAGGAAGTTCAGGGAGTGTCTAGGGTTGTGTGCTATTGGAGGAAGTAAGAGGAAGCTACATATGCTCACTCCTCAGAGAACTAGGCCTTCACTCCAGAGAAGCACCATGTCTGAGACTGTGACTGTGGGGGTTCCCACATTCAGATTCCCACCAGTAATACATTTGTGGATAAGTCATAAAGGCTGTAGGATAATCCATTTGAGCTGCATTTAAGTCTAAGCTCCTTGGCCAACCAGAAGTACCAAGAAGACACACCTATGGTCTAACGAGTGGACTTCTTGCTAGACTTGTTCCCTTTAACAAATACTGGTTATCCTTAGAAGGGATTGGAATATGTGACTTAATATAACTGGAAAGGACGCTGAAAAGGGAAACCTTCCACTTAGATTTCTGTGATTAATTATTTACGCGCTTGCTTTTAGTAACTATTTTCCATTTTAAATACTCCTTGTAATTAAGCCACAGTTAAATCAATGCTGCAGCTAAGTGTATTATAAGGTGGTGGTAATGGTTCTTAGGGAATGTTACACTTCTGCTTACAGGAAGGAATTAAGTGGAAACAACACAAACTTGTATTACAATGTGTAATGCTATATACCGTAACCACATGAGATATTCTAGATGGAATATACAGCAGAGGGTGTGAAAATATGCACCGTATATAAATACTAAGCCTACGGAGATGAGGATCTACACCTTCTGGCTGCTTGCTCACTATTGAATTAATTCTACAGCTAGAGGGACCTGACACAAGAGCTTCTGATTGGAAGCGAGGGTGCACAGAGTGGCTTGGGCCTGCTCTTGTTGCACTTAACTGCTTATTTGCATATGGATTGAAAGTATTTTTCTCCAGAATGAAGCAAAAGATGGCTAAGTGAATGGTATCATTGCATTCAGCTGAGCTAGTCCTACAAAGGATTGGGCCTGGTTTAACTGTGGACATACGGAAATGGAATACACACAGAGTAACTTTCATTTTTTTTTTTTTGCGTACCCGTTGAAATAAATGGTTCCGCATATGGTCAACAGAAAAAAAGGGAATGGACACGGAAAGAAAATATGTTCTTGTTCATGAGCCCAAAGCCTGGTGAGGTTAGCATAAAATGGTAGTTGCAACTAAAAAAGTACATAGAGGGAATGATAAATTTCCCCCAATGTTTGTACATGTGTATGGTTAAGTAGTGTAACTGGAGATGAAAAGTTTTGCAAAGTATATATATATATATACAATACAAGATATTGTCCAGTTTACACATCCTTTTTGTTAGAAGGGTTCCTGCCTGACTGTAAGCTTATGACACAGTTTCCCACTAAGAGGGCCTCTAGGAATCAACTGTAATCTATGGAGCAACCAAGCTGCAGGTGTTCACCATCACAGGAGAAATCAATGTGCTGCCTGTGTGATGCATAGACAGAGGCAGTTTGGCCATAGATCCTACAGGAAAATGTCCCTATGGGCCAGTGTTCAGGGGACAGCCCAAGCCCTCTTCATGGGTGCTGGCCAGGTACATAATGATCTGATGCTCTCAGCATTAATTAATGCTAGAGGCCTCTGGTATGGAGGCACCTAGCCAACGGCTGCAGGTCCCCTCCTGAACTAAATTGTATCACTGTCCTCAGGATACAGTTGAACACTGTGGTGAGGGTGGCAGTATTTTGTGCTGCACTGTGGAATTGAGTTCTGCTGGGGTGGTATTTGTGTTGCACTACAGTATTGTCCCACCTATTTCTGTAATCCCTACCTACTTGTGTTGCTCCACCTTTTGTCATTTTGGACCTGCCTACAACATGGGTCAACTTTTAGGGTTTTTCCAGGACTACTTTAGGTTCCCAGTCCGCCCATGTGCATAGACCACCGGATCCTCCAGAATAAGAGATACTCTTTGTAGTCGCCATCAACACTGGGTAAAAGACGAGAAGTTTGAATGGGAGATCCTTTTTC
Source organism: Rhinella marina (assembly GCA_900303285.1). Classification (NCBI taxonomy): domain Eukaryota; kingdom Metazoa; phylum Chordata; class Amphibia; order Anura; family Bufonidae; genus Rhinella; species Rhinella marina. Next base: position 469,802 of record ONZH01005764.1, on the reverse strand, counting down.
TAGAATTCCTAGACAACACATTTACCAGACTTAAGGCCCATTTACATGGGCCAATGCATTGGGTAAGGATCTTGCAGCAATTGTCCCTTCTGTATAGGGTTGAACAATCACTAGTACGATTGTTCGTCCCCAGACAGTTTCATTGTTTTTCGGCTACGTATCCCTGCTAACACAGGGTGCTGCCAACAAATGATGATTTTAAATGAAGGAGGCAATCACCCGACGAATGAACTTCACTTTCTTCAGGTGATCGGCAGCACTTTTACATTGGGGAATTATGAGGAACGACATTCATTCCTAATAGTTGTCTCAATCTTAGGGCCCTAAGAATGGGAACATTTAAAACAAAAGTCATTTTTTAGGCCTAGGTATTTGATCCACAGTCCTGTAGATTGTTATATAGCAATGAGGACACAATGGAAGATATCAAACTGTCCTTTTTAGGAAGTGTGGTAAGGAGACCATATCACATTTCATTCCTGATTTATTCTCTTTATTTTCTGGATTGCTGTTTTAATGTGTAAACATGGAAATACAGATTTTACTGCATGCCTATTTTTACACTTTTTCTGCGGGATTATTAGAGCATGATGTGCACTGCCTATAAATATATTCAACATCTAAATTGTTCTCTTGTTTTTAAGTTGTAGCAACATTGAATTACAATGAGTCAGAGTCCGAAAACCAAAAATCAACAGGCTACATTCATATCTGCGCTAGCCATTTCCATTCTGCTCCGTTAGCAGAGAAGGGCAATGAAAATAATGGAAGTGTCAAATTCCGGATATAACTAAAACGAACGGAACCAAACATAGTAACATAGTAACATAGTTTATAAGGCCGAAAAAAGACATCTGTCCATCCAGTTCGGCCTGTTTTCCTACAAGTTGATCCAGAGGAAGGCAAAAAAACCCTGTGAGGTAGAAGCCAGTTTTCCCCACTTCAGGGAAAAAAATTCCTTCCCGACTCCAATCAGGCAATCAGAATTACTCCCTGGATCAACGACCCCTCTCTAGTAACTATAACCTGTAATATTATTACCCTCCAAAAATACATCCAGGCCTCTCTTGAACTCTTTTAGTGAACTTACCATCACCACCTCCTCAGGCAGAGAGTTCCATAGTCTCACTGCTCTTACCGTAAAGAATCCTCTTCTATGTTTGTGTACAAACCTTCTTTCCTCCAGACGCAGAGGATGGCCCCTCGTCACAGTCACAGTCCTGGGGATAAATAGATCGTGGGAGAGATCTCTGTACTGACCTCTGATATATTTATACATAGTTATTAGATCTCCCCTCAGTCGTCTTTTTTCTAAAGTGAATAAGTCTAATTTTGATAATCTTTCTGGGTACTGTAGTCCACCCATTCCAGTTATTACTTTAGTTGCCCTCCTCTGAACCCTCTCCAGCTCTGCTATGTCTGCCTTGTTCACAGGAGCCCAGAACTGTACACAGTACTCCATGTGTGGTCTGACTAGTGATTTGTAAAGTGGCAGGACTATGTTCTCATCACGGGCATCTATGCCTCTTTTGATGCAGCCCATTATCTTATTGGCCTTGGCAGCAGCTGTCTGACACTGGTTTCTGCAGCTTAGATTTCTGTTCACTAAAATTCCTAGGTCCTTTTCTATGTCAGAGTTACCCAATATTTTACCATTTAGTATGTACTGGTGACTTGCATTATTCCTTCCCATATGCATAACTTTACATTTGTCAGTGTTAAACCTCATCTGCCACTTCTCTGCCCAAGCCTCCAGTCTATCCAGATCCATCTGTAGCAGTGTACTGTCCTCTTCTGTGTTAATTACTTTACACAGTTTAGTGTCATCTGCAAAAATTGATATTTTACTGTGCAAGCCTTCTACAAGATCATTAATAAATATATTGAAGAGAATAGGGCCCAATACTGACCCCTGTGGTACCCCACTAGTTACAGTGACCCAATCTGAGTATGTACCATTAATAACCACCCTCTGTTTTCTATCACTGAGCCAGTTACTTACCCACATACAGACATTTTCTCCCAGGCCAAGCATTCTCATCTTATATACTAACCTTTTATGTGGTACAGTGTCAAATGCTTTGGAGAAGTCCAGATATACGACATCCATTGATTCGCTGCGGTCTAGTCTAGAACTTACCTCCTCATAGAAACTGATTAAATTGGTTTGACATGACCGATCCCTCATGAAGCCATGCTGATATGGAGTAATTTGCTTATTTTCATTGAGGTACTCCAAGATAGCATCTCTTAGAAAACCCTCAAACAGTTTACCCACGACAGATGTTAAACTTACCGGCCTATAGTTCCCAGGCTCTGTTTTTGGACCCTTTTTGAATATTGGCACCACATTTGCTATGCGCCAATCCTGTGGAACACTCCCTGTCAGTATAGAGTCCTTAAATATCAGAAATAAGGGTCTGGCGATGACATTACTTAATTCTCTTAGGATACGGGGGTGTATGCCATCCGGTCCTGGCGATTTGTCTATTTTAATCTTTTTAAGACGCAGCTCTACTTCTTCCTGGGTCAGACAGGGCACTTTTAATGGGGAATTTACTTTTATATTCTGCATTTCATCTGACAGTTTATTTTCCTCAGTGAATACAGTGGAGAAAAAGATATTTAGTAGCTTTGCTTTCTCCTCATCGCTCTCTGCAACTCCCCCCTCATTACTCTGTAAGGGGCCGACACCTTCAGGTTTATACTTTTTACCATTTATATAATTAAAGAACATTTTAGGGTTAGTTTTACTTTCTTTGGCGATTAATCTCTCGGTCTCTAGTTTGGCTGTTTTTATTTGTCTTTTACATATTCTATTTTTTTCCTTGTAGTTTTTCAATGCTTCCTCGCTCCCCTCCTGTTTTAGTGATTTAAATGCTTTCTGTTTGTCATTTATTGCTTTCTTTACAGTTCTGTTTATCCACATTGGTTTTTTCTTGTTCCTTAACCTTTTATTCCCATAAGGTATGTACCTCTCACAATTAGATATTAGGATGCTTTTAAAAATATCCCATTTTGTGGCTGTATTTTTATTTTTGAGGACTTTGTCCCAGTTAGTTAGGCCTATGGCCTCTCTTAGTTGGCTAAATTTAGCTTTTTTGAAGTTAGGTATTTTTGTTCCTCCCTGAAGAAACGCTCTTTTAAATGACAATTGGAAGGTTATTATATTATGGTCACTATTTCCTAGGAGTCCCCCGACCTGCACATCTGTTGTTCTGTCAGGTCTATTGGTTAATACTAAGTCCAGTATGGCCGTCCCTCTAGTCGGGTCCTGAACCAGTTGGGAAAGGTAATTGTCTTTGGTTATTTCCAAGAACCTGTTTCCTTTATGAGATATACAGGTTTCAGTTTCCCAGTCTATATCTGGGTAGTTGAAATCCCCCATAATAACGACCTCATTATGATTTGCCACCTCGTCTATTTCGTTTAGAAGTAGATTTTCTATGGGCTCTGGTATACTAGGGGGTTTATAATAAACTCCTATTAGTATTTTATTATTGTTTTTGGCTCCATTTATTTCTACCCACAGTGACTCCACATCTTCATGTCCCTCACTTATATCTTCCCGCAGTGTGGGCTTTAGACAGGACTTTACATAAAGGCAGACCCCTCCCCCTCTCCGGTTTTGGCGATCCTTTCTAAAAAGACTGTAACCCTGTACGTTAACTGCCCAGTCATAGCTATCATCCAGCCATGTCTCAGTTATTCCCACTATGTCATAGTCCTCCTCACACATCACTAATTCCAGTTCACCAATTTTATTAGTCAGGCTTCTGGCATTAGTGTACATACACTTAAGAGGTCTATGTATATTTTTTACCCCCCTTTTTAAATTACTATTACCTGTGAAGTGAATATCCGGGGTTTTTGGGTTACTTTGGTTGATGTTTTGCCCAATATTCTCCCTACATTCCTCACTAATCCCAACCCCCACTAAACCCCCCACTCTCCCCGACTATGACCCACTCTCTATCTACACTATCTACCCCCTTATTAGTATTACCCCCCACCCTCCCCCCAGATCCTAGTTTAAAAGCTCCTCCAGCCGTCTAACCATTTTTTCCCCCAGGGCAGTTGCACCCTCCCCATTAAGGTGCAGCCCGTCCCTACTGTAGAGTCTGTAGCCGACAGAGAAGTCGGCCCAGTTCTCCATGAACCCAAACCCTTCCTTCCTGCACCAGCCTCTGAGCCACTTATTTAACTCCCTAATCTCCCGTTGTCTCTCTAGTGACGCTCGTGGCACTGGTAGTATTTCTGAAAACACTACCTTGGAGGTCCTGGACTTGAGCTTCTCTCCTAGTTCCCTAAAATCATTTTTAAGGACCTTCCATCTCCCCCTGACTTTGTCATTGGTGCCAATGTGTACCATGACCGCCGGGTCTTCCCCAGCCCCACCCAGCAATCTGTCAATCCGATCCGCGATATGCCGAACCCGAGCACCCGGGAGACAACACACTGTTCGGCATTCACGGTCTCGGCGACAGATGACCCTGTCTGTCCTCCTAATAATAGAGTCCCCTACCACCAGCATCTGTCTGGCCTTTGCTGCTCTCCTTTTCCCATCCTTCCTGCAGCGGTCATCCTCCTGGTTTCTAGGAGAAACGACCTGCTGCAGTGTCGCTGGTCCTGGGCTTTCATCCCTAATATCAGCCAAACAGGCATATTTACTAGGGTGTTCCAGCTCAGGACTAGCCTCCCTGGCACTTTTCCCTCTACCCCTCCTTACTACATTAACCCAACTGCTGACCTGATAGTCCTGCTCTTGCCCATCTCCTCCCTCCTCCTCTTCACTGACCCCAGCCAGTGCCTGCACTGTGAGGTCTAAGCCTCTCTCCAGGTGTTCAATGCCCCTAAGTATGCCAAGCTGCTTATTTAGATCCAAGATCTGGGCTTCCAAATATGCAACGTGATTGCATCTAGTGCAAATGTATTCACCCATGAATGGTTCTTCAAGGCATGCATACATTGCACAGGACACACACTTAGTAGCATTGTCCATGGAGCACCTGCTAGATGGGGATATACAGAAAAACAGTAAATATATGATTAGGGTTTGCTGTAGCTGGAGGACTACAAATCAAGTTAACACACAAGGAAAATCTCTACCACCTTACTTTTTGCTCCTTGTCTTAAACTCCGGTTTTTTAACTCCACTTATACACAGCCCACTTACAAAGCAAGCCCAAAGTCAGAGCAAGCTCTATAAGAGTTTAGCTATGTAATTTATAGCACCTGGGATTGCTAACCACTCCCCTTCACCAGGTACACAGCAGAGAAAAAAAATGGGTTTAAATGTTATAACCAAATGCAACCACTAAACAACAAAGACCTTTGCAATCAACTAGACAGTTATTTGCAGTCACTCCCACAAATTCACACTCAGTACCAGAAATCCGGTTTTTTAACTCCACTTATACACAGCCCACTTACAAAGCAAGCCCAAAGTCAGAGCCCAAAGAGACCCTTTTGACTATGGTTTCCATTTTGCTGTCTGCGTTGTTGGTGGAAAAAAGGCATTTTGTTCTGTTTTTTTGGGGAAGAATCTGTGTTAAAGCCCCCGAACGGAGCTTCCAATGCAGATGTGAACAAGCCCTAAGGAAAAGATAAGAACAGATGGACTCAAACTATTCAATCCCATTATTATGACTTCCTTGTGCTAACAAGTAACAGATTGATTTTCCCTGAAATGGGGTAAAAAAAAAATAAAAAAATCTTGAGCCGCCACCACCATCTTTATTGAAGATGACATATGACGTCACCACGCTAGCCAACATGATGACGTCATCACGGGCCATAAGAGATTTTGTGGTGGATCTTCAATTAAGATGGCAGCGGCTGCGGGATAGCGGTGGCGGCAGGCTCTTCACGCTCAAATGGATGAAGTAAGTATGATCTTTTTTTTTTAATTACAGACTTAAATATTAAAGCCAGGTGCCGTGATCAGCGATGAACGCGGCGTCTGAGGGGTTCAATGACGGGGAGAGGCACAATCGCCGTTTCCTGTCATTGCACCCACTAATTACAAAGAAATGCGCTTCATAACGAAGTAATTCTTCGCAAAGAGTTTGCCATAACTTCGCTCAACACTAACTATGACATTATTCCATAACTGGTTACATGGAGCAATGAGGTCTTTGTGATAAAAATTCTCCTGTACCTGGAAGATACGACTATCTATAAGTTTTCTAGGTATAATCAGCACCAATCGTTCAGGCACGATGAGCACCAGGGAGAAACAAGAACATTGCATTCTACATACTACAAGGCAGCCATGGGATTCAGCCAGTTCCCTCAGGTTCTCCAGATCCAGTTGTTAAAATTACAGATCCGGCTGGCAGCTGGAGATGAGCCCTTCCATTCCATAGTTTAGCTCCCTAGGCTTTTTAAAAGTTGGGTGGTATGTGTGTGTAGTGTATATGTGGTATATTTATGTTTGTGTACCATGTGTATGGTGTATTTATGTGTGTTGCATATATATGGTGTATGTATATGTAAAAATGTGTCATGACGCCGCATATCCACCATTGAGTAGGGAACCTGTTTTTAAAAATTTGAATCCCACCACTGCTACAAGGGAACCACTTTGCCAAATTTTTGCCAAAAGTAGAAATAAATCCTAGTTCAAGAAGAATGAAAGGGAATTTGTCACCAGCGATCTTCCTATCCAGTATGTTTGCATAGACACATAGCTATGTTTCACCTGATTTAAACTAATGTTTTTCTTGATATGAAGCTTCATTCCAGAGCTATGGTACTTTTTCTTAATATGCAAATGAGGTTGCAATGAGGGAGTCACCTTTGTTCTTGTTTAACCCAAGTTCCACTCCTTTCTGTGGCCAGCTCCTCCCACACTGTTTTGATTAAGAGGGTCAAGCAGAAAGGAGCAGCTCCTGGGTCCAACAAGAGCAATGCTGATGCTCTCATTGCACCAAGCAGGGACATAACTATAGGGAGTGCAGAGTACCCAAAGACCCTTGTGCCACATAATAAGACACCGGTATTATAGAAAGTGCATGGTGGGAGGTCTCTGTTATAGATTTTGCACTGGAGCCCAGAATATTAGAGTTAGTCCTGTGGCTGGAGGGAAGGGGTTAGGTCAAGAATTTGGCATGTGGGGTGGGGTGTGGTGTTTATATTTTTGCCTCAGACAGCAGGTAGGCTATGTGCTCCCCTGGCCACAAACCACTGAGGGAAGGTGGGCCCAAACTCTTGCACCAGGGCCCATGAGCCTTTAACTACACCCCTGGCACCAAGGCCTAATTTGCATATTAAGAAACTCAGGAACAGAACCTCAGATCAATAAAACACATACAGTGTTCGATCAGGTGAACCACAGCTATGTGTACATGCAAAGTTGGGTAGGGAGGTTGTGGTGGCAGATTCCCTTTAAGCATTCCCCAACATTTCCATTGGATCCATTCTCACTTGTGATGGAAAAAGACATAAGAGACAAGTAGGAAAGCCTCGGCAAGAATTGGAGGTCACATAGATGGTAATATAAAACAAGTAAAGTACTTTACAGGCTGCTTCCAAATCTAAGATTTATAGGGAGGAAAGAAGAAACTTTTAAGGCTTGTTTTCTTAGTGCCAGGAGGAAGGATAGATGGAGTAGGTGGCCACCAGGGCCTTATTTTTAAACCAATTGAAGTGCTGAAGGAGGAGCATTCGGTGGAGGTAAATGTAAGTATGGAACTATGCATTATAAATAAGAATACTATGGAGAAAGGGGGAGACTGGAAGCAAATAAATGATTAAGTGTATATACAACATCTATTACGCTTTACTTCAGAAACTGATGGTGCTTGGGAGGAGGGGGGTTTTGCATTCCCAAATCAATGCCTAGAGCTCCAAGATCAGCATATATAGAAGTCCCAGCACTCACATCTTTGTTTCAAGCACTTCTTGTTTATTTTAAGCATATAGCATGGGTAAGAAATCTTGCAGGACGCGTTTCGGCCCACTACTTTTTGCTGTAGGCAGGAAGAAACACGTCCTACAAGATTTGTTACATATTCTACATGCTTAAAATAAACAAGACCTCATTGCACCCAAGACATGAGCGATGGGACTTCTGTATATACTGATTACTGTTCCACTATGTTATGTAAACCAGATAGTTGGTGGAGTGCCGAACACAACCATACCAGTGAACTGGGCATCAAGATAGCTCATCCCACCCCTGCTTCTCAGCCCCAGTGGTCAGGCTCACAACCAGTGTTGCAGTTCTGGAGGAATCTATGCTCTTTAGAGACTATGTGAAATATTGTAAACCTATTGAGGTGTGAGGTGTGAGGTGTGAAATGTTGTTGGAATCAAATGAAACGTCAACCAAAGTAATGATGATATATGTAAGTGATTACAATATTACAGTGAAAGGATAAGGAAAATTGTACAATAGAAAGTTGAGCGGAAACAAGGCCAAGCGACTCAACTAAGCATGAAAACATAGGAAATGGAGTGCAGAAGAATGGCAGCAGGTGCTTGGGACTGATGAGTCAATATTTGGCTGTAACAGAAGGCAATTTGTTCTCCGAAGGGCTGGAGAGCGGTGCAATAATGAGTATCTGCAGGCAAGTATGACGCATGGTGAAGGTTCCTTGCAAGTTTTGGGCTGCATTTCAGCAAATGGACTTGGGGAATTGGGGATTTGGTCTGAACAAAAGCACAGGCAGATACTTATCTATCATGCAGTACCATCAGGGAGGCGTCTGATTGGCTCCTTATAGAGATGAGCAAATCTATTCGTCGATTCGTATCGAATCTTGGAAATTTTCAGCTGCGAAACGAATCCTAATATTAGGTGATTCACTCCGTTAAGATTCGAAAATGTTCCTAAGGCCTTCTACGCATTCACTACATACTTGTCTGATAAATTGTACGCTAATGCTACGTATAAGTTACTCTATTTGCTGTTGCGCACAAATTCAAGTAATTAGCGAACTTTTACTGTTAGTTCGTTATTCGTGCGCAAAAGCCCATGAAGAAATCGGTCACCTGACCTAGTGGGCAGGGCTTGCTCTGATTGGCTCAGGCTCGGTCAGCCAGTGACGCATCATTTCTGCTGCGACTGCTGAGACGAGCAGAAGCACTGTTGTGAAGTTCCTAAAGACTGAGACCTGTGTTGTTGAAATTGGGGTGTAATTGTTCAGGGGATCCATATTACACATCAGAGAAACTGCAGGGCAAGTGCAGGGCCAGTGCAGGGCTAGTAATTAATCAGGCAGGGAGAGAGAGACAGGGAGAGAGACAGGAAGAGAGACAGGGACAAAGACAAAGACCAGCTGCAGGGCCACAGAGTGAAGTGAAAAATGTCTGGAATGGATAAGCAAAAGGGGTCCAGTTCCAGCCAGACCTCAAGCTCTAAAAAAAGGAGAAGGTGGCACAGAGCAGCAGTGCCAAAGGACCTGTAGCCGGAGCTTCTACTTGTAGTATTCACAATACTTGGCCGGTGTTCCACCGGGCTAACCCACCAAGGCGCAAAATTGTAGTGGAGGAGAAAGTGGATGAGGTAGTGGAGTGGATGGCACGCTCATCTCAGTCTCAGCCGATCTGCTGTCATCTGCTGATACAGTATCTATATGTAGCCAGGGGTCAGACTCAAAGCGTTCCTACTGCTCCATCATTCCTCTCCAGCAAAGCCCGTCATTTTCATACGCAATTTGTACACTCATGCGTACGTGTTCAAAGAAGTTGCGTACCTTTCAAAACTGAACGTTTATTATTAGTGCTCGAATGTTCGCTAAACGCCACATAATAACGTATAATTTGTACGCAGATTCAACTAATATATTCGTCAAATATACGAATCTTATGAAAAGTTCAACGAATGTTCGGCGAATAAAATTTTGAATGATTCGCTCATCTCTAGCTCCTTATTTATTTAGCAGCAGAACAACAACCCCAAACACACAGTCAATGTCATTAAGGACTATCTTCAGCATAAAGAACGAGGAGTCCTGGAAGTGATGATACGGCTCCCACAGAACCCTGATCTCAACATCATCAAGTTTGTCTGGGATTACATGAAGAGACATAAGGATTTGAACAAGCCTACATCCACAGAAGATCGGTAGTTAGTTCTCCAAGATGTTTAGAACAACCTCCCTGCCAAGTTCCTTCAAAGTGTACCTAGAAGAACTGTTGTTTTGAAGACAAAGGGCGGTCAGACCGAATATTGATTTGATTTAGATTTCTCTCGTTTGTTCACTTTGCGGTTTTTAATTGATAAAAAATAAACTATTAACACTTCTATTTTTGATACCATTCTTACTTTTCAGCATTTTTTATACACCTGCCTAAAACTGTACTGTAAATAGGCAACATTTCTTGCTGTAAAATGGCCCATCCACCCATAGATATTATTTGAATTTTTTTGCAGATCCATTGTAACAATGCCTATACTTGTCTTCAAGACAGACAAGAATAGGACATGTTCTATCTTTTTTGCCGAACAGCCATGTGGACATACAGTCCCGGAATGCACACAGAGACATTTCCGTTTTTAGCAGACCCATTAAAGTGAACAGTTCCACATATGGGCCTAAAAAAAATCAGAACGGACAAAAAATACATTTGTGTGCATGAGCCCTCAACAAACAATATTTATTGGGTCTCCACAGGATACATGATAAATGTGTGACAGCTGGGAGTCTGACAGCTGCAGCCTCACCAATCAGAAGAATGAATTGAATAAACTATGGCAGGCATGCACAACCTGTGGCTCTCCAGATGTTGAAAAACTACAACTCCCAGCATGCCCAGACAGCCTACAGCTATCAGCCTACAGCAGGGAATGGTGGGAGTTGTAGTTTTACAACAGCTGGAGGGCCGCAGGTTGAGCATCCCTGGACTATGGGACTGATGGAGATAACTGAGCACCTCACTTGGCTATAGCCTCCTATTTTCTCTCCAATAGAAACTCTTGCAAATAGATGTTTTTGTCCAGTTTTTTTTCATCATTTCCAGCATATATTTAGAATTTATTTAGACCAAATTACTTTATGCAGGCCTAATTTCCATATTTTTGATGATATTATAACCTAGTACCGAGTCCTTAAAGGGATATTCCCATCTCAGTCATTGATGGCATATCGCTAGGGTCTCTAGAATGGGTCCCAAAACAGTAAAGGACATCAGACTGTGCAAACGCAGCCACTCTCCATTCACCGCTATGGAGTTTCAAAAATAGTCAAGCGTCAGATCTGTTATTTCCGGCAATCCCATAATGGCGAATAGAGAGGTGGCTATGAATACGCTGTGCATCCTCTGTTCACTTCTATGGGATTTCTGAAAATAGTCAAGTGCGCTCCCTCAGCTATTTTTGGAACTCTCATAGAAGTGAATGGAATGCACACGCGCATGTTCAGTGCACTCTCCTTCCTTTCGAGGGCCCAGTTCAGGAGATAGGAGCGGGTCTTCGAGGTGGGATCCGCACCTATCTGACATTGGAGGCATATTCTAGCGATGTGCCCCAATGTATTAGATGGATGGAAACCTTTAATGAACACAGGTTCACGTCTCTAAACTTTCTCAAGCTGGTCTTGTCAACGTATCCTCAACGTAGTTTACTTCTAGGGTCAGGTTGGATATTATGTTTCCTTTTCCATAAGTTCAGCTTGGTAGAAAACAAGGATTTTTCTCAGCACTCCAGAAAGTACCTATAGAAAAGGAAACCCCTGTTTAATTTCACCGGAGGCAGTAAATCACTTTATTGTTTGGGCTTTCAGGCACCAAATATTTCATATTGTCAAACACACAATGGATTAGATGTAATTAAAATTGGCAGAAGGATAATAGAGAGCCAGAATTACAGCCAGGAGCTGAAAAGGAGTATTTATCTTCAGAATTTACATTTTACAAGCACTCAGTATGTGTGGTGACCAAAACCTGCATTAGACGGCTCAGAGATTAGCCGGAAATAACAGCAAAACAATGTGGAGACCTTATTAAAATATTCTGGAGAAACCTATTACAAGATACACAAGTAATATCAAATATTAAAGGGGCTGTACTGAGACATGATATTCGATTTGGCTGCTTCGCCAAATTTTATTTTAAAAATTGGCTTTGTGACAAATTACTTCGTCACAGAGCGTATTTCTTTGTAAGTAATGGGTGCAATGACAGGGAGCGGCGATTGCACCTCCCCAGTCATTGTACCCCTCAGATGCCGTGTTCATCACTGATCTCAGCATCTAACAGTAATAACATAGTGTCAAATAAAAAAAATAATAATAATAAAACATACTTACCCTCATCCATTTCATCTGGAAGAGTCGTCCGCCGGCATCTTGATTGAAGATCTAGCATGAAATCTTGCGCAGCCCGTGATGACATCTTCACGTCAGCTGGCGTGGTGACGTGCTGGCGAGGTAATTATGATTTTTTTCTACCGCTATTCAGGGAAAATCGGTTTTGAGGCAAATCGAATTTACCCAGAAATTCGTATTGAATTCCACTTTGTGGAGTTCGATTTGTTCATCATTAAAGATATTCATTACCTACATCTCATATCAGATTAAAGGTGATGGGTGGGGGGTATGACTCCTGACACCCCTGCACCCCTGTTTGAAGAGCTGTTTTTTGGGGCTATTTGCAATTTTTTGCGTGCACTTGCACAAAAATTTTGCAACTTTTTTCAGTTTTACATCACTCACTCCAGTTTTGAAATATGGGTGAAAAAGTGGGTGTGGTTAGCTATGTTAACCACATTATCATTGAAAAAGTTTTTAAAAAGTTTCAAAAAAGTCGCAATCTCACTCCAGGAGGAGGGTGGACTAGGAAAACTAGAGTAACTTTTCTAGACAAAAGTGTTAGGTTTAAGGATAACACAAATCAACAACATGTTACATTTGATAAATGTGCCGTAAACTACTTCGACAGACTCAAGCAAAACTGACTACAAATATTCCCCTCATGATAAATTCCCCCCTTAGGCTAAGGCTACACTCACACAACTTCTTGTCACTGAAAAGTGGCACGACAATTTTTATAATGATAATCTACGGTTTTGCACTGAAACATGTGACATGCTGCGACGTTGATGCGACAGTCGCTAAAAATCCATCCAAGATGGATTTTTCTGCAACTGTCGCATCGCAGTCACAGCATGTCACATGTCACAGTGCGACACCATAGATTATCATTATAAAAATTGTCGCGCGACATTGGTGCGGTGATGCAGTGTAGCTGTGCCCTATGTGTCGTGTGACACATGTCGTCGTGTAGCCCTAGTCTTAGTGTTTACCTGCACGTTGTCTAGATGGTAGCAGTGGTGCAGTGTGCCATCTAGACAACGTGCAGGTAAACATTGAAGAGGACACAACTCTTGCATGAGCGCCACGGCCCCTTCAAATGGCTGATTGCTGGGAGTGCGGGGAGTCAGACTCCCACCAAGCTGATATTGATGACCTATCCTAAGGATAGTTCATCAGCATTATGAAACTGGACAACCCCTTAAATGATACACAGAACTGACACACTGTATTTCCACTGTATTTTCTGTTGTCTTTTATGTGGCATGACCCTGAACTGGAAAATTCACTGAGGGGGAATCTTGCTCACTTTTGCTTTATATTTGAAACTGTTTATAATTATTTCTACAATTAAAAAAAAAAACAAAGCAATTCAATTCAATTCAATTCTCCTATAAAACAAAAGCTTCTAAGTAATGTTCACATCTCGTTATTCCCCGATGTATGCCTCTGACGGAAGGATCTGATATATGTCACTGTACAGCCATACAGTGAAATTGTCCATTGGGCACAGTGTAAAAAAACTAAAGCAAAAAACAAAAAATGGGGGATTTCAGTCAGCACACCCCAGTGCGCAGGTGCTCGTTGCTATGGCTAAATGCACAAGGAAAGGAAAATACATACAATGCAATGGCACACTGCCAACCAGATAAAGCACAAAATGCCACAGTGATATGACGTATTCTGAAGCTAATGCTATACTTGTTTAGTAAATTAGAGATTCTTGGCAAATATATTTTGTACAAAATTATCTGAGCCCGTCCACCAAATCTTCAAGGTGACGGGAACCTAACACTTTTTCCTACCTGTTATGTGCCAACCTTGGCTTCCGTATAATCAGGGGGTGTTGGTTCCACAAGCATGCTGGATCCCCTCTGCCTTTTGCCATTTCTGGTGCCTCAAAGGCCTCCACTAATTCAGGGATGCAGGTACCAACATGCATGCCGAGTCCACTCGGCTTTATAGTTACACTAATTAAAATCAACCTATGGGGCAGATGGGCTGGTCAGGAGTGCATGACCAAATGGAGTAGCCACACCTCCAGTACAAACTTACAAAGAAAAAAATGGGATTTCAGTCAGCACATCCCAGTGCGCAGGTGCACAGTGCTATGGCTAAATGCACAAGGAAAGGAAAATACATACAATGCAACAGCACACTGCCAACCAGATAAAGCACAAAAAATATATACCATGGTATGCAGCAAACAGTGTAAGTGCTTTCTGCACTTTATGTAACAAGATGAGAACAGAGTTCAGACAACCCCATTCAGGAGCAGACTGGGAACTTAAAATAGCCCTGGAAGAAAAACTAAAAGCGGCCCTTTGTAGTAGGCAGGTCCAAACTGACAGAGTTTGGGGCAACATAAGGAGGCACAAAAATACCATAGGACAAAATACCATCCCAGCAGAACCATATACCACAGTGCAGCACAATATACTGCCCCAAAAGCTGTCTCTCTGTGGTGGCCATCAATAGCTGCCATTTTCTGTCCTCCTCCTCCACTTGTCTCTGATAAAACATGGAGCAGGGGGCTTAGGAGGTGAAATGCGGACCACAGCAGTTAAATTCAGGAGGCATTTGAGGTCACTGGCCGGGTACACAAGTACTTGATTCTCACAGAGTTAAATGGGTTATCTGAGGCCCATATGGCCCGGGCCCCTCACACTGATTCTACTGATTCGCTCCCCGCACCGCTCCAGGTCCCCGCACAGCCGCTGCTGCTTCTCCCCATGCGTGGATAAAAACATCCAGGCGGCGATGGGTGACGCTAGGGAGGCTAAACCCCACCTGCCATTGGCTGCCCCCCGACACTGGATGTTTTCATTCGTGTACAGGAAGAAGCAGTGGCGGCTGTGCGGGGAATGGTGCAGGGAGCAGGGATCCAGGTAAGTAGAATCAGTGTGAGGGGTCAGGCATATGGGGGGGACTTTCCAGCCTCGGATAACACCTTTAATTACCACTGAGAGCTCATTATGTACCTGGCCAGTGGTAGAGAGGAGGGCTTGGACAGCTCTCTGGGCATTGGCCCAACAGGAAATTTCCCTATAAGGTCTATGGCCAGTCTGCCCCTGACACCTTTCTATGTGCCCTGTTAGGGCATATCGATGACATCCATGGGTGGGGGGAGTCCTGACATATATCACCCTGAGAGTTGTAATGAAAGAACGACCCATATTTACTAATGCGTCTGTCCCTAGTAGATGGGGCTTAGCAAGCGGGAAAGGAGCTTCATAGGAAAAGGATGTGACCTACGATGTGTGTACAGTATACATGTAAATATATATCTATATATAATGAATATTACTATATTACATTACAGTGCTTTCTGGTAAGAATTTTTCTGATATCTAATGGAATACCGTACGATAAACTCTCAGAAATGGGAGCTATAGTATGGTCCTATAGATAAGCACCGTATTAAAATTACCTACAACCTTCCAGTGGTACTCAGCATTAATACAGTAGTGAGCATGAGCTCCTTATACTCCAAGAATTTGTAATATTCTTATACTTTACAGTAAAAATGAAATTCCCAGCAAATCAACACTATCACCTTTTTATAATTTCATTCAAGAGACATAAGGCAAGCAATCGTGCGTTAAATTACAACATATTGTACAAAGTCACAGCATAAAAGTTTGTAGAGAAATATATATTTAACCCAGCACGTGGAAATGTAGAAAACATTAACTCTCCCATTGCTATAAATATTATTAAAGTTTTAAGTTTTTATATTTCAGTCAGTCTCATTCATAATGGCAAATGCCGGTGATACCATGAGCACAATGCACAAGTATAGCATAAAACACATGAGAATAAAACAGCAATAAATAAAAGACATCTACAAAGAGAGTCTAAATGTAAAGTGGAATAAAGAATAAAAGGGGTGTGTGAAGGATAAAACGAGGGAGTGGGAAAAGGCAATGAGAGGTAATTTGAAGGACACAAAGGGTCACAGCCTTGATACTTTTTCCCATGCTAATAGAAAGAAAGGAAACAAATACTCATCCATGAAAAGTCAAAAGAATAGAAGAGGCTCTAGAATATGAAATCCCAATCTCAAGGGTTCACACACTTGATCAACCCAGTGTTTGACATGTGACTATATACATTTTTTGGTGGAAGAGAAGCTAAGTATTTGTTTCAAGTACATCTCACATCTGCTATTAAGAGTTACATAACTAAAGTAAGTAGTGTTATGTCTACACAGTGCTTACACCAGGACTGAAGGCTCTAACCAAACAGTATGAAATATATGGTCAAATACAAAGGATCAGCTTTATTAAATGATCACTAACTTTTCACAAAACTTTTGATAAGTCATAGAGACATATCAAAAGTTTAGATCGAGAGGACGGACTTGAGATGGCCCCTATAGATTTCCATGGAGTCTATCTAAATCAGCGAGGAGATGCTTCTTTCAGCTCGTTCAAGGGATCGGTGAGGGTCTCGGTGCTCAGATCCCCACCAATCTAAACTTTTTATATCTCTTTATGACATATACTGTATCAAAAGTTTTGTGAAACATTTTTGACTCTTTAAGCTTCTACGACTTCTGATGTAGAAAAGTTTGAGAGCATATTTGAGAGCATGTCCTAGTTTATGTCAACATTTGTAACTTTTTCAGGAGGAGCCAGTGTAGAACATAGGAGTGGTATTGGCCCTGATGAAGTGTTGTTTCACAGTGTACTCTTTCAGGCTGTTGATTCCTGGGGATCGGTGCAGTGGAATTATAGTACTCAAGAAGAAGACCAGAGATAAACGTAACTAAGTGCAACGTAGAACTTAAAATACTGTACATACAGGCTTTCAGTGCAATTCTTCTCCAGGCACCAGCAAGGATATGGAGGCAGATTATTTGGTGGCAATTTAGCATGTAAGTGATACTGACCTAGTTGTTGTTTGGTGATGGGTGACTTGGCTGTAGTCCCTCACTTTATAGAAGTGTCTGTAGATGCTGATATAAGCTGTTTACTCTGCTGTCTCTTCCTCAAGGCTTTACTTGAGACATTTGGTGTAGTTCTCCCCCTCTTGGAAGGAAGCGGCGCCAGCCCACTCCTACCAAGAGGGGAGGAACAGGGTGGTCCTTTCCTTGAACAAACATGCACAATACATAACAATACACAATTTTTAGTACCCCAGGTCTGGAGTACTACACCCTTTTCTAAAACCCCCATAAGTTTTATAATAAGGAGGGGAGGTGGATGTGAGAGGGCAGGCCACAGACAGGACCTCCACAGCCTGACACATTTAACAATTTGTGGCCATAAAACTGGTGCACACTTCACCTGAAATCTACTCTGGCTCCTGGCACCCAGACGGCCCAACACGCACCCCAATTATTAAAGTGTAAACCTCAATAATTATGGCCCAGCACATGCCAGCACAGGACAAACGACTGCCTTAATAAATCTCCCCCAAAGTTAGGGATTTCCACAAGGAAATGGCCGGTGTTGTAGTCATCATCATCAGCCACATCCTTCTGCACAAGCAACTCCTACTCCTTCAATGGTGGCTTCTTATCCTCATTCTCCACTTCCTCCTCCATGAGACTTGCTCCATGTGGGTCCCCAACAGCTACAGGGCAGCCAGCAAGATTCGGAAACTGTTCTTTTTCTGCCATCCCCTGCATCAGTGTGAGGGTCTGCTTTAAGATAACTATCAAGAGGATGCTGTTGTACTTGTCCCTACTGAAATAACGGTGGCCTCTTTGAAGGGCCTGAGTACACAACACGCATCACTGATGAGCTGTCACTGCCTGACTTCAAAACAACCAATGCTCCCTGCTGAGGTCTTCTGGTGCATGACTAAATCATTTACGCTGCTAGTACAGATGCTGCAGCATATGCAAGGTGGAATTCCAGTGAGTTGGACTGTTGCGTATTAAGCAGTGCAATAGCAGACTGTTCTGTTGCTGTAAGTCCAGGAGGGAGTTCCTTGCCGCTTAAGAATGGCTGAAATGTGAGGACTGTCTCCTGGATATGGCCATCACCCTCTGCAAAACACTGGAGGGGGCAGTGAAGACAGAGATGATGCAAGTGAAAGCCTTTTTTGGGGCTGCAAGGAGGAGGGGCAGGAGGAATTCTGTGAACCCTTGCTATAAGGTACAGTATCAGAATCAAAGGTGACCGCGACACCATCCTGCTGTGACACAGAGGAGAAGCCATCCAGTCCACAATCTTATCCTCTTTGTCCTTAATAATGATCAGGAAGAACTGTGGCCAATTACTACTGTCCAGATGGCTGGTGCTGCTACTGCTGCTACTACCCACATTCTAACTCTCAGAAGATGAGGCATACATCTTTCATTTTCTACTCTTCTGTTTTCCAGAAATTTTATTATGAGGCCGATAAATGAAAGTCATGGGTTAGGTACACAGCATATTAAATGGTACTAGCAAAATTTCAAGTGTTTTCTTTCTGTTATTTAAAGACAGAGGCGCAATTAAATGCCCCTTTCCTTCTACAAACACACTGCACACTGGTATATATTTTTGCAGTAAAATGTGTTTGAACTAGGGGCTATATTGCAGTAATAGAATGAGTTTGCTAACACAGGTATAAGAAGTCAGTTTTTGCAGTAAAATGTGTTTGAACTACATAGTATTTTGCAGTAATAGAATGTGTTCACTAACAAGGGTATAGCAATGCAGTTTTTACAGTAAAATGTGTTTGAATTGAATGGTATCTTGCAGTAACAGAACACATTTTTTGCAGCATAAATAAAGTGTGTTTAATAACACGAGTTTTAACAATGGCATTATTGTAGTATTGGTTTTGCTATAACTACCCGTTATCTTGCAGTAATATACAACACACTCAGTAACACAGGTATAATGCATTGAAATGCCCAATTACAAAAGGTATATTTGCATTTGCAACAGAATGTATGCTATTGGGTTTCTCGCCATAAGCTGAATGACCATTCGTACAGAAAAATATGAATTTTTACAGGATTTTGTGATGCAAAACTATGTGACAGCAAGCAGCATGAAACAACTGAGGCAGTGACCATTACTTTCCTCTCTCTACAAACTTTTCCTGATCAAAGCCTAAAATATGCCCAATTATATCTCCCTACTCTCTCTCTATACTCTCCTTACACTGTCTCTATAATGCCCCTATCACACTAGATTAGTGGCTTGTGTTTGTAATAGATTTTTGTGTGAGAATGGCACAAAAAATCCTTTTAAGATGCTAATTAAATGGTGTTCTATGAGGTTCTCAGCTGCAAATTCATAGTCTTGATAGTCCGTGACTTTGAAATGAACAGTTAGCTTGACATTTTGTCCATTTGAAAGGTGCATCGTGAAATCGACAAGCATGTCCAGACAGAATGCAAAATTATTTTGCCCATTTTAATGTAACTAAAGCCCATATTTATGAGTATATTCATTATATATAGGAGCTTTAGTTTAATCTAAATGTTCAAAATAATTTAGCTTCTGTCTGGACATACTAGCCGTTCTCATGATGCACCTTCCAAATGGACAAAATGTCAAACTAATTGTTCATTTCAAAGTCAAGACTACAAGACTACGAATTTGTAATGACTCAGGCCTCACAAGCTAGAACAGGGTGATACTTGAGCCTTACCAATGGACATAAATAGTGTTGAGCAAAGTTTTGAAAACTTTGATTCAGCTGCTTCGCTGAATTTCACGGAGAAATTTGCTTCATAATGAAATATTTTGTCATGAAGCACATTTCTTTGTAAGTAGTGGGCGCAATGACAGGGAACTGCGATTGTGCCGCACCCTGTCATTGAACCCCCCGGATGCCGCGTTCATCATGGCATCTGATGTACAAATGGAAGCCTTTCAGGGGTTAAAAAAAAATACTCACCTTATTCATTTCAGCTTGAAGAGGTCGCACGCGGCCATCTCAATTGAAGATCCCACGCAAAAGCTTGCGCAGTGGCCAGCATGGTGACGTAACACGTCACCACGCATGAGATTTCGTGTGGAACCTTTAATCAAGATGCCTGCGCAGGGCCTCTTTGCGCTCAAATGGATAAGGTGAGTATGTACTTTTGAATGAACCTTGTAAAATGAGAAGGGATTTCAGGCAGAGACACTCAGCTGTAGACATGGTTTTGTCACTCATCAGTGCAACGCAGGGTTTCCATCCTTCTGGAAAAGAGTAAATGTGCATACGTTTTCCCAGGGATCATTCCCTGTCAGACTTCCTAACAGACTGGATCTCCATAAGGAGAGCCAGTATCCTACGAGAGTTATAATTTATCCTAATTTGTCTGAATCCAGTAGAACATTAAAATAAGGCTTTCACACTAGCATTTTTGCTGGATCCGGCAGGGTTCAGCAAAAACGCTTCCGTTACTGATAACACAACCATCTGCATCCGTTCTGAACGCATCCGGTTGTATTATCTTTAACATAGACAAGACGGATCCGTCATGAACTCCAGTGAAAGTCAATGGGGGGGGGGCAGATCCGTTTTCTATTGTGTCTGTTTTGCTCTGCATCCCATGACGGGAAAAAAACCCCAGCTTTCTGCGGTTTGCTCTCCAGTATGGGAACGCAACCAAACTGAACAGAATGCATTTTGGAGCATTGTGTTCTGTTCACTTACATTTTGTCCCCACTGACACTGTCGGATCTCAATACACACTAGTGTGAAAGTAGTCTAAGCACACACAGTTATGATGGTAAACCAGAGATTGGTGCATCCATATACGTGCTGCATCCAATCACTTTCGTCAAAACTGGTCAACACCATATCCCTTGAGTCTCTGTGTTTTTACCAATAGGTAGAAGGCATATAAGGGTTCATGTACACAACTGTTGGACATTTTGGGATGCATAAATTGCGGATCTGCAAAACAAGGATACTGGCCGAGTGCATTCTGTATTTTGCGGAACAGAACAGCTGGCCCCTAATAGAACAGTCCTATCCTTTTCCATAATGCGAACAATAATAGGACATGTTTTATTTTTTTGCAGAATGGTCATGACATGGAAGTGAATGGTTCCCCTGCAAAAAAAAAAGTCAAAAAAGGTCCACAAAAAAAACGTAACGGGCGCGGAAAGAAAATACATTTGTGTGCATGAACCCTTATACTGAGATGAGCAGCACTATATAGGAGCTGCTTATCTTTTCCTGGTCTGTCACACATCTTTTTTTTTCCGAGGTACCTTCTCCTTTGCCAACCAGTCAATCACTGAAATCCAGTGGCCCCCTATCAGTTTTATGAAATAAGCTTCTTCAACAGTTGCAGCGTGTGTAATATAACTAACAATACTAACAATATTGTATCATATTCCACAGCATTTTACAAATACAGGTTCAGACAAAACTAGACATTACAGAGTAACATTCCTGCAAATTATCAGGAACAAGCATTCACAGGAATGCACATTTAAAATAATTGAGCAGCTGATCAGTCGATGATCGAGCAATCACTCGTTCATTGGCTTCTGACCAGCTTTCATCATGATGAAAGATGCAGATTATCGGCAGCACATCTTGTGTAAATAGGGATGTACTGTTGATAATGAATAGAGCTGAGCGAATCTGACTTTTGGCAGGTTCGAGTTTGGGTTTCGGGGTTTTAGAGAATTACGTAATGGGTTTAGAGATGAGCGAGCACTAAAATGCTCGGGTGCTCGTTATTCGAAACAAACTTTTCCCGATGCTCGGGTGCTCTTTTCGAGTAACGAACCCCATTGAAGTCAATGGGAGACTCAAGCATTTTTGCAGGGGACCAAGGCTCTGCCTAGGGAAGGCTGGCTGAAAACCTGGAAACCTCAGAAAATGATGGAAACACCACGGAAATGGACAGGAAACAGCAGGGGCAGCATGCATGGATGCCTCTGAGGCTGCCTAATCCCACCATTACCCCAAATTCTCCTGCAACAACCTGGTGGTTACCCTCATGGCAATTGTGCTCACCCAGACTAAGAAAGGCGAGGCACATGCCCATCACATGTTAGGGAAGCACCCAACTAGGTGCAACGAAGGTCCATCACCCATGCCCATGCTGGCACTGCTCTCCTATCCCCAGCCACACGATGCAGGCATAAGCCTGACACAGCATGGCGGTGACACCAACAAGTGACCAAGTTAGATGAGGTAGCAGGTGAGCCACCCAAAAATTTAGCCTGACGCAGCATGGCGGTGACAACAGATTGACCGAGTGACACTGCGGGAGCAGGCGAACCACATAAACATTTTCCGTGGCCCTGTATGGCGGCGGTGACAACAGAGTGACTGAGTTAGTATGCAGTAGCTGGTGAAGCACCCAAAAATTTAGCCTGACACAGCATGGCGGTTACACCACCAATGACTTTGTCCAACTGAGAATGCAGTGAAATGGCTTTTGTTGAGCCTCCAAAAATTTTTTTCTTTTCGGAGTACATAAAGTCGACCCTCAGAAAAATTTTTTTTTTTTAAATGTCGGTACTTGCGCCTCCTGAAAAATTGTTTTGGACTGTCTGTTTGACGCTCCTGAAACATTGTTTTACACTGTCTGTAGTTGACACTGGGGAAAAATTGTTTGGAGAGAGGGCCTGTAGGTGGCCCTCTGGAAAAATTGTTTAGAGAGAGGGCCTGTAGGTGGACCTCCGGAAAAATTGTTTAGAGAGAGGGCCTGTAGGTGGACCTCCGGAAAAATTGTTTAGAGAGAGGGCCTGTAGGTGGGCCTCCGGAAAAATTGTTTGGAGAGAGGGCCTGTAGGGGGCCCTCCGGAAAAATTGTTTAGAGAGAGGGCCTGTAGGTGGACCTCCGGAAAAATTGTTTAGAGAGAGGGCCTGTAGGTGGACCTCCGAAAAAATTGTTTGGAGAGAGGGCCTGTAGGGGGCCCTCCAGAAAAATAGTTTAGAGAGAGGGCCTGTAGGTGGACCTCCGGAAAAATTTTTTAGAGAGAGGGCTTGTAGGTGTCCCTCCGGAAAAATTGTGGTAAAAGAGTGCCAGTTGGACCTCTAAAAAATTGCGTTTTTTGGGTCAGCGTTAGGCAAAGACGACAAGGAGGAGGAGGAGTAGGAGGAGTAGAGAAGAGGAATCGGATACATAAGTAATGTTAATTTTTAGCTGCTTTCCCCCGGAGGAGATTTGAATTCCGGTGAAATCCAGGCTTTGTTCATTTTAATAAGCGTCAGCCTGTCAGCTCTGTCAGTTGACAGGTGTGTACGCTTATCGGTGATGACGCCACCAGCTTCACTGAATACCCGCTCTGACAACACGTTAGCGGCAGGGCAGGCCAGCACCTCCAAGGCGTACAGCGCCAGTTCAGGCCACGTGTCTAGTTTTGAAACCCAGTAGTTGTATGGAGCACAGTGATCTGTCCGGACGTTGGTATGGTCAGCTAGGTACTCCCTCACCATCTTTCTGTAAAGCTCACCCCTACTCTGCCGAGACTGGGGACAGGTGACAGTGTCTTGCTGGGGTGACATAAAACTGGCAAAGGCCTTGGAGAGCGTTCCCCTGCCAGTGCTGGATAAGCTGCCTGCTCGCCTCCTCTCCCCCGCTACTTGGCCCACAGAACCACGCCCTCTGCCGCTAGCAGCGTCAGATGGGAAGGATTGTTTCATCTTGTGCACCAGGGCCTGTTGATACCTATTCACTCTCATACTCCTTTCCTCTGCAGGGATGAGAGTGGAAAGGTTCTGCTTGTACCATGGGTCCAGGAGAGTGAACACCCAGTAATCGGTGTTTGAAAAAATGCTTCTAACGCGAGGGTCACGGGATAGGCAGCCTAACATGAAGTCTGCCATGTGCGCCAGAGTCCCAACATGCAAGAATTCCCTCTCCTCACTGGCCTGACTCTCCATTTCCTCCTCCTCCTCCTCCTCCTCCTCCTCTTCAGCCCATACACGCACAAGAGTTAAGAAGGACTGAGCACTTGTACCTTCTTCTGTCTCGCCGACATTCTCTTCCTCTTCCTCCTCACCCTCATCCCCCTCCTCCGATACGCGCTGAGAAACAGACCGGAGGGTGCTCTGGCTATCAAGCGACGTATCTTCCTCCACCATCTCTTGTGACAAGCGCAAAGCATCCGACTTCATGCTGAGCAGTGAGTTTTTCAACAGGCAAAGCAGCGGGATGGTGAGGCTGATAATGGCGGCATCGCCGCTGACCATCTGTGTTGACTCCTCAAAGTTGCTCAACACCTGGCAGATATCAGACATCCACGTCCACTCCTCATTGTAGACTTGAGGAATCTGACTGACCTGACTACCAGTTCTTGTGGAAGTTGACATCTGGCAGTATACAATCGCTCTGCGCTGCTGGTAAACTCTGGATAACATGTTTAATGTCGAATTCCATCTTGTGGGCACGTCGCACAACAGTCGGTGAGCTGAGCGGGCAATTGTAGGTGGCGCTGTGCTGCCCTGAGAGTGGCAGCATCTGTGGTCGACTTGCGGAAATGCGCACAGATGCGGCGCACCTTGGTGAGCAAATCAGACAGATTGGGGTATGTCTTGAGGAACCGCTGAACTATGAGATTGAACACGTGGGCCAGGCATGGCACATATGTCAGTCTGCCGAGTTGCAGAGCCGCCACCAGGTTGTCACACACAACCATGCCTGGCTTGAGGTTCAGCGGTGCCAGCCACAGATCGGTCTGCGCTGTGATGCCCTGTAACAGCTCTTGGGCGATGTGCCTTTTGTCACCTAAGCTCAGCAGTTTGAGCACCTCCTGCTGGCGCTTACCCATGGCACAGCTGCTGCGCCTAGAGCTACCGACTGAAGGCGCCGTGCCCACGGATGGTAATTCGGAGGAGGAGGTGGAGGAGGAGGAGGGGTCGGAGGAGGAGGCATAGTACGTCTGAGAGACCATGACCGAGGTAGGCCCCGCAATCCTCGGTGTGGGCAGTACATGAGCGGCCCCAGGGTCAGACTCGGTCCCAGCCTCCACCAAGTTAACCCAATGTGCCGTTAGTGATATATAGTGTCCCTGCCCGGCAGCACTTGTCAACATGTCCGTGGTTAGGTGGACCTTCTCAGAAACAGCGTTGGTAAGGGCACGGATGATGTTATGTGACACGTGCTGGTGTAGGGTTGGGACGGCACATCGGGAAAAATAGTGGTGGCTGGGGACCGAATACCGAGGGGCAGCCACTGCCATGAGGTTGCGAAAGGCCTCGGTCTCTACCAGCCTATAGGGCAGCATCTCCAGGCTCAGCAATTTGGAGATGTGGACGTTGAGGGCTTGGGCATGTAGGTGGGTGGAACTGTATTTCCTCTTGCGCTCCAGTGTCTGCTGCTCTATAGACAGCTGAACGCTGCGCAGGGACACATTGGTGGATGCTGTGGAGGATCGTGGAGGCAAAGGTGTGGTTTTCCGGCGGGAGGCGCTCGTGCCAGGGTCCTGGGCAGGGGGTTGACTAGCAGAGGCAGCGAGTGACACAGGGAAAGGAGCAGTGGTGGGACCCGCAGGAGGTGAACGGCCTTGGTTCCATTGAGTGGGGTGTTTAGCACTCATATGCCTGCGCATGCTGGTGGTAGTTAGGCTAGTAGTGGTGGCACCCCTGCTGATCCTGGTGTGGCACAGGTTGCACACTACAGTCCGTCGGTCATCCTCAATTTCTTTAAAGAACCTCCTGACTTGCGAACATCTAGGCCTTGCCACGGGAGCTTCACTACGTGAAACAGTTGCTGCTGATGCACCAGCTCTGGCCCTACAAATTACTTGAAGCATTGTCCGCAATCCACGACATCACCTGTTCGCACTGATGTGGTTTCAACAGTCCTCTACCACGTGTCCCTGTAAGTTGAGACATGAAGCTAGGGAGTGTAGCTCTGCGGCGTTTCCCTGCTCCCTCATCAGCAGGTACTGTCTGACCCTGCCCAGGACCACGGCCTCTGCCCCCTGCAGTAATTGAATGCCCACACCCACGCCCTCGTCCTCGACCCTTAGCCCTGGGGTTCAACATTTTCTGTATATAAGTGTATTATATATACAAAAATAAATGGGCCTGCTGTACTGAAACCCACAACCCACAATCTGAACAAGAAAATATATAGGTGGATAAGTTAGAGCAAAATTACGTATGTTATTACGTTATTACGTACCGTGCCGTATGGAGCAATTACACTGAAACTATTAGATTAGGCAGACTGCTTAAGTGCAACCCAGACAAATGTCGCACAGAGATTTTTGTAATGTAGCTGTATCAGTGAGAGCAAAAGACCTTTTTTAATTACGTGACGTACAGAATGGGTCACCTGGACAGAAAATACGGATGGTGCTTTGTATATAGGTGGATAAGTTAGAGCAAAATTACGTATTTTATTACGTATCGTGCAGTATGGAGCAATTACACTGAAACTATTAGATTATGCAGACTTGGTCTGCTTAAGTGCAACCCAGACAAATGTTGCACAGAGATTTTTGTAATGTAGCTGTATCAGTGAGAGCAAAAGACCTTTTTTAATTATGTGACATACAGTATAGGACACCTGGTTCCACACAGTTGTATGAAATGGATTTGTATCACTGAGATAAAACAACAAAAAAACTATATTTTTTGGGGGGGGTTTGGTTTTTTTAACGTGACGTGCAGAATATATCAGAGAGCAAACTCAGCCCCTGCTGACTGTGGCTATTTTGACTGCAACCAAGAAAAATGTTGCACTCAGATTTTTGTAATGCAGCTGTATCAGTGAGAGCAAAAGACCTTTTTTAATTACGTGACGTACAGTATAGGTCACCTGGACAGAAAATACGGATTGTGGTTTGTGGTGAATGGACAGCTGAACTGTGACACACAGAATGGTTCCACACAGCTGTATGAAATGGATTTGTTTCACTGAGATAAAATAACAAAAAACTTTTTTTATTTTTTTTTTAACGTGACGTGCAGAAAATATCAGATAGCAAACTCAGCCCCTGCTGACTGTGGCTATATTAAGTGCAACCCAGACAAATGTCGCACAGAGATTTTTCTAATGTAGCTGTATCAGTGAGAGCAAAAGACCTTTTTTTATTACGTGACATACAGAATGGGTCACCTGGACAGAAAATACGGATTGTGGTTTGTGGTGAGTGGACAGCTGAACTGTGACACACAGAATGGTTCCACACTGCTGTATGAAATGGATTTGTATCACTGAGATAAAACAATATAAAAAAATTGTTATATATGGCGATAGCTGCACTACTAGTGCCAGCCAGCCCAGCCAGGAGACAAAAAAAAGTGTCTTGTAGCCCTTAGAAGGGCTGTTGAGTTCTTTTGAGATCACTCCTGCCTAACAGAGAACTAAATCCAGGCCCTAACACTCTCCCTGAAACGCAGCAGATCTGTCCCTAACGACATCCAGGCAGCGACTGAGCCGAGCACCGCGGCCAGTCACTAGTATATTCCAGGGTCACCTGATCTGGCCCGCCAACCCCTGCTATAGACATGTAAGGGGCCCACGTGATGCTGGGTGTACCGCAGAGTCTCCTGGCTTGTGATTGGCTGAGTTTATAGGCGCCAAAAATTCAAAATGCAGGAGATGCCATTTCCTCGAGCATGGCGAGATACTTGTCCGAGCAGCGAGCACTTACGAGTACCCTAATGCTCGAACGAGGGGGTGCCATTTCAGGTTTAGCCTCAGGCAGCAGAAAGGCTAGACGCACCCCTGCATTTGGCACTCCAGCATTGAATTACGTTATGGATGCTGTGAGAACGGAATCCATTACGTAATTCACTTAAACCCCCAATCCGAACTCGAACCTGCCAAAAGGCAGGTTCGCTCAACTCTAATAATGAACATAACAGAATGACGGAAGAACAAATCGTTCCTCCCGCATTGTTTGCGCTGGTCTCTGTAATCAGCCCACTGAGAACAAACACTGATGGATATTTTATCATCCATTGGTGCTCGCACTGCCTGTACATTAGGCAGTGCAATACCACCATTAAAAAGATGTGTTTTTCATGCTTAAGGGGTTTTTCCTCTTTTCTCAAGATAGGTCATCAATATTTGATCGGCAGGGAGTCCTGGAGTCGGACCCACACTGATTTAATATTGATGATCTCTCTTGATCAGCTGTATAAAGAGAATGCAGAGCTTGTACTAGCACTGCATTCTCTTCACTGTTTACCTGCTTGCTATCAACTTTGCAAGGCAAGGAGGTGTAATTAAAGCTTTTACTTGAATGGGAAGGAGCAATTGCAGCTTCACAGCATCCCATTCAAAGGATGGGTCGGCTGAGCTGTAATCACACCTGCTTGCCGCTGCAATGTCAACAGCAAGCAGGTAAACAGTGAAGAGAATGCAGCGCTTGTACCAGCACCGCATTGTCTTTTCACAGTTGATTGGCAGGAGTACCCGGAGTTGGACCCCTGCCAATCTCATATTGATGATCTATGCTGAAGATAGGTTATCAATATGGGAAAAGTAGACAACCCCTTTAAAGCTGTGGTTATTGGGAATTAACCTGATTATGTAGAATGGCAGATTCCAGAGATCTGGTGCAGCACAAGAGAAGTCTTGAAGAAGGGAGTGAGATGTTCAGATTATGGAGGATATCAGTGTTAGATCATAGAGGAGAGCGCAAGTAGACAGAGAGGAGAAGCAGGGAGGTGCAGCATTGTGGAGGGCTTTGTGGATGGTAAGTGTATACTGTACAGACCAGGGATGCTCAACCTGCAGTCTTCCAGCTGTTGCAAAACTACAACTACCAGCATGCCCTAATAGCTGTAGGCTGTGCAGACATGCTGGAAATTGCAGGTTTGCCACAACTGGAGGGCCGCAGGTTGGGCTTCCCTGATATAGACTATTCTGTGGACCATGATCTACAGAACATCATAAACCTCAGACCATAGGATGCTTCCTACCAATCAGTTAATGGTGGACGGGACTCTCCTCCTGACTTCCAAAAGAGGTTCTGCAGCAACTAAAATGTATATGATAATAACGTATTTGCAGGGGTGCACAAACCAAAGAGGCCAGCAATCGCCTCAGGCAGCACCAGGAAGGGGCAAGAGGGGGGCAGCCAAAGGGCCATGGGCTGAAGGGAAGGGGTTAGGTTAAGAAATTGGCATTGGGGACGGGGGGCACTGTTTCAGGTTTCACCTCAGGAAGCAGAAAGGCTAGGTGCACCCCTGTGTATTGCCTACTGTAAATGATCAGAAGACTGTTAGCTGCCTGCTTGGATAATGTATAAATGCACTCAATGCTTGTCTCTGGTTGTGTTGACTTCTAACAATCTTATCGTTTACAGGAGGGGTTTCATATTATTACTCATTTACCCCAAAATACATTGGCATATTTCAGCATACAAACCAGAGTCCATAGGAATAGTCACAGGCCATAAATAAGTAAGCCATTTACTTTGTGGGTAGGCAGCGTTTACACACTGATAAGCAGTGCCCTGTATTCTGCTATGCGACAACACCCACAGAAAATATGACTGCAACCTCACTGTCTAACGTGCCCGCATGGTTTATAATGTGCCATAAATCCTGGAATGTGTTGTAAAATGTTGTTATGATGTACAAGGAATTCATTATCAGAGGAAGGCAGATACTGTAAGTGCATGAACAACACCCCCCACCCCCCCACCCCCGCATTTCCGTACAATTAACTATTTTTGTGCCAGAGGCATGTGCAGAATTGCCGTTTTTGTCTGTGTATGTGTATTATGGTTTTTTTTAGGATTGCAGTACCTGGGGGTATCTGCAAAGTTTATTATCCACTGTTTTACCATGTTCTTGTTTACACTGTACACCCGCAGATGAGGTATGTCTGGCAGTGGTTGATATTAGTAATGGGGCTAACCATCCCATTTCTCCCCTCTTGGTAGTAGTGGGCCGGTCGTACTTCCTGCCAAGAGAAGGAGTGCTAGTGCGGAAGCATGTCCAATTGCTCCTGCTCCAAGGGTCTTAGGGACCAGGATTAGATCCAGCTCATCTGTGAGACTGCAAGAATACAAAATACCTGAAAAGCTACAGGAATTACAGTCAGCAGAGTGACCAGCTGCCACAGCTATATAGACCCTGCTGCAGGTGAAGGACTATGGCTCAGACACCCATCACCTAGATTACATCCAGGCCAGACCCACTCAAAAGTCTGCATTTACACAGTGGACACAACAGTCACAAGTGCCAGCTTCCAGCTGTTAGTCAAAAGTTCAAGAGATAGAGATCAGCAGAACAGCATACCAGAGGTGCCATTAGCAGCTTCTTTGCCAGCCACCATACCTCATCATCTGGGAAGGGAAATTGTACTTTGTATAAACTATTGCTGGATGTAAGGGTGAGTTCACACTTCAGTTATTTGGTCAGTTATTTCCATCAGCTATTGTGAGCCAAAGCCAGGTGCGGATCAAAAACACAGAACAGGCGCAGATCTTTCCATTAGACCTGATCTCTGAGTAGGCTTCACTACTCGTTTTGGAAATAACTGATCAAATAACCAAAATGTAAACTCAGCCTAAAGAGAGACTTTTATTTTTTTTTTTTACTTCTGGCCTGATTCCTTAAACCCCCATTACACCAATCCATAGGGAGCAACAGCATAAGGGAGTAGACCATGGGCCAGCATCTCATCAGGGCCAATACCACTTCCATCTTCTGCACCGGCTCCTCTGGGTCTTGCTGCATGATCATCTATTACATTACATTGCTCTGTATCTCCTCTCTATGGTACTTATAGAAGTTGCACAGGTAGGAAATAAATCTGGACCCTACCACCTTAAAGAAAGCAATATTTTATGTTACTTATCTAGATGGAGCTCACTCACAATATAATTCAGTATTCACCTTAATAGCCTCCATTTGACCTACACTGTGGGAAAAGATCATGATGTTTGAGTAAAATGGAGGAGTGACAAATGCCATACAGGGGTCACCACCCATAAACTCCCATGTTTAAAAAAAAAAATATATATATATATATACACTCACCGGCCACTTTATTAGGTACACCTGTCCAACTGCTCGTTAACACTTAATTTCTAATCAGCCAATCACATGGCGGCAACTCAGTGCATTTAGGCATGTAGACATGGTCAAGACAATCTCCTGCAGTTCAAACCGAGCATCAGTATGGGGAAGAAAGGTGATTTTAGTGCCTTTGAATGTGGCATGGTTGTTGGTGCCAGAAGGGCTGGTCTGAGTATTTCAGAAACTGCTGATCTACTGGGATTTTCACGCACAACCATCTCTAGTGTTTACAGAGAATGGTCCGAAAAAGAAAAAACATCCAGTGAGCGGCAGTTCTGTGGGCGGAAATGCCTTGTTGATGCCAGAGGTCAGAGGAGAATGGGCAGACTGGTTCGAGCTGATAGAAAGGCAACAGTGACTCAAATTGCCACCCGTTACAACCAAGGTAGGCAGAAGAGCATCTCTGAACGCACAGTACGTCGAACTTTGAGGCAGATGGGCTACAGCAGCAGAAGACCACACCGGGTGCCACTCCTTTCAGCTAAGAACAGGAAACTGAGGCTACAATTTGCACAAGCTCATCGAAATTGGACAGTAGAAGATTGGAAAAACGTTGCCTGGTCTGATGAGTCTCGATTTCTGCTGCGACATTCGGATGGTAGGGTCAGAATTTGGCGTCAACAACATGAAAGCATGGATCCATCCTGTCTTGTATCAACGGTTCAAGCTGGTGGTGGTGGTGTCATGGTGTGGGGAATATTTTCTTGGCACTCTTTGGGCCCCTTGGTACCAATTGAGCATCGTTGTAATGCCACAGCCTACCTGAGTATTGTTGCTGACCATGTCCATCCCTTTATGACCACAATGTACCCAACAGCAGGATAATGCGCCATGTCATAAAGCTGGAATCATCTCAGACTGGTTTCTTGAACATGACAATGAGTTCACTGTACTCAAATGGCCTCCACAGTCACCAGATCTCAATCCAATAGAGCATCTTTGGGATGTGGTGGAACGGGAGATTCGCATCATGGATGTGCAGCCGACAAATCTGCGGCAACTGTGTGATGCCATCATGTCAATATGGACCAAAATCTCTGAGGAATGCTTCCAGCACCTTGTTGAATCTATGCCACGAAGAATTGAGGCAGTTCTGAAGGCAAAAGGGGGTCCAACCCGTTACTAGCATGGTGTACCTAATAAAGTGGCCGGTGAGTGTATATATATATATATAGAGAGAGAGAGAGAGAGAGAGATTTATCAAAACTGGTGTAAAGGAAAACTGGCTTAGTTGCTCATAGCAACCAATCAGATTTGACCTTTTCATTTTTCAGAGCTTCTTTGGAAAATGAAAGGTGGAATTTGATTGGTTGCTATGGGCAACTAATCCTGTTTTCCTTTACACCAGTTTTCAGAAATCGCCCCCATACGTTAAGGGTGACCAGACGTCCTCTTTTCCCCGGACATGTCCTACTTTTGGGCAATAAAAAAATGTCCGGGGGGGATTTGAAAATTTATGTTTGACTGAAACAGTTTGAGGCAGTCCAACAAAGTCATTTTAACTTTTAAAATGGCCTTTAGGGTTAAAAATAATAAAAACAAACTCACCTTTTCCACTTGTTCGCGGCGCAGCCGGTCCGGTGTCTTCTTTCTTCTTTCCCGGCCTTGCAGGACCTGCAAAAGGACCTTTGGTGACGTCACCGCGGTCACCACGTGGTGACGTCACCAAAGGTCCCTTTGCAGGTCCTGCAAGGGGAAAGAAGAAAGAAGACACCGGACCGCCTGCGCCGCGAACAAGTGGAAAAGGTGAGGTTTTTTTAATTATTTTTAACCCCTAAGGGCCATTTTAACAATGGAAAATAATAAAGGGGAGTTCGGGTCCCCATTCCCTGGGGTATAGTGTAATGGCATTGCATGGGGGGACCCGAACTTCCCTTTATTATCTTATTTCTGAAAAGAAGGACACCTTTTTTTTTTTTTTTTTTTTTTTTTTTGGGGCGGGGGGGTGGGGGGTGGGAGGGTGTCCCCCCCCAAAAAAAATAAATAATTAAATAAAAGGTGTCCTCCTTTTCTGTTTGGTTTATGGCAGTCTACTAAACTATGTCATATCTTTCTTTTGTGATTTACCAATACATATGGGCCTTACACAGAGGCGTAACTACCAAGGGTTATTGAAAGGGGTTGAGGCGGAAACCCTTCTGTCCCGTGTGGGCGGCCTGGTTTGATCCTTGCTATGGGGCCCTTACTTCTCTATGTACGCCACTGGCCTGACAGACAATAAAAACAGACTCATTTGGCCTCTGACATGTTAATGGAAGAATATGGACATGTTAGGAGATCTGAATGCAACCTAAGTGACTGTATCTTTGTGCCTAACTATATACACGTATACATTATTTTGTATAGATCCGATAATGCTGGAGGCCATTGATCTTGCTGGAGGTCACAGATCATTGATCTGAGCAAAGGTACCAGGGTGTTTGAGTGAGTAGCAGGCTTTAAATCTTCTCTGGCACAAGTAAGGATATGGAGGCAGGTTGGTTGGTGGCAGTTCAGTATTTAGGCGATACTGGCCTATTGGTAGTTTGGTGATGGGTGGCTTTGTTGTAATCTCTCACCTCTCAACAATGTCTTCAATGTTGATGGTAGCAGTTCATGCTGCTGTCTGGAGTCTCAAGGCTTTACTTGAGGTAGTTCTCTCTGGAGACATCAGGAGCAGGAGCTCTGCGTGTTGCTTCCTCTCCCCTTTCCTGGCAGAACTAGCCCACTGCTACCAAGAGAGGAGGAACAGGGGTGGTTAACCCTGTTCCTTGCTGACCTTTGCCAACCATTCCTTGCTAGAATCAAACAATAAAATATATAACATAACAATATACAAATTGTACTACTCCTAGGTCTGGGATACTACACCAACCAGCAATTACCAATTATCCAATGCGGCTGCAATTTCTCATCCATATTACAGTCACAATACCAGGATCCTTCTGCAGTTTCTGGAGAACCAAGGGGTGGACACAGACAATTCAAGCACCAAATAGCTCATTATAGAGCAGCTCCTTATGTCACCTGCCAGATATTAATGAAATATGCAATATAGTAGTAGTCCAGGTTTAGCTAAAGTGCACAGTCTTTGGCGGTCTGGGGCACAACCCCCTGTCTCATCATTGGTGCAGCAGAACAAGAGTATAAACCAGTAATGAGAAAGGAGGTGTGTCTCAGACTACCACAGACTCCCCATAAGCACTGTAGCTAAAGGGCCTACAGACGCGCTCCTGTCTGTGCCTGCTTTGCTAAGCTAAGAGTCCTGCATGTCAGCATTCTGGCACAGGCAGGAGCCGCTCTGCTCAGCTAATCCTGGCATAGCACATGGTTACAGCGTACCCATTTGCTATGTCAGAATTTAGCCAACCTCGGGGGGCACAGGCAGGAGCAGCAATGTGGGCTCCTGTCCATACTCCATGCGCTGCGGCCCCATTAATAAAGTGTAGAGTCCGTACTATGTACACTGCTGAAAAGTCAGCTGTGTGGAGAATAGTGAATTTAAGACTCACAGGGAAATCTGTGCTTTCAGGAGGAATATCTTTAGTAAAAATGATTTTAGGGAACTAGGTGAGAAGCTAAAGTCCAGGACCTCCAAGGTAGTGTTTTCAGAAATACTACCAGTGCCACGAGCGTAACTAGAGAGACAACGGGAGATTAGGGAGTTAAATAAGTGGCTCAGAGGCTGGTGCAGGAAGGAAGGGTTTGGGTTCATGGAGAACTGGGCCGACTTCTCTGTCGGCTACAGACTCTACAGTAGGGATGGGCTGCACCTTAATGGGGAGGGTGCAACTGCCCTGGGGGAAAAAATGGTTAGACGGCTGGAGGAGCTTTTAAACTAGGATCTGGGGGGAGGGTGGGGGGTTATTACTAATAAGGGGGTAGATAGTGTAGATAGAGAGTGGGTCATAGTCGGGGAGAGTGGTGGGTTAGTAGGGGTTGGGATTAGTGAGGAATGTAGGGAGAATATTGGGCAAAACATCAACCAAAGTAACCCAAAAACCCCGGATATTCACTTCACAGGTAATAGTAATTTTAAAAGGGGGGTAAAAAATATACATAGACCTCTTAAGTGTATGTACACTAATGCCAGAAGCCTGACTAATAAAATTGGTGAACTGGAATTAGTGATGTGTGAGGAGGACTATGACATAGTGGGAATAACTGAGACATGGCTGGATGATACCTATGACTGGGCAGTTAACGTACAGGGTTACAGTCTTTTTTAGAAAGGATCGCCAAAACCGGAGAGGGGGAGGGGTCTGCCTTTATGTAAAGTCCTGTCTAAAGCCCACACTGCGGGAAGATATAAGTGAGGACATGAAGATGTGGAGTCACTGTGGGTAGAAATAAATGGAGCCAAAAACAATAATAAAATACTAATAGGAGTTTATTATAAACCCCCTACTATATCAGAGCCCATAGAAAATCTACTTCTAAACGAAATAGACGAGGTGGCAAATCATAATGAGGTCGTTATTATGGGGGATTTCAACTACCCAGATATAGACTGGGAAACTGAAACCTGTATATCTCATAAAGGAAACAGGCTCTTGGAAATAACCAAAGACAATTACCTTTCCCAACTGGTTCAGGACCCGACTAGAGGGACGGCCATACTGGACTTAGTATTAACCAATAGACCTGACAGAACAACAGATGTGCAGGTCGGGGGACTCCTGGGAAATAGTGACCATAACATAATAACCTTCCAATTGTCAAAAGAGCGTTTCTTCAGGGAGGAACAAAAATACCTAACTTCAAAAAAGCTAAATTTAGCCAACTAAGAGAGGCCATAGGACTAACTAACTGGGACAAAGTCTTCAAAAATAAAAATACAGCCACAAAATGGGATATTTTTAAAAACATCCTAATATCTAATTGTGAGAGTACAGTACCATATAGGAATAAAATAATAAGAAACAAGAAAAAAACAATGTGGATAAATAGAACTGTAAAGAAAGCAATAAATGACAAACAGAAAGCATTTAAATCACTAAAACAGGAGGGGAGCGAGGAAGCATTGAAAAACTACAAGGAAAAAAATAGAATATGTAAAAGACACATAAAACAGCCAAACTAGAGACCGAGAGATTAATCGCCAAAGAAAGTAAAACTAACCCTAAAATGTTCTTTAATTATATAAATTGGTAAAAAGTATAAACCTGAAGGTGTCGGCCCCTTACAGAGTAATGAGGGGGGAGTTGCAGAGAGCGATGAGGAGAAAGCAAAGCTACTAAATATCTTTTTCTCCACTGTATTCACTGAGGAAAATAAACTGTCAGATGAAATGCAGAATATAAAAGTAAATTCCCCATTAAAAGTGCCCTGTCTGACCAGGAAGAAGTAGAGCTTGCGTCTTAAAAAGATTAAAATAGAGACAAAAAAAAAAAAAAAAAAAAAAAAAAAAAAAAAAAAAAAAAAAAAAAAAAAAAAAGAAAAAAAAAACAATCGCCAGGACCGGATGGCATACACCCCCGTATCCTAAGAGAATTTAAGTAATGTCATCGCCAGACCTTATTTCTGATATTTAAGGACTCTATACTGACAGGGAGTGTTCCACAGGATTGGCGCATAGCAAATGTGGTTCCAATATTCAAAAAAGGGTCCAAAAACAGAGCCCGGAACTATAGGCCGGTAAGTTTAACATCGTCCGTGGGTAAACTGTTTGAGGGTTTTCTAAGAGATGCTATCTTGGAGTACCTCAATGAAATAAGCAAATTACTCCATATCAGCATGGCTTCATGAGGGATCGTCATGTGAACCCAATTAATATCAGTTTCTATGCGGAGGTAAGTTCTAGACTGGACCGCAGCGAATCAATGGATGTCGTATATCTGGACTTCTCCAAAGCATTTGACACTGTACCACATAAAAGGTTAGTATATAAGATGAGAATGCTTGGCCTGGGAGAAAATGTCTGTATGTGGGTAAGTAACTGGCTCAGTGATAGAAAACAGAGGGTGGTTATTAACGGTACATACTCAGATTGGTCACTGTCACTAGTGGGGTACCACAGGGTCAGTATTGGGACCTATTCTCTTCATATATTATTAATGATCTTGTAGAAGGCTTGCACAGTAAAATATCAATTTTTGCAGATGACACTAAACTGTGTAAAGTAATTAACACAGAAGAGGACAGTACACTGCTACAGATGGATCTGGATAGACTGGAGGCTTGGCAGAGAAGTGGCAGATGAGGTTTAACACTGACAAATGTAAAGTTATGCATATGGGAAGGAATAATGCAAGTCACCAGTACATACTAAATGGTAAAATATTGGGTAACTCTGACATAGAAAAAGACCTAGGAATTTTAGTGAACAGAAATCTAAGCTGCAGAAACCAGTGTCAGACAGCTGCTGCCAAGGCCAATAAGATAATGGGTTGCATCAAAAGAGGCATAGATGCCCGTGATGAGAACATAGTCCTGCCACTTTACAAATCACTAGTCAGACCACACATGGAGTACTGTGTACAGTTCTGGGCTCCTGTGAACAAGGCAGACATAGCAGAGCTGGAGAGGGTTCAGAGGAGGGCAACTAAAGTAATAACTGGAATGGGTGGACTACAGTACCCAGAAAGATTATCAAAATTAGGCTTATTCACTTTAGATCTCTGAGGAGAGATCTAATAACTATGTATAAATATATCAGAGGTCAGTACAGAGATCTCTCCCACGATCTATTTATCCCCAGGACTGTGACTGTGACGAGGGGACATCCTCTGCGTCTGGAGGAAAGAAGGTTTGTCCACAAACATAGAAGAGGATTCTTTACGGTAAGAGCAGTGAGACTATGGAACTCTCTGCCTCAGGAGGTGGTGATGGTAAGTTCAGTAAAAGAGTTCAAGAGGGGCCTGGATGTATTTTTGGAGGGTAATAATATTACAGGTTATAGTTACTAGAGAGGGGTCGTTGATCCAGGGAGTTATTCTGATTGCCTGATTGGAGTCGGGAAGGAATTTTTTTCCCTAAAGTGGGGAAAATTGGCTTCTACCTCACAGGGTTTTTTTGCCTTCCTCTGGATCAACTTGTAGGAAAACAGGCCGAACTGGATGGACAGATGTCTTTTTTTCGGCCTTATAAACTATGTTACTATGTTACTATGTTACTAAAAAAAAAAAACTTAATTAAAAATTTAGTTACACTTTAAGATCAGAGCTCTGCGGGGGCCACATCATTACTCCCAAGGCTCCATGTTCTTCTTTATGCTGTAGATAATTCTTCAGGCTGAATGTTTGGGTTCGTTGTCCTGTTCTTACTTTGCAGCTTTTTTCCACACCTGCTTAAAACTTTTGCACATCATTCTATCTATCTATCTATCTATCTATCTATCTATCTATCTATCTATCTATCTATTATCTATCTATCTATCATCTATCTATCTATCATCTATCTATCTCATATCTATCTATCTATCTATCTATCTATCTATCTATCTATCTATCTATCTATCTATCTATCTATCATCTATGTATCTCATATCTTTCTACCTATCTATCTATCTATCTCATATCTATCTATCTATCATCTATTTATCTCATATCTATCTGTCTATCTATCTCATATCTATCTGTCTATCTATCTCATATCTATCTCATATCTATCTCATATCTATCTCATATCTATCTCATATCTATCTCATATCTATCTATCTATCTATCTATCTATCTATCTATCTATCTATCTATCTACCCTGCATTGTTTGCCTCCAGTCCTATGTAAACTTATACATTTCATATCCTAATTCCACAGTTCACTTGAACCGACACACAAACTCTGATCTACTACACCGGGCTCAGCACTGCTGCATGTGCTTTAGACCGTTGCACCTTTCACAGAACAATAACCGTCATGCCCCAAACTGTCTGTTCAGTACACAGCAACATAAAACTTTTATTCCCTTCTATTTTCCCAAAAAGATAAGCCTGAGAAGGCAACGCGGGCTGGAATAAGATGTTTTGTACACAAAACCATCTCACAAAAGAAACAGGTCTTATCAAAGGTCGGCAACATAACCAGACAAGCCTCTACTGGGAGCGCTAATCTCCGACCTGAAGTGGTGAGCGGCGGCACAATACTGAGTCAATATTTACCAGTGAATGGAAAAAAAAAAAAGTGTAATTGCTGCTAAAGGCCTATGGGGACATTTTTGCGAGGCATCCCCCCTGTCCCGCCGCTGTAAACAGGCTTCCACCAGATCACTATTATAACCTTATATGGTATGGCAAAGTACAAAGTAGGGTCATGTGACCGCGGACACAATTGTGAATGGCGGTATCAGGAACTATCCTTGCTGTTTGCAGCACAGAAATATTTCCCAGATGAGGTCATCGTTCCTGAATAATGAGCCTGTTCGGCTGTCACAAATCTTAACCCTTTCAGAAGGAGCTTTTTTTTTTTTCTCTCTCTCTCTCTTTCCTTTTGTTGACACTTTGCTCTTTGTTATCGCCTTGTTTCCTAACCCTTTTTGAACTTTTGCAGTCACTGTCAAGTGCACAATGTGGACAAATACTTTACCCGGCGGCGGCGAGAGTAGCTTCCATGGTGAAAGCAAGGCTTGTTTCTCTAGTAGTCAGCACATTTTAGGTTTGGAATTAATAGGGATATTCTGCTTGTGCTGCGCATTGAGTTTTTCGCATTGATCTGGGGATAAAAGGGAAGATTTTCGGGGAGGATCACTGCATTGATGGATTGTCTCCCGGTTATCGACATGTCGGTTCAAAGTCTGGTCAGATCTGTTAGTGTTTAGGTAGTAAGCACTACAATGAGCATTTGATTCGCGTTTAAAGGGACATTCCAAGGTTACCAGCTAGGGCGCAATAACAGGTTCTCAACAATACTGTCAGATATCATTGTGCTGCTATATAATGTGCAGTTCAGTAGGTCCAGGCTAAGGCTACTTTCACACTAGTGATAACAGGGTCCGGCAGGCTGTTCCCCTGCCGGATCCGTGCTAACGCAAGCCCACGATGCTACCGGAAGTCCGCTCCAGCCCCATTCACTATAATGGGGGTGGGCCAGGGGTCCGGCCGCAGCATGGCAAACAAGTCATACAAAAACCACAGCATGCTGTAATTTTTGTGTGGCCGCCTCTCTGCATATTTGCTGTGCTGTGCCAGACCTCTGGCCCACCCTCATTGTAGTGAACGGCGCCGGAGCGGACTTTCTCTGACACGGTGAGCTTGCGTTAGCACGGATTCGGCAAGCTGTTCCCCGCCAAACAGCCTGCCGGATAGGGTGGCCATCCGTCCGGTTTTTGGCCGGACAGTCCGGTTTTTAAACTCCTGGTCCTCCGTCCGGCGCAAGGCCAGGACGGACGGCCAGTAGTCCGCCTTTCAGGACAGGCCTTTGGGGTGTGCGACCCGTGCGGTTGCACAGGGCGCTTCACTCCCGGCCAGTTAAGGGGGCACCCTGCCAGAGCGCCCCCTTAAAGGCCCGGCCTGCTCCTGTACAGCGTCTTGTGCTTGTGCCCCCCCTCAGACCTCAGATCAGCCCACCCAGCCACTTAAAAAAAAACATACTTACCTGTTCTGCGCTGCCGCTACCATCAGGTTCCGCGCTCCATTGTCTTCCCTGCCGGCGCGCACTATGACCTGACGCTGCACATGTGCAGGTTTTTTCATGCAGTTTTTGAAGCTAAAGTCAGAGGTGGATCATAAAGTATTAAAGGGGTTCTCTGGGATTTAAATACTGATGGCCTAACGTCAGGATAGGTCATCAATATGAGATCAGGAGGGGGGGGGGGGGGGGGTCCAACTCCCGGCAACCCTGCCAAGCAGCTTAGCAAGCACAATGCGTACATTATATGGTGAAGAACAGTTGCTTGGACTACAAAGTCTCTACTGGGAACGATGTTGTCCGAGTATTACGCCACTTTTACGGAATGACAAGAATACCCCCCAAAACCGAAGATAACATTGATTTTAGAGGAAATATTGTTAGGAAACATATAATTACTTGTACATAAAGCGCAAGTGCTGCCAAAAATTACAAGGAAGAGGCACTCCGATACAACCGGTATATCACATAAAGGAGGGTCTCATTCACATTGTGGTACAATTGTTCATGTCGTGGGACTCCTACACTCATAAAGCCTATGCACATAGTGAAAGGGCTGCCAAAAATTACAAGGAACAGGCACTCCAATACACAGATAATGTTGCACGGATGTCAGTTATATAGGATACAGAAACATTATAATGCACAAGCAACACAGGTAAGGTAGCTTTGATTAGTGGCAAAAAAATGACACCGGATGTCAGGTATATAGGATATATAAACGTTATAATGCACGCGCTGCGCAGGTGGTGTTTACGACAGGCAAACTTGCGTTATTTTTGCCCCAAAAGAAAAGAAAATATTGCAGCCAGATAGAACAATAGTCCTTAAAAGGACTTTTGGGTCTTTTAAACAGAACAACTAGTCCTGCCTAGCCAATTTCTATCCCTACATCTGTCCCTCCTTGCAGCAGCTCTCCCTGACTAAGACTGAACCGGGTCACATGTCACATGCAATATAGCACCCGATGACGCATTCCCGGCCAGCCAATCACTGTAATTCCAGTAGCTAACATGGCTACGGCATTACAGTGAATGCCAGTACACCGGCCGAACACCACGATGTGCCAAGCATAGCCATGCTCGAACGAATATAGTATTTGGCCTAGCATGCTCGCTCAACACTAGAACTAACATAATACGCATTTTGGTGATGGACTGTGGCTTATCACTCCTGGGTCACGTCCTTGTGGGTGTCTGAAAGGAGCTGTGAATATCAGGTAAGTATAACTCACTTCACAGGTCCTATTGGGAGCAGAGGGTGTTGCTGTTGCTGATAAGATGTCATACCTTCCAACTTTATAAAGAGACAAAGAGAAACATATTGTAGGCGCGCCACGGCAAATTTTTTCAGCACTAGGCCACGCCCCTAACTCCACCCACTATAAGCTAATCCCCCAGTCCCCTTATTGTATGGGGATAATAAACACAGTGATGTCACCGTACAGGGATAATAAACACAGTGATGTCACCGTACAGGGATAATAAACACAGTGATGTCACAGTACAGGGATAATGAACACAGTGATGTCACAGTACAGAGATAATAAACACAGTGATGTCACCGTTCAGGGATAATAATCACAGTGATGTCACAGTACAAGGATATTAAACACAGTGATGTCACAGTACAGGGATAATAAACACAGCGATGTCACCGTACAGGGATAATAAACACAGTGATGTCACAGTACAGGGATAATAAACACAGCGATGTCACCGTACAGGGATAATAAACACAGCGATGTCACCGTACAGGGATAATAAACACAGAGATGTCACCATACAGGGATAATAAACACAGAGATGTCACCATACAGGGATAATAAACACATCGATGTCACCGTACAGGGATAATACACACAGTGATGTCACAGTACAGGGATAATAAACACAGCGATGTCACTGTACAGGGCTAATAAACAGAGTGATGTCACCGTACAGGGATAATAAACACAGCGATGTCACCGTACAGGGATAATAAACACAGCGATGTCACAGTACAGGGCTAATAAACACAGTGATGTCACCGTACAGGGATAATAAACACAGCGATGTCATCGTACAGGGATAATACACACAGCGATGTCCCAGTACAGGGATAATAAACACAGTGATGTCACCGTACAGGGATAATAAACATAGTGATGTCACCGTACAGGGATAATAAACACAGCAATGTCACCATACAGGCATAATAAACACAGTGATGTCACAGTACAGGGATAATAAACACGGCGATGTCACCGTACAGGGATAATAAACACGGCGATGTCACCGTACAGGGATAATAAACACAGTGATGTCACAGTACAAGGATATTAAACACAGTGATGTCACAGTACAGGGATAATAAACACAGCGATGTCACCGTACAGGGATAATAAACACAGTGATGTCACAGTACAGGGATAATAAACACAGCGATGTCACCGTACAGGGATAATAAACACAGAGATGTCACCATACAGGGATAATAAACACATCGATGTCACCGTACAGGGATAATACACACAGTGATGTCACTGTACAGGGATAATTTCTCTGGGAGAAATTTATCAAACTGGTGTAAAGTAGAACTGGCTTAGTTGCCCATAGCAACCAATCAGATTCCACCTTTCATTTTCCAAAGGAGCTGTCCAAAATGAAAGGTGGAATCTGATTGGTTGCTATGGGCAATTAAGCCAATTCTACTTTACACAGTTTGATAAATGACCCCCACTGTGTCTCTGTACAGCTTCTTTAAACACGGATATGTCATGAGCATCAGATTCTGCAGCAGATTTGTACCTATGACACTGGCTGACCTGTTATATGTGCACTTGGCAGCTGAAGGCAGCTGTGTTGGTCCCATGTTCATATGTGCCTGCATTGCTGAGAAAAAGGATGTTTTGATATATGCA
Source organism: Rhinella marina (assembly GCA_900303285.1). Taxonomy (NCBI): domain Eukaryota; kingdom Metazoa; phylum Chordata; class Amphibia; order Anura; family Bufonidae; genus Rhinella; species Rhinella marina. Next base: position 426,201 of record ONZH01005764.1, on the reverse strand, counting down.
AATGAGCCTCTAGGAGCAACGGGGGCGTTGTCATTACACCTAGAGGCTCTGCTCTCTCTGCAACTGTTGGGCCCTCTGCACTTTGATTGACAGGGCTGGGCATGGTGACGGTGCAGTATGTACAGCACCAGAAAAAAAGAACATGCCCTTAAAGAACGGGCCCTTAGAGATGAAAACGATACACCATAAATTCAACCATTGATCAGAGTGCTTATAGTATTTGGTTTGCGGTTGGCCTCAGACCGCTATAGGCAGTGAAAGCAATGCAGGTACCATCTTTCCTGGCTGCGCCTGGGTAGCATAGTGGCAGATTGATTAAAGGGGTATTCCCATCTCATAACGTGCTAGGTGAACCATCAGGGACCTCTGGGACCTTCACCGATCCTCCGAATGAAGCGTATACAGGACTGATTCTGCACCGTTGCCCCTTCACAGACTTTCCCTGCACCCACCCACCCATGGCCTGTTCAATTGTATGGGGCAGTTCCCTGCCAGCCGGGTTGCTGAAGAATAGGAAACGGTGAAGATGCAGCAGTGCTGAATCAGCGCTGCGACCCTTTCATTCTCAGGATTGGTTAGGGTCCTGTTGGTCCTGATTGAGCATAAAGTGATAGCACACCTGCTATGAGACGGAATACCCCTTAAACCCCGCTGTATCACAGAGCGGAGGATTCTGTGTGATTGTGATCAGATTTTCGTCTGCACGGACTTGTATTTCTATGCCTGATCCAAGCTTGTTCCTGATTACCGCGTCCTCTCACAGGCTTAGATAATTATATTTCCGTAATGTTTCCTGTAACGCACTGACACGGCTACCGTTCTGCTGCTTTGCTTCTCGCTTACACAAACTCTATCCCCTAATGTCAAGAGCGGTTTTGGGGGGGGAAACTTATAACGTCTTCGCCATCGAGGGTGGAATTTCTCCAAGCTGTGAATGTTCTTCTTCACATATGTAATTAAATCTCTTCTCTGGGCATTATTTAAAGAAATAACATGGTTAAGTCTGGTCGACATTATTGACCAGCAATTAATGGAGTCTCTTCTGGGCTTGTACTAAAACCATTACTCTCATTATGGTATAAATCAGGGTCACTGAGGTCATTAAGGTCAGTGACCTCTCATTTAAGGGTTCATTAGTCTACAGGCCAGGATTTTCTCTCCATTAACTACATGCGTATATAAGTACATAATGTCTGCTGTATATAGGCACCACATCACAATTTTCTCTTATATATGTCACTGTGCACACAGCAAATTTCATTGCTTCCAAGGGAGTCCCTATCCATTGGAGATTAATAACAAAGTGTCCTTTAATGAGCACCTGTCACCTCTCCTGACATGCCTGTTTTAGTAACTATTTGCCTCCCCCTTATAATAACAGCATCCATTCTTATGGCTCTATGTTGTGCCATTCCTCTATTATTCCTGCTAGAAGATACAAATGAATTGCTAGCAGTTTGCAGTGAAGGTCCAGATAGGTTTCCTCTGATCCAAGAGTCCCTGCCCAGTCTGACACTATTCCAATCAGTGTTTCCAGTGTCGGACTGTGCAGGGACACACCACCAGGGGCAGACCTAACAGGTAAATTTCCCGGTGGGCCAAAACCCAGGGGGCCGCCTGGGCCCTCTTCAGGCTGGCCAGTGAAAGTTTTTGGGGATGTATTTTGTGCTGCTTGTAGTATTATATGATGGACTGTGGTATTTGTATCTGTTGGGGTGGTATAATGTGCCACAATATGGTATTTCTGGCCCTGCCTTCCATCAATTTGGACCCAACTAGAAAACGGGGCCACTTTTAGTATTTTTTCTAGTTCCCAGCACACCACCAACTGGTAGCACATACCTTGCAAACTTCTACTAATTCATTCAGATCTTCTAGCAGGAATAATAGAGGAATGACAAAGTGTAGAGTCATAAGAATAGATGCTCCAGAATTATTACTACAACTTTAAACCCGTGTTTCATTCACATTGTAACTAGAAATGTTATTAAATGCTGTGTTCTGTCTAATTTATTATTATTATACTCATGTCTCTAATTTTTATTGGCAGTGAATATTCTCGATGAAACAGTGTATCGGACAAAGTATAATACCGATTGTGCCAAATTGTGCAGAAATGTTAGCAATTACATTGTATCAAAGGGGATGTGTCACCTATAATTTCCTGTGCCAATTAAACCCAGATAGTGACACAGTCTAGTTTTTTCTAATCTGCTTTCATTTTTTGATTGCATATTTTTTAATTATGTTTCCTGAGCATGATTACGGGGGCGGCCATTTTGCCTGACCTGCTGTTAGTAGCATTTAGAGATATGCTTTACAGCAGCTACATATACCATAGGTAGAGACAATAACATAGAGGAGACTCCTTGACTTCCATCAGAGAGTTTTCTAGGCATGCTCTGTGATGTGTGCAGAGGCCATTGTACAGGGAGGGGGAGGAGGTGAGCTGTGACCATCCTGGCTTCAGCGCTTCACTACGCATGCACCAGATAGTGTGGACAGTATGCACCTGAAAGATTTGTTTCACAAGAGGAGACAAACCTCATTTGCGCGAGATGTGTGTGAGAGGTGGAGAGGCGAGGGGGATGACGTAAGGACAGCTCAGAAATATAAATCAAACGGCAGGAGGCAGGATCTGGGCGTGGCAAGCTTGACTCCAAGGATGCAAGAGCCAGCCTCCTTGACTTTAAAGTGCTCATTAGCATAAGACAGGAGCGCTGAATAAAGATTATTTTCTCTATATACAGGAAATACAAAATCAAGGCAAGGACATAATGGAGACAACATGCGTGGACAGATAAGGTAATACACTTAGTTAAATATTGAATATCTTGCTGTCGAGTTCCCTTTAAAGATATTCCTGGAATTCTTTAACAATGCTTTAGTTCATTATACTTGCGTTTTTTATTTTTTCATCTTTGTCTTTGTCGGAAAAAGTTTTACACATAAGACGTGATGTAGTTTGTTGAAATTGTGGGTTACATTCAGGGCCGGGATGAAGGGTAGTCGAGGGTAGGCATCTGCCTAGGACGCCTCCTCGCTATCCAGAAGTGGGGGCACAATGATGGACGCATCTGAAGCTGTTCAGTATCATAGGGCCTGAAGCTTATGAGGCAGTAGAGCGGAGCAAGAGGTCGTGATGACATCGCTGCAACCTCCTGCACCAGGTCTCGCGTGATCACGTCATCACGCGAGACACAGCACAGGAGTGGGGATGTCATGTGGACCGCCTGCATGTTTGCATGACATGGCAACACCTGCCACAGATCAGAAGAGGTCTGTGGCCTGCAGCGCAGATGGTGGCAGGGGAACGGGAGTGAGGTAAGTGTTTTTTTGGGTTCAAGTTTGATTGGGTTGAAGTCAGGGCAATGGCACTAGGGTGGGGGAGAGCATCATATATACTGGTACTGGGGTAGGGGGAGCATCATATATACTGGTACTGGGATAGGGGGAGCATCATATATACTGGTACTGGGGTATGGGGAGCATCATATATACTGGTACTGGGGTAGGGGGAGCATCATATATACTGGTACTGGGATAGGGGGAGCATCATATATACTGGTACTGGGGTATGGGGAGCATCATATATACTGGTACTGGGATAGGGGGAGCATCATATATACTGGTACTGGGGTAGGGGGAGCATCATATATACTGGTATTGGGGTAGGGGGAACATCATATATACTGGAGTGAGGGGAGCATCATATATACTGGGGTGAGGGGAGCATTATATATACTGGCACTAGTGTGGTGGTTTGCAAGCTTACATTGTATTACGGTTCTTCCAAAGGTTGAAATTGCACAGATACAACATTTATTTTGAGGCATTGATATGCCATCCTTGACATTTTCTTTTCATACCAATGAACAGCATTACTACCTAATTTACATACATTTGCATGCCCTTTGGGGGAATTTTTACACATTCTGCAAAAATGTTTCAACATTTTCAGTGATTGAGACCAAATAGCAAAATCTGTCCCATGTTTTTGTTCATTTATTATACTTTATTAGTTCTAAAAGTACTTACCACCCAGGGTTCCCCAGAAGATAGCAAGAGAGACAGATATCACTTCTATATTCAGATCTTTTCACGTTTTCTTATGTTGCGGGCTTGTGCTAAAATGAAAAAAAAAAGTGAACATATTCCCCATCATTCTGCAATCAATACCCCATAATAACAAAGTGTTCAAAATCTATGCTAATTTCTTAAAAAGAAAAAAATGAAATCTTGCATTGACATAAGGATTCAGACCCTTTACTCAGGACTTAGTTGAAGGCCCCTTGGCAGTGATTACAGCCTCCAGTCTTCTCAGATATGATGCCACAAGGTTTGCACACTTGGATTTGGGGATTTTCTGTCAATCGTCTCTGCAGACTCTCTCAAGCTCTGTCAGGTTGGATCAGCAACGCCCTCGGACAGTCATTTTCAGGTCTTTCCATAGAAGTTTCATTGGGTTCAAGTCAGGGCTCTGGCAGACTGGTTAAAGGGCTACACATGTGTTGTCTTGGCTGTGTGCTTAGGGTCATTGTCTTGTTGAATGGTAAACCTTCATCCCAATCTGAGGTCCAGAAGACTTTGGATCGGGTTATCATTAAGACTATCTCTGTACTTTGCTCCATTAGGCTTTACAATAGTACTTATGTCCGTGGTTACCTCCCCTCTGTACCCTTACTGCAGACTGCTAGCAATACATTCATAACGTCTAGTAGAAATAATAAAGGAATGGCACAACATAGAGCCATAAGAATAGATGATCCAGAATTGTTATTACATGGGGAATGCATGGAGCTATTAAAACAGAAATGTCAGGAGCGGGGACAGGTCCTCTTTAAAAAATAACATATTCGAAAAAAAAATGTATCCCTTACAACTAATAAAAATAGACCTGGGATCATTCTCCAAAAAGGAAAGAAATCTATAGATCCGAGTCACATCATTGAGATTGGGGCGGTATATTAATGAACATAGCGGCGATCAATTTCAGCACATAAAAGCAAAACAGGAAGCCAATTTTCCACTAATAACAGAGACATTAATGAGGGAAACATTTGGTCAGTCTTCTCCTTGTCTCTCCCAGTGACAGGATGTACATAGTACATGCAGTCCTCTCTCCAGAGCGTTGATGAGTAACTGCAAAAATGCCTGTGTTATTATTTAATTTAAAACATTTTGCATAGCAGGATATTACATCGCTCTCTGTTAAGCCTCCTCTCATGCCTTATTCAATAGCGAGCCCAGCATGTAATTATATGACTAAAATAGATTGGTATCTCCTTAGAAATTATTGTGGATTCATTGGGGAGAATATCGTTCTAAAGGAAAAGTCGATTTTTTAATAAAGCCTCAATCTGCACTAAACTTCTGTCTCTTTTTTACTTTTATTAATATCTGGAGAATTCAGCAACTGTCACTGAGTCAATGGAATTCATACATTTAAAGGTACATTATTACAATGCGCTTTAAAGGGCACAATACAGGCACGCTAATAAGTCCTTAGAAAGAGAATGACATCTGGATTATGAATTTAATAATTAAAACTTAATAATTGGATTAAAAAGGCTAACGTTTTGCCATTTTTTTTATATATTACTTTTTGTTAAAACAGGAGCTGTCACTTCTCTTGACATGTCTGTTTTGGTATCTACCGTATTTTTCGCTTTATAAGACGCACTCTTGTTCCTCCAAAAGTAGGGGGAAAATGGCCGTGCGTCTAATAAAGTGAATACTATTGAACGCTTCCATTATGGCACAGTGGGCTGATCTGAGGTCTGATGGGGGCACAGTGGGCTGATCTGAGGTCTGATGGGGGCACAGTGGGCTGATCTGAGGTCTGATGGAGGCACAGTGGGCTGGTCTGAGGGGCATTGTGGGCTGATATGCACTGTGGGCTGATATGGGGGCACAGTGGGCTGATCTGAGGTCTGATAGAGGCACAGTGGGCTGATCTGAGGTCTGATAGAGGCACAGTGGGCTGATCTGAGTATAATGGAGGCACAGTGGGCTGATCTGAGGTCTGATGGTGGCACAGTGGGCTGATCTGAGGTCTGATGGGGGCACAGTGGGCTGATCTGGGGTCTGACAGGGCACAGTGGGCTGATATGGGGGCACAGTGGGCTGATATGGGGGCACAGTGGGCTGATCGGAGGTATGATGGGGCACAGTAGGCAGGACTGCGAGGGGCACTGTGGGCTGATATGGGGGTACATTGGGCTGATCTGAGGTCTGATAGGGGCACAGTAGGATGAAATGGGGGCACAGTGGGCTGATCTGAGGTCTGATGGGGGCACAGTGGGCTGATCTGAGGTCTGACAGGGGCACTGTGGTCAGATCTGAGGTCTGACAGGGGCACTGTGGGCTGACATGGGGGCACAGTGGGCTGGTCTGAAGTCTGATGGGGGCACAGTGGGCTGATATGGGGGCACTGTGGGCTGATCTGAGGTCTGATGGGGCACAGTGGGCTGATCTGAGGTCTGATAGGGGCACTGTGGGTTGATATGGGGGCACAGTGGGCTGATCTGAGGTCTGATGGGGACACAGTGGGCTGATCTGAGGTCTGATGGAGGCACAGTGGGCTGATCTGAGGTCTGACAGGGGCACAGTGGGCTGATATGGGAGTACAGTGGGCTGATATGAGGGCACAGTGGGCTGATCTGAGGTATGATAGGGGCACAGTGGGCTGATATGGGGGAACAGTGGGCTGATCTGAGGTCTGATGGGGGCACAGTGGGCTGATATGGGGGCACAATGGGCTGATCTGAGGTCTGATGGGGCACAGTAGGCTGGACTGAGAGGGGCACTGTGGGCTGATATGGGGGTACATTGGGCTGATCTGAGGTCTGATGGGGCACAGTAGGATGATATGGGGGCACAGTGGGCTGATCTGAGGTCTGATGGGGGCACAGTGGGCTGATCTGAGGTCTGACAGGGGCACTGTGGTCAGATCTGAGGTCTAATAGGGGCACTGTGGGCTGATCTGAAGTCTGATGGGGGCACAGTGGGCTGATATGGGGGCACAGTGGGCTGATCTGAGGCCTGATGGGGCACAGTGGGCTGATCTGAGGTCTGATAGGGGCACTGTGGGTTGATATGGGGGCACAGTGGGCTGAGTGGGCTGATTGGCTGATTTGAGGTCTGATGGGGGCTGAGTGGGCTGATTTGAGGTCTGATGGGAGCTGAGTAGGCTGATCCGAGGTCTGATGGGGGTCTGATGTGATGTCCTGAAATTTATGGGGGGTCTGATATGAGGTCTGATGAAAATTATTTTTTTCTTATTTTCCTACTCTAAAATCTGGGGTGCATCTTATCATCGGGTGCGTCTTATAAAGCGAAAAATACAGTACTTGAATTCCCCATAAAATAATAATTCTGTAGAATCTATATTTATGACTCTATGAGTTGCCTTTCAGCTATTATTCCTCCTAGAAGTCATGCATGAATTACTAGCAATGTGCATTGAAGGTCCAGATGGGTGTTACCCGTTGAAGGTGTGTCCCTTGCACAATCTGACACTATCCAATCAGTGCTGCTAGTGTCAGGCTCTGTACTCAGACAAACCCTCAACTGGTAACACCCACATGGGCCTTCATTAGTAATCCATTCATAACAAATAATTAAAAGAGTTCTCCAGGATTTACAGATTGATGACCGATTTTCAGGATAGGTCATCAATATAAGGTCCTAGGAGTTAGACCAGCCGATTGAGGAGGCCGGATCCAGTGCTACAGCCTCCTCATAGCTTACCATGCACAGTGTCATACATTGTATAGTGGCTGTGCTTGGTATTGCAGATCAACCTCATTCACTTGAATAGGACTGAGCTGTGCCTAGGTCATGTGACCAGTGAACCTGATGTCACATGGCCTAGCTAGAGGCCTAAGTACTCACAGAATGCCGTGGCCTATTCGTTTAGCTGATCAGTGGGAGTGCTGGCAGTCAGGCTTCCACAAATCAAAAACTGATGGGTCATCAGTATGTAAATTTTGAAGAACCCCTTTAAGAAATGGCACATCCTAGAGTCAATAAGATGTTCCAGAATTCCTAATTAATGAGGAATGCAAGTAGTTAATAAAACAGACATGTTAGAAGAGAAGACAGCTTCTCTTTAAAATTGTCTGTGGAAACCAGAAACCACCTGTTTACAGAGTTTCCACAACTCAATACATGCTGAAGTCCTGGAGCCAACAGATCTCCAAGGGTTGGTAGAACTTGTGGTCCGGTCTAGTTCTTTCATTGGGCAGCTCAGAACTATGTCCCTTACAATAAGCAGGGAGATTTCATGGGCATCTGTCAACAAATATAGCCCTCACCATTAGGACATTCAGGTAACAGCTATTCTTCCTGACCCCATACACATGCTCCCCTGAACATGCATGTGTTCTCAATAGGCAAGAGGACCAAGTCACTACCAGACACCTAGCTTATCTCCCTTGAAATCAAAGAATCAGGCATGCTGGATTTCAACATGCTTCCCTAAGGTGGTTCCCAGACTCTCCCCTGACATTTCCCCTGCCATAGGGGACAGTCTGGACACCACCATATAAATTAGCTGTTAACACCTCAGACAAGAACCCAAATAAAGTGCGCCTAGGGATTGACTAGAGTAATCATGCTACCTACAACACCCCTAAAAGATAAATCAAGTAAAGACAGAATTACAAAAAAAAAATACAAACTTTGCCAGCTATACAAACTCTAAAAGTAGTCTGAAAGCAACAATAGTTAAAACAGAGAAGGGAGGTCAAGCCCAGGATCAAGGAACATTAGTCCTCACATAATGTATGCAAATATTATGCCAAATGTCCTCAAGTAACTCTGAAGGGTGCACAGCAAACCCAAAGTCAAGTACTAGGAGTACTACATAGTCAAAGCTAATAAATACATTAAAGAGGTTGTGCAGGGGTTTTATATTGATGACCTATCCTCAGGATAGGTCATCAAAATCTGATTGGCGGGGTTTCCGACACTCAGCACCTCTGCCGATCAGCTGTTTGAAGAGGAGCTCTCCATGCGAGAGCTGCTTCCTCTTCATTACACTGCACTTCATCTCACTTGAATGGAGTGAGGAGTTGTAATTACACTTCACCACCACTATAGGGGAGATGACATATAGTGTAATGAAGAGGAAGCGGCACTCGCATTGGAGCACCACCTCCTTTTTAAACAGCTGACTGGCAGTGGGCTTCACTCAGACTCTGAGGAACGTGCCATCCCAAAAATTCTTCCAAGTATGTTGAAGTAGAATGACCAGGGGCAGATTTGGCATTTCTGAGGCCCCAAGCAAAGTTATGTCTGGGGGCCCCTGTTATCTCACCAAGTGTGAGCACTTCTGCTAATGTTCTACAGCTAGGAAGGATCCCCACACCCAGGTCCATGTGCTGCTGAACTGTCTGCACAGACAATATGTTTGCCCCCTTAGTCTGTTTGCATAGCCAACCACTTGTAATCTGGGGCCCCAAGCATTTGCTTGGTTTGTGTGATGGTAAAGGCCTCCCCTGAGAAAGGCCAACTAATATATAGTATTGTGATGATGGCTCTTCACACTATCAAAGTCTTCCATTTTTAAATTCAAAGTAATTTTTCAATACGTGTGAATAATTGGGAACACTCGGCATGGGACCCATTCTGAATAATAGTATGATACATCCCCTACACACTGAAGGGTCTTTCTAATAACACTTTATCACCTTTATACGCCAGACTCTTGTAACAGATTGTCCTCAGGGCCGTAGTAGATTAGCCTCTCTATGATCATGTCCATTTATGAACAAAACAAGACTTTTGCCAACATCGATTTTGTAAGGTATGAATATTTCAAGCCTCGTGAAACTCCAGATTAGCAAATGTTACTGCCTCTTAAGCTTCATATTTATAGACAGAAAAATGTAGTTTCTCACTCAATCAAGAAGATGGGTTTTCGGTATTCTCAGTTTTGATAGACATAGGCCACTTCACATGCAAGCTGTAAGATAATAATTGGTTGCTATGGTCCCTACAGTTCTTATTTGAACGAGATTCTATAAATGGCCCTCGTGGATATATATTACCAAGTCAGTATGGGGTCAACTCGCAGCTTGCTGTGAAAGTACTCTCAAATAAAAAAATACATAAAGGTGGCCAAAGAAGCAGAGATTTGGCAGTGATCAGATGAACTTGTTAATGTTGGAGTCAACACTCAAACCACACGCAAGCACATATAGTTTTTCTATCAAACCAATATTTTGTTTCCCAGAAATAGTCATGCGTATAGTGGCTTGAAAATCTATGAGAGGTCTATGACCATTATATTGGGATGTAACACTCATGAAGCATTGTGAAGTCAGGGGTGAAGCTATAAGGGTTCAAAGGAAGCAGACAAACATGACACTGGAGCCTATAGAGATTCGAAAATCCCCTCTGCTACATGGCATATGTTGCGGCAGTGGGTGTAGAACCACTATATCAACCAGGGTGCTGTGGGGAATCGTCCTATGTGCGCCCCGTCCTGCTCCTGTACTGTGCTGTGGAGACCTGCCGGGAGCATGTAAGTGTGTATGTGTATTTGTATGTGTATATGTGTGTGTGTGTATGTGTGTATGTACTGTGTGACATTTGTGGGGCCGGAGCGCGGTTCCGGTCGCACACATGTCCCTGCGGCAGCACGGATCCGGTGGCACCCTTCACCTGCCGGATCTGGGCTGACGCTAGTGTGAAAGTAGCCTTAGTCTAATGTGTAATAGACTTCCCGATTCTCCTGCAATGGAAACTGTTAAGGGAAAGAAGCGTTGGACAGGTTGGATTTCAACTGCCCAATCCGTTTGTTCTTAGAAAGATCAGCCACTGTCAGGGGAGTATGGCAGCTTTCTCCTCCTCTTCCTACAAAGAATACATGTTTGCTCGGCCAAGCAGGGCATGCAAATGCATGACCAGATCAGGAGTGATAGCTGTCTGCCGATCAAACATTCAGTTGACAACTATCTTATGAGTGTGGCCAGCCATTCACCTCTGCTTCAGGCAGCAAACATCCCTGACTCCAGAGGGGCAACATTTTCGCAGTCCATTTACAGTCCAAATCCAGGGATTCCACCAATTTGAGGTGGAATCCCTTGAAATTATAATATTCCCTCCCTATTTTCACAAGACCTTTAACTGCAATCCTTCATGATAATTACTTAGCTCAATATTTTCCAATATATTATACTGTACATAGTGCAGACACTGAACCTTTGATCCAGACTGAATGACATAACTGACTGTGTAACGTCAGAGCCCAAGGAGAGATAAGAATTCAAGCCAATTATTCCCAGTCTTTTGCATTGCCTGGACTATTGTCCTGACCATAACTTCAAAGCTTCCTGTTATCTTCACCTTGTATATAAACGTCAATGCTCTGCTATTTATTGGAGGTGAACGTGCGGCACCTTATCAGTTCTGCACCATACAGACATATTTCTCACTATCTTTCTTCTCATCCTTGTCTTTGACCACATGGGATCCAATGCTGCCTCTTGGAGTGCAAACCCATTGTCTTCTGTTGTGCCTTCTGTGATTTGACAAGGATTTCAGTTAGGCTCTTTTAGATGCCATAGACGTCAGATAACCTTCGTTCAGTAGTAGACCTAGACCTTCACCAGATTTATCACAGGGGCTCAGGCTGGAGGATAAGTCTGGTGCAGGGATAGACACGTTTCTCTGATTCTATACCAACTATTATTTCCCTTACTTTCAGATAGATTTTTAAGACAGAATTGTGCCAAAATTTTTGCACAAAATGATGCATCTTAGGCCCACCCCCTTTCACACAAAGCTCTTCCTATTTCCCACTAAGCCCATCCCTTTTTTGAGCATGTCCAAAAAAGTGTAGAAACCCTAGATGAGCCAATTTGTGCCACTTTTTTGGCTCAGAAACATTAGTACAAATTAAGACGGATTTGTGGCACAAATTCATTATTAAATTTGGGCCCATCTCTCCTAATCCTCTTATATACATGCCTGCTCAGTTCTCTAGGAAGAGGGAGAAAGTTTCTACAGAGAACAAAAGGATTGGGGGCACGTTCAGCCAACATACATCTACTGTGCATGGCCAGCTTAAGGGTCTTGTCACGGAACAGATTTCTGTCTAAAATAAACGCAGATTGATGATATAGTAAGATGACTGGTGCTCATTTAAGGGCATTTAGCACAATTGATCCAAGCCCTAGGGTTCCTCAATGTGCTCTTGTTTGCCCTTACAAGATATGGATGGCAATGTCATAGAGCTATTGTGTTCTGTTCAATTAGTATTGATCACATGGGGTTAAATAGGTTTTCTGGAATTTGTATATTGATGGCCTATCCTCTAGATAGATCATCAATATGAGATCTGTGACAATCATCTGTATGAATTGGCCAAGGCACTTTGTGAGTGCCTAGACCTCTTTCTAGGCCATGCAATGTCACGTTCACTGGTCACATGGCCTAGGTGCAGCTCAGTCCCATTCAAGTGAATTGGACTGAGCTGAGATACCAAGCATGGTGCTGTTCTTAATAAGCTGTAAGGAGGTCGTGAATCTCACCGGAGCTCTAGTGAGTGTCATGGATTTCTCAAACAGTTGATTGTTGAGGGTGTCTAGAGTTGGTCCCTCACTGATCTCATATTGATGACCTGTCCAGATGATGCAGTGCAAACGAATAGTTTTAAAAAAGTCATGCTACAAAAAGTCACGGTGTAGCTCGGGTCTAGTAGTATGTCCCAATGTGGGAATTTGCTCTCGCTGGCGACTATCATGGCACTATGGTGGAAAGTGGTAGAAATAGAGGTGAGAGAACCTCTCTGTCTTCTCTTTACTCCTATGTTCATAACTTTTTGCTTCAACTGTTTCTCATTTGTTCACACCATGCCTGTCATGTCCTAAGACTTGTTAAAAAGTCGGACTTTGACTTATAGGAAGCCATGTCCAAAGGGTGGCGCTAGTGAGATGGTTCTCTTTCCCTGGAAGATACCTTCTTGCATATTATTTTCACATTAAGCGTTGCCACTAAGTACCCTGCCTAAGCTGCCTTCAAGGCATCACACTTAGCCAGTCAAAATCCTACCACATACCCATAAGGGGCAAGTATTGTCTCTTGTTATACCCCAAGGCTTGTTAAAAAGTCAGAGTTTGACTCATAGGAATCCACTTCCAGATGGTGGTGCTAGCGAGAGTTCTCTTTCCCTGGGAGATACCTCTTTGCATATTCATACCATACCTGAAATTATCCACTGCATTGCAGCATTGCTCCATCTGTAGGGTGAGTTGTGGCCACACACGGTAGCAGGGTCAGTCTGGGCAGAGGAAAATATTTTTGGGGTCCAACCCCAGGTCTAATAGCTTTTGATTTAATAAAATAGACCCTGGTGGCAAGTAATTGGCTCCAAAGGCTTTTTACTCCAGGACCCTTGGGGATTACTATGGTATCCTAGACCAGGGATCAACAACCTTCGGCACTCCAGCTGCTGTGAAACTATAACTCTCAGCATGCAAACCTACTCGGCTGTTCTTGTAACTGCCACAGAAGTGACAGAAGGATTCTGGGAGTTGTAGTTTCACAACAGCTGGAGTGCCGGAGGTTGCTGATCCCTGCCCTAGAGGATCCTCTTCACAGTAGCAGTTGTCATTGTGTTATATTATTAGGTGACTGTAACATTAGGTTTCCTCAAACCAAGTGATTCAAGCGGCAACAGAAGTGTTTAGATGCAAGATATCTTGCAATAGGATACACGTGTGTACTATGAGGAAGTCTTCTCCTGTATAAACATCATAAAGAATATACAACCAGGTCAGAGAAAGCAGAACATCAGCAGATTCCACAAATAAATAGACATTGACACAATAAATTCCACTTAGCAGGTATGTACACAGTACACTTACTGACATGAGCAACAAGCGAACAAAAAAAACGGACAAGTCTGCTGCAATAGAGGCCACGACTGTAGAAATATCACATATTATATACATTTCATATAAGGATTTGACCTTGCTGTACATATATTGCCATTACAGGTTATAGTTACTAGAGAGGGGTCGTTGATCCAGGGAGTAACTCTGATTGCCTGATTGGAGTCGGGAAGGAATTTTTTTTTCCCTAAAGTGGGGAAAATTGGCTTCTACCTCACAGGGTTTTTTGCCTTCCTCTGGATCAACTTATAGGAAAACAGGCCGAACTGGATGGACAGATGTCTTTTTTCGGCCTTATAAACTATGTTACTCTCATCGGTCCCTCTCCCCACTGGAACTCACAGTCAGAGACTAAATTAAAGAGGACCTGTAACCTCTCATGTCCGTTTTAGGGCTCATGCACATAACCGTACGTATTTTGCGGTCTGCAAAAAACGGATCCGCAAAAAATAAGGGATCCTTTACAGCTGGCTCCTAATAGAACAGTACTATGTTTGTCAATAATGCAGACAATAATAGGACATGTTGTATTTTTTTGCGGAATGGACATACATAGTAACTTCCATTTTGTTTAGTTTTTTACGGACCCATTGAAAGGAATGGTTCTGCATATGGTTCGCAAATAAAAATGGAACGGAAATAAAATACGCATGTGTGCATGAGCCCTTTAGTAACTTCTTCATCCTTTATGTAATAACAGTTCTGGAACATCTATTCTTATGACTCTATTATCATTCCTATATTATTTCTGCTTGAATTTAATACATTAATGATCAGCAGTCTGCAATAAAGGTCCAGCTGGGTGTTACCAGTTGGTGGTGGTGTCCCTGTGCAGTCTGACACTAGCCAATCAGTGCTGACAGTGTCACACTGTGCAAGGACATGCCCCCCAACTGGTAACACCCATGGGGACCTTTATTGTAGACTCCTGATCATTCATAAACATCTAGCAGGAATAATAAAGGAATGGTACAACATAGAGTCATATGAATAGAGGCTACAGAATTGTTATTACATGGGGAAGGCAAGTAGTTACTAAAACAGACAAGTCAGGAGAGGGTCTCTTCAATATATCAATATTGGGGGGGGGGTTGGGCATGGGGAGAACATACTAACCCCATTCAGTTGACAATAAGCAAGTTACAAAGTGACGGGCTGCTGAATTCTGCAGTGATCAGTTGTGATCTATGAGAAAACTGAAAAGCAGTAGATGTTGAGTTTTCCTGCAGCGCCACCACAGGTGATACTAAACATTACACAGTACTCACTCAATCAATGGATTGTGTGTAAAAAAAGGGCAGGACAGGTTCTTGAGAGTAAGACAGGCAATTTGTAACCACTCTGTCAAGGTTCAGGGAATAGTGCAGCCCTGAGCTCAAACCCACACCACTGTCCCTGCCTGCTTACACAGTCCGTCCTAATCGATGGTGCGCAACTGGACGGCAGTCCCTAGCTTACATATGTGCTGGGGCTTACAGGGAGGGGAACAATGAGAGAAAACAACAGACAAAGACAAAACACACGGAAAGAGAATACCGCCAAACTAAGGTCAAAAGCCAGGAGGTCACGTCGATACCGAGGGATAATGCAGGAGCAGAGTCAAAACACGAGCCAAGGTCAGAAGCCGAGAGGCAACGTAATACAAGGGGAGAAACAAGGATGGGGTCATGTTCAAAGCCGAGGTCAAATAACAGAAGTCGCAATGGTACTCAAACGCTGGTGAAGGTAATAGGACCAATCACAGACAACCTGTGGGCAGCAGGCTGCCTGTTTAAATAAGCCCAGCAGATGGGTCATGTCACGTGGCCAGCATCACGTGACCCATATCAGAAACCTCAATACACCTGAGCGCAGACTCATGGACGTCGGCACTCAGTTCCCCTGCTGCTCGTTGCCCAGGGGATGGAGGATGCTGGCTGCGCTTGTGGAGCCTGCTCCGCCAGGTCCTTCCTTCCCCTGGGTTGCTAGGGATACGAGGACGCCGGCCACATCTGCGACCTTCTCCTAATCGTTATGGAGACGAGGATGCAGGCCTAGACACAAGAGCTCCCCGTTACACACTCCAGCCAAAAGATGAGGATCCTGAATAGAGGACCCTCCACTATTAACTCAAAATACTCTACCAGGATATATAAAGCTGGGTCATCTAAACAGGACAACCCCTTTAAGCAAGGTTGTAGTCAGCCATCAGTCCATCATCATCAGAGGGTAGTGATACATTTTTGCACTTTCAATCTCGAGGACACATATTGCATAGAGCAGCAATATTTGCTAAATCGGATACTGACCATTATGTTTATTTTTCTATGATAACATTTTACCAGTGTCCTCCATCCAACAACATTACCAATTTCTACTCCTCTTCTCCTGGCCCTCAAGAAGTAAGCACGATCATTAAAGAAATATGCTTCAAACGGGCTTTTATGGATAATTATTAGAGCATTAGTTGTACTGACAAGTCATGCTGAGATCTATTAAGTGGAACAGTATTACAGAAGAGAGTGTCTTAATGATACACGGATGGTGGTGGGTATTTATGGCCCAAGGGCGAGATTAGTCTTTTATCAACACAATGCTATTCATTTGTCTGTTCCTCTCAGGACTTTTATTACCATAACTATCATATAATTAGTATATCACATTAAAGATTCGTTATTACAATGTACAGTCATTTTCTAAAAACTCCCATATGACATTGAGTCTAAATGAGTCAATATAGTAATGGAGAAGGTCATAGAAGTGCCTAGGAGGGATTCTCTACTTATCTGATCTATTAATGCTATTTGCCTTCTGCTCATTGATTGGTTAAGGACAAGGAAAGTGATAGGCTTAGAGTTCACCCGCTTGGCCAAGTTTTAGAAACTGTATAAAGAGATTTATAGTAAAGCCTTCCATATACTTGGAGGTATTACTGGCGCCTATGGTTGAGGTTAGAGATGAGCGAAGTATTGGAAAATTCGATTCGGCTGCTTCGCCTAATTTTACAAAAAAATTCCCTTTGCGACCCTTTACTTCACAAAGCACATTTCTTTGTAAGTAGCAGGTGCAATGACAGGGAGTGGTGATTGCGCCGCACCCCCCCATCATTGTACCCCTCAGATGTCACATTCATAGCTGATTGCGGCATCTGACAGCAATATAACAGTTAGAAATGAGTGAAGTTTTAGAAAATTCGATTCGGCTGCTTTGCCGAATTTTAAAAAAAAAAAAGGAATTCGTCATGAAGCGCATTTTTTTGTAAGTAGCAAATGCAATGATAGTGCCACCCCCAGTCATTATACCCCTCACATGCCACATTTATACATGATTGCTGCATCTGAGTGTAAAAACAGTGTAAAACTAACATGGCCGTCACGAACAAGTAGAGGAGGTAAATATGATTTTTTTTGTTTTTTACACCATTTCAGGTTAAATTGATTCGCTACCACGAAGCACAAGGAAATTTGTCTTTGAGGCGAATCGAACTTATACTGAAATTCGGATCGAATTCCACTTTGTTGGATTCAGTTCATCTCTAATTACAGTGTAAAATTAGGTAAAAAAATTAAAAAATCATACTTACCTCATCCATTTGAGTGCGAAGAGCTTGCCGCCTCCATCTTGATTGAAATCTCACACAGCCAGTGATGACATCATCACGTCATCCGGTGTGGTGACGCCATACGTCACTGCACACAGGATTTTGCGTGGCATCTTCAATCACAATTGTGGCGGCAATCATCAAACAGATGAGGTAAGTATGATTTTTGAAATTTTTTACCACCATTCAAGGAAAATCTATCGTTGCCACGAAGCGCGAACCTTCCCTGAAAACACTAGTTCAGGTGTCATTTTCCTGTTCTTACTGGCCCTTACTCATAGCAAGTAAATGCCGAACCTTTTCTTCATAATTATGGATTGCTTTGAACCCGGTTTCCAGTCCAGTGTTTCTCCAAAACAACCCGACTACTGACTCCGCAAGTGGCGTATAGGTGAAACCACACAATCTACGAATGGTCAGCTAAGGATTATGTTTCTATATTGTCTTACATTTACTAGATTTCCTTGTGCCACACTGTAGTTTTATACTAGTCAGTAGACTTGACCTCTGTATATTGTTGCCGACCGTTAGCAGTTCAACTTTTCTACTATATATTGTTTAAATTCACAGTGAATCACAGCATACTTGCATAAAAATGTCCCAGGGCCGAGCACAAATCGGGACTCGGCTTTTTTTTACCTATTACTGGTTAAAGGAGTTGTCCCACGCAAAATATGCTACAGTTTTCACACCAGCACCTGCATCTGAATACTTTTGTAATTGGATGTAAGTAAAAATTTAGTTATTCAATAAAAGTTATTCAATAAAATGTATCTGTATAGCTCCACCTGCTGTTTGTTCTTTGACTTATTTCTTTGTCCGGCTCACTGATGTGGACGCACATGCTCAGTTTCATCCTTCAACTTCCTCCTGAGCTGTGATAGGTAGAGCTGAGACACGCCTCCTGAACTGTAATAGGTAGAGCTGAGACACGCCCCCTTAGCTGCAGCAGAAAATACACTCCCCTTGAGCTCTCAGCTTTATATAAATCGCGGAGCAATGAATGGGGAGATCTCTGGATCCATGTGAGGTACAGGGCTGGTTCTAGCTTTGTCAGAAAGCGATTGTCATGTACTATCATATGTTTGATGTCTGACTTCCTAATAATCATGGGAGAACCGTTTTAAGACAGAGTAGATGTTTTCTACTATTATCGACTGAACAGAGAGAACACTCTTCATTTATAAAATGCAGGCATTAGAAAAATTTCTAACAAAACAAATGAGGATTTGGTGGGAAGCCACCACGCTACACAATTATGTGGACAGAGCAATCATTCCCCGTGGTTTAAGGACTACAGAATTCCCTACTACAGATAATGTGAACAGTTTATGATTGAGTGGAATTCAGTTCTTACTGATTGCTCCTTCAAATTAATGAAGCTTGTTATTAAGCGGGAGGAGGATTTAGATGATTTACAAAGTAAGATTCATGAGACTAAAGAAGTAATATCAGCACACACAACCAGTGGTGAATACAACAGGACTCAGGATCCCATTAATGAACTTGAAGTGAAAACTCATGGAACTTAAAAGGAGTCTGTCACCTGCTGGCCACAATTTAACCTGATTATAAAGAAGTGTGAGACACAAGTACAGGGCGCTAATGTTACCTTTATTTAGTTTGTGAGAGTCTCCAAAAATCAAGTTATAAGATATGCAAATGAGCCATCGCAAGTGCCAAGGCCCCACGACCTTACTCGCGCCTAACTCCTCCCCTGCTGATCATGTGGCCAGCCCCGTATGCTTGTGAAATCATTCTTTTTCTGCAGCCGAAATCTGGCGCCTACGCGGTACACTGCCCATTGAGGCGCCAGTTAAGTAACCTCCAGGCCTGTGGAGACTCTCACAAACAAAACAAAGGTAATATTAGTGTCACGTACACACAGTTTTATAATAAGTTTAAATCGTGGCCAGAAGATGACAGACCTTTTATACAATCTAAGCTAAACAGGGACATGGAAACAGAGTGTATACGAGGGGAAAACGTAAGGATCATGGAAAGTACTCCAAATCTATCCGTAAAGAGGTCATACCATGATTGATGAAAAAAAAAATTAAAATCAGACGGCATATAGTACATGACAATACCTTTGGGGTCTGTTAGGTTTTTGAAAATTTTTGAAGCAGAGACAGGAGAACAGAAAGGCTGAACGCTGATGTGAACAGAGGCTAGGGGCTCATGACGGTCCGCAATACACGAGCACCAACTGTGGGGCCGAAGCATGCGGAACATGGACCCATTCATCCGACAGTCCGCACTACTTTTTTGCGGTGCGGAGGCACGGACAGAAAACTTCCGATCTGTGCCTCCATTCCGCACTGCATCTCCCGGATTGCAGACCCATTCAAGCGAATGGGTCCACATCTATGATGCGGGGTGCACCTGCTGTATGCGTGTGCATGAGCTCTTAGTGAGCTTAGTGTGTTTCGCCTCTCAATATGGATTTTATCTGTGATGAGAGTAAATGATTAATGCAAAAAGCAGGGAGTGGGAGAAGTGTAAAAAGAGTAATTTTTTGCTAATGAGATATAATACAAGCTCCTTATGCTTATGAGTTCACTATGTGAGATCCCCCTACTCATCCATACCCTACAAGCCCAGTGCCTGCTCACAATGATGACCAGTTCAGGTATAGCAGTCACTTGTACCTACAGTCTTGACTATAGCAATATCAATGCTCATACACTATAGAAATGAATGAAGTTTACAAAACTTCGATTTGGCTGCTTCACCAAATTTCACTTTGTGACGCATTACTTTGTCACAAAGTGCATTTCTTTGTAAGCAGCGGGTGCAATGACGGGGAACAACGATTGCACCGCCCCCCCCCCCCATTGAAGTCCTCAGATGCCGCATTCATCACTGATTGCGGCACCTGAGATTAAGATTAAAAAATTAAGGTTTTAGGGGTTAATCAGTTAAAAAAAAAATACCTTATTTTTTTGAGGGTGCTGCGGCCATCTGGATTGAAGATCCCACGCGAAATCTCGCACGGTGCGCGATGAAGTCATCACGTAGGCCGGCGTGGTGACATCATACTTCACCACACATGAGATTTTTGATGGATTTTCAATCAAGATGGTCGCGGAGGTCTCTTCACAAATGGATGAGGGGAGTATGATTTTTAATATATGATTCTGATTTTTTTTACCGCCATTTCAGGGAAATTGATTCGTTACCACAAAGCACGCGGAAATTCGGTTTCGAGGAGAATTGAATTTTCCCTGAAATTCGGATCGAACTGCATACTTCGGATACTTCGGTTCGCTCAAAACTAATCCACTGACTGTTACCTTGGGCTTGAATTCAGGGGTGGAGAAGACCGGAGCGGCGGCTGCACGATGGCAGGTTACATGCAGCTGTTTCTGCTGATAACTCTGAAAATAGCTCCTAGGAGCAGTAGACAGTATAATTTGGAGTACAGTATAATCTCATAATCTCCTCCAACCCTACTAAGATACCTTATAATTAAACTCATAAGCACATTCAGAAAGAGATATAAACTGTATACATGAGCACGCCCTTTCCAGAGAGAACTATAATCAAGAGATACATTGTGTATCATGGTGTATTTTTGGTTATTTGCAGTTACGTTCAACCACAGTTCCAGAAACCCCTACAATGATTCATACCAAATCATACCAGTGCCGCGGTCTCTTCAGACAGCTGATTGGCGGATAGGCCACCCATGTCAAAATATTGGACGACCCCTTTAGAGGGGGTTATCCAATATCATATACTGCCCCCCCCCCCATGTGCCAGGCCCCTCTCAGGGAATATACTTACCTGGGTCCCCGCTCCCTACGCCGCTCCTGGTCCCTGTACCACAGCTGCTGCTTCTCCCCGTGCGCCGATGAAAACATCCGGTGTTACCACTCCCATCCACTGCACCAACTCCTGAGGCGCTTGCTGCAGAGGCTACTCAGCAGGCACTGATATGTAGTTTCTTAATAAAAGATTTACTTTTAACTTGAACCCTTGAACAGAATTTAGAAAATATGACTGCTTCTTTTTAGAAACATCCGGCCACAGGTTATAGGTGGTATTCACTTTAAAGTGGTTGTCTCATCGCCCTCTTTGCTCGCACACTATATGAAAAGGAGCTGACCTATGCGCACTCCCACCCAAAGTCCTGGCCAACAGAGAGGCCTTTTGCTATAGTATGCAAGCACGACCACCACTGCTGGACTCAGGGTGGTCATAACCCTTGGATACAATCAGTGTAAAAATTGGAAAAATTAATCCAGCCAGCAAAGGAAGCAATATGGACAATCACAATACATTAGTAAGTGCCTTGTATTAACTTTCTTTACATGATAAATGCCATTTGCTGAACTAAGACAACCCCTTCAAAGAGAAAAACCCGGAACAGAACAGCACACTCAAAGCACAAAATGCAAACTCTATATATAAACTAATACCACATTTGATACGATAAATAAACATGAGGTTCTTAGCAAATGCATTTTGATCAAAAAATATCTGTGCCCACCCACCACGGCAAGGTGACCTCAGCCCAGCCGGGAACCAGAAAAGAAACCCTCACAAATCTCAGCTTTTGGAAAAACAACATGGAAATCTCTGCTAAATGCCTCTGAGAAATATCTGTTGATAAAAGTGCCTTATCTGCATTTAGTTCCTATGGAGTTGCATAAAACGTAAGTACGGTAAGAAATGAGTAAGAAAAATGTTCTGAAATTTACCCATTTCAAGAATGACTTACTTAAAAAAGATAGTATACAGCCAGAGAGCGCTGACTGGTAATTTTATTAGCTGGATACAGTCTAAGGGTTCAAAGGTTCATACATTATATTAAGAAAACGCCTCCAAATCTCAGATTGTTGGCAGCTTGTAAACGTGTTAGATAACAGCCAATTCAAAAGTATGAATGGAAAAGGAGTGACTCAGTAGCTAAGGCATTGGAGGGTTATCCAAGAAACAGCAAGACAAGACATGCATTGTTTGACCTTTGGCAAACCACTTAATCAATCTTTGCAAATTACATTGTAGCGAGGATCCACCAGGGCTCGGAGTATTTACTACAATTACTACACGTCCAAAACCGAGCCAGGAAATTAAATAAACTACAACCTGCACCATCCTCATGAGTGGCTATATTAATTCAAAGTATATGCTGAACACATTAGTTCCACGCTCCCGGCCGGATAACAATGTTTGTGTGCATCCTTATTCTCCATGTCCAATCCTGTGATAGCCGTCATGTAGGAATTACTGTCACAGAGAGCTGAGCTGTAGCTACACTCATCCGGATCAGCTCTTTAGAAAAAAAAAAAATCATCTTTCTTTCTGAATAATCAATTGCAAAAAAAAAATCAATAGGATTTGGGAGCCATGGGACACATGTTGGTCCAAAACGAAATCATCTGTTCCAATCTGATTTAACTTAAAGGGGTTATCCGATATCTAAAATATCCCCCCCCCAATGCCCGGGCCCCTTGTATGGATTATACTTACCTGCTTCCAGGCACCCTGCCGCTCAGATCGAAACATCAGCCAATGATGGGGGGGGCATCGTGGTGAGGTCATACGTCACCACACACACGTCATGTGAGATCTTCAAGCAAGATTGAAGCCAGACAGCCCGTCATGAGCAAATGGATCAGATACTTTTTTTTTTTTTCGCGGTGAATTGAATTTATCCTGAAATTCGGATTTAAAGAGGACCTTTCACCTCTCCTGACATGCCTGTTTTAATAGCTTCATGCATTCCCCATGTAATAACAAGTCTGGAACATCTATTCTTATGTCTGTATGTTGGGCCATTCCTTTATTATTTGCAATAGAAGTTATGAATGAATTGCTATTTGTCTTCAGTAAGGGAACAGAGGGGAGGTAACCAGTTGGGGGGGTGTACCTGCACAGACTGAAAATGGCAGCACTGATTGGCTAGAGTCAGTCTGTGCAGGTACACACCCCCAACTTGTTACCTCCCCTCTGTTCCTTTACTGAAGACAAATAGCAATTCATTCATAACTTCTAGTGCAAATAATAAAGGAATGGCACAACATAGAGACAAAAGAATAGATGTTCCAGAATTTTTAGTACGTGGGGAATGCATGGAGCTATTAAAATAGGCATGTCAGGAGTGGTGAAAGGTCCTTTTAAAGTCCACTTTGTGGACTTCGATTCACTCAACACTAATCCAGGCCCCTCTTGAACTCTTTTAGTGAACTTACCATCACCACCTCCTCAGCCAGAGAGTTCCATAGTCTCACTGCTCTTACCATAAAGAATCCTCTTCTATGTTTGTGTACAAACCTTCTTTCCTCTAGTCATAGTAGATGTCCCCTTTGTGGAAAAGGATTCAATAAAACTTCTTATTTATTCAACAAAACCTCTGTAGTCATGTGGGTGGTCCTACTTACTGATCAACAGTTAACTGTATGCTTAGTCATGCAGAGTTAGCTGGCAGTCACTGAGTAGGACCGCCCACAGGACTCCTTATACAATGACCAGAGGCTTAAATGAACACATTGCAGGTTATACTATATCTTTTCTCATAAAACTGTATACAGTATCACTCTACCCACTTCCACCTGTTCTAGAACCTGCTGCCCGCAGATTACACTGCATTTTCATGGTGACGGGTTCCCTTTAATTACTATTTGGTGTCTCCCTCTGTGAAATTCCTTCATTTTTCTTTTTTCTCCCTTCCTTCAGTTCCTCCTGATATTAAATCAGTTCAAATATGATGTCTCCCTTGCAGTATGGTATCCTGCTTTTAATGCTTTTGGTCTTTGACAGCATTGATGGTTTTGATTCCGTACTATGTTCATTGTCTACGGGGTATGATTTTGTGTTCTCACTGCAATTATTGTATAACTCAAGATTCTCTGAGCTAGATCAGGGATGCCCAACCATTGGCCCTCCAGCTGTTGCAAAACTACAACTCCCAGCATGCTCGGATAGCTTAGAGCAATCAGGGCATGTTGGGAGTTGTAGTTTTGCAACAGCTGGAAGGCCGCAGGTTGGGCATTCCTGAACTAGATGAGGAGATCACTACTCAGACTTTTGGTTCTCTGAACTCCTAGTAGATTGCAGTATTTTCCCTGCACAGTCTGACAGTGGCAGCACTTATAGGATAGTGTCAGACTGTGCAGGGACACACCCAACTGCTAACACCCAGCTGGACCATCTTTGCAAACTGCTAGTAATTGATTCATAATTTGTATCAGGAATAATAAAAGAATGGCACACTATAGAGTCTTAAAGAGGTATTCCACACTCAGACAATGGGGGCATATTGCTAGGATATGCCCCCAATGTCTGATAGGTGCGGGTCCCACCTCTGGAACCCACACCTATCTCATAAACACAGCCGAAAACTAAGCTGGCAAAGTGGTGGCCGGCACTGCCGGGTCCAGTCACCACCAAGTAGCCCTATTGGCCCGACGAAAACAGCCGAGGAGCAGGCTCTGCTATTTTTGGAATCCCCATAGAAATGAATGGGAGCGCACCGCTTCCATTCACTTCAATTCACCACCTTTGGTGAATCCTTGTGTCATGCTCCGCCCCCTTACGCCCTGCACTCAGCATGACCTTTCCTCTATGAGTTCATTATACTCAGAAGATTCTGCACTAAAGGCAGTTGTCATATAGTTTTCTTATTACATCTAATGAATAAATTATGACAAACACATCATAGAGAATCCCTCCCAAATGGTCCCTCCTGATAACATCCGTTATTACAAGTTTGCATTAAGAAAACAGGCTTTCTGGCAAAATGTGATGGTTCCCAGAGGGAGAACATGACAATGTAACACTGATTACTTGACAGGATTAATGTACTGTATATTAATCCTAAGTGATTAATTATTTCTTTACGTTGATGACAGTGTCCTTGATAGCGTGGAGCAGCTGCTGAGTGATAAGAGAGACTCTCCTGTATTCTCCACGCGATGGCATTTTAAGAATGTTAAACTCAAATAAAATAATGATATAAACATAATTCCAAAGAACATGATTCAGGAACTTTTCCAGGAGGCCATGTTGGATCGCAGCCACAAACAGAGTATTGCTAAATGATGATAATTGCATGTTTTAAGTGAAAAAAAATTACCCATCTCACACAGTTCACCATCTTCCCGTTTTACTAAAAGGCCAGGCAACGCTCACTGGGGGAAAAGGGTATGCAAAGTTATCCATGAGGAAGGAAGGCTTTCTCTCTAGTGCTACCTGTTGAGGGACAGGGGGAGTAACTACCATAGTGGCAGACCATGTGACTGCTATGAGGCCCAGGGCAAGAGGGGGCCCAGTCTTAGTTGGGATCATCTCTTCTAGGGTTGCACGATATATCGAAAACTCGGTACGGTTTCGGTACCTAGTGCGGTACCGAAGCTCGATACCGAGTTTTCTTGCGGTCCGATACTTAGAACATGGCGCGGGCATCACTTTAATGCGTTGCCCCATGTTCTAATATCGGCCTGCCGTGCTGCCGTGCTGCGCTGGGTGTGCTGCCCCCCTCAGATCAGCCCACCCAGGTCCCAGCCACTTAAAAAAAAAAATCATACTTACCTGTTCTGGCCGCCGCTGTCCTCACTGGTTCCGCGCTCCACCGTCTTCCCTGGCGCGCACTATGACCTGACGCTATGACCTGACGCAGCGTCAGGTCATAGTGAGCGCCGGCAGGCAAGAGAGTGGAGCGGGGAACTTGAGGACAGCGGCGGCCAGAACAGGTAAGTATGATTTTTTTAAAGTGGCTGGGTGGGCTGATCTGAGGTCTGAGGGGGGCACAAGACACTGACCTGAGGTCTGATGGGGGCACAAGAGGCTGACCTGAGGTCTGATGGGGGCACAAGAGGCTGACCTGAGGTCTGATGGGGGCACAAGAGGCTGACCTGAGGTCTGATGGGGGCACAAGAGGCTGACCTGAGGTCTGATGGGGGCACAAGAGGCTGACCTGAGGTCTGATGGGGGCACAAGAGGCTGACCTGAGGTCTGATGGGGGCACAAGAGGCTGACCTGAGGTCTGATGGGGGCACAAGAGGCTGACCTGAGGTCTGATGGGGGCACAAGAGGCTGACCTGAGGTCTGATGGGGGCACAAGAGGCTGACCTGAGGTCTGATGGGGGCACAAGACGCTGACCTGAGGTCTGATGGGGGCACAAGACGCTGACCTGAGGTCTGATGGGGGCACATTGTGTTGATCTGAGGTCTGATGGGGGCACAAGACGTTGATCTGAGGTTTATTATTCCTGTACTGTGACATCACTGTGTTTATTATCCCTGTACAGTGACATCGCTGTGTGTATTATCCCTGTACGGTGACATCACTGTTTATTATCCCTGTACGGTGACATCAATGTGTTTATTATCTCTGTACAGTGACATCAATGTGTTTATTATCCCTGTACAGTGACATTGCTGTGTTTATTAGCCCTGTACGGTGACATCACTGTGTTTATTATCCCTGTACAGTGACATCGCTGTGTGTATTATCCCAGTGCAGGAAGAGGTAAGTGGTCCGTGTTTGTGTGTTTGTTTTCTATTTTTCAGGGTCGTGAATGCAGAGGACTACGTCGGATTTGGTGGACTACGTCGGACCAGATTTTTATTTTTTTTTTAATAAAATGGTCAAACAGGGGTCTGGGGGAGTGTTTATTTCAATAAAATGTTTTATACTTGTGTGTGTGTTTTTTTTTACAATACTACAGTTTTAGTAATTAAGGCTATCTACAGACGGCCCTGATTACTAATACTGGGCTTAGTGCTTGCCGGTATGGCAGGCCAGCACTAACCCCAACATCTATTACCTCGGCACCCACCGCCACCAGGGGTGCCGGGAAGAGCCGGGTACCCGCAGGACTGGACCTTCTAAATTGAGGGTCTGGCTCTGGGGCGGCTGCAGGCTGGTACCATTAGGCTGGGAAGGGCCAATAACCGTGTCCCTTCCCACCCTGGTAGTGCCAGGCTGCCGCTGCTGGTTGTATCTGGCTGGTGAAGGAAAAAAGGGGGGGACCCCATGCCTTTTTTTTTTTAAATAATGAAATTTTTGAAAAAAAAATGGCGTGGGGTCCCCCCCTTTTTTCCTTCACCAGCCAGATACAACCAGCAGCGGCAGCCTGGCACTACCAGGGTGGGAAGGGACACGGTTATTGGCCCTTCCCAGCCTAATGGTACCAGCCTGCAGCCGCCCCAGAGCCAGACCCTCAATTTAGAAGGTCCAGTCCTGCGGGTACCCGGCTCTTCCCGGCACCCCTGGTGGCGGTGGGTGCCGAGGTAATAGATGTTGGGGTTAGTGCTGGCCTGCCATACCGGCAAGCACTAAGCCCAGTATTAGTAATCAGGGCCGTCTGTAGATAGCCGTAATTACTAAAACTGTAGTATTGTAAAAAAAAATACACACACACAAGTATAAAACATTTTATTGAAATAAACACTCCCCCAGACCCCTGTTTGACCATTTTATTAAAAAAAAAAAAAAAAAAAAGCTGGTCCGACGTAGTCCACCGAATCCGACGTAGTCCTCTGCATTCACGACCCTGAAAAATAGAAAACAAACACACAAACACGGACCACTTCCTGCACTGGGATAATACACACAGCGATGTCACTGTACAGGGATAATAAACACAGTGATGTCACTGTACAGGGATAATAAACACAGCGATGTCACTGTACAGGGATAATAAACACAGCGATGTCACTGTACAGGGATAATAAACACAGTGATGTCACAGTACAGGGATAATACACACAGCGATGTCACAGTACTGGGATAATAAACACAGTCATGTCACAGTACAAAGATAATAAGCACAGTGATGTCACAGTACACCTGTGCAAACAAGGCCTGGGGGACCAAGATAAGGCTAGGGGCTACACTGAAAAGGGCCAGTGGCGCACAGATAAGGGGTAAGGGGCAGGGTCACAAGCAAGGTCCTGGGGGGGAAGGGGGGGGGTGAGGGGTGCACAGATAAGGGCCAGGGTGGCGCACACAGGGGGCAGCAGAGACGACAACCAGAGAGGCACAGACAAAGAGGGAGTGGGGCACAGATAAGGGCCCAGGGGCGCAGACCAGGAAGAGGCGTACAAAGACAAGGGTCAGATCCCAGGGGTGCAGACGGGCCAGGTAGGCACAGCCAAAGGGGTGCAGATAAGAGCCAGGGGCTGCATTGAAAGGGCCAGGGTGGTGCACAGAGCAGGGTCAAAAGCAAGGTCTGGGGGAGGGGGGTGAGGGGCGCACAGATAAGGGCCAGGGTGGCATTAATAGGTTCTTCTTTATTTTGGCGAGGTATCGTATCAGTATCGAGTATCGTGATACTTTTGTATGTATCGGTATCGAACTCAAAATTCTGGTATCGTGACAACCCTAATCTCTTCTACTGGAGATGAAAACTCGGTCAGGACTCTAGCTGCTAAAGGAACAACTTTTAGCAAATGAGGCAGTGGAAAAATGGCCCAAAGGTTATTGAAAGGGGTTTAGGTGGAAACCCTTCTGTCCTGTGTGGGGGGCCTGGTTTGATCCTTACTATGGGGCTCTTACTTCTCTATGTACGCCATTGTTGAGGGAGCTACCCTACGAGTCAATGCCAAACCTCAAGCTGACAGATTGTCTGACCAATCATTGGTCAGATGGCTGTTTACATACACAGATCTTTTGTTATACACAACAACTATTGGTCTGATTGGACAGATAATCTGTTGGTGCAAGGGCCTTACCCATATTGTGGCCAGCATTCACTTGAATGAGTCCATAATCTGGAAGGTGCGGTATGGAACGGAGCCACAGGACTCCACAGAAGCGCTACGGAGTGCTTCTGTGGGGTTTATGTCCTTGCCTCCGCATAGCAAAAAAATAGAACATTCTATTTTTTTGGCGGACAGATCACAGACTCATTCAGCCGAACGGATGGTGCCTGTGCATTGGGGATCACAAATTGCGGTCCCCGATGCACAGAACGGCCATCTGCATGAGCCCTAATATAGCCCTAAGAATATTAGTGGAAAAAGATATGCAAATTAGCTCTCTTTCCAAAAGGAAAAGAAATCTGAGCCTTTAGGCGGGTTTAAACGGGCCGATGAAGCAGCTGATTGTCTGGAAGGAAGCGTTCCTTCCTGACAGTCGGCTGCTTGCCTACTGAAGGAGACTATTGTATTTACATGCAGTGATCTCCTTCACAGTATGAGGACAAGCAGTCCTATTGCGATCCCTCGTTTCCATACAGAATCATTGTTTCGCAGCAGATCGCTGTTTAGACCACACAATCTGCTGTCCAGAAATTATGATTGGTGGTGCATGCACGAACAACAGGATCTCCTGATGAACGAGCATTTGGGCAGCTCATTTAGATGGTCAGATTATTGAGAACAAGCACTCTCAGGAACAGTCATTCCCGATAATCTGGACAATTATTGGTTCGTCTAAATCCACCTTTTGATGCCACCAGATGTAAAGTAGCTA
Organism: Rhinella marina; assembly: GCA_900303285.1. Taxonomy (NCBI): domain Eukaryota; kingdom Metazoa; phylum Chordata; class Amphibia; order Anura; family Bufonidae; genus Rhinella; species Rhinella marina. The sequence continues at coordinate 396,290 of ONZH01005764.1, read as the reverse complement.
CGTATCCTGTAAGTCAATGCTAAACCTTTTAAACAGGCATTGAAGCATAACTTGGCTAAGCCAGCACCTCATCTGCAGGTAGCTGTTTCAGGATGATTGCTACTTATCGGTGCGGAGCAGAGAGAACTGGCTTAACTGAGTGACATTAAGTGTCTTATAGGCCAAACAATGTTCCTCTGAGTTTCTGGGAAAAATATAGGCAAATTAGCTCTCCATCCGAAAGGAAAAGAAAACCACGAGAGCCACGAGATGTAAGGTGGCCTTTAAGTATATTATCCAAGAGACACATCCACACACAGTTATTTCAGGGTTTTTGCAGAGTAGGGTACTGGGTCACTACACCATGTTCCAAATTATTATGCAAATTGGATTTAAGTGTCATAAAGATTAAATTTTTTGTTTTTCAATTAAACTCATTGATGGTATTGTGTCTCAGGGCTCTTTGGATCACTGAAATCAATCTCAGATACCTGTGATAATTAGTTTGCCAGGTGAGCCCAATGAAAGGAAAACTGGATGTTCCACAATATTAAGCAGGTCACTGTTTTCAAGTAAAATGGGAAAGAAAAAGGATCTCTCTGCTGCCGAAAAGCATCAAATAGTGCAATGCCTCAAGGGATGAAAACATTAGATATTTCACGAAAACTTAAGCGTGATCATCTTACTGTGAAGAGATTTGTGGCTGATTCAGAGCACAGACGTGTGCTGATAAAGGCAGAATGAGGAAGGTTTCTGCCAGGCAAGTTCATCGGATTAAGAGAGCAGCTGCTAAAAAGCCATTACAAACCAGCAAACAGATATATGAAGCTGCTGGTGCCTCTGGAGTCCCTCGAACCTCAAGGTGTAGGATCCTTCAAAGGCTTGCTGTGGTGCATAAACCTACTATTCGGCCACCCCTAACCAGTGCTCACAAGCAGAAACGGTTGCAGTGGGCCCAGACATACATGAAGACTAATTTTCAAACAGTCTTGTTTACTAATGAGTGTCGTGCAACCCTGGATGGTCCAGATGGATGGAGTAGTGGATGGTTGGTGGATGGCCACCATGTCCCAACAAGGCTGCGACGTCAACAAGGAGGTGGAGGAGTTATGTTTTGGGCCGGAATCATGGGGAGAGAGCTGGTAGGCCCCTTTAGGGTTCCTGAAGGTGTGAAAATGACCTCTGCAAAGTATATAGAGTTTCTGACAGACAACCTTCTTCCATGGTACAAAAAGCAGAAACGTGCCTTCAGGAGCAAAATCATCTTCATGCATGACAATGCACCATCTCATGCTGCAAAGAATACCTCTGTGTCATTGGCTGCTATGGGCATAAAAGGAGATAAATTCATGGTGTCCACCATCTTCCCCTGACCTCAACCCTATAGAGAACCTTTGGAGTATCATCAAGCAAAAGATCTATGAGGGTGGGAGGCAGTTCACATCAAAACAGCAGCTCTGGGAGGCTATTCTGACATCATGCAAAGAAATTCAAGCAGAAACTCTCCAAAAACTCACAAGTTCAATGGATGCAAGAATTGTGAAGGTGGTATCAAAGAAGGGTTCCTATGTTAACATGTAACTTGGCCTGTTAGGATGTTTTGGATTTAAATAGCTTTTTATTTCAGTGAATGTGACCTTGTAATGCTGCAAATTCCACAAATGAGCATTTTCAGTTCTTAAAAACATATAAAATGTTTAGAAACTCTACCATGCATAATAATTTGGAACAGTGCATTTTGAGTTTTTTTTAATTTTTGAAGAATATACTGTTATCATCGGGAGGTTTGTTCAATAAAATTCGATGTATACTCTAACGGGTGATGACTTTTATTATACTGACTGTCATTTGCACCGACCAAGGAAAATCAAAGATAAATATCATTTGCATAATAATTTAGAACATTGTGTAGATGAGAGTCCATTGATGAAGGTCTAGCTGGAAAACAAGTGTAATGTTATCAGTCTGGGGCATGGCTATTATATTGCAGATTTGCCCTTTGTAGTACGAAATCCATGGCAAATTCCACTTGGATGTAATACAGTCAATCAATATTAATGTCAAAACACCTGAACACCCCCACAGTTCTAGCAAGATAAATTTAGATCACTACAGGTTTTTCCGGTGGACATAGCATCATATAACAATGCCTTAGGTTAGAACACAGGTGTTGCCCCTCAGGCATGCTTTGACAACATAGATCCTGAATTCTTCTAGGTTGCTATGGACCTCCAGTTCTTGCTTACACTATATGCCTACTTTTAGCCAGTGACTTGCACCAAAAAAGTGACCATCTTACAGGCTTTTGGAAAAGATTTTGTTTTAATATTGGTAAGGTACATGGTGTGGGGTTAGAATAAAAAAGTTAATATTGTCCTGAGTACTCAATAAAGTTGGGTCTTTCTATAATATATAACAACAATGTAACAGACACCAGATAAAAATACAGTTTATGTATTTATTCTACTCACAAATTCCTAAAAAAAACACACAACAGAAGAACAGGTCACTGACAAACTGACCAATGATTTTTTTTCTTTGATGGCTTCGTCAGAAACCTAGAAGAAGCTGTCCAAGGCAAGATCTTGGGTCAGGTACTTGGTTATTAAATTATTTACTGAAATGTTTAGAGTTTATTTCACCTTTTTATCTTTTTCATATAGGTATGTTTTTATTTGGTCAATGTTTTTCTACACTTTTTATCAATAGCAGTATAATTTTATAGGATCACCCTTATTAAATGAGCACACCATTCACTATTTTCCAATCTTATTAATTTACAAAAAGTGAGAAGATATGCTATGTATTTTGGCATGTGAGACAAACTTGGCAAGGGCACCGCTGTCTGTATATTGTATACCATCCCTCATGCCTCATGAGATATATTGGTAACTCAAAGTGATGATCTTTGCTATCTTCCCTTTGTTAAGGTATAGATGAAACTTAGGAAAATTCTCAGAATAACAATGTTCCCAAGGAATTAAAGGGGTACTAAAGCTAAAGTGCTGAACTGTTTAAAGCTTGGGTTGACACTCAAATGTGAATGGGGTCCTCCTGAAATATGCCTTTGGGGGAGACAAGGATTGGGCACTTAGAGTTAGGCTACTTTCACATTAGCGTTATGGAATTCCAGTATTGAGCTCCGTCATAGGGGCTCAATACCGGAATAAAACGCTTCCGTTTTGTCCCCATTCATTGTCAATGGGGACAAAACTGAACTGAAGACAACGGAATGCTCCTGAAAGCATTCCGTTCAGTCTTCAGACCGGAGAACAAACCGCAACATGTTGCGGTTTGCTCTCCATACTAGTTATCCGCACCTAAACGGATCCGGAATGACCCCCAATGCAAGTCAATGGGGACGGATCCGTTTGGTGTGGACACACTGACTTTCAATAGAGGTTATTCCGGATCCGTTTAAACGCTAATACAACCGGATCCGGAATTACGGATCCACAAGGTTGTATTACTCAGTACGGATCCGGCGGGTGAAGGGACCCGCCGGATCCGTACTAACGCTAGTGTGGAATTAGCCTTAACCATGCCTGATCCTTCTGGTCTCAGCTATTCGACAGGGGCTTTCTCCACTCACCCTATTGAAAACACATGCACAGCCAGCTTTGTATGGGGGGTTTGGGAGATATAGCTGTCGGCTGAATGAGCATTTATCCAACAACTGTCGAAAGTGTGTTACCAACTTTTTATATGGGCTAAGGTTCAGGCCAATTATTAGAAATGAAAGGTCATACCTGATAAAGGACCATGGTGATGCTGATCACCCGATTAACCAGCAAATTGTTCAGTTATCGGGTGATTGCTTCTTTCATGCAGCACCTATAATCATCTGTGTAAATAGGGGATGTGTTTCTGATAATATATATAGTGAATTTGGGGGGGAGTAAATGATCGTAATTATAGTTTGTCCCCATTTCATGTTACATTGGGCTGTGTGATAGTCCTTTAAAGATGTGTACAGCATATGGTCCACCAGTACTCATTATTGGCCTTTTAGTAGGACTCCTAGTTACTTATTTATGTTGGGGGAAGTTAACTGTGTTCATTAATCTCATTAGTTCAGAAAAATGTCTGCCATGACAATGAGTACTTTATTTCCAGACATCTTCAGTTCCAAGAACTTTTAGAAAAATGTTCCTATATACTGTATGTTGTCAGCTCCTTCAGAGATGAGCAAATTGATTCTAAATTAATTAAATTTGTCTTGAGTTTCCCAAAAATTCAAATTCCAGCCAAATTGGAATCTTTTGCATTTTGAATCAGACAGATCTCTCAAAATGGTGGCCACTATTTTACAGGTTAGAGGACAGAGAAAAAAGGCATCAGCCACCAAAAAGGGATCATTTGTGGACTATGTTTTATATGTTATTAAACTCTTTGTCTGTCACCACCAGCTACCATCCCTTTACCCACAGACTTATGTCACTGTCACTCATTACTAATGCGGCCTTGATGTTAAAGAGATTAAAAGCGGTTAGATATGTAACACCCCAGAGTGGCGTTACCACTCCTACACCCGGCTTCTATCTGTGTCTGCTAACACTATGTCATTCTATACATTTTATTCCAGGACCTGCAAAAATGTGTATATCTATTCAAATGTTATGCAACTGTTTATTATATGTAATGTGTCTGGTGTACCAGCAGGCAGCAGCAACAAAAGCAGAGCTACTGTACGGTTACTCAGAATGGACCTTTCCATGCCATTCTGACACCCTCTGGAGAGAAGTGGACTGTTCCCACTTTCTGCAGTAAGGGTGGAAATATGATTAGACCCAGTTAAGAGTACCCCTTGCTAAGCAAAGGGTTTGTAGGGCACGTCTCTGCTGGATGTGCCCCTGCCAGCCAGAGCACCTTCAGCTCTGCTGGCCAGGGAGGCAGGATTATTGAGTCTCAGCAGCCAGGAGGTGTTTCCCTGATCCAAGATAAGTCAGACCAAGGAGAAAAGTGCAGCCTTTGCAGCCATTGGAAGTAACCCAAGTTTACAGAAAGCTTGTCAGCACAGCAGTGAGTGACAGAGAATTAGAGCACAAGATTTTGCCTGCCAAGTTTATATGCTAAAACCTGCTGGAAGCCAAGACAAAGCTAGAAGATTGTTATTTGGATGCAAGTCTACTTAAGTAAAGCTGTGTTTGGATTTCATTACAAGGTCTGGACTCATTTATTACTAAATCCCTCAATTATTCCCCCTATTTATTGGGGTCCAGCTGTTTCCAGGTAGGAACACTGTGACACACCAGAGATATTTAGGCCACAAATATACCACTCAGCATTCCTACACCTAGGAGGCAATATTCCCTTGTACAGAATAGTGCCCTTGGGGGATGGCCCGCTGCAGATATAGTCCAAGGAGTGTCATGCACAACTTTTCAGGGGAATCTGAATACTTTTGATTCAGGTAAAATTTATTGATATGTAACTGAATCGAATATGTCGACTGATTCATTAGCCTCATACCCAAATCGAATTCCAGAAAAATCCTGTTGCCTGTTGGAAAAAATGGAGCAAGTACAAACGGAAGATTTGTTTATTCGGATATTTATGTGTGTAAAATGAAAGGGGCATTCCTATCCAGTGGAGAGGTCATCCATATCATTGTATCAAAAAGCTGGAATACCCATTGATCCTGGACTCATCAGAGGTTCACTGGCTAGTGTAACATGGAATTACCGAGATAGCATTCGTACCAATATGAAAGAGCTGCTGAGTTAGCCTGGATTTGGCTTCTTAAATGCTACGATTGCAATAGTAGTAGAATTTCTGGGCTGGGTGCCCTGTGTATATTACCATCCTACTCCTCTGATAAGCATCTACTCCCTAATACAAAATTCCTTCAATCTCCCCCATCTGTTCTTTGTCTCACTCTTACACAGAAATGTAACTTTCTCATTTATCTTCTTCATTTCTCATATTCTGTGGAACCCAATGACATCATGGAATTTTCCAAGATACAATACTACGTGAACCATTAACTTTCATAATATCACATATTCCAGTTGGTGTACTTTGTACATCAATAGTTCTGAAGACTCATGTTGTTATCATTATCACGAAGAAAAAGGAATTTAGATAGGAAATGCCTTAAAGGGGTTGTCCGAGTTATTTTTTTGTTCTTTATATGTTTCTAACTTGTCAGGTATAACAACTTTCCCATATACTTTGTGTTTCTAAAGCTGCTGGTTTCTCAGAGTTGACTGAGGGTCACATGACCTGTGATGTCACCTTATCTCTCTGCTCTGTGATGTTTCGTTCACAAGCCTCAGAGTTCAGATAAGAGTCTGTACACGAGACGTCACTGGCCACGCCCCCTTTCTTTGCCAGGCTCCTGCTATCTGCTCTCTCCCTGGTTTCCTTCAGATAAAACATTAACCCCTTCAGCCAGAACACACTGAGGGCTCAAGGCTTTACAAGAAATAGTAGCTGCAGCAGTGAGAGGAGACAAATGCTGGGCACAAGAGCTGTAGAGGAATTGTATTGTACAAGAACAGGTAGGGAGAAATTCCTGTATGTATTATCAGTGTCATTGTACAGCTGGGACTTGTAGTCCTACACATACAACATGCTGCTGAGTATTCCAGCAGGCAGACATGTCACTCAGCACTTGTATTCATTCCCTTTGCAGAGAGGGGGGGGGAGGGGGAGGGGCTGAGATTGTTTTTATTGCATGTAAACAAAGACCAGAAGAGAACCAGGGAAATTAGGAAATATGGATTTTTTTTTGCCTAAAACTTGCTTAAATTAGTTAGATATTGCTGCCCATCAGATTTACAGTGCTATATATTTTTTGTCATAACTCAGACAACCCCTTTAATGTACAATTCACTGTATAGTCACAGAATCTCACATTGTAATGGTTAGACAACTGGGTCAAAATGGCAAGTCTTGTTGGGTATTCCTGGTATGCAGATGTTAGTGCCTGCCAAAAGTGGTCCAAGATATGTCAACTGGTGATCTAACAGCACAGTTCTGAGGAACCATGGCATTAAAACATAATGGGAGAAAAGACTAACCTTTCTAATTTGATCCAACAAAAGAGCTACTGTAGCACAAATTGCTGAAATAGTTAATGCTGCCTATATAAAGGTATGAGAACACACAGCATGTTTCAGCTAGCTTATGGGGTTGAGTAGCCACAGACCAGTCAGAATGGCCCCATGCTGACACCAAAAGCACCTACAATGGTCACGTGACCATCAGAACTAGACCACAGATCAATGGAAGCAGGTGGCCTGGTCTCATGTTTTCTTTTACATCGTGTGCATTTTTTTGTTTTTTACCTGGAGAAGAGTTGCCAACAGGATGCACTATGGGATGAAGATAAGACAACCTTAGGTCCTAACATTCGTGTGTATGTTACTTTGACATATACCAACAAAAGATTGTTGCAGACCAAGTACATCGTTTCATGGCAGTGTTATTCTGTAATAGAAGTTGTGGCTTTCAACTTCATCCTGACATATTGCAAAACTTGTTTAGGAATGATGTGAAGAACATGGCAAAGAGTACAAGGTTTGACATGGCCTCCAAATTGCAAGATCTCAATCCATTTGGGCATCTGTGGAATGTGCTGCTAAAACAAGTCTAATCCATGGAAGCCCATGCTAAGACCTATTAATCAATCCAATGTGACTGCTTAAAGGGGTTGGCCACCCTAAGTATCAAAAATCCAAAGTGCCCCAGACAATAACCAACACCATGAAGTATTTCTATCAGGTGACATGTACTGGCTGTATGTCATTTATCTAACCTGTTCACCATGACACACTTCCCTGGAGGAGCTCCCTCAGACAGACTGTGTGGGAGGAGCAGCTGCAATGTGAAAGTAAAAATCCCAGCATGCACTGCAGCAAGCATCGTGAGAGGAGAAGTCACATGACACCCCTGGACAACTGTGATACCATAGTAACAACAGCACCTCAGGTGTCATTTCATCAGTGCTTTAGGCCTCATGCACTAGCCTGTCTGTGCCGGTATTGTGGTCTGCGAACAGCAGGTCCGCAATATACAGGCTCCAGCCGTGTGCGCACCGTATCATGGATGCCAACCCATTCACTTGAATGGGTCCACAATCCAGAAGATACGGTGCAGTGCGGAATGGAAGCACAGATCGGAAGCCCACGGAGGCTCTATAGAGTGCTTCCGCAAAAAAGTAGTGCAATGCCAGATAAAATAAATAAACCACTTACCTCTCCTGCTCCCGGACGCCGCCACTCCTCACCGCCCGGGCTCTATCTTCATCCTTCCTCCGGCTGTGCTGTAAACTGGCGCGCACTGCGTGAGGTCACAGAGCGCCCTCACGCTGTGGGCAGCTTAGTCGGTCCGCGGCATGATGGTAGTGCAGGGGGGGTGGAAGATGGACTGAGTAGCCACCCCAGTACAGGGGCTCTGAAGGCTTTTATTACAACCAGCTTCTCACAGGAATCAGCTGTTTGTGGAGACAGAACAAGCAGCTGACTCCTGTCAGAGTTGGAGCAGAGAGCAGCTACTGACAGGAGCAGACTGCACATGCCCTGCATTTACAGAGTATTAGGCAACTCCACTGCTGGCATGGACGAGCTTGCTCTCAAGCTCCTCCATGTCTCGTGCAGCTATGGACGAACTGGGCTGCAAGGTAGAGCAGGGCTTAGGGGGCGTGGCTTCAAATTGAAAGCAAAGCAGGCAGAGGTGCTTAATGAAGTATATTAGGAACTTCATTTTTTCCCTGCCTGCCACACATTAGTAGAAAGTACTTAGAGAGTGGCCAACCCCTTTAAGTCTGTGATTGGCCACAATGGTCATGAGACTAAGCCGTTTCCAGGTCCTCCGGAGACCAGAAGCAGGCAGGAATGGAGCACCACCAAGACCACGGACAGGGAAGTTGGGTTTATTATTTATGTCAACCCAGAAGTTGTTAGCTCCAAAGCCATACACATTAGATAGAAGATTAGTGATGGTTGAACAGCAGTTGAACATACAATGATCTGGAGAATGATTGTTTCATACACACGGCCACACACATTCTAGTCCAGATTTTTCAACTATGAACAATGTTTATTAGTTGGACAAAAGATTTTTTTGCTCAGTCAAACAAAATTTCCAACAGGGCCAACTTATTTTCATATGATAATGGTCTGTCATTGGTCGGCCAACTAACAAATGTCTTGGTTGAAATTGTCCATTTTGATCCATTTTAGAATAATGTGTATGAGTACTGTACCTTAACAATCCCTCGGCCCAGAGATAACTCTGAGGACCACCTCACATATGAACGTCCACTTTCCATTAAATCCCATCTCACAAATGTAGTTTGTATAGTTAGATATAGCCATAACAATATTATTACTAATAGAATGTATTTATATAAAATGTACCGTTTAGAAGATTTTCCTATTTGTATTTCCATTGTCCCACACACATCAGTCAGGCCGCTGCCCCTAGTTACGACCACCGTGGCCATGTAGTAGTGGTGGCCGGCTTGCTCCTTTTCAAACCTGCTCTGAGGTAACTGCTGTATTGTGAACGCACATTACATGAGCATGCGGAGACACATCTTAGGGTTGTAGCATTTTTGTCTGCGCTTCCAAAATGCAGAGAAATGGATCCTGTTCCAAGATCAATTCATCTCTATGGAGCAGGATCTGTTTATGAAGTCTGCGTTTTGGATGGATCCTGACCATTGTGTTTTGGACTGGTAGCATCAAAAACGCAGATGTGAAAGTACCCTAAGATGTGTCTGCGCATGCTCATGTTATGTGCGTTCACAATACAGCAGTTACCTCAGAGCGGGTTTGAAAAGGAGCAAGCCGGCCACCACTACTACATGTTGTCACCTCCAGTAGAAGAGGGGATAATCCCAACTAAGACTGGGCCCCCTCTTGCCCTGGGCCCCATAACAGTCGAATGGTCTGCTGCTATGGTAGTTACGCCTCTGGTTGCTGCTATCACCGTGCACACAGGCCTAATAGGCCTGTGGTGGCAACTAATTAGCTCAGAAGTCGCCTTACATTGGAGATCTCTTCTACTGGACATTTGTGGCTCATTAATGTGTCAAAACAAGGCCCTCCGGAGGATACTGCCATACTTTGATGGGCCAAGCTTTATCCATGGGCCAAACTTTTATCTGAAGCCTACAATGAGTATCATGAACTAATCCGGTAGTAATAACTGGCCGGTATCCCACCACGTGAGGCTAGTTCAACATTCTTATATGACATGTAAACCACTAGCCTTCACTTTAAGTGAAATAAAAATAAATCATGCCTAAAATAAGGAGATTTTCCATGTGCTTACGCATGAAATACATTTCTCAAATTGCTTTTTAGGAAACATTTTAGCCCACATTATGTGGTTAGCTGAAGCGACTGACTTGCCAAAATACATATATAAATAAGCACATTTACTAAATGCTCACACGTGTAAAGTAGCTCCCAGCACTTGTGTTTATATCCGATTTAGGAAAACATATTAGTTTAACGCTCTTCTGAGATGAATGCATACAAGCTAGAAGCCTGGAAAGTGAATGTGTTTATCCTGGATGTCCCCCGGGCTTCATTTCTGCATGCTCTGCATGTGGTGCTGAGACGGCAAAATCCTTTAATTGACAGAACAATAAAAGGCATCCGTTTGCACAAATGACAAATAGACTGGTTTGTCGATAACTCATATCAAAATGCTTTTTATGATTTGACTTGTAAAAAAAAAGGGGCCTAATCCTTTGAGCCGGAAAGATAAATTGTTAAAGTGCTGTCGATTTGGTTTATTCTCAGAATGTGAAATATTACTATGCAACATTAGACCATGTGCTGGGAGACAGCATTTATAATATGGCTACGGTGTCCTGAGGAGATCACAATGAAGAGATATGGGGAAGGATTCATATTTTTCTAAAGTAAAGAATGAATGTTTTTTTTACACTGCTGGAAAACGTAATGAGATTGAGCTGAGACTGACAAACTGCAAACTGCTAGTGGTGCTTGTCAATGACCGCACAACCAAGGCAGTACCCCTTTATTTCGGATTTTGCAAGAGGGTATATTTAGAGGCTGGGTCACCTGGGGTGCACCTGCAATGAGGCCAGGTGAGGCGACTGCCTCAGGCAGTGAAAACTGGAGACAAGTGGGGGCAGTGGCAGGGCCATGGGAAATGAGCGCCTCCATTGTGGAAGTGCTCATCTCTCTATAGTCAACTGTATCACAGTATGCCTTTAACAGTAGGGCTGGAGGGGGGGGGGTGCCGTTTCAATTTTCACCACATCAGAAAGGCTAGGTGCACCCCTGTGGGTCACATTAATACTGAGGGACATCTAACCTTGCTGTCATACAGATGCTTGATGTCCTTCTGTGGCATGACATTCCAAGCTCTTTCAACTTGGGCCCATAGTTCAGACAAGGTGGTTGTTGGCTGCTGTGCTTTGGAGGTTCATTGCCCCATCCAGATTTGGCAATTGAGCTGGCCAGAGGAGCTGCTGGATATCCTGAAGAACATTGGGAGCGTGTATGAGCAGGCGTTATCCTGTTGGAACACCACATGACTGAGTCAAAAAAGTAGTAGGTAGGTAGTAGGAATGGTTCCACGGTGTCCTGAACATACTGAAGACTAGTCATTGTTCACTCACAAATACCAGGCAGAAACAGGCATGGTAGCTAATGGCACAGATGTCTTCAGCTGCCAAGTGCACATGTAACAGGCCAGTGCGCGACTTCAAACTTTGGCTCCAATGAGCCAATACATTTTAATGCTGTACGGAAACAGCATTAACATCAAAGTATTTGAATGAATCGACTTCAGACCTATGATCCGAAGGTTGAGTCGCTCAAGACTAGGGATGACATTGGATAATGATAAAGGGGTTGCCCAGGATTTTTATATTGATGACCTATCCTCAGGATCAATATCTGATTATCTGGTGTCCAACACCCCCGCCTGCCCATCAGCTGTTCTCAAGTAGCTCTGGTGCCAGAACTACACAGTTTCATCCACTGGGTTACTGCCACGTTGCCCATGGAAGTAAATGAGGGCATCGCTGCATTACACAGTGGACAGAGCTGTTTTGGGAACAGCTGATGGGCAGGGGAGTGAAGTGTTGGACCCCAAACAGATATTGATGGCCAGGACTGAAGATAGGCCATCAGTATAAAAACCCGGGGCAACCCCTTTAAGTAATGTTAAATAACATACAAGCATAATGATATTAACCCCTTTTTGTATCTGTCCAGTTCTTTAAAGATGGCTTCTGCTCTGCTCAGACACCTGCTGCTCATGTTGACATTTGACATGACACTTAATGTTTCAGATACCATGACCAAATCTGACCATGGCTTCTCAGCATGTGCAAACCCAGAAGCACGCGCTTCCAGTTATGCTCCGGCTCTCTCCAGCGGCAATTGGAGGAGCCAGAGCTTGTACACAGCAGCCCCTGTCATTGAGAATGACAATAGGATGCTGCACAGTGTTTTCTATGGAGCCCTTGTCTGCAGCAGGACTCCATAGAAAAGTAGTAAAATCACCATAGACTCCAATGCTAGTACATTGGAGTCTATGAGAATAGCAATCTAATGATTGCTTGTTATAGTTCCATATGGCAACTCTAAAGAAGTGTAAAAAAAAAAAACTTTTTAAAAATAAAAAATATATAAAAATTCAAAAAAATAAAAAATATACATCATAGCACACTGTGTGCTGTCCACAGGCCCGCAAAAACATAGAGCATGTCCTATTCTTGTTCGGAATTGCGGACAAGAATAGGCATTATCTATGATAGTGGCGGCCATGTGCAGTCTGCAATGCACGCACACGGGCCGGGCCAGTAAACACGACTACGGGCCGGTAACACTACGGTCATGCAAATGCACCATAACAGTGATAATGTTGAAAATTTTCCAACCGGGCCAGTGCTGTGCTCCTTGTGCAATTAGGTTGTAAGCACATGATCCTAGCCTGGTTACAACCCGCAATGTACAATGCCGCCTGACCGCGCAGGTGCAACCCATGTGGATTGTAAGGAAGGAAGTGCCCAGAACCTAATTACATCGAGGAGTGCAGGGAGATCTGGCCAAGAGGAATATTTTCAACATTATCACTGTTAAAGTATTTAATCACAGGGGAAGACCATTAAAAAATGTAAAAAATAAAAAAATTGCAGATAGCCCCTTTATCTATCTATGAGCATAATGGAACCAAAACAGAACATAAACTACCAGTAAACGTCTGTGTTGCCTCATCTTCAGCTGGAATTAATGTATTCTTCCTTTTGCTTTTTTATTAAGTGACTAATCAGCATTGGTGATGTATTTGGAGGGATAATTTAGCTGCATATTGATCCCTCAGCAAAATCTTGCTTGTTGCATTTAAAAATCAATATTTATTTGTGTTATCATTGAGAGCTCGTCATAATATTCGCTACGGTGAAGATAAAGCCGAGTGATTGTTGTAGGTCATCCTCCACGGAAATGACTCACGTATGTCATGAAGTCTGCTGGGCTAGAGAGAATTTAATTCCAAATATGATTGTGGACACTGCTACAAGAATAGGTGTCAGTACCCATATAAACGAGCAGAGACTTCCACATAACCTGTCAAAGGAAGCAACATTTAAAGCCTAACTTCAGAGAGAAAACACCGTCAAACAGATGTAACCCTCCATGGCACAGATTGCAGTCATATTCTTGTATTAAAATAATAATCTCTAATAATAATCTTCATTTATACAGAGCTAACATATTCCGTAGCGCTTGACAAAGGGTTCATGTATGAACAAAATCATATATTACATAGCAACAAACAAGTCAACAATTAAAGGGGTTGTGTCGCGAAACATATTCTACATTTTTCAAACCAGAAACTGGACCTGAATACTTTTGTAATTACATGTAATTAAAATTTTAGTAAAGCCAGTTAGCCATTCAATAGAATGTATCTGTATAGCGCCACCTGCTGTCTGTTCTTTTCCTTATTTTTTTGTCCGTCGAACGTAGTTTAAATCTTCAACTGCTGGCATCCATAGGTTCTGTTAGAAGCTGTAGCAGTTACAGGGAGAAAAGACATGCCTCCTGAGCCTTTAGCTACGCCCCTGCTGGTGTACATCACGTAAAAGGGAAAAAAGTCACACTTTTTGCAACTTTTGGAAGCCCAAGGCGGCAAAAATGTGACACTCATCATTTGTTTAGGCCCATGATACATCAGGCCTTTAGAATTTTAAAGATCCTTGCTTAGTGTCATTCAAAAAGACTTGTCCTCCTATCACAGGTGAGGCCTGCTTTATGGAGGGTCTGCCTCTCACTGCTCTTGGGACTCCTGTGAGTACTCTGTCCAGCTCTAAAAGGGCCAGCACATGCAGCCTAATCTTCCCCAGCCTATGGCTAGTCATCCTGGAGTACTTAATGGGAACCTATCTTCAACTTTATGCTGCCCATACTAACAGAAGCTTAAAGTAGAGACAGGTGAGTTGATTTCAGCGGTCTGTCATTTATAAGTTAAAAGTAAGTGGTTGCCAAGAATGAACATCACAATCATTGCAGACTGGGCCTGGAAAAGAGTCCCGGTCACCTGAGAAGACTCCTGGTTATTCATAAATTCCTGCTCTCCCTGCCTTCCTGATGATGATTGACAGGCTTCTACCTAGTTTTCTCCCTTTCTGTCTAGGAGAGAACGAGTAGATTATGAATAACCAGGACTCTTCTCAGGTAGATTTGACTCTTTTCAAGGGCTGCAATGATTATGATGCTGGTTCTTGACAACCACTTACTTTTAGCTCATGAGAGACACACCGCTGAAATCAGCATTTCTGTCACTATTTTATGCTGCCCTCAGTGAGATCAGCATAAAGTTGATGACAGGTTCCCTTTAAGACCCTTTCCCCTGTGGGAGGGTTCCTGAGCAATGGTTTCTAGTTTGGTCTCCTTCACTACTTGTTTTGTTCACTCTCCCGTGTACTGACTTTTCACAGAACTCCAGACTTGACCCTTCTCTACCTGTCTTGACATCTGTCTGATCTCTGTACTGACCCTCAGCTGCCTGCCCTGACTTAGGATTGCATGAACCCTGCCTGTCCTGACCTCAGCTTGTCCCTAACTCCAGTTTTGCCTCACCCCTTGGTGTTTCACACTGGTTCCTCTTGACCCTCATGGCTCAGCAGTCTACTAAACAGACACTACTTCAAGAGGTAGTGGCCTGGTGGTTCCCCTGCAGTGGAGTCCAGATCCCTGTATTGGGGTTAAATGGTGAAAAGCAAGGAGGGCACTTCGATAACGCTCTTAGAGGTAGTCCTAAGTTAAATCTATTCAGTAGACACAGCGCATCCACATCCGCTTCATAAGAGTGAGGCCTGATACAGAAATTATATTAGAAAATTGCATAACTTTTCATTATACATTGAACAGCGAGATCCCTTTAGTATTTATTCTGGTCTATCGCTGCAAATATATTTGTGTGATGAAATGAAATAAAGGAAAAATGAAATAAAAACCTCTCTAATATCTGATATCAAGTAAATTGCTGGTCTCGACTAATGGCGTTTCAGCCCACAAAGATGCCTTCTCCTCACTCCTGATAACCAGAGAGCGCATTAGAACAAATCACTTTTTATTGCTACATCATTATTTCACAAATGTCTTTTTTTTCAACTATGCACAGACATACAAACAAAATCTCTCCACAAATTTCCAAATGACGTGTATAGGCTATCTAATGGTAGCCACACAAATTCTACATCATTGCCATGATATACGGGCTTCTCAGAAGGATCTTTATTTTTAGATTCCCTATATACAATGTTGTTGTATACGCTGCTGTTTTCTTCAGTTGGATGATTGACAATCACATGATTATGTCAGTAATTATAGGCATCCAGCTGACAAGCATTTACACACTCATTAAAATTCTTTATGAACAGTCCTGAAAATTTCAGTAATTTTAAAATAATTATTTTTCATCTTTCTTTTTATATGCCCGTAAAGCTCTTGGTGCAAAAGCATTCATTTTAAATTTGTATATAATGAAATACAGTATACAGTTATAAGGTGTAATAAATAAAATACTAACCTTGACATTTTTCCAAAATAGGAGGCCACTCATAACCTAGAAAAATTTGGCAACATATTGCCTATGGGTGCTATAGGTTTCTGGTCCAAACTTATGCCAAGAAACACTGCCAAGAGGGCCTCTCGCTTTCTCCCTTCCTCCACTTTCCCATCATTTGAGGAAACACAGAGCTAGGAGACCCTAAGCTCGTTCCCACCACAATTATTTCATAAAACTGTGGGGACTGTGAATAGGGGGAGTATTTTGGAAGTTTAATCCAGATATAGAGAAGGAAGGTGGGGCCAACCTGAACCTCCCCATCCTCCAAATGACCTATAAAAGGAATAAGGGCTATACCCTGTATGTGCAGCAGCCCAGGAGTGTGTGGAGGATGTAAGTGGTTGTCGTCATTGAGGGTGGTGGTTATATTCACAGATCACAGTGGCAATCCCCCTAGGGCCATGCAATGACTGGAGGGTTCACCTTGGGCACATCCTAGTATTGGAGCTTCTGCCTGGTAGTAGTTGGGGTGCCCTTGATGGTAGATTGATTGGTTAAGGGCAAGGCAAGATCGATGGATATTGGAGACAATATCAGGCTTGTTGATATACTAGGTTCATGATAAGTATTGTAGTATAGATAGCAGTAAAATGCACAGTTCCAAAGTATTTCACAGTGCAATATTCTACCAAAAGCAGCGTATGGATAGGTGATGTGGTTATAGTACTCCCACTCTCTAAAGACACCTTGCAGTCTCTCGGCGAAACCACAGGCTTGCAATAAGGTTCTTTTTAAGTCCTTCTGTTGTTACTGGTCTGATGGGTGCAGAATTGAAATACGGGTGGCCAATCCATTTCAAAGTATTGGGGATGCTCTAGAAATATTCCCTCTCCACAGCAGCAAAACCTTTCTGCCATAAAGGAGCACAATACCTTGCTGTCTGAGTCCAATGCGAGTGAGTTCTAGACCTTTTAATCTCCTTCATTCTGGAGTACTCTGGTAGTATAGCTGCTTTCTGGGCAGCCATAGTCTCAATTGTGGAAAAGATCTCTCTCACATATGTCTTTCCTACAAGCTGCTTCAGACTAGACTCTCCCTTTTTAACTAGTCAGGGGCAGTTTACCAAGTTGGTTTGCCATGGCTAGCAAGCCAGATAAACCTATTGCTTAGGCACCTTCCCACAGGCTGGGAAGATTGGTGAACATTAAGGTGCGTTCGCTAAACCTTTAGGAGCTGGAATGCATGCGTACGTGCCCATCAGACTGACTGGAGAGGTCTAGCTGGCAAGCGCAGGCCACGGCCTACAGTAGAAGGCCGCACATGGAATTCTGGAAGCTGGGCCCACACCTGGAGGGCAGAGGAGGACCAGCAGGTCCAGACAACCAGAATGGGAATGTAGATGACAACTGTGTACCAGAAGCAGGCCCATGCCTGTGGAAGCGGAACAGCAAAGGGGCATAGTCTGCCAACAGTGTCAGGAATTATCACAGGGCTTATGTCTGGGATATCCTCAAATCGTGATTGCTTTTCCATAAATGTCCAGATGGGACACCCCCTGTGGACATCTATGGAGGAGTATTGTGGTCATGCTCTTTAACAGATACAAAGATCACCTTGCAGGAAGGAATGAGGAGGACAAGGTTTGTCCCATCACATCATTCAAGATGTCTATATGGATAATTTTTATATAGAAAATGTTTGTTTGGTTGGTTATTATGTCACTAGATTCCCTTGAATCTTGAATTATTTTATAATGTAAGTCAGTGTCAGACTGGGCTGTCTAGGGCCCACCAGTAAAATTTATTTTGAGGGCCCATCGCACGGATACGTTCAAATATTACCTGCTCACACAGCAGCAAGATGCTACCAGATTATTGAATACGGAGGTCCCAGCAGCAACTATGAGAAGGTAGGTCCTGGGGAAAAAAGGACACTGGTAGCTTTCCTCTATACCTAGAAGACATCTCAGCTCTGATCATGTCTATAATAATAAACTATGGAGTTTCTTTAATAATCTATCAGGTTTTTATATGAGCATAGGCTGGTGAAGGTGCTGTACATTGAATATATGTATGTAGTGCAGTAAGTCTACTGTGTTATGTGCCACTTGCGCAGGGGGTGGGAGACTAGGGGCCCACCTAGCTCAGGGGCCCACCGGGGGATTCACATTTTACCAGGCCAGTCGGAGCCTGATGTAAGTATCCAACCAATGATATGTACAATGTATAGGTATCATTTATGTAACTAGTTAACACTATTATTTGATTAGACAACCATTTGCTTGTTAGCTTTTGGCTATCTACAAACTACAAAATCAGAGCCTGGCCTGTAAACCTCTGTGACACAACACACAGAGAGGGATTACGGATGTGTTTCCTTGGTCAAGTACAGTGGATAGGAAGGGAGGATGCAATATACTGTAAGTGTATTGTAAGGGCGTTCCACGTGGAGAGAAGAAAGCTAGAATCTATTTATCAAGGTGACTCCAATAAGAAACCAAAACCCTTTGTGTAAATAGTCAGGAGATCCAGCCCAAATAAACAAGAACATGCTTAGATATACACTCTGATGTCTGTTCTTAGGATGATTTCATGATAGGTTAATATCATTACCGTATGTATTTATATCATGTTTAGTGTTGATCGAGCACTGAAGTGCTCGTGTGCTCGGGTGCTCTGGTAGAACACTTGGTGATGCTTGAGTGCTCTACAGCAGCGGCTCCAACCACCGGGCCGCGGCCCAGGACATAAGCGCTTCCATACAGATGCCTGTGCTGCGGTGGGGCAGGGCAGGGAGAGGCGTCTCCCCTGCCTGTTCCTCTGATAGGCTGCAGGCCTAGTGCCTGTAGCCTATCAGAGGCCAGCTCAGGCGGTGCGATACTATAACTACTGTGTGGGGGCACTATGCTACTATAACTACTGTGTGGGGCACTTATGCTACTATAACTACTGTGTGGGGGGGCACTATGCTACTATAACTTACTGTGTGGGGGGCACTATGCTACTATAACTACTGTGTGGGGCACTATACTGGTATAAACTACTGTGTGGGGGGCACTATGCTACTATAACTACTGTGTGGGGCCACTATGCTACTATAACTACTGTGTGGGGGCACTATGCTACTATAACTACTGTGTGAGGGGCACTATGCTACTATAACTACTGTGTGGGGGGCACTATGCTACTTATAACTACTGTGTGGGGGCACTATGCTACTATAACTACTGTGTGGGGGCACTATGCTACTATAACTACTGTGTGGGGGCACTATACTGGTATAACTACTGTGTGGGCACTATACTGGTATAACTACTGTGTGGGGGGCACTATGCTATACTACTATAACTACTACTGTGTGGGGGCACTATGCTACTATAACTACTGTGTGGGGGCACTATGCTACTATAACTACTGTGTGGGGGGCACTATGCTACTATAACTACTGTGTGGGGGCACTATGCTACTATAACTACTGTGTGGGGCACTATGCTACTATAACTACTGTGTGGGGGCACTATGCTATACTATAACTACTGTGTGGGGGCACTATGCTACTATAACTACTGTGTGGGGGGCTATGCTACTATAACTATGGGGGCTACTATAACTACTGTGTGGGGGGCACTATGCTACTATAACTACTGTGTGGGGGCACTATGCTACTATAACTACTGTGTGGGGCACTATGCTACTATAACTACTGTGTGGGGGCACTATGCTACTATATAACTACTGTGTGGGGGCACTATGCACTACTATAACTACTGTGTGGGGGCACTATGCTACTACTACTACTACTGTGTGGGGGGCACTATGCTACTATAACTACTGTGTGGGGGCACTATGCTACTATAACTACTGTGTGGGGGGCTACTACTGCTATAACTACTGTGTGGGGGCACTATACTACTACTACTACTATAACTACTACTGTGTGGGGGCACTATGCTACTATAACTACTGTGTGGGGGCACTATGCTACTATAACTACTGTGTGTGGGGGCACTATGCTACTATAACTACTGTGTGGGGGCACTATGCTACTATAACTACTGTGTGGGGGCACTACTGGACTATAAAACTACTGTGTGGGGGGCACTATACTACTATAACTACTGTGTGGGGGCACTATGCTACTATAACTACTGTGTGGGGGCACTATGCTACTATAAATATAACTACTGTGTGGGGGCACTATGCTACTATAACTACTGTGTGGGGGGCACTATGCTACTATAACTACTGTGTGGGGGGCACTATGCTACTATAACTACTGTGTGGGGGCACTATGCTACTATAACTACTGTGTGGGGGCACTATGCTACTATAACTACTGTGTGGGGGCACTATGCTACTATAACTACTGTGTGGGGGCACTATGCTACTATAACTACTGTGTGCTGGCACTATGCTACTATAACTACTGTGTGGGGGCACTATGCTACTATAACTACTGTGTGGGGGCACTATGCTACTATAACTACTGTGTGGGGGCACTATGCTACTATAACTACTGTGTGGGGGGCACTATGCTACTATAACTACTGTGTGGGGGCACTATGCTACTATAACTACTGTGTGGGGGCACTATGCTACTATAACTACTGTGTGGGGCACTATGCTACTATAACTACTGTGTGGGGGCACTATGCTACTATAACTACTGTGTGTGGGGGGCACTATGCTACTATAACTACTGTGTGGGGGCACTATGCTACTATAAACTACTGTGTGGGGGCACTATGCTACTATAACTACTGTGTGGGGGCACTATGCTACTAATAACTACTGTGTGGGGCACTATGCTACTATAACTACTGTGTGGGGGGCACTATGCTACTATAAACTACTGTGTGGGGGCACTATGCTACTATAAACTACTGTGTGGGGGGCACTATGCTACTATAACTACTGTGTGGGGGGCACTATGCTACTATAACTACTGTGTGGGGGGCACTATGCTACTATAACTACTGTGTGTGTGGGGGCACTATGCTACTATAACTACTGTGTGGGGCACTATGCTACTATAACTACTGTGTGGGGGCACTATGCTACTATAACTACTGTGTGGGGGCACTATGCTACTATAACTACTGTGTGGGGGCACTATGCTACTATAACTACTGTGTGTGTGGGGGCACTATGCTACATAACTACTGTGGGGGGCACTATTGCTACTATAACTACTGTGTTGGGGGCACTATGCTACTATAACTACTGTGTGGGGGCACTATGCTACTATAACTACTGTGTGGGGGCACTATGCTACTAAAACTACTGTGTGGGGGCACTATGCTACTATAACTACTTGTGTGGGGGCACTATGCTACTATAACTACTGTGTGGGGGGCACTATGCTACTATAACTACTGTGTGGGGCACTGTGCTACTATAAACTACTGTGGGGGGGCACTATGCTACTATAACTACTGTGTGGGGGGCACTATGCTACTATAACTACTGTGTGGGGGCACTATGCTACTAAAACTACTGTGTGTGGGGGCACTATGCTACTATAAACTACTGTGTGGGGGGCACTATGCTACTATAAAACTGTACTGTGTGGGGGGCACTATGCTACTATAACTACTGTGTGGGGGGCACTATGCTACTATAACTACTGTGTGGGGGGGCACTATGCTACTATAACTACTGTGTGGGGGCACTATGCTACTATTAACTACTGCTGTGTGGGGCACTATGCTACTATAACTACTGTGTGGGGGGCACTATGCTACTATAACTACTGTGTGGGGGCACTTGCTACTATAACTACTGTGTGGGGGCACTATGCTACTATAACTACTGTGTGGGGGGCACTACTATAACTACTGTGTGGGGCACTATGCTACTATAACTACTGTGTGGGGGGCACTATGCCGGTATAACTACTGTGTGGGGGGCACTATGCTACTATAACTACTGTGTGGGGGCACTATACTGGTATAACTACTG
Organism: Rhinella marina; assembly: GCA_900303285.1. NCBI lineage: Eukaryota > Metazoa > Chordata > Amphibia > Anura > Bufonidae > Rhinella > Rhinella marina. Next base: position 374,340 of record ONZH01005764.1, on the reverse strand, counting down.
TGTGGGGGGCACTATGCTGGTATAACTACTGTGTGGGGCACTATACTGGTATAACTACTGTGTGGGGGCATATACTACTGTGTGGGGGCACTATACTGGTATAACTACTGTGTGGGGGCACTAATGGGGAATAACTACTGTGTGGGGGCACTAATGGGGAATAACTACTGTGTGGGGACACTAATGGGGAATAACTACTGTGTGGGGGCACTATGCTACTATAAGCCCCCCCATCCAACCACCCTATGGAATCCTATCATACGTTCACCGGGTAGCTGCTAGCAGGTGGGTCTGAACCACACGGGAAAAAAATGTCCACGCCAAATAGATAATAAGAATCCACAACATGACAAGCCAGGTCAAAGGCATAAGAGACAAACAGCACAATAGCAAAAGGCAGAAGAGATGTCAAGATAACAGTCCGCTATTACAAAGGAGAAGGCAATGAGTAGTCGGGTATATGAGCCAGATATTATTATTTGGAAAACCCCTTTAATACTACCCTTCACAGGAAATAATGGAGCTGGCTTATACCCTGAAAAAGAACTCCATGCTATTATCCCTTCTCCACAAAATTTTACATTGGCAGTGGTAGTAGTGTATTGGATAACACTGACATAATGCTGTCAGTGTTAACCAATACATTCCAGAACTATGCAACCCCGTCGGTGCTGGGAGGTTAGGATGGAAGCTGCTGCATACTCGTGCAGCAAATCTGATGCTTGGAACTCGGTCGTCGGAAAGGAACCTTAGGCTTTTTTTTTACGCCTAAAACGTGTGCCCAAGTGTTAATTAACAGTCAATAGTACAATATAAATAGTTCCAGATACACAGTGTTTTGGTTTTGCCATTTTAATAGCATGTTTGTGGTATAATATCTTCAAGGCATGGCAGGGCTTACAGATGTTTTTCTCTATAGGCTTCTCAACAGAATCCCTGGAACAAAACCACAAATAACACATGTAAAGGATGCCATAAACAATTATATAAACTGTCATTGATGTTTACATACTTTTTAAAGTGCAATAAAAAATCCTGTGTGAACCTGGGCAAAGAAGCCAGAAAAAACATAGGGATTTAGCAACATTCCTCAGTATTGCACACACAAAACATATAATGTATGAAAACAAAAAACGGCATTTTATAGTGACAGGTACAAAAAAATGTGCAAGGTATTTTTATCACTAGTTACAATTATACAGTAAAACAAAATTTCTAGCAATTATTTACCATTATTTACAGTATATGAACTTATTCTGCAGCAATGTACAGACAATGAGAGTGATTTACTAATCAAAATTCTAGTGTAATTTGCAGAAAACAAAAAAAAAACTGGTATATGCATTACATATGTTTCCGAGAGGTCAATAGTTATGGCCTATCCTCAGGATAGATCATCGATATCTGATCAGAGGGGGTCTGACTTCCTGGATCCTCATCTATCACTTGTTTGAAAAGGTTGCAGAGCTGAGCTTAGTATTGAAGCCCAGGCCCAATCACTTGAATCGGACTGAGCTGCAAGTAGGACATGTGACCAATGAATGTGACTGGCTGGGAGGTGGACTCCCACCGATAAGATATTGGTGACCTATCTGGAGAATAGGCCATCAATATTTAACTCCTGGAAAGTATTTTAGACACTTTTTTTTCTTACTAGTTCGACTATGGTGCATGGCTTGGCTGGAAGGGCATGACCTAGTAGGAAAGAGCGTCTAAAGATGCGCCAAAAATTAGTCAAAATTTTGTTGCAAAATTCTTGCATAGATTTGCACCGCTTCAAAAACTTTGATAAATCTGGTACAGTTTTAGACCATCTAGTCTAAGATAACAATGTCTATATCCTAAACCAGGGGACAACAACCTGCAGCATTTGTGCCAAAGATGGCTCACAGGCCATATTCTACCGGCAGGCAAGCAGCTGCCAAATCGTGGCAGCAATTTTCAGTCTTATCGCCATTTGTTAATAGTCCTGCTATCAAACAACCTTCAGATGCACCATACAAGGTGCGTGTCATGTTCAGGGGTTAGGAGAACCACTGAACATATCCCAAGCATTCACTGACAAGACATACGGACACAGTATATGCAGAAACTAACACTTTATTAGTGTTATTATAACAAATTGTACAAGACACAAACATAATCCAAATCAAACAGGACAAAAAGGTAGGGAAAAATGGAGATCTAGGCTCACTCAACTACTGTCCCTACCTGCTTAAACCATCTGTCCTAAATGACAGCACCCCAACTGGTCGACAGTCCCTATGCTGGCCAAGTGCAGGCACCTAGTCCAAGCAGTTAGAACTGTAGGGACCTGTTTACAGATAGAAATCAAGCTCATAAGCAAACAGATCAAAGACGCAATCAGGATTGGAATCAGGATCAAGGCAGATCAGGATACAGGGAGCATGACTTTCATTGTCAGAACAGAAAATACAGACATATCAGACATCACCAGGAACCCATGTGGATCAGTATACAGGAAGCATGGCGTTCACAGGCAGACCAAGACATAAAGGACATGATGACATCAAGACATAGCAACATCGTTGAACAATCAGGCTGACCACATGAGACATGAGTCAGAGAACCGCACTGCGACAGCGTGTCTGCTAGGCCCACCCCTGACAATTCTTGCCACAGCCGCCCAACAGAAGCTACGCCACTCACTGCCTGCATATCTCACTACTGCTGCATTGTTCCTCATCTGCCTCAGGACTGCCACAGATATTTAAAAAAAAAAATAAAATATTCTATGTGAAGGGTTGAGATCTGGATGTGATTGGTGCACGGGTGGTGAGGTAAGTTCAGATTGTCATTACTGTGCGGGGTGACCAGTGTATAGGGAGTTGGGGACAGAGGTGAAGAGAGCAGCCCTCAGTCAGTTAAAATGAGTGAGGGATGCTCTCCCCCACCACTGTCAGTAAGTCTATGGTTGGTGGTCCCCCATGTTTTGGTTCCTTCAGATTCAGAGGAGCAGTAACATGCTTTATTATCCATATATTAGCTGGAAGACAATTTTTCTAAAAAGTTGGAAACTTTTTGAAACCATGCAAGTCAGGCAGTATAAAAAAAAGTTTTAAAAACTTTGGGATGTAGCTAGTAACCCGGGTTAAGGTTGCATGTTTTATACCTTTCCTGTATTGCACAGTTCTTAAAATAGCACACCATACAAAAAAAGTTGCTGACCCCTGTCCTAGTCACTATTAGTAAATTGTGTAATTACTTACAATTAGCATAAATTCCCTGCGGAAAAATATTGGACATTAATAACAGGATATATTTCATAGCAGGTAGTAAAGCCACGAAAAAATAAATTCCTTACAACAACTTTCCCATGTTGTGTTCCTAGCTATAGAAATATATTTTGCCGGCAGATAGGACTGTGTGGCTTGTACTGCCACCTCTCCATAGAGGTCAATGATCTGTATGCTTGCTTAGATTGTTCCTCCATTCAGCTGTCAAAATGAAACAGAGTAAAGACAGAATTAATTACTGGCTGTCAGTACAGGACTGTGCAGACAGAATACGTAGCTCCATGGAAGCTCTGGTCTACAGGCTCGTCAATGCCGTTACCATGCAGGCTGGAGGCCAGACACTGAGCCCAGTGGGATGTCTGCACAATGCTCATTCAACAAAACTACATCAATGTTTTAAGAACTGGATGGTCAGACGAGTTGAGGGATATGATCATCTAAAGAGCACCTCCAGACACTATGAATAGTGACGGAAATGGTATTGTTCATGTTCCGCAGCAAGAAAGATATTTTTTTTTATAAAATAAGGTTTGATAAATTCAATATAAAACCCACAGTGCTATACTCCTGTCTAGAAGTGTGTGATCCCTGTCACACTGCTACGCCATGTTAGATCTAGAAAGAAACACTAACAATAACGAAATACTTAGGGCATCCTGCAACATTTCAACATGTAGGCAAAGAGGTATCTCCCACAAGTCTAACTTTTTAACAACCTTGGATCTAAACTCGCACAAACCCTTTAAAAATGTCAAGACTTTTTTCATTACAGAACGTAAAGAGCATAGGGCGTAGATACTAATTATACCACTGAAAACCAATGACCGTGTGCTAGGTATCCCAACAAATCACTGCCATCAGTAGAATACATGCTCTCTGGTAGAAGTTATTGGGACTATAATTTACTACTGGAAGTCTTTGAGATATTATGTTCCATCTGCACTAGATCCTTCAAACCTCATGACTTCATATACAGAACTGATAAATTCCTCATGCACCTTGGATATTTAGTTTGAGTAAAGGAGATCATCATCATCCATATGTGCAACATTCATGGGTGGAGGATATGATTAAAGTCTTCTAAGGAGAAGTAATCCTCTGACTATCACTAAACTGCCTATTAATCATTGCCCATGAAAGATCGATTCTGAAATGGTCTCGTCTATTTCTGATATGTGTAGGCCAGGGATTTCTAACAGTAGAGATAAAGCTATACTGTGGTCAAAGATGTAATACAAAAAGTTAAAGGGATGGTCCTAGATACCTAAAGAGAATCTGTCATTGGAAAATGACCCATTATTTAAATCAAATTTTTATGTTTAACAAATTTAAAGAATGTTTGATGATATTATTTTTAATTTCCCATGTCAATATCTATATTTAAACAAAAAAACATAAAACTCTGCAGTTTTCTCACTGGCACCTCTTCCATATCATCCCTTGGGGGAGGTATAGGGGTATAGCCAGGAGGTGAGGTAATTGTCCCCGGGGTGCACCCCCAATGAGGCCAGGTGAGGTGATTGCCTCACTGCCAGGCAGCACCAGGTAAGGGCAAGAGGGGGGCAGCAGAAGGGCCATGGGCAAAGAGCGCTTTCATTGTGGCAAAGGGGTTAAGTTAAGAATTTGGCAATGGGGGGGGGGCGCTGTTTCAGTTTTTGCCTCAGGCAGCAGAAAGGCTAGGTGCACCCCTGAATGTCCCATATTCAAATATGAAAATTAATATAGACAAAATGTTAACATCCATTGCAGCTATCACAGATTGCCTTGTTACAAAGGTTTGTAGATTTCTCAATGGAAAATCTCTTTCTATATCTCTTAGTAACTAGGTAAAGGTGTGAGATAAAGTAAGTGAAGGTATCATTACATTCAGCTGAGCTAGCCCTACAAGACAATGAGGAAGATTTATCAAACTGGTGTAAAGTAGAACTGGCTTAGTTGCCCATAGCAACCAATCAGATTCAACCTTTCATTTTCCAAAGGAGCTGTCCAAAATGAAAGGTGGAATCTGATTGGTTGCTATGAGCAACTAAACCAGTTCTACTTTACACCAGTTTGATAAATCTCCTCCATTGCGTCTTGATCAGGGGTCAGGAAAACCCATGAACATATCCCAAGCGTATACAGAACAGACAACAAGATCCAAAGAAAGCCAAAATTAATGTAAAAATACTAAAAAGTGGCCTTGTTTTGTAGTTGGGTCCAAGTCAATGGAAGGCAGGGCCAGCAATACCATATTGTGGCACATTATACCACCCAACAGAGCCAAATACCACAGTTCACTACAAAATACTGCCAGCAGAACAAATACATCCCCATAAACTTCCACTGGCCAGCAGTGAGGAGGGCCCTGGCATACATCTGGGCATCAGCCCACCTGGAAATTTCCCTGTAAGGTCTATGGCCAATCTGCGTCTGGAAGAAAGCAGCTGCCAGAATTCTGGTGGTGACTCATTTCCTGGTAAACAAAAAGATCAGGTCAAAAATATTAATTTCACCTGATTCTTCTTTCCCCCTACATCATCTGTTGATGATGGGTGCTGAAAGCTCCAAGCACACTTTACACTGTTAGCCAAACCCTAATGTGTATGTGGGCCTTTAGTGAGAGAAGGAACATCTCCTAGTCATGATGTGTTTTTCTTGTCTATGGTCTATTTTGTACTATTTGTATGGTAATGGTTGTGGCAAGGCTTCTCAGTGAGACTGTAACTAGAGACGAACGAATCTATTCACCACTTCGTAGATTCTATACGAATCTTGGAAATTTTCCGCTGCGAAACGAATCCGAATTTTTTGAGATTCGCTCAGCTAGATTTGAAAATGTTCTTAAGGCTTTCTACGCATTCACTACATACTTGTCCGATAAATTGTATGCTAATGCTACATATAAGTTACTTTATACGCTGATGCATACGAATTCAGTTAATTAGCGAACTTTTACTGTTCGTTATTCATTCGGCAAAAGCCCGGGAAGAAAGTGGTCACCTGACCTAGTGGGCAGGGCTTGCTCTGATTGGCTCAGTCTCGGTAAGCCAGTGACGCATCAGTTGTGCTGCGACTGCCGAGACGAGCAGAAGCACTGTTTGTGTAGTTCTGAGAGAATGAGACCTGTTTTGTTAAAATTGGGGTGTAATTGTTCTGGGAATCCATATTACACATATCAGGGATACTACAGGGCAAGTGCAGGGCCAGTAATTAATCAGGCAGGGAGAGAGACGGGGAGAGACATAGGGAGAGAGAGAGGGAGAGAGACAAAGACCAGCTGCAGGGCCAGTTCCAGCCAGACCTCGAGCTCCAAAAAAAAGGAGAAGGTGGCACAGGGCAGCAGTGCCAAAGGACCTGCAGCCGGAGCTTCTACTTGTAGAATTTGCAATACTTGGCCGGTGTTCCACCAGGCTAACCCACCAAGGGGCAAAATTGTAGTGGAGGAGAAAGTGGATGAGGTAGTGGAGTGGATGGCACGCTCATCTCAGTCACAGCCGGAAGATCTGCTGTCATCTGCTGATACAGTATCCATATGTAGCCAGGGGTCAGACTCAGAGCGTTCCTCCTGCTCCACCATTCCGCTCCAGCAAAGCCCGTCATTTTCGTATGCAATTTGTACGCTCATGCGTACGTGTTCACAGAAGTTGCGTACCTTTAAAAACTGAACGTTCGTAATTAGTGTGCGAATGTTCGCAAAACACCACATAATAACGTATGATTTGTACGCAGATTCGCCGAATAGATTCGTAGAATATACGAATCTTATGAAAAGTTCGACGAATATTCGGCGAAGCGAATTTTGGATGATTCGCTTATCTCTAGTTGTAACCCAATCATAGAGTAGAGGGGAGGTCACAACAGCCATATTGCTCAGCTTGGAACACAAGTGCGTGACGCCACATCACCCACATACTTCACCTCGTGTAGTATGTGGGGCATCTTCTCACAGTTAGTTTCACAGCTTGAATAATTCAGGATTGATGATTACCTGTCAGCTTCACAAAGCTGCACATTAAAACGTCAAAACAAGACTAATTGTATGTTGTTTTGCTCTTATGGCGGTTGATATAGATGTATTTTTTCTATAAATTATTTCCACAAATCTCATTTATTGCTCACTCCTTACGAATGGCAGCGTATTCCACCGTACAGTCCACCACCAGTCCCTGTAACCAGGGGGCTGACAATTTAATTTCCCTATCTCAAGCACACACACACTAGTGCCAGTTTCATAGATAACCTATTTACTAATCAGTAGATATTTCCAAGGAGGGAAGCCACAGATGAAACCCCCACAAGCACATGGAGAACAGACAATTGCCAAGGAGATGTTGCCCCTGGTCAGGCACAGTGGTTATAGTACAGCAGACATATTCCAGGCAGGTACATCATGTCTTGCTGCTTATGAGACACCATACATCACCCAGTGATATCATCTGTTTCATCATAATTTTGTCTTACAGTTACAGTATTAACATACAAAAAAATCATCTATATAAAAAGCTGCAGAACCCCATAAAAGGAATGTGTCATCAGAAAATCATATTTTTATATTAAACATATTTTTAATGAATTTTGGTGACTATATTTAAAAAATCCTCAAATCCTACAGTTTTTGCCCTGACCACTAGATCTAATAATAGGCACCTCTTTCTGTTCTGTATAGATCACTTTTCAGCAGTCACCTCATTAATATCACAGGCAGGTTTACAATGACAGATAACACCCACAGACAGATCCATACAGAATCCACCATTCATAATAGATGATAGTCCCAGCTCTTCTCTATTCCCTCCTGCAAAGCATTTCTCTAAATGCTGTTAAAGGGGTTGTCTCTCTTCAGTAAATGGCATTATCATGTAGAGGACGTTAATACAAGGCACTTACTAATGTATTGTGATTGTCCATATTGTCTCCTTTACTGGCTGGATTCATTTTTCCAATGCGTTATAGACTGTGCATTTCCAGGAGTTACGGACCACCCTGCAATCCACGGTGGTGGTCGTACGTGCATACTATAGGAAATATAGGAAAAGACAGTGGTCTCTCTGGTGCCCTAGACCATGGGAGCGCACATACGGTAGGCACACATGTCAGCATCTCCTGTTCCGGCCACCTCGAATCTTCGCTGTAGCGGTGGCCATAACCCCTGGACACAACCAGTGTATAATGTGATGGAAAAATGAATCTAGCCAGCAAAGGAGACAATATGGACAATACGTTACATTAGTAACTGCTGTGTAGTAACTTTCTCTACATGATAAATGCCACTTGCTGAAGTGAGACACCCCCTTTAACAACAGCTCAGGCAAGATGGCTGCCCCAAATCATGTTCCGGAAATAGAATATTTGATTTTATCTGGTTCCCTTTAAAAATGTCCCACATTCCCTTAAAGGGAGTCTTTTACCTGTGTTTCACCAATAAAACTAAGAGTACTGCCCCATAGAAGATTGCACACATATCCCAGACATACCTGTGCACTTTGTGCCTTTATTCCATGTCCGGGAAAAGCACTTTTATTCTGCAGGAAAACAGCTCCTAAGTGCCCAGCTCTGCTGCTGCAGGTGGCCAAAGCAAACCAGACTGAAGAGGGGAGGGCTGCTTTAGCTGCTCATATGTGGTTCTGACCTTTTTTGAAAGCTGACATTCCAAGCTTTCAAGGAATACCAAAATCATTATATCCAGTATATCAGAAGATACCGCTGTTAGAAATCGAGTCGGGAAAGAAAGCTGTTTTTAGTTTCACTTTCAGCTGGGCACTTAGGAGCTGTTTTCCAGCAGAATAAAAGTGATTTTTCTGAACATGGAATAAAGGCACAAAGTGCACACAGGTATGTCTGGGATGTGTCTGGAATCTTCTGTGGGGCACTAATGTTAGTTATATAGGTGAAAAGCAGGTGAAAGACTCCCTTTAAAACATGGATGTCCAACCTTCAGCCCTCCAGCTGTTGCGAAACTACAACTCCCAGCATGCTTGGACAGCCTATAGTTTTTAGGGCATACTGAGAGTTGTTGTTTTGCAACAGCTGAAGGGCCGCAGGTTGAGCATTCCTGCCTTAAAAAATGTGTTCTTTCGACTTCAGCCTTCCTGCTCTGTACAGATCACTTTTCAGCAGTCATCTTATTATTATCACAGGCAGATTTACAATGACAGATATTATATATATATATATATATATATATATATATATATATATATATATATATATATATAGTGGTGATGTGTGTAGTAATGTGAGGTGTGGGGTGTGTATCTCGCCTGGTTTGTCAGTTTAGCCAGGTGAGAACTGAAATCCAGAAGTGGTATAGCTTCAGCAAGCATAGTTGCTGGAGCTGGTTTTTGTTTAATGTTGCATGGGCTGGATTTCTTGGACTGGGAGACAGGTTGGAAGTGGGAGTCTTCCTGTCCACACACCCTAATCCGTCACAGGTTTTCCCTGGACCCAGGTGAGGCCAGCTGGATTAATCAGGCAGAGATAAGTTAACCTGCACTGTGTGTTAGAGAGAGGGAGAGCCCCAGGGAACAGACCTGGAGAGGGCCCGTGTGGTCCCAGCCAGCAGGGCTGGGAGGCCACAAGGCTGAGGAAGCCTAGAGAGGAGAAAGGCTGAGGAGGCCTGAGAGGTTAGAGCCTGCGGAGGCTCTGTGTGTGTGTGGTCTCAGCCAGGAGGGCTGAGGGGCCACAAGGCTCTGTGTAGCCTGGAAGTTTGGGGGGCCCAGTGACCCTAGGAGAAGAGGGTCAGGCGGTCACAGTCTGGAGGACTATTGGACCATCTCCCCCCAAAGGTACGGTTGGAGTCACAGCCAGGAGGCTGCTGGACTGAACGGCTGAGGAACCCGCACTTAAAAGCTGTGTGTGAACAGCGTATGTACTTAGGTGAGTTAGCTGAACTATGTTTAGTCAAAGCCCAGCCGGGCAGGTGTTGTTTTTATGATTTGTTTTGGTGTGCTGGTGCCAATAAAACTGAGTTGGACCTGAAAATCCCAGTGTTTTGAAGATATTGTGTGATGTCGACCCCCTGAGAGGATACGATCCCTTACAATATATATATACTGTAGATAACACAGGATCCACCATTCACAATAGGTGATATCACAGCTTATCTACTCCCTCGTCCCTCCTGATCTCTGCACAGGTCACAGAGCATGCCCAGAAAACTCACCCATAGAGGTCAATGTGTTCCCTCCTGTCCATTGGGTCTATGGCCAATGTGGCTGCCGTAGCGCATGTCTCTAAATGCAAAATGGTCGCCCCCATATTCATCTTCAGGAAAGAGAATAAAAAATACATATATATACAATCAGGAAATAAAACTGGATTAGAAAAATATAGAAATGTGTTACTATCTGGTTTTCACTGGCAGAAAAATTATAGGTGACACATTCCCTTTAGAAATGGCTTTAATCTCAGTAGAAATACGACACGCCGCCTTTTGTCACGTGCGCTATATCTTCTCAGCGAGAAATGCTACATGTATTATGCAATTTTATTGCAACGAGTTTACCTTCATAAAAATGTAATTAAAAAGGGAACATTTATATTCCTGGGCAATAATCTGGTCCTTTATTAATTCAAATGAGGATGGATTTGGGAATGTAAGCAGGGCATGAATTTCTAATGTTCCACAGATTCAGGCAATTCATGGCTCTCCGGCTATTGATAGATGGCAAGTCTCAAATCCTGCCAGATAGATCTTACTAATTGTGACTTCATTATGATAAGTAATATCAGGCTGTAAGAAATTAAAAGCACATTTTTAATTTGCGCTGAAAGTTTCCCTTTAGTGTGAGGCAGTAAAACCTGGTGTCACCACAGCTGTCTAGGCTTTCGGATGGTGGGGGACAATTCATCGAAGGCTGGCCAATGGAGAACAAGGTTCTCACACATCCTTTGCCTCTGTTTCCTTTCTCTTCCATTAGCTTCATGCCAGGAGCAAACATGTTTAACTTATTGCAGGAAGGAGCTCCAAGGGACATCTATGCCAATCACTCGCTCTTCCTCTCGAGGTCACATTTTGAGGACACTGATGATGGACAGCATGAGTAGAGATACCACAGGAGAGAGGAAATGTTCTTCCTCCCCCTGCTTGTCAGTCACCAATCTCATCACATTGTGATTGCACAAAAAGGCAATAAATGAACCCGAGGCTTTGAAAAAAGCAGGAAAAGTGAGCAAATTGCGAGAGAAGGGATATCGTACGGATAGTTTGGCGGATCTCTGTTTGACCTAGTTCATATTTACCGTAATAGCCTGCGTTTTTTATTAAGGTGATTTCCACACTATGGATAAGACAGAATAGAGAAAGGTTTTATATGGATTTGAATGAGATTTGTAAAAATAAAAAATGAAATTTATGGAATCCATGCCCTATCCATCCCTTGCTGGGAAATTTGCAAGTCAACAAGATCACACCTAAAGATCATGATTGCAGTTTGTGATGCTGTGGTGGAAACAATTCTGCGCTTATTAAAAAAAAAAAAAACTATTTCAGCTATGTGCCGCGAAAAGGGGCATTACAGGCACCTGAGGGGTTAACACTGAGGAGGAGGGAAGTCTAGAGATATTACAGCAGGTTTTTCTGATTGCCCTCTTATTGGCTGCTGTGCTGGGTTTGGGTGCGGTATTGCGATGTTTTATGTACTACTGTACGTGGTTCCCCCCACCCTTTACCCACAATGCTCTGGTAGTACAATCGCCCACCCTTTGGATGTAATGTTATTTGTGACTGGCAGTGTTGGACTGGGGTTCTTGGGGCCCAGCCAAGCAAATTATTTTCAGAGCTCAATCCCAATATCATTAGTAATGTCAAATAGGTTTTAAATAGAGATGAGCGAACGTGCTCGTAACGATGCTCGCAGGCATCCGGATTCGTCCTCCTCACCCGACAGAAGCAGCTGCCTGCGCCCATTCGAGCGCAGGGGAGCCGAGCGGTACAGTGCTCGTTACGAGCACGTTCGCTCAACTCTAGTTTTAAAACAAATTGTAATTAGTGGCAAGTGATTATTTCCAAAGGCAGCTCCAAATGTTTTTTTTTTTTTGTCTCCTGGACATTTGAAGCACACTATTGCAGAGTCTTGGCCCACTGGAGGAACTTCTAGTACTCTGATCAGCCAGTCGAACCCTGCATAGATACTAGATAGATAGATAGATAGATAGATAGATAGATAGATAGATATGATAGAGATACATGATAGATAGATAGATAGATAGATAGATAGATAGATAGATAGATAGATAGATAGATAGATAAAAGATATGAGATGATAGAGATACATGATAGATAGATAGATAGATAGATAGATAGATAGATAGATAGACCTAGATTTTTCTAGTGATGGTCTATCCTCAGGATAAGCCATCAATATTTAATCAGTGAAGGTCCAACACTTCACACCCCTGGAGTATTTGTCGTGTTGGAATTCGGCAATGGAACAACATAGCTCCATCCATTGTACAGTGGACATAGCCTGTAACTGAAGTGCTGAACTAAGGCTACTTTCACACTAGCGTTTTAAAATTCCGGTATTGAGTTCCGTCATAGGGGCTCAATACCGGAATAAAACGCTTCAGTTTTGTCCCCATTCATTGTCAATGGGGACAAAACTGAACTGAAGACAACGGAATGCTCCTGAAAGCATTCCGTTCCGTCTTCAGACCGGAGAACAAACCGCAGCATGCTGCGGTTTGCTCTCCGGTCCAGGCATCCGCACCAAGACGGATCCGGAATGACCCCCAATGCAAGTCAATGGGGGTGGATCCGTCTGGTGTGACCATAATGGTAACCGGATCCGCCCTCCATTGACTTTCAATGGAGTCCATTACGGATCCGGCTACACATAGACACATACAGACACAGACATACACATAAACATAAACATACACACACATATAGACATACAAACACACATACATACTTACATGCACCCCGGCAGGTCTTCGGCGCGTCAGAGGGACAGGACGGCGCGCACAGATGACGATTCCACCAGGCGCCCAGCAGAGGGCGCTGTGGGGAATCGTGACCTGTGTGAGCCGTCCTGTCCCTCTGACGCTCCGAAGACCTGCCGGGGTGCATGTAAGTATGTATGTGTGTTTGTTTGTCTATATGTGTGTGTATGTTTATGTGTATGTATGTACTGTGTGACATGTGTGGGGCCGGAGCGCGGTTCCGGCTCCACACATGTCACTGCGGCAGGCCTGATCCGGCAACACCCTTCACCTGCCAGATCAGGCCTGCCGCCAGTGTGAAAGTAGCCTTACACAGTGGATGGAGCCGTGACTTCCGGGTCCAGAGCTGCTGCAAAACAGCCTATTGATAGCCTATCCTGAGAACAGGCCATCAATGCTAAAATCCTGGACAACCCCTTTAACACAAGTGTGAAACTTACAACCATTGAAATCAGCGGTGTAACTAGAAATGACTGGGACCCACAGGAAATTATTGAACAGGGCCCCTTCCAGCAACTTCTTTGCAACCTCCTCCTACTGTGCAACCACCTACTCCTGCAGCAACTCAAAATCACTCTCTCAGATGAGGCCCGATGAGAAATTTTGAATGAAATCTGAGAATTACTAACAAGGTTTGAGTGTATAACTGAAGACTGTGAGCCATTCTCTCCACACACCAACGAGGGTCACAGCTAATGAACTCCACAGACAGTATTTTCTTATATCTCTTTGCCTTGGAAATGTTTTTAAGAAGAAATCCAACTTCGTGCAAGTAATTGCATTTTTCATTCCATAAAGAGAGAAAAAAAATCTTCTGTGTAATGTATATGTTGATATCTTCCTTTCAACCTATAAACTTATTTCCATATGTATGTTGTCTTTGAGGAAGATATCTAATTGACAGTCTTCTCAAAGCCTTTCGTGTCTTTGGTTCTGTTTTTGTATTTTGTGAAATTCTTTTTTTTTCATACGTTAGTAAGTAGGCCCGAATCCTGATATTATTCATCCAGGAGAAAATATGTTCGAGCATCAGGAGAGCGGCCAAGGGTGGAGATGAAACATTACAAGCAAAATGAATCATCTTTTCCTCTGTAGTCCTGGCCAATATCATGCCAAAATAATATCCTATTTTGAGTCTACACACAGTAGGAAAAAGGCATACCCCACACAACACACCGCTGCTCCGAAATACAGTTTATTTTTTCCCCAACAGCCAGAAAATAAAAAAGCAAATTATGGTAATTATCCATAGTAAAAAGAGAATGAGAGCCGGCCTTGTATTCATCAGGCAAACCTGCATGTGATATCTCAAAGATGTTAGATAACCCCGGACATCACTGAAAATATAAGGTAATAAAATTAAGATCTAATCTTAATGGAAACCATTAGCAGGACGCAATTATTCGTTTTGAAAAAAAAAAAAAAAGGAAACATAATTGAGCTCCGTTATTTCTTGGGCCAGTAAAAAGGATGGGATTTTATTCTGTAGATTTGTTTGCTACAATTTTCTTCGTGCTACACATAATGAGGTAGAAGAATAAGTATGAAAGGGGTTTTCTCACCAAAGAAAGTGATGGCACATCTGTAGGATAGGCTATCACCTTCTGATCAGTCGGTGGCAGCCTTCCAGAATCCCACTGATCCTCAAAATGAAAAACATTGGTGCTAGTTAAAAGGGTTGTCTGACCAGCAAAAAAAGTCAGAATAGCTTGCAAAAATAGAAGAAGTCCTAATCACAGGGGTGGACTGGGAACTTTAAGTGGCCCTAGAAAAAAAACTAAATGTGGCCCCATGTTGTAGGTGGGTCCAAACTGACAAAAGGCAGAGGCAACACAAGAAGACACGGTGAGCAATATCATATTGAGGCACAAAATACCACCCCAAGCAGAAACAAATACCATAGTGCATCACAAAATAATGCCCTGGCACCACAAAATACCTCCCCAGAAGCTGCCGCTCTGTGGTGGCCAGTGCCAGCTGCCTCATTCTATCCACCTACTCCAGTTGCCTCAGGATGGCAATACAGTTGAATTCAGGGGTCAGGAGGGAAGCATCAGATCATTACTTACTTGGCTGGTGACCGTGAGGGGGCTCAGGCAGCCCCCTATAGAGTCTATAGCCAGTCCGCCCCTGCATAATAACTTCACCAATCTCTGTCTGCTCCTATTCTAACACGTCCTAGGTGCCCCTGGTCACCTTATGTCATGTAACTAGAGGCTGGGTAATTCTATACACAAAGGGGTACATTTATTAACACTGGCATTTTAGACGCCGATCTTAATAACCCCTATAGCTGGCGGAGTATCTGCTGAAGTTTTGAAGAGGCGCCAGCCTCTATATAACTTCGGCGTATCCTGTGCCAGTCTAATTTAATATTTATATTATAAATATATGAAATGATTAATGAGATGGGCCTGCCGGCCTGTCCCCTTCCCCGCCCACTATTGTAGACATGGCGTGAGCAGGGAATGATCGCAGATTGCGGCACAAATAACTTTTGCACCACAATCTACCCCCAAATTCCTAGCTATATGAGAATTAGAGATGGGAAAAGTTTTGAGAAATTCAATTCCACCGATTCGCCGTACTACAAGAAACTTTATTCGTTCATTTTTTACCGGTAGCGAGGGTCTAATAATGTGGATAGCCAGTGGTCATCCCTCTGCCAAATCCTGACAATGCGGCTGTAACTACACAAACATGACAGCATGCATCTGGCCAATTGCAGAGGTCCTCCCTGTCTTCATCTCCACTGCAACGAGATTGAAGACGTGCGCCATGCAGGGCACCTGGGTCTGCCCTCCCTGAAGCAGTGCAGAAAAAATGTTATCAGTAACCATTGTTCCTATCTCCAGTTGGCGGGGAGACAGCCAGTGTTCGTGTTCTTTATTGATGATGCAGAGAAGTTCCTCCCCGGAGTGGTTCAGTTCGCCAAGGCTGTCCATGTGGAGAACCAGTTTTGCATAGGTGTTATGATGAAGTACCACTGTGAACTGTGACGAACCGTACCCGCAGCCCCGCCCCTGCGTGTGCTTACGTGGGGATCACGCGGTACGGTTCAGTCTTTGCCTACCCACACGTGACGTTCCACGCCCCCTCGGGGTGTGTAAGGTTACGTATGGCACGGTTTCACACAGCTGCCTCCTGTCCACGCGGGCACAGGCAGGCCCAGGAAGGGAGAGAGGCCAGCCACTTGGCAATATGCTCACTCACAATCCTGACTGGCTGAGAGACCCCGTTTCGCTATCACCAGCGAGACCGAGTCTATCAGCCCAGTAGTACTGCCACCAGCTCTCGTTTGATATAACTCCGGTCCGTTAGCGGGTTATATCGGGTGAGCAGCCAACCCCCAGTAGCATGTAACAATATTACCGAGACCACGGACGTTTGGGATTCACGATCGAGATACAAGAACAGCACCAGATTAAATTATATATTTAATCGCCTTAAGGGCACACTAGATACAACTATATACATAGAAGATGAATACAGCGGTCGGACATGCAAATACAGGTGGTATGGTGTAACAGAATTAAACAGAACAACAGTCAGTTACCCGAGAGATGAATAGTCCGTTAGGATGGTTTCTGGGTTGCTGTAAGGCCTGGCTGTAACCCCATGGGGGGCAGTGATCTCAGCCGCTTGTCCAAGGGTCCCTCCAAACACCAATGCTCCAGGTGACACCCCCTTCAGAGAAAAGACACTGGCCTTGGTTTCCTGAGGCCTATTATCCTGTAGCCGGCCACTCCCTTCCTCCCCCGGGAGGAGCCAACCCCCCTCCTGTCACCGTTCTGGTAGCCAGAAGCTCCCCAACCCAATATGGTCCACAGCTCCAGACCGGGAGGTCACAGGGGAAAGGTTCTGGTACCAACTGACCCACCTGGGTTCCGGCTACAAGTGGAGACCAAACACGACACACTTATCAGGTTCCTGCTTGGAGATGTCCGTATCTCTGTTTCCTGACAAGTGATCGCTAAATTATGAACATGTAAATGTGCCTCTCGGACCCCGCTCCGTGAATTTATCATTATCTTAAGTTTATGACAAACCCCCTGCCCATAATTCTGTATTAATTCCTGGCTCCAATATGTCTAGGAAACAGGACTAATTTTTAACAGTTTGATAGCCCCCTGCTGGGGATCCTTCCTCTGGAAAGGGCTCTGGTTCCAGAGAGGCTGGAAGAGGTGTGAAATGTATACAAGTGACCTGCTTTGAAGACAGGACCCCCCGGCGGGGGTTCCTCCATCAGTTAGGTGCCAGGAGATACAACCGATAGCTATGATTAAATTGTATCAAAACTCTGGGTCCTGATTACTTATTCATCACACCTCCCTCCTCTAGAGGGCGCTAGGGGGCAACACACTCCTGTGTTCCCCCATGCGCCCATCCACACCCTCTCCTTGTCGAGATAATCCGTCGGCATTCCCATGGTCACGACCCTTCCTGTGGCGAATGGTAAAGTGGTACTGCTGGAGAGCGAGGCTCCAGCGTAGCAATCTCCCATTGGCCCCTGACACAGAGTTTAACCAGCTGAGGGGGTTGTGGTCGGTCTCCACGGTGAAGTTGCGCCCGTACACGTAAGGCTGCAAACGTTGCAGTGCCCAGACAATGGCCAGACACTCCTTCTCCATCGTGGTGTAGGCCACCTCCCTCGGTAGGAGCTTCCGACTCAGGTACAAAACAGGGTGTTCCTGGCCCGTAGTGTCGACCTGGCTGAGCACGGCACCGAGTCCAAAATCACTGGCGTCGGTCTGTACTATAAACGGCCGCGTGAAGTCGGCCGCTTGGAGTACAGGGGAGCTTGAGAGGGCGGCCTTCAGCGCCTGGAAGGCCGTCTCGCAGTCGTTTGTCCAATCGACTGCAGAGGGCAGCTTCTTCTTGGTGAGGTCCGTCAGGGGCTTCGCCAGGCTACTATAGTGAGGAACAAACCTCCTATAGTATCCAGCGGTGCCCAGGAAGGACATCACCTGCTTCTTGGTCCTGGGGGTTGGCCAGGAGGCTATGGCATCCACTTTCCCAGGCTCCGGCTTCAAAGCCACCCCGCCTACCCGGTGCCCCAGGTAGTGGACCTCGCTCATGCCCACCTGGCACTTTTCCGGCTTCACGGTCAAGCCTGCCTGTCGAATCCGACTGAGCACCTGTGTCAGGTGCTGTAGGTGATCCTCCCATGTGGGACTGAAGATGGCAATGTCATCCAGGTACGCTGCTGCGTACCCTTCAAGTCCCTTAAGCAGCGTGTTGACCATCCGCTGAAAAGTGGCAGGGGCATTCTTCATGCCGAACGGCATCACTGTGGACTCGTACAATCCAAAGGGGGTGATGAAGGCAGAGCGTTCCCGTGCCTCACGGGTCAGGGGAATCTGCCAATACCCCCTGCTTAGATCCATGATGGTCAGGTACTTGGCCCCGGCCAACTGATCAAGCAGGTCATCGATGCGTGGCATAGGATATGCATCGGTGACCGTGACAGCATTGAGTCCCCTGTAGTCCACGCAAAACCGGGTTGTCCGGTCTTTCTTTGGGACGAGGACCACAGGCAAAGCCCAAGCACTGTTGGATGCCTGGATGACCCCCAGCTTCAGCATTTCGTCAATCTCCTGGCGCATGTGCTGCTGCACCTCCAAGGAGACTCGATAAGCTGACCGCCGGATTGGGGGGTGGTCCCCAGTGTCCACGTGATGGACAGCCAACTCTGTCCTTCCAGGCTTGTTGCTGAACAAGCCCCGGAAGGGGTGAAGGGTAGCCCACAGCTGAGACCTTTGGTCCTTCAGGAGCTGGTGGCCCACCACCACATCCTCAATGGACCCACCCGCCTTAACCTGGGCGAGCATGTCCAGGAGGGATTCCTCCTCCCCCTCCTCGGGGAGGTTGCATACTGGGAGAGCACAAGCCTCCCTCTCATGATGTGCCTTCATCATGTTCACATGGAAGGCCTTACGCCTTCCCCGGGCCTGGTCCAGGGTGACCAGGTACGTTACTGCATTGAGCTGCTGGTGGACGAGGTAGGGGCCTTCCCAGGCTGCCTGAAGCTTGTCCTGCGGCACAGGAACCAGTACCCACACCTTTTGACCCACCTGGTAGGTTCTCTCACAGGCATTCTGGTCGTACCACCGCTTCTGGTCGGCCTGGGCCTGCACCATATTCTCCTGCACCAGCTGCGACAAGGCCTGCATCTTGTCGCGAAACCGCATGACATACTCGATGACCGACACCCCAGGGGTGGCTAAGTCCCCTTCCCAAGCCTCTTTCACGAGAGCCAGGGGACCCCGTACACGTCTTCCATACAAAAGCTCAAAGGGAGAGAACCCTGTTGAGGCCTGTGGAACCTCCCGGTATGCAAACAGCAGGTGTGGGAGATACCGCTCCCAGTCGCGCCCGTGGGAGTCGACCAACATCTTCAGCATCTGCTTCAGGGTGCCGTTAAATCGTTCACAGAGGCCATTCGTCTGTGGGTGATACGGGCTGGTCACCAGATGTTGCACCTGTATATGCTTACAGAGGGATTCCATTAATTGCGACATGAACTGAGTCCCCCGGTCACTGAGCATTTCCTGGGGAAAGCCCACTCGGGAGAAAATCTCCAGTAGGGCAGTGGCCACCTTGTCAGCCCGAATGGACGACAAGGCCACTGCTTCTGGGTACCGGGTGGCATAGTCTACTACCGTGAGTACGAAGCGTTTCCCGGAGCTGCTGGGAATGGACAGCGATCCAATCAGATCCACAGCCACCCTCCTGAAAGGCTCATCAATGATGGGCAATGTTATCAGAGGGGCCTTGGGGCGAGGCCCCGCCTTCCCCACCCTCTGGCAGGTATCGCACGAACGGCAGTAGCTAGCCACATCGGCCCCCAACTTTGGCCAGTAGAAATGCTGGGCTAATCTGGCCTTAGTCTTAGTGACCCCTAGATGTCCAGCCATCGGAATCTCATGTGCGATCCGCAACAACTCCGCTCTGAACGGATAGGGTACCACTAACTGTCGGTCCCTGGCCCACGCCTCCTGCGAACCCTGCTGGACCATGACCCGGTACAGTCGTCCCTGGTCCCAGACCACTCGCTCCTGGTCTGAGTCAGAGGGAGGCTGTGCCGCCTGCTCCTTGAGAGCATTCAGACTGGCGTCAGCCGCTAACGCCTCCTCAAACCCCTGACTGGACGTGGCCAGAATGGATGAGACAGCCACGTCCTCCGTCAGATCCTCGCAACCTATCTCCTGGCCTCTGTCTGTCTCGACAGCCACTTGGTCCGAAGAGGGGAAGCCATCAGACTCCTGAGGGGCCCCTAGGGCCCCAGTGCCCCCACTGCGCGTGACAGCAGCTATGGTCGCTGCCACCGCTGGTAGCACCTGCTTCCCCTCGGCTTCTGGCCAAGTCACAAGTCCAGACAGACTATCCGGGCCCTTCGACATCCCAGTGGGGGAGGAGTCCTGCCCTGAGGCCTTACCTGGGAGCCCTACTTCCCCTGGGACAGCCCTGACCTCATCTGCATCCTCCTCTCCTGCAGCTATCTGCCCCCTGCTTGTCCCCTCAGTAGCCACTACTGAGGACATCAGGTCCCAGCCCGCTCGCTGGCCACACCCTGGGGCCTCAGCACAGCTGACGGGAATAACCCCCTCCCTGTTGAGGGCAGAGGCACACCTTACATCCCCTACTCCCGCAACACCATTACCAGGCCTGTTATGTACAGTATCAGCACCAACAGTATCAGCAGACATTATGTCACATTCTGGGGGATCGGACCCTGGGGTGTCAGCAGCCACATACTTAGATACAAGCCGCCCCAAGTCCGTCCCCAGCAAAACACTAGCAGGGATATTTGACGATACCCCCACCTCCCTTACTCCTCGGCCGGCACCCCAGTCCAAATAGACCTTGGCAACAGGCAGCGCCGGTTCCACGCCTCCTATCCCAGAGACGGTAAGGGATCTCCCGGGCACCAAATCTTGTGGTGCCACCAGTTCAGGCCGTACCAGAGTCATCTCAGCGCCGGTGTCTCTAAGTCCCATGGCCACAGCCTGGCCCACGGTGACGGGTTGGAAATTGTCAAGGGACCTCCCACCACCCCCACCAACACACAGCACAGTGGACGGTTTCCGGGTTGACGACTGGGATTGGTCCCTCTGGCGCTGGGGACACATGGCCTTGAAGTGTCCAGGCTGCTTACACAGGTGGCAGAGTCGGGGTTCCCCCGCAGATGTGGGCTGTGAAGCAGGGGCCGGTGCCCACTTGGGCCTAGGAGCAGGGGTAGTAGGTGCCGCGTTCGTCTTACCCCCTCTCCAGCTGACAGGTTTTCTGGCCTCTGAAGTCCTGTTGTTGGTATACTCATCAGCCAAAGCTGCTGTTGCGGGGGCCCCCTGTGGCTTCCGGTCACAGAGATGCTGGAGATCCTCGGGGCAATTCCACAAGAACTGTTCCGTGGCGATTAGCTCCTTCAGCTGCTGGACGGTGGTGAGCCCCAATCCTGTGGTCCACTGGTCGACCGCTCTCAGCAAGGCCCGCATGTGATCGGCCCAGCTTTGGGTAGGCCCACGCTGCAAACTCCGGAGCTTCTTCCGGTACGTCTCAGGGGTCAAATTGTACTGCCGGACCAGAGCCTGCTTGATATCCTCATAGCTCAGGAAGGTCTCGCTGGGTAGATACCCGAAGATTTCCAGGGCTTTTCCCCTGAGACGTGGCGTTAGGAATCGCACCCACTGATCTTCTGGAAGCTGGTACCGACGGCAGGTGGTTTCGAAGGCCGACAAAAACGTGTCCAAGTCCCCATCTTTGTCCAGCAAGGGGAAGTCCTCTGCCCCTATCTTTGGGACCCGGATCTCGGCTGAATCGCATCGGCCTGCGGATGGCTGCTGCACTTGGAGCTGTAGCATTTGCAGCTGGTGTTCGCGCTCGGCTTGTTCGCGACGCTCTGCAGCCTCTGCTTGTGCGCGACGCTCTGCAGCCTCTGCTTGTGCGCGACGCTCTGCAGCCTCTCCTTGCTCGCGACGCTCTGCAGCCTCTGCTTGCTCCCGACGCTCTGCCGCTGCCATCAGGATCTCATAGTTCGCCTGGTCTCCGGCACTTAGGCGGTCAAGGGCAGCTTGTAGGAGAGCGGCTGAGCCTGTCCGACTAGGGGGATGGACAAGTGGAGATCGGCCCCCCGTGGGCCTGGCCTCCGGCAACTGGCTCCTTGGGGAGCGTTGGCTGTGCTCCCCCTTGCCTTGCAGAAAGTTGCCTTCCACCTCCTCCTGACCCCTCAGCTGGTCTGCGTCCCCCAAGCCATCGGTTATAGCCTCAGCCATCTCCTTCGCCCTTCTTCTTGTGCTATTGGCCATCAATGCCACCGATGATCACTGACGCAGACTGCAACCTGATGCACGCACACACACCTTATTGTATTTGCACACCGACTGTCTAGTGTTGAGCTGACCTTAAGACTCCAGCGGCCAAAAGCTGCCGCTGGCAGTCTTTAGTGTTTGGGAGTATGTATCTCACACTCACACACACTAGTATCTCGATCCCACTTTTGCTGCCACCAAAATGTGACGAACCGTACCCGCAGCCCCGCCCCTGCGTGTGCTTACGTGGGGATCACGCGGTACGGTTCAGTCTTTGCCTACCCACACGTGACGTTCCATGCCCCCTCGGGGTGTGTAAGGTTACGTATGGCACGGTTTCACACAGCTGCCTCCTGTCCACGCGGGCACAGGCAGGCCCAGGAAGGGAGAGAGGCCAGCCACTTGGCAATATGCTCACTCACAATCCTGACTGGCTGAGAGACCCCGTTTCGCTATCACCAGCGAGACCGAGTCTATCAGCCCAGTAGTACTGCCACCAGCTCTCGTTTGATATAACTCCGGTCCGTTAGCGGGTTATATCGGGTGAGCAGCCAACCCCCAGTAGCATGTAACAATATTACCGAGACCACGGACGTTTGGGATTCACGATCGAGATACAAGAACAGCACCAGATTAAATTATATATTTAATCGCCTTAAGGGCACACTAGATACAACTATATACATAGAAGATGAATACAGCGGTCGGACATGCAAATACAGGTGGTATGGTGTAACAGAATTAAACAGAACAACAGTCAGTTACCCGAGAGATGAATAGTCCGTTAGGATGGTTTCTGGGTTGCTGTAAGGCCTGGCTGTAACCCCATGGGGGGCAGTGATCTCAGCCGCTTGTCCAAGGGTCCCTCCAAACACCAATGCTCCAGGTGACACCCCCTTCAGAGAAAAGACACTGGCCTTGGTTTCCTGAGGCCTATTATCCTGTAGCCGGCCACTCCCTTCCTCCCCCGGGAGGAGCCAACCCCCCTCCTGTCACCGTTCTGGTAGCCAGAAGCTCCCCAACCCAATATGGTCCACAGCTCCAGACCGGGAGGTCACAGGGGAAAGGTTCTGGTACCAACTGACCCGCCTGGGTTCCGGCTACAAGTGGAGACCAAACACGACACACTTATCAGGTTCCTGCTTGGAGATGTCCGTATCTCTGTTTCCTGACAAGTGATCGCTAAATTATGAACATGTAAATGTGCCTCTCGGACCCCGCTCCGTGAATTTATCATTATCTTAAGTTTATGACAAACCCCCTGCCCATAATTCTGTATTAATTCCTGGCTCCAATATGTCTAGGAAACAGGACTAATTTTTAACAGTTTGATAGCCCCCTGCTGGGGATCCTTCCTCTGGAAAGGGCTCTGGTTCCAGAGAGGCTGGAAGAGGTGTGAAATGTATACAAGTGACCTGCTTTGAAGACAGGACCCCCCGGCGGGGGTTCCTCCATCAGTTAGGTGCCAGGAGATACAACCGATAGCTATGATTAAATTGTATCAAAACTCTGGGTCCTGATTACTTATTCATCACATGAACTATACCCAGACCGGAGGGTGAGGACAAGGTGGAGGTTGAGCACGACATTGCCACACAAATCCCACAATTACAATGCGGAGGCGAGATTGCCATCACCTGCCCAAGTTGATGGTGTGCCTGGTCCGCATCGACATTTACCCAGTGAGCTGTGAACGACATATATTGTCCTCAGACATGGAGAGGCCCAAGGACAGACCCAATATATGTGTGTAGGGCTGGTACAAGTTTTTTGAAAAAGTGATGTCAGCTTGGGATTCTCCACTTTGGATGGGCACAAGCCATCAGTTCTCTGAAATGTGCAGAGTCTGCAGACACTGTAGTACCTGAATCTTGGCCAGGTGCACATTCATCTTCTGCACCATTGAATAAGCGCATGCATACTGTTTTATTTTTGCAATCGCCTTGGTGATTTTGATTATTGTTGAAACAAGTGACGAGGAGTAAAAGAAGGAGGAGAAGCATCAGGAGCAATAGAGGGCATTGAAATTGATGGGAAGGAACAATAGCTTCCTTCTGCTGATGTTGTCAAGCCCTGACTGCTGGAGAGGGGGTGCAGGCCATTTTCACGTAGAATCGCGGGTGACGTAGAAGAAAGAGCTGCATGGACATGGTCATGTGACCACTGCACAGAATGGGAGATGGACGTCATGAAGAAATACATTAGAAAATTACCATCATAAATGATTATCTCATAGGATTTTGATGCAAACCAGAAAACCCCTTTAAAGAGGACCTGTCACCAGAAAAAATTCAGTGTAAGGTTATGACAGCACCATGTTATAGAGCAAGAGGGGCAAAGCAGATTGTTACATAGTTTTGCTGGAAAATATTCAGTAAAATGTGTAATTTTTACATTTATAAATGTAAAAATTACACATTTTACTAAATATTTTCCAGCAAAACTATGTATATGTATCTATATATATGATATATATATACAGTACAGACCAAAAGTTTGGAGACACCTTCTCATTCAAAGAGTTTTCTGTATTTTCATGACTATGAAAATTGTAGATTCACACTGAAGGCATCAAAACTATGAATTAACACATCTCGATTGGGTTCAGGTCTGGTGACTGTGGAGGCCAGGTCATCTGGCGTAGCACCCCATCACTCTCCTTCTTGGTCAAATAGCCCTTACACAGCCTGGAGGTATGTTTGGGGTCATTGTCCTGTTGATAAATAAATGATGATCCAACTAAACGCAAACCGGATGGAATAGCATGCCGCTGCAAGATGCTGTGGTAGCCATGCTGGTTCAGTATGCCTTCAATTTTGAATAAATCCCCAACAGTGTCACCAGCAAAGCACCCCCACACCATCACACCTCCTCCTCCATGCTTCACGGTGGGAACCAGGCATGTAGAGTCCATCCGTTCACCTTTTCTGCGTCGCACAAAGACACGGTGGTTGGAACCAAGGATCTCAAATTTGGACTCATCAGACCAAAGCACAGATTTCCACTGGTCTAATGTCCATTCCTTCTGTTCTTTAGCCCAAACAAGTCTCTTCTGCTTGTTGCCTGTCCTTAGCAGTGGTTTCCTAGCAGCTATTTTACCATGAAGGCCTGCTGCACACAGTCTCCTCTTAACAGTTGTTGTAGAGATGTGTCTGCTGCTAGAACTCTGTGTGGCATTGACCTGGTCTCTAATCTGAGCTGCTGTTAACCTGTGATTTCTGAGGCTGGTGACTCGGATGAACTTATCCTCCGCAGCAGAGGTGACTCTTGGTCTTCCTTTACTGGGGCGGTCCTCATGTGAGCCAGTTTCTTTGTAGCGCTTGATGGTTTTTGCGACTGCACTTGGGGACACTTTCAAAGTTTTCCCAATTTTTCGGACTGACTGACCTTCATTTCTTAAGTAATGATGGCTACTCGTTTTTCTTTACTTAGCTGCTTTTTTCTTGCCATAATACAAATTCTAACAGTCTATTCAGTAGGACTATCAGCTGTGTATCCACCTGACTTCTGCCCAACACAACTCATGGTCCCAACCCCATTTATAAGGCAAGAAATCCCACTTATTAAACCTGACAGGGCACACCTGTGAAGTGAAAACCATTTCAGGTGACTGCCTCTTCAAGCTCATCAAGAGAATGCCAAGAGTGTGCAAAGCAGTAATCAAAGTAAAAGGTGGCTACTTTGAAGAACCTAGAATATAAGACATATTTTCAGTTGTTTCACACTTTTTTGTTAAAGGGGTTCTCCATGAATTAAGAAAATGACAATACTTAAATATTACTTTATTATAAATATATTTCCACATACCTTTCATTAGTTATAATGGCTTGTTTTGTCTGGGGAGCAATCATTAGGAGAAATAAAATGGCCGCCATCCTATTAGTTCACACAGAACCTGTCCTAATCACACAGGAGGACAAGTTACTTCACAACACTGAGGTAAAGAGCTGCCTCATCCTCCTCTATGCTCTGCTTGTCAGGGATTATGATCAAGAATACAGTTTAATATGTGACATGAGGTACAAAGAGGAGGTGGGGATGTGGATAATGAGCAGCAGCTCTTGTGCGCAGTCTGCATTGCCAATAGTCTGTCCTGTCTGTCCTCTCTGTACTTCATGTCTCCTCCATTCCTACAGAGATTCATTTTATTAGCTGTATTCTGGATTATAATCCCTGACAAGCAGAGCAGAGAGGAGGATGAGGCCGCTCTTTACCTCAGTGTTGTGAAGTAACTTGTCCTCCTGTGTGATTAGGACAGGTTCTGTGTGCACTAATAGGACGGCGGCCATTTTATTTCCCCTGATGATTGCTCCCCAGATAAAACAAACCATTATAACTAATGAAAGGTATTTGGGAATGTATTTAGAATAAAGTAATATTTAGGTATTTTCATTTTTTTAAATTCCCGGAGAACCCCTTTAAGTATATAATTCCACATGTGTTAATTCATAGTTTTGATGCCTTCAGTGTGAATCTACAATTTTCATGGTCATGAAAATACAGAAAACTCTTTGAATGAGAAGGTGTGTCCAAACTTTTGGTCTTTACTGTATATATATATATATATATATATATATATATATATATATATATGATATGTATATCTCTGCTCAGTATATAGTACACATCAGTATATATCAATCTGCTCAGCATCTCCTCCTGCTCTATATCATGTTGCTGTCAGACTGCATTATAGTTTTTGGTGACAAGTCCTCTTTAAGCTTTTCTTTTTTTTTTAAGCTGTGTTCGCCATATGATCAAAAGCCATTGAACCATCACTGTATATTCCACACTCATGAATTCATATGTAATCCATGGTTTTCAAAATGTATAGTGTCATTCTATGGATTTTTCTACAGTTATCCCATTACTATGCTTTAATTATTTAGCAGCGGTGTGTTACTATAGATGGCTGTAGAGAAAACGTTATGATACACATCAGTTTCTGCCCCGGTGGAGATCACAATTGAATTGAATTTCTCTAACCTCGGAAAGCAAACAAAAACCAATTCACCCGCCAAATTGAATTTGGACCATGGGAACAAAAAGCAGGAACAAATCCTTGTGGATCCTTAAGCAAATCACCGTGGATATTAGGAGAACCTACAGATGTTGCTCTCCTTGGAATTGAATCTAAGACCAAGTAATGGATTTGTTATAACTAACATGCTACCATCACAGCACAGGGGACATTTCCTATAGAAGACTAGTTACAGCCTAAACATTTTATTACTTTGAAGGCTGTACCGTTACAGATAATTGATTACTAATTTCTGAAAGAAACTACACTTGAGGGAGCTGCTACAGGGGTGCACCACCAATGAGGCCAGGTTAGGTGATCGCCTAAGGCAGCACCAGGTAGGTGCAATAGAGGGGCAGCTGAAGGGAAGGGGTTAGGCTAAGAAATTGGCATTGGGGAGATGGGGGCGCCATTTCAGTTTTCGCCAAAGGCAGCAGAAAGGCTAGGTGCACCCCTGAGCTGCTAGGACGCCTAGAAACTGAGAAGACCACCCAGGTGCAGTCACCAATTCTATTTTGTGGATAGGTAGTGGATTTCTTCTACTTGGCACATTTACGTGACTTCTTTATTGAGCAGTAGATCCATTATATAACACTACTATCTTTATTACAATTTATTTTACCGCAGTTTGGTTTACTATCGGTCCTATGGTGGGGGCCCATCCCTGACATTGTTATGGGGCCCTTTGTATTACAGGTATTTTATGTGCCTGTACTGATTGATGCATACTTCTCTGTACTCATCAAAATACCTGGAAAATGATGACAAATGCTGTTTGCAGGAATACAAAAATTACAGCTGCAATATAAAATATGAACCAATACAACTGCATGAAACACAGTACATATGCCAAAAACATTGTGTTCTGCCATTTATTTCCCCTTGTCCTATACATCAATAACACACAATAGATATGGCTTGCAAGCGCTGTGCTATTGAATGGGCACAATAGATTTGTCACATCTGCTGTGTTTTCCCTAATTAATGATGCCAAGGTGAGTATGAAGGTGTCATATAAAACGATGGCACATGACAGATGTGACAAATTCAATGCGTTCTGCTTCATTTATTAAAATGATCATTTTCTTTATTCATTTATTTTCATAGTCAGCAAACCTGCAATCACACATGTCACTTTTACGTTTACGGTTATTTTTGGGGAGGTTTTTTTTTAATGTTTTATTCCTCCTTTTATGGTCTTGTCTTTCATGAAGCTAATAGGTCAGTATTTCCTTCACTGGTCTAAATACATGCAAATGTCCATAGTAGATACAATGTGCAGTTGTTCTGACTCAATAATAAGGCAGCAAGGGTTGTGGTTCATGAGATAATATGACTATGGTTGTCTGCAGTGACCTGTGCTACTTAGGCTACTTTCACACTAGCGTTTTTAAATTCCGGTATTGAGTTCCGTCATAGGGGCTCAATACCGGAAAAAAACGCTTCAGTTTTGTCCCCATTCATTGTCAATGGGGACAAAACTGAACTGAAGACAACGGAATGCTCCTGAAAGCATTCCGTTCCGTCTTCAGACCGGAGAACAAACCGCAGCATGCTGCGGTTTGCTCTCCGGTCCAGGCATCCGCACCAAGACGGATCCGGAATGACCCCCAATGGAAGTCAATGGGGACGGATCCGTTTGGTGTGGACACACCAGTAATCCGGATCTGTCCTCCATTGATTTCCAATGGGGGGTCATTCCGGATCCGGCATACATACACACAGACTACATACAAACAAACATACAGACATACATACAAACATACAGACATACATACATACTCACATACTCCCGGGACGCCGGCAGCAGGTCTTCACGCGCCTCCTGCACGCTGCGATGACGTTTCCCCACTGCGCCCAGCAGAGGGCGCTGTGGGGAATCGTCATCACTGCGCGCAGGAGGCGCGTGAAGACGTTCTGCCGGCGTCCCGGGAGTATGTGAGTATGTATGTATGTCTGTATGTTTGTATGTATGTCTGTTTGTATGTAGTCTGTGTGTTGTTTTAATGTGTGTCATGTGTGGGGCCGGAGCGCTGCTCCGGCTCCACACATGTATAGCGTTAGCACGGATCCGTCGGCACCCTTTAGGTGCCGGATCCGTGCTAACGCTAGTGTGAAAGTAGCCTTACTCCTCAATTATTATCAGCTTCAACTCCACTGAAATACATGTATTAAGAAACCAGTTGAGGTTTATTTCCAGGCTGAATCCTTGTAATTATGCACAAACTGTACATGGAAAGATATATTTTTTTTGCGAGGGTTCAACAGAACATGATGACAGTACACATGAAAATGGCAGCCAGGCACAGGGAGAGGGTTGAGTTGATTACAATTGAGAATGGCTACATGGGGAAAGCAGAGACAAACTTCATACATCAGAGCCTTGCTGCATGGAGATAGCAGGGACAAACTTCAGACATCAGAGCCTGGCTACATGGAGATAGCAGGGACAAACTTCAGACATCAGAGCCTGGCTACATGGAGATAGCAGGGACAACTTCAGACATCAGAGCCTGGCTACTTGGAGATAAGAGGAATAAACTGCAGACATCAGAGACTGGCTACATGGAGATAGACGGGACTAAGTTCAGACATCAGAGCCTGGCTACATGGAGATAGCAGGGACAAACTGCAGACATCAGAGCCTGGCTACTTGGAGATAAGAGGAATAAACTGCAGACATCAGAGACTGGCTACATGGAGATAGCAGGGACAACTTCAGACATCAGAGCCTGGCTACTTGGAGATAAGAGGAATAAACTGCAGACATCAGAGACTGGCTACATGGAGATAGACGGGACTAAGTTCAGACATCAGAGCCTGGCTACATGGAGATAGCAGGGACAAACTGCAGACATCAGAGCCTGGCTACTTGGAGATAAGAGGAATAAACTGCAGACATCAGAGACTGGCTACATGGAGATAGACGGGACTAAGTTCAGATATCAGAACCTGGCTACATGGAGATACAGGGACAAACCTCAGATATCAGAGAATGGCTACATAGAGATAGCAAGGGCAAACTTCAGACATCAGAGCCTGGCTATATGGAGATAACAGGGACAAACCTCAGATATCAGAGAATGGCTACATAGAGATAGCAAGGGCAAACTTCAGACATCAGAGCCTGGCTACATGGAGATAGAAGGGACTAACTTCAGACATCAGAGCCTGGCCACATGGAGATAGCAGGGACAAATGTCAGACATCAGAACCTGGCTACATGGAGATAACAGGAGCAAAATTCAGACATCAGAGACTGGCTACATAGAGATAGCAGGGACAATTTCAGACATCAGAGTCTTGACTAAATGGAGATAGCAGGGACAAACTGCAGACATCAGAGCCTGGCTACTTGGAGATAAGAGGGATAAACTGCAGACATCAAAGACTGGCTACATGGAGATAGATGGGACTAAGTTCAGACATCAAAACCTGGCTACATGGAGATAACAGGGACAAACTTCAGATATCAGAGAATGGCTACATAGCGATAGCAAGGGCAAACTTCAGACATCAGAGCCTGGCTACATGGAGATAGAAGGGACTAACTTCAGACATCAGAGCCTGGCTACATGGAGATAGCAGGGACAAACTTCAGACATCAGAGACTGGCTACATAGAGATAGCAAGGGCAAACTTCAGACATCAGAACCTGGCTACATGGAGATAGAAGGGGCTAACTTCAGACATCAGAGCCTGGCCACATGGAGATAACAGGGACAAAATTCAGACATCAGAGACTGCCTACATAGAGATAGCAAGGGCAAACTTTAGACATCAGAGCCTGGCTACATGGAGTTGGCAGGGACAAACTTCAGACATCAGAGCCTGGCTGCATGAAGTTGGTAGGGACAAACTTCAGACATCAGACCCTGGCTGCATGAAGTTGGTAGGGACAAACTTCAGACATTAGAGCCTCGCTACATGGAGAGAGGAGGGACAAACTTTATACATCAGAGACTGGCTACATAGAGATAGCAGGGACAAACTTCAGACATCAGACTTGGCTACACAAAGATAGTAGGGACAAATTTCAGACATCAGAACCTGCCTACAAGGAGATAGCAGGGGCAAACTGAAGTAATAATACCTCAAAGTAATAATACCTCAGCAATACACCACCGCTCCCATTCTCCAGGTCACTCTCGGTCTGTATTTATTGGATACTTGCAAACACACAGGAAATTACCACTCAGCCAATCATTGGCTGGAGAGGGTCGATGCAGAAAGAGCAGGTTGCTCTGAGCATGAAAGAAGTAATGGAGACTGCAGCATGAGCCTCGGAGGACATGTGCTTTGCCTGCACACATCAGCACTGAGGCCATTGATTAGCCAGCAGCCATGATGTGTAAGTAGACGACACATCATACTTCCGATCCAGTGGAAACAGAAAGCAGAAGAGACTAGGAGGCCCTGATAAGATGCGTAGTGTTTTTTTTTTATTTTCAGCCCACCTATGTTTTGTTTCTTTTGTATTGTACTCCTGTTCTCATGACCACTGGGGACCCCGCTGTTTAGGGACCTTAAAATCTCTTCTGCTTAATAGAAAAAAAATCATACATTTGTCAAATATCTAGGGCGTCTTGCTTTGACAAACACATACTGGGAATCAGGTTGGGATAGGGACCCTACTAAGTTTTTCTATGGTCCCTATGAGATCTGTGTATGCTCCTATGACAATATTATAGACACATGAAACCTGAAAGAAACCAAAACATGCCACACATGGGTAGCACAATGGGTCAGTATGGCCTTTCAGCACCGGGGTCAAATCCAACCAAAAGGCATCATCTGCATGTTTGTATGTTCTTCCCGCGTTTACATGGGTTTCCTTCCATCTTCCTCCCACAGTACAAAAACCTACTGACTGGTTAAACTGGAATTTAGAATGGGGACAATGTGAATGCTAAATATGTTGACACTTTATAAAAAAAATTATCACATTAACTTTTTGGATTTTTTTGGGAAATTGAGAAATGAAAGGTCTTCAACATAATTATCTTAAACAAAGAGACAAGTGTGTTTTCACTCCATGATGTCCAAGGACTCCATGGTGAGAACAGTTATTTAGCTCATTAATACGTCTAATTAGATGTTGCTCCCCAATTAAAAATAAGGGAAAGCTGTTTAATTTTTTTTTTCATTTCTCAGTTTTTCTAAGGTTTTGAGATTTTTTTCCAAAACAGTTTTTAATTAACTATTGGTTTAAATAATGACTAGTTATTTGCCATCTGCAAAGTGATAATGTGATAATTATCAGATGGGAATGCTGCTTGCCAAGTGTGAAATACAGTAAAAAATATATATGCAACGTGCATTAGCCTCATTCTTAACATTAATGAAGTAGAACTTAATTCCAATTAGATGTATATGTTTATGTCAGTATAGCAGGTTGCTTATTTCACAGAGCAGAAAGTTATCAGAGATATGCCCTGCGCACTGCCAGGCTCACGTCAGTACTACTCACCCCCCCATATTCATACATTTCTGAGATTCCTTATGTGTGAATTGTATGAACTGTATACTGTCTGATGCCAACTGCAACATTTTTAATTTTTTTACAAGTTTGCAAATTTTATTTCTGGCATTTCTAATGGACACATTTTCTTACATTTTAACTGATATTCCAAACATCCTGTAAGGTCCCTTTCACACGACCGTATGCCCTCCGATACATACGATCCGTGAGTGGGCTATATGTCCCGGAGTGGCATCAATCGTGCACACAGGATTGCATAGCATCATTGATTACAATGATGCTCTGCACGCCGGGCTGCCCGTGGGGCTATTGTCCTACACTCATATGATTTTATGAGTGTGGGACAATAGCCCCACGGGCGGCCCGACGTGCACAGCATCATTGTAATCAATAATGCTGTGCGCTCCCGTGCGAACGATCGATGCCACTCTGGGACATATAGCCCACTCACGGACTGTATGTCTGGGAGGTCATATGGTTGTGTGAAAGGGCCCTTAAAGTATACCCATGTGTATGGGGCTGTGTAATTCCAGCACTGACATCTGGCGCTGGAGCTACCCCGAAAAAGATGAGCGGTGGGGATGTGGGGTGTTGGACCCCTGCTAATCAAAAGTTGATGGTCTATCCTGAGGATAGGCCATCAATATTAAAATCCTGGACAATCCCTCTAATGACAAGGACTGATTGATGAAAATTTCTGTACATTGCTATATGTTGGCGTCAGAGGCAGACTTAGACAGTAGAGGGCCCCTTGCTGTTTAACAGGGATCAGCAACTGTTCTAAAACTACAACTCCCAGAATCCTCCTTTCACTTCTATTAGAGTTACTATAACAGTCAAGTAAGTATGTAAGCTGAGAGTTGTAGTTTCACAGCAGCTGGAGTGCCAAAGGTTGCTGATCCCTGCTCTAGCCTGTACTTTAACTGATAAGGGCTCATGCACACGCCCATAAGTTTGGTCCGTATCCGATCCACATTTTTTGCAGATCAGATGTGGACCCATTCATTTCAAAGGGGCCGTGCCACGGAGAGCCGGCGGCATGCTCTCTCTGTGCAGCGCCGCCGGTCTCCCATTACAGTTCAGGAGCGAGGACGCAACTAGCGTCCTTGTCTCCATGTCGACGGGGGGCAGGGAGAACCCAGCTGCACACTCAGCCTCAGCGCGGCCGGCATTCTCCACATCCCCTAGATAACAAGCAAAGGGGAGGGCCGGCGCTCAGGGTTTTGAATTAATTAGAGGCGGGTCACGTGACGCTGGCCACGTCACGTGACCCATTGTATTGGCCTATTTAAGCTGCCAACCTGCTGGCCACAGGTTGCCTGTGATTGGTCTTATTACCATTACCTGCAATTTGATTACTGTTGCGACTAGTGTGTTTTGACTTCAGCTTGTGAACTTCGTCCTCATCTCATCCACTTGTACTTCGTTACCTCTCGGCTTCTGACCTTGGCTTATGTTTTTGACTTTGCTCCTGTTTGTTCCCCTGGTTTTGATGTGACTTCTTGGTTTGATTTCGGCTTGGCGACATTCTCATATTGTGTGTTCTGCTATTGTCTATTGTTTTCTCCCGTTGTTCCCCTCCCTGTACGCCCCAGCACGTACCTAGGCTAGGGACTGCCATCCAGTTATACGCCGTTGCCTAGGATGGGCCATGCAAGTAGGCAGGGTCAGTGGTGGGGTTGAGCTCAAGGCTGCACTTATTCCTAAATTGTGACAGGCCATAAAAGATGTGGACAGCACACCATGTATTGTCCGCATCCATATGTCTGTTCGGGGGCCCCAAAAAAATGATAGAACATGTCCTAATCATGTCTCTTTTGTGGATAGGACATTTATATTGAAGTGAAAAAGAATACACACAGCTGCGATCTGTGTTTTTATGATCCACAATTTGTGGTCTGAAAAATGGACACAGTCATGTGCATAAGCCTTTAATCAGATTCCATCAGTGATTTAGAGCCAAATGAACCTTGAAAAAGAATCACACAACACGGTGCTCCAGGGTGAAGTAGCGCTGACACTAGCAAGGGAGAGGTAAGTAGTACAACTCACCAAATAGGGTTATGCAACAGCAGGCTCAATTCTGAGAAGCACATGTTGAATTCTCAAACAGAGCAGATGGTAACCGCAGCATACCCACCGGAGGTCCAGAGATTCCTCAAGGGTGCAGCAGACAAATCCAAGAAAAAGTGGGCATGAGGAGTGCAGGATATCAAACAACCACATTATTGTATAAATGCATTTCCAGAAGATCAGTGAGAACAGCCAGCAGCAGGAGCGCTGTTTTCACTACTCCCCAGTCCTATTGTGTATTAGTGAGCACTTCCATAATGGAAATGCTCACTAGTATTTGCTCTATAAGACACACTGCCATTTTCCACCACCGTCCGTTCACATGTCAAGAGCATTTGAGTAGAAAGAATGTTAGGGTTACTGTGAAGTGAAGTAAGTGATCAGGTTCTGAGGAATGAAATCGAAAAAAGAGTTAGAATAGGAAGGGTAAGAGCAGAACAGGTAAAGGCTATGAACACCTTCTGGGTCAATTTTATTTTTTACTATTGCATTTTTCTCATTTTGGGCTAAAAAAATTTTTATCAACTGGTCTTTATTTAAAAAATCTTCAACAGCTTATCCTATACAACTATCAGTTTCGGTGAATTTGAAAACTGGCAGGCTCTCATTTCACAGTGAATCCCAGTCAAAGAAATGTTCTGACAGCTCAGACTGTATTCCTTAAAGGGATATTCCCATTTTGGATAATGGGGGCATATCGCTAGGATATGCCCCCATTGTCCTATAGGAGCGGGTCCCACCGCTTACACCCACACCTATATCGAGAATGGGGCCCTGAAAGTGAAGGAGGGCGCACCGCGCATGCGCAGCCACCCTCCATTCATTTGTATGGGGCCGCCGAAAATAGCCGAGCGCTGGCTCGGCTATTTCCGTCGGCTCTATACAAATGAATGGGAGCTGGGCCGCGCATGCGCGGTGCACCCTCCTTCACTTTCGGGGACCCGTTCTCGATATATATGCCCCCATTGTCCTATAGGTGCGGGTCCTACCGCTGGGACCCGCACCTATAGGACAATGGGGGCATATCCTAGCGATATGCCCCCATTGTCCAAGATGGGAATAACCCTTTAACTCCTGACAGCTCATAAACACTCATTATAGCTAAACCAAAAGATATAACTATAGCCAAAGCAGCCATAGCACTTGCTCTGGGGCCCAGAGGTTTGGGAGGAGTCCAGTCAGGTGCACGAACATTGTACCTTTTTGTGGGAAATAACAATATTATGGTTTTTTGCTGTAATGTGAGTTCTCTGATATATGGTGCTATTATATATAACTTTAATTATTCCTACTTTTGCTTCTGTTTTCATTTTCTTTATGCTACCTGTTGGGGGGGCAGTCTTATTTTGCGATGGGGCTGCATGAATTATATTATGCCCTTGACTAAACCCTTTATCAGTTTGAAAAGAATATAGCTTAAATGAGTGTTTATGAGCTGTCAGAGGTACAGACATGAGGGACATGATGTAGGTGCAGCACTAATGAAAGGTTTGTGCGTGAGAGGGATAAGTTTGAATTGTATTCTGTGGTGGATGGGCATCCAGTGGCATTGAGTTGTGCAGTGTAGCCGCTGGACAGACAGGTGAGCCTGGCTGCTACCTTCAGGATAGAGTTTAGTAAAGAAAAGCCTGATTAGAAATGAGTTCTAATAATCAAGATGAGAATGAATCAAGGTAATGATAGTGTTTGCTGTTTCCACACTAAGAAAAGGATGGATTTTGGCGATGTTTTTGAGGTACACGTGGCATGAGCGAGCAAGTGACTGAAAATATGAGGTGAAGGAAGATCTGAGTCAAAAATAACCCCAAGACAGCAGGTGTGCTACCTAGAAATGATGAAAGTACCACACACTGAAATAAAAGTATCAGGTCTCGATAGATTAGTAAATGGTAGAAAAACAAGAACTTGAAGTTTCTTTTTTGAAAGACCTAGTTAGAGATAAAGAGAT
The DNA here is from genome assembly GCA_900303285.1 of Rhinella marina. Taxonomy (NCBI): domain Eukaryota; kingdom Metazoa; phylum Chordata; class Amphibia; order Anura; family Bufonidae; genus Rhinella; species Rhinella marina. The sequence continues at coordinate 337,325 of ONZH01005764.1, read as the reverse complement.
GTCATGATGTTAAGATTGTCTACTACAGTGGACAATCACTGGTGTTTTGTAGTAGTGCAGGGGTGATGTCATGGGAAGAGGTATATAACTTGGTAAGGCCAAATCCACAAGTAGATTGTCCGATAGGGGTAGTGGCGAGAGAAAAGAGGCGAGGATCTAGGAATGAACCCTGAGGAACCCAACAGCAAGGTGAGGAGGATAGAGAGTCGACAAATAATACAGGTAGGAAGGATTTTAAGAGATTCCTTAAAGGAAACCTGTCATCAACTTTATGTTGACCTCACTGAGGGCAGCATAAAGTAGTGACAGAAATGCAGATTTCAGTGGTGTGTCACTCATGAGCTAAAAGTAAGTGGTTGCCGAGAACCAGCATCATAATCATTGCAGCCCAGGCCTTGAAAAGAGTCAAATCTACCTGAGAAGAGTCATGTTTATTCAATCTCCTGCACTCCCCGACCAACTGCTGATGATTGGCAGTTCTCTCCTAGACAGAAAGGTAGAAGCCTGTCAGTCATCATCAGGTGGGCAGGGAGAGCAGGAATTCATGAATAACCATGACTCTTCTCAGGTGGCCAGGACTTTTTTCCAGTCCTACTCTGCAATGATTGTGATGTTGGTTCTCGGCAACGACTTACTTTTAACTTATAAATGACAGACCGCTGAAATCAACTCACCTGTCTCTACTTTATTCTGCCATTAGCATAAGCTGCAAAAAGTTGATGACAGGTTCCCTTTAATCCCAATAGAATAGAGAATGGTTGCAAAGTTGGTGGTCTACAATTTCAAATGTGGACGAGAGATCCAGAAGAAGCATTAGAGATTAGTTGCCATTAAAGTAACTACAAGAAACGATAAATGAAACCGGGCTACCAGGCAGTGCAGTTGACCTCCAAAACCTCTAATATGTTTATTATATAAGACTTTTTCCCCTGCATTTGCAGATTAAAGGGGTATTGCAGCTTTTTGATAAAAATAAGTGGGTGTCCAACAACCAGTACTCCGCTGATCAGCTTTTTTGTGCAACCACCAGTGGATGGAGCTGGAAGAAAAAGGCTCTATCCATTGTATGGTGGCCATGCTAGGGTACTGCTGCTCAGCTCCCATTCACTAAAACAGGAGATAAATTACCAATATAAAAAAGCTACCCTACATTGTTATGATATACCAGTTAGATATGCTAGATATCCCCTAACGTGTGCTTGGTAAAGATCTATGTAACTGTAGGCCTTTCATCAATCCTAACAATTGGGGTTGCTATTCAATTTAAATTTCTATTTTTAACTACAAGGTACTGTCATATATCTATATGTCAGTAGTACATTAGCCTATGTACTAAGGGAATGTTAGGGCATACCAAAGTATAGATCCTAGACTGCTCATAAACTGTCTGGGCCCTGATCATATCACAGGAATTCCCCCTTTAGTCTGTCCCCTTAAATGCTTCTTCAAATAACACTAGCTATACTGATTATAGCCTTCACTTCGCTCCTCACCGCATGATTACACTAGCAATGCCTGTTTTTGTATACCGTATGGAAAAGTCTGCTGGTGAATGGTGAGCAATGGTGTCTAGAAGTACTAATGCTGGATTTAGACTGCCGGACCTGACTATTCCTTCCCAATAATTGCCTGCTCGTCGGTGGAGGTGAAGAGCTGCATTTACACGCAGAGATCACCACCACTTTATGAGGACGGGTAATGGCTACTGCCATCGCTCGTCCTCATACAGATTCCTTCTGTTCACATATCGCAATCTGCTGCCCAAAAATGATGATTTATTGCGCTGCACAAAAGGTCATTTCTACCGATGCGCAAGCATTTTGGTTGTTGATCAGGAGATCATCAGCTCATTTTAATGGGTCTATTATTTGGAACAAGCGTTCGTAGCCATTCTCAATAATCTCCCCGCGAATTGGGCCGTGTAAATCCAGCATATGACCACAGGCTTCAGTTTCGATACAGTAAAACTCACATATCATTTCCGTATCTCTCAAAAACATGGTTAGGTGAATTGGTCTAGTCTGAAGTGTAGTATGAGAAGAAGAGAGACACTGCGTGCACATACATAGGGAAATTACATTGTGAGCCCCACCGGGTGCAGGGACTTATGTGAATGCCTTCTCCATAAAGTGTGGCCAATGGGAGTGCAATATAAGTAATGGGACTTCACTGTGCACCTAAAACACAATGTGACGAAAGGTACTATAGTAGCAAATGGCCGTAAGAGTGCCACACAAGGAAGCAATTCAGTATTTTAGATATCCTATCATTTGAGGCCTTTTTATCCAGACACAAGTGTTTGCAAGCAAACAAACTGTACCGGGACCGAATTTAATGAAGTGGTGAGATCTGTATATTTGTGTACTGCCAGACAATACATTGAAAGCCCTCTAAATGCATGCAAAATAATACAAAACTGAAGAGGTTTTGAGATGTTGCCAGAGCGGTGATTAAGAGGACACAGTAAATCAAGCACCATTTAATGAGGTTGTTAAGATACAAGTTTAAATTGGTTTCTACGATCAAGAAAAGCCGCGTGGTAAATCAAGGCAATCTGTTTCTTTAACTTTCATTCATAAGTGTCATAAATTATGTGAGTTAGCAACAAGGGAAGCAAAAGTATTGTACCCAGTGATTTCAGTTTTGATTGCCGATAGGAAAAAGCATTACAATTTACAACGCCATCATCTATGAGGGGGCACGGTGGGGAGTAAAGGCAACAAGCAAAAAATATGAAGATGCCCACACAAAGACCAACTGTATAATTTGACCTAAAGAAGCTGTAGATGTGCTTCAAAATCTATCACTTATGTTGACAACATGTATATTTTTCAGGATTATTGTGTGTTTCTATCATATAAAGTCCATGATGTATCTACACACCTTCATTTTTCATAGTCCAGCTGAGAAAAGCTTGATAACCCTGCTTTAGTCATTCTGACCAAACCCTGACCACAGTGGTCCTCTGACCTTGATTTGTCCCTTCTGTGAGAAATGACCCTGTCACACTGATGAAATAATTATAGGCCAATGCTTCAGGGGGTAAAAGGGGTCATATGAGGCCAGGGTCTTACATTAGATCCGAGCTGTTGTGTGCCTTTCCAAATCAAGATGCATGTATGGGGTCATTTTAGATGTTCCATCTGCTCATTGTGTGTGGACATACTGGATACTGGGTGGTACCACACTGGTTGTGGATGTAGGTAGCAGGAAAAAATTAAGTAACTTGTCCCAGAACAGAGGATAGCCACAGTGCCTGCAATTTTTATGTAACAGAAACCAGTAAGCAAGTCCAACCAAAGTAGGGCAGATAAAGATAATAGGGCCAACAGTCAGAAGCTGCTTTGGAAACCTCCAGGATAGTGTCTTGGGGGAGTCTTCTTTAGAAAATCACTTTTGAAGTATTCTTATCTATTAGTCTGAACATGAAGCAGCTACAAAAAAAGCATTGGGGGAGGGGGAGAGCCTGACATGGTCATTCATTACATGGACAGTTCATTGGTTTCAGACTTTTTGATGGACAGGGATTGTCCACAGCAGAAAACGTATTTCAAGGGGTTGTCTCACTCCAGCAAATGGTATTTCTCATGTAGCGAAAGTTAATACAAGGCACTTACTAATGTATTGTGATTGTCCATATTGTCGCCTTTACTGGCTGGATTCTTTGCTGCGTGTTTCCAGGAGTTATGGCCACTGAAAACACGACCACCACTGATACATTTACAGGGTGGTCGTAACAATGGAAACAATGTGATGGAAAAATGAATCCAGCCAGCAAAGGAGGCAATATGGATAATCACAATACATTAGTAAGTGCCTTGTATTAACTTTCTCTACATGATAAATGTAATTTGATGAAGTGAGAATACCCCTTTAAGATACAGCCACATGGGGCAGATGTTTCACTGATGAAATTCCATTTGGATATTGCCATGATTCTGCAGTAAAATTTGTAGCAAATCTGCAGTAAAATTCACACGTTACGTGTGGATTTGCAGTGGATTTCACCCTATGCATTGTCATGGTGGAAATCCATAGCATAAATCCACATGCAGGGTATTTCAAAACCATTGTTGATCCCTTCCACATCAAGTGTAAGAGATTTTGTAAAAGCCCATCCAGTTTGCATGCACACGGCAGTATTAAGCAGATTTTTCACTTGGATTTTTGTGCAGACATTTTTCACTTTTGTTATTTGCAAACTTTTTTTTCTCAGATTTCAACACAGCTTTGCCCCCCTTTGCACTGCAAAGGGTGAAATTTACACTGCAGATCTGCACAAACTATTGACATCCTTCAGATTTCAAAATAAGCACCACGTGGAATATTTCCATGCCGTGTAGATGAAATTTTGAAAAGATATTGAATTATACTGCAGATTTTCCCCACCATGGAGCACATTTATTAAGACCGGCGTTTTAGACGACGGTCTTAATAAACCCCTAAGCTGGCAGTGGTTCCTCCAAAGTTATCAAGAGGCCTTGACATAGAAAATGGTAAATGAGACGGGCCCCTCCCCTACCGCTTATGCTCTAGCAGCCTGGATGGGCAGGAGCACCGATCCGGGCTGGTTAACCACTTACGTGCTGCGACCTGCCTCTAGCGTGTGCCAGCATGACCTGCTGGTGAATGTCAGTATAGCACCGGCATTAAAATACATTGAACTACAGGAAGATTGCAGAGTATTTTAGAAGCAATCAAAAGATCACCTATTTTAGTCTCTTTGTGGGACTATTAAATGGTTAAAAAAAAGTTTAAAAAAAATGTTAAAAGTTAAAAATACACCCTTTTTCCATTGAAAAATGATTTACAATAGAAAAAATTTCAAAAATAAAATCACCACATACGTATTTAGTATTACCGCATCTGTAAAGAACTGCACTAAGCAATTATCATGTCATTTATCCCATATGGTGAAATAAAAAAAGTTATAGCTCTTGGAAGGTGACAATGAAAAAATTAAAAAAATCTCCTTAAAGTCTAAAACATGCCCCTCAATGCCTGAGCCCCTTATACTGGTCATATACTTACCCAACTCCCCAGCTTCTGATGCCCGCACGGCCACTGCTGCATTTCCCCATTGCGAGGATCAAAACATCCAGCGACAAGGAGGGGGCAGCCAACAGCAGGCTGTGACGGGAACGAGCCTGCCTAGCATCGTGTGAGAAGCGATGGGAATGAGGAGCAATGTGGATGCCAGGGAGCAGGGTAAGTATAATCTATATGAGGGGCCCGGGCATTGGGGGGTATGTTTTAGACTTTGAATAACCCCTTTAAGGCCCAAAACAGGCTGGTCATGGGGTCAAGGGGTTAAAGGGGTTGTCTCACTTCAGTAAATGGCATTTATCATGTAGAGAAAGTTAATACAAGGTACTTACTAATGTATTGTGATTGTTCATATTGCCTCCTTTTCTGGCTGGATTCATATTCTATCACATTATACACTGCCCGTTTCCATGGTTACAGACCACCCTTCAATCCATCAGTGGTGGTCGTGCTTGCACAATATAGGAAAAAGCACTAGCCTATGTGCGCTCCCATGGTCCCGGCCACCAGAGAGGCTGATGCTGTTTCCTATAGTGTCCAAGCACAACCACCACTGATGGATTGCAGGGTGGTCTGTAACCATGGAAACGAACAGTGTATAATGTGATGGAAAAATGAATCCTGCCACCAAAGGAAGCAATGTGGACAATCACAATACATTAGTAAGTGGCTTGTATTAACTTTCTCTACATGATAAATGTCACTTGCTGAAGTGAGAATACCCCTTAAAGAATCAAGATGAAGACTGCTACATCTGCAAGAACAGCACAATGACTGGTGCCCCGTCATAGAATAGTTCTATTGAGCAGCGTTCAGTAAATGCCTTTGACTCTATCTATGTAATGTTCTCCTAATTTCCAGTGGCTGTACTTTAATACAGAAACCTCAAGTTTAAAAAAATATATATTCCGTACAGTTTTCCTGAAGAATAAAATTTACCAGTCTCTATCATTACTAAATGCCACAGGGGGTGAAATGAGGCTGCTGCGGTTTTGAAATTGATTGCTAAATGGCTGCATGACTTTGCCAGAAAACAGTTGTTTCACCCACAAAACCGTGTGGCATTCTGCATTTGGCCACATAGTTTAGAGGCTGAAACAGCTGTCTTCTGGCAAAATCATGTAGCCATTTAACAATCTGTTTTTGACTGCTTCACAGGCTCGTCAGAGCCAACCCAGGTAGCCTTGTCTTTACATCTAAGCTACAGATATATCCATTCTTATTTGGTCTCTTGATGCACTTTCTCCATAACAATGGTGCATTAAATACATTCTTTCAAAGGCTTTTCAATGGCTTTTGTTGTCTTTCATGAAGAAATAACGCACTACACTGGCTCACAGAGACTGATTAAGAATGGATGCATCTCCCTTATGAAACATGCTTTAAGAGTAGTCACTGCTTGGATTGTTAATACTCATGTATTCACTTTGTATCATATGAGATGTTAGAGGTTCCTCATCCCAAGGTTGATTTAAATGCATTATATTACATTTGTTTTTTGTTATGATGTAATGTGGAACCACTGTGTCAACCAACAGATTTGACTTTGGGCTAAAACTAAGGGCATTACCCTGGCAGTCCCCTGGTATTCACACTGGTCAGGGATCTAGTCTTTGCTGCAGGAGAACCACCAGGCTGCTACCTCCTGAAGTAATTTCTGTATGAATGACAGCTGACCCAAAGGGGTCACAGACACCAGTGCAGTGCAACAAGGGGGTAATGCAAAATCATAGTCAGGGACAGGCTGAGGTCCAGGCAGGCAGAGTTAGTAAAATATGATGGTAGAGGGTTGATATGAAAATCAGGCACAGGTCAGGTCGCGTAGCAGAGGACCACAGTCTAAGAAACAGGCAGAATCAGTACATGGGAAGACAACAGAACAGCACACCTTCACAGCATACTAGCAAGCTAGAGAACCTATTGCTTAGGTACCTTCCCACAGAGGAAGATCCCTAAAGTACCCCAGTGCTGCCAGTGCTGGTAAAGATTAGGATGCCTGCATGCCCTTTAAGCAGGAAGTGAGTACTCTATGGGCAATAGTTGTGGCACGGGCAGGAAACAGGCTTTGGCCTGTGAGAAGAGATTGGTGGGCCTGTCAGGAAAGACAAGGGAAGGACAAGTGGGTGTGGACCACAAGAACAGAATGGCTGGTGAGCAGAGCGGCGCCTGTGCCAAACAGAAGGAGTGGATTGGCAGTGGACACAGGCTGCCACCATAACATTCTTTAAGTAGTCTTGAGGAGCAACACAGGACCTTCCAACATTATTGGATACATCGGTCATCATAGGTTTATGTGAAGACAGCAGTAAAAAGAGGTGGCATAATATCTATGAAATATTTGCAGTGCAATGTCCTGGTAAATGCTGTACAGTAGTATGAGATATATGAGGTATTGACTGTATTCGAGGGAATGCCATAGCTGTCTGTCTCAAACTGAATTAAAGGGAAACTGTCACCTACTTTGGGGCCGATAAACCACCAGCATGCCGTTGTGCAGCTGGGGTTTAGAGTCCCAAACCTGCCATAGCTGCAAAGTAACCAAAATTCAAACTCAATGGTAGGAGGGTTGAGGACTTTCCCCTAGCAGCATCAATATCTTGTGCGCTATGTCGATGAAGCGGTGCAGTGCACACGCGCCCAATGATTCTGGAGAAGAGACTCGGACTATTTTTCCAATAAGTTTGAATTTTACTTACCCACAGTGCCCGGGATAGATGGGTTTAAGACCCTAAATCCCAGCTGCATAATAGCATGCTGGTGGTTTAGTGGCACCATAGGTGGTAACAGGTTCTCTTTAACTTATAGATGGAGCTAATAGATAAAATGATTATTATTTTTAGTAGTAGTCGTGTCATCATTATTATTAGTTTAATGGGTTAGTAATCTGATTTTAACCACAGCCTACCAAATAAATAGAGAGTCTCCAAAATGTTGTGTCTTTTATTTGTGCCTTCAAAGCGTCTCATTGGGGTATTTGTGTTTCCTTTGATTGTATCCCCTTCTTTTGGTGCTGGTCACTCTCTTCCTTTCCTCGCTTTAACACCTACAAGTTAAATTGTCTTTTCCAACCAGATAAAGGTCCTTTTACACGGGCCGATTATCGGGCGAAAAATCGTTCCTAGGAACGCTAGTGCCGATAATCGGCCCTTGTAAAAGTGGCCCTAATCAGCCGACGAACGAGCAAAACGCTCGTTCGTCGGTTGATTGGATCTTTTGGTTTCTACAAAAGATCCAATCTGTCGGGCGCACATCGGCCTGTGTAAACAGGCGATGTGCGCCTGACAGTATGGAGCTTCCCGGCCGCACGAGTGATACAGCGATCACTCGTGCGGCCCGGCGCTCGATTCATCGGGCCGTGTAAAGGCTCCCTGCCCGAGCGCCGATATCGCTGATCGGCGCTCGGGCAGGGAGATACATCGGCCCGTCTAAAAGAGCCTTTAGTCTTCTAATACTATTTCCAAAATAAGATCTGTAGACAATCAAGATAGAAGACTTAGATAGACTTAAAGAAATATCTTCATGTTTGTTTTCATAGGCATGGAGGAAACTGTCAAGTCTGTCAAGTCTGTCAAGTCTTCAACATCAGAATCCCTTTGATCGTATTCTCTTCTGTTGGTGCTGATCTTCCTCTTTTCCCTTCAACACCTAGAAGTATAATTGCCTTTTCCAATCACATGGGTCTTCTCCTACTGTGTCCAAAATGAGATCTGTGGTAGATCTACGTAGGAGACTAGATTTAAAGAATTATCTTCATGTTTGTTTTCACAGGCATCAAGGAAACTGTCAAGTCTTCAACATCAAAAGTGTCATCTCTCCACGTCCTGTCCTCCAGTGTCCAGCAGTCTCATCCATTCACACAAGTTATGTAGCTGATGACGTGTGAATCAATTACTTTTCCGGACATCTAAGGATTTTGGAAGTTCTATGATGTACTTCCCCACCGTCAATCCATGTATATCCTACTACAGCTCTCCAATCACTTCACAATTGAATTAATCTGGTATAGACTGAGCACATCACGAATAAATAATAAGATCTTTTGTGTACATGGAGCAATGATGAAGAAGTCTGGCCAGAAAAAACACAATAACAACCGTGAATACAAGACTTTTCGCAGATCAGGCCAGATGGAAGGAAGTCCTGAGTTTAAACAGCCAGTCAATTCTTCTGACGAGGGTTATGCAGGTGCCAACCTCACCGAATCAATTCTGTAAACATTTCAGATGAGCCGGACAGAAAAATCCAATGCCACAAGGTTATTGTCAATGAATCCAGGGACCTTGATTCCAGCTTCATCTGAAAGGCTTAATATCTCAGTCTATTCACGCCAAGTATATTGGCTGATAAACTAGAAAGGAAAATGTCTGTACTTCCCAAATTAAATTAGGTCCATAAATTACACACAAATCTAGTTTCTAGGTCAGTGTTTTTGCCAAATTCAAAATGGGATCCTAAAGGGAGAAAACCGTTTAGAGAAAAGGAAACATGTTGGCAATTGCACCTCAGTCCACTAGGTTCTGGAGACTGGTAGAGGTCCCAATGGTCAGACCCTCAACAATCACACAATGTCAAATTTTTTTAAATGTTAAAACTCTTCAAAGGTTATCCAAGTTCTCAAACAGCCCCCCCCCCCATGTGCCGGGCTCCTCACTTACCCCACTCCCGGCGCCCTTCCTGGTCCCGGCACCGTCGCTGCTGCTTCTCCCTATACACGGATGAAAACATCCGGTGTCAGGGGGAGCAGCCAATGGAAGGCAGGGGCAGGGGAAGCTTCCCAAGCGCCACCCATGATGCTATTGGCTGCTCCCCCTGACACTGGATGTTTTCATCTGTGTACAGGGAAAAGCAGCAGCGGTGGTGCTGGGACCAGGAGCGGCACCAGGAGTGGGGAGCTGGGTAAGTATATTACCTGTGAGGGGCCTGTCACATGGGGGGGCTGTTTGAGAACTTGGATAATTCCCTTAAGGCAAGCAAAGATATATGTAAACGTCAATCGTTTGAGTGTTTTTCTTTATAATGGGTGATATAGAAGTACAGAGAGAGAAGGGGGCATCCCTACTACTTTAGGGTTTTACTCTTGGTATTGGGCTGTGGTGCGATAGAGGACACATCCAATCTGAATCTCTTAGGGGCTGTTCACATCTTGTTTTTGTTGTATGTCAAACAGATACATTTGTAAACAGAAAAAATGTATAGAAACGTGTAGCTGGATGTAAGCCATAGACTGTAATCGGGCAAACGTAGTTCAAAAGTGCATACCGTTACTGTTCACATTTCTGTATGTTTTTTTGTTTTTTTGCAGGACAGAACCATGCTTTTCTGTCCTGCAAAAAAAAGGATAGAAATGTATATGCATTTTTTTAACATTGCAGTGAATGGGAGATGGATGGAAATGTAAGATAATACATTTCCATCCGTTAAACGTATCCGTTTTTATCCAGATACTACTTCCTACTTACTTAAAGGGACACTATCGCGAAGAAAAAATTTTTGATATGTTTTACAACATAACAAAAGCAGGTTTTAACATAATGTATTTTTCAAATTGTGTAAATGTTTTTTTTTTAATTCAGTTTTCTTGCCTTACATGGGGGCTGCCATGTTGGAAGTAAAGTGTGACAGTCTGGATTTACAACACAATGGCACCTCAGGCATGTACATAGGCTTCCTCAGTCGCTGCTGACCCTATAGAGAATGAATGGAAGATGTGAGCCCGCCCCTGTGATGACACCAGTAACACACAGCCAGGTCCTCCCTCCTTGCTGCTGGGGACTCAGAAACAGAGTAGATGGAGGTTCTTGGGGCTGTAGGACCTTAGTGATGTAATCGGCCATGTGACCAGTGGGGGAGGAGACTGAGGAGCAGAGATCTGTGTTTTTGTAATGAAGCCATTGTCTCATCTTATCTTGCTGAAGCAGTGATGTCACCGCTGAAGGTGTGAATTGGTGATGTCATTGGTACCACCCACTTTTTTGCAGCATGCCTACTTACAGGTTGCTCAAAGCCTCATTTGGCCAGCAGAGCTCCCCCTGGTGACCAAAGATGGTAAATATGGTAAAATCTAATATTTATTTATAATATTTCACACATTGGAATTTTTATTTATTTATTTATTATTTCTTACAAATATATAATAGATTTTTTTAGCATAAATAAAATATAGAACAGGTTTTTGTGATAGATTCCCTTTAATTACACCTCAAATGTTTATTTTAAAAAAACAAAGGTTTATGAAACGTATGCACATCCGTCAAACGTATACGTTAAAAAATTTTTACAAAATTGCATACATTTGTATATGTTTTTTTACTGCATGTCTAAATGATGTCCAGCAAAAACGAGATGTGAACAGACCCTTACACATACCATGCTCTTAGAAAAATTGTTCTGTGAAACCAACAGAGCCACATTCAATAGAGACACAGGGGCACAGTTACCAAAGACTGGAGTTTTGTACGTCCGAAAAGTCCATTTTACTGTCTGTGCGCCAGAAACTAAAATTTATGCTAACTATGGGCTGGTGTAAATTTCAGTTCTAATTTGTGCCAGTTTTTTGGGTGAAGCTTGGTAAATCTGTTGGGCTAAGAGGAACCCACAACCAGGGGCGTAACTACCATAGCAGCAGACCATGCAACTGCTATGGGGCCCAGGGCAAAAGGGGGCCCAGTTGGGATCATCTCCTCTTCTACTGGAGGTGAAAACTAGGTCAGGACTCTACCCTCTAAAGGAACAACTTTTAGCAAATGAGGCAGTGGAAAAAAGGGCCCAAGGGTCATTGAAAAGGGTTTAGGCGCAAACCCTTCTGTCCTGTGTGGGGGGCCTGGTTTGATCCTTGCTATGGGGCCCTTACTTCTCTATGTACGCCACTGCCCACAACCTTCAGAACCTTCACCTAAGCCATACCATTTGCTTTTAAAAGTGTTGTGAGGTGTTAAAACTTTGAAAAAGTTAGAATTGTTTGCAAAAATTGCCACTTGTGCAAAGATATACAACTGTTGTATCTCTAGTACATGTGGCCCAGAGAGTCAAATAGTCATAGATGGATCATTTCAAAGCTAGCTTAGTGACCTGTACAACTGGTTTATCAGGATAGCCTCCTTTACACAACGACAGACAGAAGTGTGTGGAGATAAGTCACACCAGGACCCTAGTGCCTAAGCTACCACTTAAAGGGGTTTTCCGAGTTATATATATTGATGACCTATCCTCAGGATAGGTCATCAATATCAGATCGGCGGGGGTCTGACACCCCCCCCCCATCAGCTGTTTGAAGAGGAGGCGCGCGCCGTATCAGCGCAGCCTCCTCTTCATTGTTTACATGCTGGCCGTAACGGGGGTAGTGGTAGTGGTAGTGGTGAGTAGGTGTAATTACACCTCACCGCCCCATTCATTTCTATGGGAATAATCGCTTCCATAGACTTGTACACCTACTCACCACTACCCCGTTACGGCCAGCATGTAAACAACGAAGATGAGGCAGCGCTGGTACGGCGCGCACCTCCTCTTCAAACAGCTGAGGAGGATAGGTCATCAATATATATTACCTGAGGATAGGTCATCAATATATATAACTCGGAGAACCCCTTTAATAAGACACTAATCATATATATGATATATAGTTGGAAGGAGCCTCTTGTACATTATGAATTGGGGCACAGAAGTCTGAAGAGGTTGGCCACATGGGCTATTGCCCCATCAATTGAATGTGGATATTTTCATATTCACTCTTCTTTTACTTTTACTATAATTATGATGTATATAGTTAGCCTTTGACATTTCTACTTAAGCAGTGGCGTATGAACCATGAGGCAAACCACAGGAATGTCCCCACAGGAAAGGGACAACTTTGAACTGCTTCTTCTGTTCCCAACATAGATTCAGTGCATTTTCCATCAGCCACCACTAGGAGGAGCACAGAGCAAGGAGATAATTTTCAGCTTCCATTTAAATCAATGGTAACTGTATAAATTCCTACTTACTGAGCTCCACCTAGTGTTGGCTGCATGCAGCCAGTTTTAAAAAAAATATACCATGTGAAAGGGAAGCAGCACATTTGTGAGTTTATTTATGTCACTTATCAGAAATACGGTGCTCAGGATGAATGCCACATTTATGAAGCACCTGTCCCACTGTTTCAAACATAGTAGGATAAAGTGGGTGAGGAAGAGCACAACTTTTTTTAATACAGTTTTTTAATTAAAATGTATTTCCCCTTCCGAAAAAATTGTAAATTCGTGTTGCCTTGGCGTGTTTGACACTGACATACTGGGAAACTGGGTGGGGCAGGGGCAGACCCAAGAATTGCTATGGGGTCCTATGAGATCTGTGTATGTCCCTATACCTAAGCCTACATATATTGGATGGAAAACAGTTCAGATGGCAGAGGTATAAGCATAAGCAGGGAACAAAATACATTTAAACAGCATCTGTCAGCATTATCAAGTCTGTTTAACCAGCCATACTGTCTCATAGGGTTCCCATACAGAGAAATTCATTAGTTATGCTAATGAGGTGCTCCGAGCACTGAGGGGCTGGTCTAGCGACTCGGAGCAACACTTCATCTCATCCTCTTTCTCATTGCCATTCCCTCTGCCCTCACTGCTTTGATGCCTGGCCCTGAAATCTCATGCATGTACTAGCTATAGCATAATTGGTGCATGCACAGTTGATCTCATCGGCTATAGCTGTGCCAATTGTACTATCGCCGCCACACACGCAAGATTTCAGGCCCAAGCATCAAAACAGTGAGAATGTCTGGCCCTGTCAATCAGTGGGGAAGAGAAAGTGGCAATGAGGAAGAGGATGTTAAGCGGTGCTATGAGGGGCTAGGCCAGCCCCTTGGTGCTCTGAGCACCTCATGTGTGAATTTCTCTGCGACAGAACATTCATGAAGAGAGGGGTCATGGCACTTACCATGTTTAACCTTACCAGGCAGTATACCTGGTTTATTAGGGCTGATCATGCTGACAGATGCTTTTTAAATATTTCATGACATAAGTAGACTTTTCTAGACTGAGAATTGCAGAAAAATAAATACTTTTTAACTGACAAATAGGGATGGGGCAATTTCTCTTTAAAAGCAATAATGGGCCACCTCCTCTGATCTCCAGCCTCATTCTACTTGTCCATTCAGCAGATTTCTGCAAATTCCTTCAGATTCAAGAAATCTGGCCCAGTGACAGAAATCTGAAAACCATGCAGTTTAAAGTAGCCAAGGAAGAAAGACTGCATTTTACTTAGTTGCTAAGAAATACCTCGAGCGGCCATATATGAATTATTCACAATTGTTGTACGCGCCATTTTAAAGGAACATATGCCTACAGCAGAGGGAAAAAAAAGTAAAAACAGAAATGACACTTCTGCTGGGAGATTTTTTTTTTATCTTGGTTTGATATCCTTCCGTTGCAACTACTGATACAAGGTGGGAAAAATAATTAATTCTTTTGCATTGACGGTCGTTTATTTCTGACAGTCGTCTGCTTATGTATGAGATGAGGAGTTTGCATTTAAAGACCGGTCTAAGTTTCACCACTGATGGGGAGCCATGTAGCTCTGCTGTTTCCATGGTAACCACGATGTTACGCCGAAGAGACCAGCTATAGAACATCAATTTAGTGCTCTACTAAACATGAATACATTCTGCAAGAGTCTCGGATAGTTGCAACCCCTTCATCTCCAGTTTAAAAAAAAAAAACAGTGCAATTGCAGGACTAATTATAATTTGGTCAGTTTTAGCTGCCACAAGAAACAAAACCCTATTCACCATCTCTGGGAAACCTTCGGAGTACTGTACGCAGCTAGTAAAACTGACTGGACACTTGCCACTTGGCAGCCGTCTCATACAGAATGTCTCTGACAACCGGGATCCCACCAGTCATTGTCAATTCTTGTAAGCCCGTTTTAAACCTACGGCGCAGCACGGCGACCTTTTTTTACACCATGGACATCCCATTACGTATGCAGAATGAGAAGGCACCGATTAAGCGCACTTTTCCCTTCTTTAAGAAAAAAAACATCTCAGATCACTTTGGTTTCTGCTTTCCTTTTCAATCAATACGAAATCCCTGTTTGTCAGAGCAGAATCTTCCCCCAAATTAATTTTATAGCCTTAGGCTGAAGAAAAATTGCACTGGTATAGCATAAGAGTATTGTAATTAGAATACATCGAGATGTGGATTTTTGCTGTAATTAAAAGGACATTTTTTAATTCCATAACAAGATTCCTAGAAACTAGAACAGTTTTTATAGAAATTACAGGAATGTAAAACCATATACATATATATCTTAATAATATAAAAATGAGTTTCTGTCTGTCTGTCTGTCTGTCTGTCTGTCTGTTCTCTATGCGCGACCAAACTACTGGACCGATTTTCACCAAATTCGGCACACAGGTACATCAGGTGTCCGGGAAGGTTTTAGACCAGGTCTCATCTCTCTAGGACATAACGTTCCCGAGATATTCCCAAAATATGATCTCCATTAGCCAACATTACAACTGGGAACTTTGGTTTTAACCCCTTCGCGCCCGGAGCTTTTTTCGGTTCTGCATTTTCGTTTTGCGCTCCCTGCCTTCAAACAGCCATAACTCTTTTATTTTTCTGTTCACATAGCTGTATGAGGGCTTGTTTTTTGCGGGACAAGTTGTACTTTCCAACGCCACCATTTAATATTGCATATGGTGTAGTGGGAAGCGGGAAAAAAATTCCAAACCGGGTGAAATTGCAAAGAAAACGCTATTCCGCTACAGTTCTACGGGTTTCTTATTTACAGCGTTCGATGTGCATTAAAACTGATCCGTTACTTTCATTCTACTGGTCAGTACGAATCCGGCAATACCTAATATGTATAGTTTTTCCTGCGTTTTCATAGTGATAAAATAATTAGAAAGTTGCCCTTTTTTTTTTTTTTTTTCCTTGTCAAATCTTGACCTCTATAACTTTTTGGTATTTATGTGTACAGAGCTGTATGGGGGCTCATCTTTTGCGGGACGATCTGAAGTTTTTATTGATACCATTCTGGGGTGTGTATGACTTTTTGATCACTTTTTTATTTTTTTTAGAAAAAAAAAGCGACAAAAAACGGCAAATCGCCATTTGGACGCTTTTTTCCGCCACACAATTCGCCGTATTGGAATTTTTTTTTTTTATATTTTAAAAGTACGGGCGTTTTCGGTCACGGTGATACTCATGATGTCTATATTTATTGTTATTTAGGTATTTATTTTTTACTTATACGGAAAGGGGGGTGATTTGAACTTTTACATCTTTTTTATTTTTTAGATATTTTTTAACATTTTTTTTTATTTTTTTTTTTACTATTAGACAGCTCAAATATGGGCTTATAAATTGTGGCTTTTTTTTTTTTTCTTTATGACCAATTCTGGGTTTTATAGACTCAGAAATCCATGAATTGCTCATTTATTATCCTGGCCTGCCATCTAGTGGCCAGAATAAGAATTGCACTTTGAAAACTGTAATCCTCACCAGCGAGGATTACAGTTTTCATATGGTGTACAGACACCCCGATTGGCCACACGGGGTGTCTGTACACCACCCGGAAGCGAACGCTTCCGGGTTTAGACGCAGCTAGATGCCGTGATCACGTGTGATCACGGCATCTAGTCACCCCGGAAGACGCCGCCGATGGCGGTAAGTAGCGGCAAGTCTCTGCTGTTAGAAACAGCAGAGACTTGCCGGCCATGACGCCCGCCGCACCCGCGAGCGGGCGCCATGTGCCCGCATCGCCCCAGCGCCGTACATGTACGGCGCTGGTCGCGAAGGGGTTAAACTACAACTGCCATTCTCTGCACAGACACACACAGGGAGGGCAGGTTTCCATAACAACCAGGTAATTATCAGCAGCTGAGGCTCTCATCCATTTCTATTTACTGACACTGTTAAAGGTATTCCGTTTACCGTAAATATAACGTATGTTTTTTTCTATTACTACAGTTCAGTAGTAATAAAAGATGTTTTCCTCCACTGCTGCCTATTGCGTGGGCTCATAAATAAGCATGGTATTGACCTTTAATTCAGGCCACCCTAAACAAAGTACTTAAAACCCCCGCCCCAGGTCTCACTAAGCCACACCCCCGACTCCATCAGGCCACACCCCCTTTCACTCCGCAGCCAACAGAGATTGAAAAAATAAAGGTAAAAATCAACTTCTGTCAGCTGCAGGGATGGGTGGGAGGTTGACTTTCTTTCTGCAACAACACACACAAACATTAAATAAAATAGATTAAATACACCCATGCGAAGCGTCTTGCTAATCCACGCCCCCGACTCTGTCAGGTCACGCCCCCTCCCACTCCGCAGCCAATGGGAATTGAAAAAATGAAGGTAAAAATAAACTTCTGTTTGCTGCAGGGGTGGGAGGGTGAATTTCTCTCTGCAACGACACACAAAAATTTTAGATGAAATAGACTAATTATAGACTACAACCGTTCAAAGCCTTTTGCTAAGCCACGCCCCGTCTCTGTCAGGCCACGCCCCCTCTCACTCCGCAGCCATTCTGCAACGACACACAGAAACATTAAATGAAATAGATTAAATGCACCTATGCGAAGTGCTTTGCTAAGCCACACCCCCAACTCTGTCAGGTCATGCCCCCTCCCACTCCGCAGCCAACAGGGATTGAAAAAATAAAGGTAAAAATCAACTTCTGTCAGCTGCAGGGATGGGTGGGAGGTTGACTTTCTTTCTGCAACGACACACAGAAACATTAAATGAAATAGATTAAATACACCCATGTGAAGCGTCTTGCTAATCCACGCCCCCGACTCTGTCAGGTTACGCCCCCTACCACTCCGCAGCCAACGGGGATTGAAAAAATAAAGGTAAAAATGCAGGGGTGGGAGGGTGAATTTCTCTCTGCAACGACACACAAAAATTTTAGATAAAATAGACTAATTATAGACTACAACTGTTCGAATCGTCTTGCTAAGTCACGCCCCCAACTCTGTCAGACCACGCCCCTCCCACTCTTCAGCCATTCTGCAACGACACACAGAAACATTAAATGAAATAGATTAAATCACCTATGCGAAGCGCTTTGCTAAGCCACACCCCCAACTCTGTCAGGTCATGCCCCCTCCCACTCCGCAGCCAACAGGGATTGAAAGAATGAAGGGAAAAATAAACTTCTGTCAGCTGCAGGGGTGGGAGGGTGAATTTCTCTCTGCAATGACACACAAAATTTAGACTACAACCGAAGCAGGGATTGAAAAAATGAAGGTAAAAATCAACTTCTGTCAGCTACATTGACTTTCTCTCTGCAACGACACACAGAAACATTAAATAAATAGATGAAATATACCCAGGCGAAGCCGGGTCTTTCTGCTAGTATATATGTATATATATATATATATATATATATATATATATATATACATACACACATATCGGTATCTATTGGATATTATGTGGCTGTTTTCACTTTTGAGTTCAGTCTTAAAGGAAACCTGTCACCATAAAAAACAGCCCTATCTGCAGGCAACATGTTACAGAGCAGGAGGAGCTGAGCAGATTGATATACAGTTCTGTGGGAAAATATTCATTAAAACTTCTAATTGTATAATTTAAATTCCTTCTTATTCTGAGCTTTGAAGTCAAGGAGGCAGTTCTATCAGTGATTGACAGCCTCATTCTATGAAGAGGAGGTCCTATCAGTGACTGACAGCCTTCCCTCTATGAAGAGGAGGTCCTATCAGTGACTGACAGTCTTCCCTCTATGAGGAGGAGGTCCTATCAGTCATTGACAGCCTTCCCACTATGAGGAGGAGGTCCTATCAGTAATTGACAGCCTTCCCTCTATGAGGAGGAGGTCCTATCAGTGATTGACAGCCTTCCCTCTATGAGGAGAAGGTCCTATCAGTGATTGACAGTCTTCCCTTTATGAGGAGAAGGTTCTATCAGTGATTGACAGCCTCCTTCTATGAAGAGGAGGTCCTATCAGTGACTGACAGCCTTCCCTCTATGAAGAGGAGGTCCTATCAGTGACTGACAGTCTTCCCTCTATGAGGAGGAGGTCCTATCAGTCATTGACAGCCTTCCCACTATGAGGAGGAGGTCCTATCAGTAATTGACAGCCTTCCCTCTATGAGGAGGAGGTCCTATCAGTGATTGACAGCCTTCCCTCTATGAGGAGAAGGTCCTATCAGTGATTGACAGTCTTCCCTTTATGAGGAGAAGGTTCTATCAGTGATTGACAGCCTTCCCTCTATGAGGAGGAGGTCCTATCAGAGATTGACAGCCTTCACTCTATGAGGAGGACGTCCTATCAGTGATTGACAGCCTTCCCTCTATGAGGAGTTGGTCCTATCAGTGATTGACAGCCTTCCCTCTATGAGGAGGAGGTCCTATCAGTGATTGACAGCCTTCACTCTATGAGGAGGCGGTCCTATCAGTGATTGACAGCCTTCCACCTATCACTGTATACAGAGATAGCTGTCAATCACTGATATCCAATCCTCTGATCATCAGTATCTGATCATTGGGGGTCTGACATCCGGGATTCCCACCAATCAGCTGTTTGAGAAGGCACCGGCACTTACAGTAGTGCCCTGGCCTTCTCACAGCTCACCAAGCACAGCACCTACACTTCAATGAGACTGAGATGCGCCTAGGCCACTTGACTGATGATCATGGCCTATGGAAAGCTACGAGTAGCCTGTGGCACTACTGCGAGGACTGGTGCCTTCTCAAACATCTGATCTGCAGGGGTCCCTGTCCAGAGGATAGGTCATCAGTTCAAAAATCTCTGAAAACCCCTTTAAATTACTGGCTATGGGGGTCATTTATTAAGACTGGCATTTTAGACGTCAGAGGCGCCGACCTTCCTGGCTCACTTACATTTAGACCATTTTCTACACCTACAATAGGCATAGAATATGATGAATAAGACGGGACTGCCGGTCCGTCCCCCTCCCTGCCCATGCCATGCCCACTTTTTTAGACCTGGCGTGAGTGGGGAAAAGTTGCAGATTGTGGTGCAAATAACCTTTGCGCTGCAATCTGCGTCAGAAATACACCTAATATAGGCATATAACTCATAGTAAATGACCTCCTATATATTCATCTACTCAGCTTCTCCTGCTCTATAACACGGTGCTTGCAGATTAAACTGCATTTTCATGGTAACAGGTTCCCTTTAAAAAGAATACAAAAATGCCACACACATTGGGGCTGATTTAATAATCCTGTCTAATATTTAAACAGTGTAAACTGTCAAATTTATCACATTGGATTACATTGTAGGATAGCTTTGGTTGTTAGAAGTTAAAGGGAATGTGTCAACAGAAAAGGACCTATTGTTGAAATTAAATATTTATATTGAACATATTTTTGGAATTTCTGGTGATTTTTTTATTTTATTTTTCCATTTGCTATCTATATTTAAATAAAAATCCTAAAATCCTGCAGTCTTCCATACTGATCACTGGGTGTTAGATATGTCAAGACTTTCTGTTCTTGAAGGCTAGCCACAGGTGCCATAGACACAATAGGCAGGACCTGGCCTCATTGACTTCTACAGGAGAGTTTTCTAGGCATGCTCAGTGACCTGTGTAGAGGTCAGGAGGGAAACAATAATCTGTGATATGAGCTAATGTTCATGATGGAGCCCATGTTATCTATACAGACGTGTAACTTGTCACTGTAGTCCTGCCTGTGGTGATAATGACAATAGCTACTGAAAAGTTACCCTTACAGAACAGGAAATTATGGCCTATTATTAGGCCTAGTGGCCGGTGTGAAATTTCCAGGTTTATTTTAGGTACATATTTTTAAAACTATGGACAGATAGGGAAAATTAAAAAAAAAAAATTAACCACATTCACATTTAAGGCCCATCCATATATTTTTGTGAATTGTTGGCTGGACCCACGAAGAACAGTGGGTTCAGATGACAATCTAATGTGTATGTAACAGATGATGTCGGGAGAAGAGAAGGATTGGGGAGAACTGAATTTTTTCACAAAATCTTTTTGCTCTCGCAGGTGACAAACCACCGCAGGAAGTGAGAGATGTCTGGCAGCACCTCTCTCCCCTTTGACATTAGCCAAACCAAACATGTATGTCCATGGAGTCGTGAGAGATAGCTGTTGGCAGAGTGATAGTTTGGCCAACAGTTATTGAACGTGTATGGCCAGCTTTAGACACTTTTGTCTAAATGTACACCACATATTGCTTTGCTTACTTTGTGCAGATGATGGCACAATTTTGGCAGACATTGTTGCATTATAAACCATGCCCTTTCAGCTAAGGCATACCCCCTTTTTCTTGAAGCGACACCATCATCTAGTGAAGCCCAAAAAGTATCTCCAATTTTTTGGTAAGAAACTGATCCAGAATTCTTTCAAAAATTTCCCCCTTTGGAAAATTCTTAAAGGGAACCTGTCATCAACTTTATGCTGACCTCACTGATGGCAGCATAAAATAGTGACAGAAATGCTGATTTCAGTGGTGTGTCACTCATGAGCTAAAAGTAAGTGGTTGCTGAGAACCAGCATCTTAATCATTGCAGCCCAGGCCTTGAAAAGAGTCAAATGTACCTGAGAAGAGTCATGGTTATTCATAATCTCTTGCACTCCTGCCCATCTACTGATTATTGGAAGTTCTCTCCTAGACAGGAAGGGAGAAAACTAGGTAGAAAAAGGCAGCCATCAGCAGGTGGACAGGGAGAGCAGGAATTCATGAATAACCATGACTCTTCTCAGGTGGCCATGACTCTTTTCCAGGCACAATCTTGAATGATTGTGATGTTGGTTCTCGGCAACCACTTACTTTTAACTTTTAAATGACAGACCACTGAAATCAACTTGCCTGTCTGTACTTTATTCTGCTGTTAGTATGGGCAGCATAAAGTTAATGACAGGTTCCCTTTAAATTTTAAATTATCATTCATGCATTGCACCTAGGATATCACTGGTTTGAAAAAACAAAAGGAATAAACCTTAGCTTGTAAGCGCAAGCATGCAAATTAAATGCCTCAATGTTATACAGAATATACAGAAGGTTATTTTATACAATTTTCCAACCCTTAGCCTAGCTCAAAAGATAAAGAACATGGAATCTACTAACTTGCATTTCTGGTCCATGAGGCTGTATGCAAATGAAGCTCCTAGGAGTCCACTGTAGTATTTTGTTGAGTTTAGGAGTCCAGGATATGAAACTACTTATCAATTTGTACAATCTGTTTTTTCTCCTCTTCACCTGAGAGGAGCTGTCTCCGCTGTTGAAGAAGCTTTCTCCTGCCACTTGATTGGTCAGGACATCTTGCCCAACCGTGACAATCTTTCGCCTGTGCCGCTGCTCCAAGTATGTGTATGTGCCAAGATGTCTGGCAATGTCAATCCAACGGCAGCGTCTTCTTCATTAGTGGGGATGGTGATGAGACAAATCAAGTTGCTCATCTCTAGTATGCACCATTATTTCCATCCCTGAGGGGACAAAGATTTGAAAAAAAATGTACTTAATTTGCACGTGTTCTTTTTTTCTTTTTCACCCCTTTTAGGATATATAACCACTTGTGGCATATTTTTAAAGGAAATGTATCACCAAAAATTTTATCTGCCAGTTTTTGTTAAAATATATATATTAAGTCCCAGCTGTACAATTCTGCTGCTAAAAATCTTTAACATGTATACCACATGACACTGCTACCTGTTCTTGTGCAATGCTCGACAGATCTCCTCAGATCTCCTCCAGTGTCAGCTCCAGATCCTGTGTCTCCTCACTGTCTGCAGCTGCTCAGCAAAGCCTTGAGCCCTGAGTCTGTGCTGGCTGAAGGCGTTAATGTTTTATCTGAAAGAATCCAGGGAGAGAGCAGCCTGTAGTGCAGGGGGGCATGGCCAGCACAGTGACGTCTCGGGTATAGACTCTTATCTGCTCCTCAGGCTTGTGCACGAAACATCAGCAGAGCAGAGAGAAAAGCTGACATCACAGGTCATGTAACCCGCAATGAAATCTGAGAAACCAGCAGCTGTAGAAGCACAAAGTGCATGGCAAAGCTATTATATTTGATTAGTTAGGAACATACAAAGAACAAAAAAAATTACTTGGACAACCCCTTTAAGTAGATTTTGCTGCAAATTTAGCTAAAAATGCACATCAGAAGTCTGCAGGATAAATTGAAATGCTTTGAATTTAAAACTCCACATCAAACATCTAGAAATGTTGTGATTTCCATTGAGGAAAATTTCTGTAGCACTTTCCTGCTGCTGTGGATTTTTCACTCTCAATTCTGCTGCTAAAAATCTTTAACATGTATACCACATGTAGCCACATCCTTAGAAACATTTCCTAGAAACACTTCTTCAACAGAAACCGAACCAACAAGATTCTGCTAAACCAAACCTAAATCGTTGTAGAACCTCACGATGCTCCAACTTGGGTTCCGTAAGGCTACTTTCACACTTGCATTTACATTTTCCGGTATTGAGTTCCGTCATAGGGTCTCAATTACAGATGACCAAATATTAAAATGCTTGTGTGCTCAGTACTCGGTACGAACTTTTCCAAAAGTTCGTATATTCGTACCGAATAACGAACCCTATTGAAGTCAATGGGAGATACGAGCATTTTTGCAGGGGACCCAAGTTCTTCGCAGGCAAGGTTGTCTAAACACCTGAAAACCTCTGAAAGTGATGAAAACACAACGGAAATGGATAGGGAACACCAGGGGCAGCATACATGGAGCAGGCAGAGACAGTGCAAAGAGCGACAGGACCTTGTCTGATAAAGCGTATGATATTGCTACGTATAATTTACTCTATACGCTGTTGCGTATGAATTCAAGATAGTGAAACCATTAACACTTGCAAGCATAGAGAAGCTGTCACTCAACTTTCTGAGATTTTTGAATGACAACTTGTTGATCAGGACTCTAAGAAAGCTGAGTGATTACGATCTAATAGAAGTTAATAGTCATGTGTGTCAGGATTTATCACTTATGTTTAGATCAACTCAGATTTAGATATTTCGTACGCTTATATATCAGATATTTCGTACGCTTTCGCTATCCCTATCACACGCACACTCTTTCCCTCTCCTAAAACCACAAGGTGTGTGATCCGAGCCCCAGGCGTACGCATATATATAATAGCACATCACTTGATGCAGGCAGCCAATCACTCCTAGACACGTAGAAAAGGTAGTAGGTCATGGCAGGAGGTCCCCCAGGCTTCCCTGCATGTTTATTGGCTAAGAAATAGGCGCTAAACATGCAGGAAGGAGTTAAAAAAATGTGAATTTCACACGCTACTCGGCCGAGTAACGAATACTTACGAGTATGCAAATATCCGTGCGGATAACGAATCTTTACGAATATATTCGCTCATCTCTAGTCTCAATACCAAAGAAAAACGATTCAGTTTTGTTCCCATTCATGGTCAATGGGGACAGAACGTAACTGAATACAATGGAGTGCTGCAGAATACATTCCGTTCCATTTGGTTGCATTCCCATAACGGAGAGCAAACCGCAGCATGCTGCAGCTTTCTTTCTGTCCTGGGATGCGGAGCAAAACGGATCTGGCAAGACTCACAATGCAAATCAATGGGGAGGGATCCGTTTTCTCTGACACAATCTGACACAATAGAAAACGACCCCCTATCGACTGGAGTTAATGACGGATCCGTCTTGGCAATGTTAAAGATAACCGGATACGTTCATAATGGATGCAGATGGTTGTATTATCAGTAACAGAAGCATTTTTGCTGAATCCGGCAGGGTTCAAGTGTGAAAGCAGTCTAAAACTGCCAGGGTTCAGAGCATTACGAGCGTTACGTCCATAGATGCTAAAATTCATCTAAACATTTTAATCTGAAACCAGCACTAAAGGTCCTTTTACACGGGCCGATTATCGGCCGAAAAATCGTTCCTAGGAACGCTAGTGCCGATAATCGGCCCGTGTAAAAGTGGCCCTAATCAGCCGACGAACGAGCAAAACGCTCGTTCGTCGGCTGATTGGATCTTTTGTAGAAACCAAAAGATCCAATCTGTCGGGCGCACATCGCCCTGTGTAAACAGGCGATGTGCGCCTGACAGTATGGAGCTTCCAGGCCGCACGAGCGATACAGCGATCACTCGTGCGGCCGGGCGCTCGATTCGTCGGGCCGTGTAAAGGCTCCCTGCC
This sequence comes from Rhinella marina, assembly GCA_900303285.1. Classification (NCBI taxonomy): domain Eukaryota; kingdom Metazoa; phylum Chordata; class Amphibia; order Anura; family Bufonidae; genus Rhinella; species Rhinella marina. The sequence continues at coordinate 312,143 of ONZH01005764.1, read as the reverse complement.
CGAGCGCCGATATCGCTGATCGGCGCTCGGGCAGGGAGAAGAATCGGCCCGTCTAAAAGGGCCTTAAGGTAATACATTCCTTTACATTGTATGAAACTAGAGAATGTACAACTAAAATATGGAAAATAGACCACATTGTGAATGGCGCTGAGAAGAGGCGCCGATGTGACAGCATTTGTGGTACAGAATATTATCTCCTTATAGGAAGCAGATAATAAATAACACAGATAAATAATGCCTTCTGTGTACAAAGCCCAAGACATGCCTTAGAGTCTTAGGGTTGAGTGACACTGATTATTTTCCATTTTGACACCAGTTTTAACATCGCTGAAACCTGTTAGGACGTTCAGTCAATGATTCCAGCGATATTATCAGTGCATTTACCAACACGACCAGTAATAATCATATTTCCATCAGCGTTTTAGGCTATGACTATATTTTGCAAGATAGAAAAGCAGTATAATGATTTAATTAAGGCCCTTATGTCCTCAGGTTTTTCATGTCTAGGACTCCTTAGGCTACTTTCACACTTGCGTTGTTGTTTTCCGGTATTAAGATCTGGTAGAGGATCTCAACACCGGAAAAAAAATGTTTCCATGAAAACAATGTAAGGCTACTTTCACACTAGCGTTATTGCTGGATCTGGCAGGGTTTAGCAAAATCGCTTCCGTGCGACCGTCTGCATCTGTTATGAACAGATCCGGTTGTTTTATTTCTAAAATAGCAATGACGGATCCGTCATGAACGTCATTGAAAGTCAGTGGGTGACACAATAGAAAACGGATCCATCCCCATTGTATTGTATAAATTGTATGTCAGGAAGGATCCGTCTTGCTCCGCAACACATCGCAGACAGAAAAAAGCTGCTTGCAGCGTTATTCTGTCCATGATGGGAACGCAACCATTCTGGTGCATTCTGTTTGGTTCAGTGCAGTTTTGTCCCAATTGACAATCAACGGGGACAAAACGGAAGCGTTTTCCTCCGCTATTGACATCCTATGACGGATCTCAGTAGCGGAAAGGGAAAGAGCAGGTGTGAAAGTAGCCTAAGTCAATGCTTAAGGAGCCTATAAAAACGAGATCCGTCATCCATTGACTTTCAATGTATTTAGTGACAGATCAGTTTATTTCCGTTTTGATTTCACACAACCGCATCCTAACGGAACAGATGCGTCCTGATGTGCAAAATTAAAACAGATCTATTTAATTTCGGTATTGAGATCCTCTGCCGGATTTCAATACCGGAATTAACAACACAAGTAGCCTTAAAGAGGTTTCTTTGTTAATAATTTTATCAAGTACCTGCAGCAGGGGCGGATTAGCCATAGACCTTACAGGGAAATTTCCCGGTGGGCCGATGCCCAGATGGACACGAGATCTCCTCATGGTCGGCCAGGGGAGGTTTTTGGGGATGTATTTTGTGACAGACTGTGGTATTTGGCTTGGTTGGAGTGGTATAATGTGCCACAATACGGTATTGCTGGCCCTGCCTTCCATAAATTTGAGCCGAACTACAAAACAGGGCCACTTTTAGTATTTTTTCCAGGGCCACTTTTAGTTCCCAGTCCGCTCCTGACCCGCAGCATGCCCCCTGAAGCATGCCGCTCCAGTCCTCCACGCCGCCCCCGCTATCTCCATCACCGGGTCCCCGAGCTGTTTACATCATGTGAGCTGTGAATCATCTGTTTCTGTATGTAAATGCGCAGTTAAGTGCACTGAGGACGGGCCCAAGTTACTCTATGCACCCTTGCTCCTCCTGCTTCCCAAGACAGATGATATTACATAAAAATCAGGAGGTCCCCAAATACATAAATAGTTGGGTGGTCCTGCCCCACTAGAGCGAGGCCTGTATGTCAGTGCAGAGGATCTGGGTTTCAACATCTTGTATCAAAAATTAATCAACACAGAATTTTATCCTCTTAATCCACCATGACGTACCTGTATGTCATGTAGGTTAAGGGCCGTTCAGACGGCCATGGTATTGCAGACCTGCAAAAATGCGGATCCGCAACACCACGGATGCCGACCGTCGTGTGTTCCGAAATTTGCGGAAAACACCTTCCGGCACCCCATTCAAAATGCCTATTCTTGTCCGCTATTGCGGACAAGAATAGGACATGTTCTATTTTTTCTTTAGGAGTCGCAGCACGGAGCCACGGCTCGGCAAGATCCCATGCAAGCCATTGAAGTGAATAGATGTGGACCCATTCACACAGTCGTGTGAACGGGCCCTTAAGGGGATGTACAGAGCGAGGTCACATGCTAAGTTTGCTACAGCGGACACCTACTGGTAGTGAGCGGGAAGGGAGATAGTATGTTCAAGTTCCTTAAACCCTTCAGGGCCGGTGTTATCACAGGTTGCAGATATTAGTCCTGGGTATATGCTGTTTCAAACAGCAGGCTTCTGGTGGCTATGGCAACCGCTGGGCTCGTGAATAGGCCCCATATTTAAATAATTGACTTCTGCTGTAAATTTACGGGAAGGGGTTAAAGGGGTTGTCTCACTTGAGCAAGTGGCATTTTTCAAGGAGAGGAAGTGAATCTATTGTGATTGTCCATATTGCTTCCTTTGCTGGTTGGATTCATTTTTTCATCACATTAGTCACCGATTCCATGGTTACGACCACCTGCAATTTATCAGTGGTGGTCGTGCTTACACACTATAGGAAAAAGCGCCGGTCTGTCTGATAGCCAGGACTATGAGAGTGCACATAGGCTGGTGCTACCGTAGTGTACAAGCACGACCACCGCTGATGGATTGCAGGGTGGTCGTAACCATGGAAACGAGCAGTGTATAATGTGATGGAAAAATGAATGAGGTCAGTAAAGAAGGCAATATGGACAACCACAATATATTAGTAACTGCCTTGTAGTAACTTTCTCTACATAATAAATGCCATTTGCTGAAGTGAGACAACCCCTTCAGGTCTCTTTCACACAAGCATTACAGATTCTCTCAGGGTCTGTTTAGGAAAAAACTGATGGTTTTGCACGCAAGTTTAGTCAGTTATGTCCGCGATTGTGTTCAGTGTTTCAGTTTTTCCCGCACAGGTGCAATATGTTTTTGATGCGTTTTTCACGCGGGCGAAAAAAAACCTGAAAAATAACAATTTACATCTCCTAGTAAACATCAGTGAAAAACGCATTACATCCGGATGCAATCCATTTTTTTTTTTTACTGAAGCCCCATTGACTTTAATGGAACCAGAGCTGCGTGAAAAACACAGAATAGAGAACGTGTTAAGAGTTTTCCTGAACGCAGAACTGATACGTGAAACCCAGATCCATTGAAATAAATGGGTCAGGATTCGTTCCCGGATGTTATGTGTTTGCTTCACTCATCGCACCTTGACGGAAAAACTCGCTCATGTGAAAGAGTCCTTAATGTCACCATCATATGGGCTGTACCCAAATACCACGTAAGGCCTACAACAATAAAATGCCACCAAATTCTAGCTTTCAACCCAAATGTTTTTTTTTTCTATAAAACAGCATTTTTACAGCTTTTGTCATCCCTTAATGGAGATTTAGCAGTTAGGCGCATTCTATAAATATTTATGAGGAAGAGGATGCATTAAAAATCTTTAGAAGAAATGTCATTTACTGATATAGATAGCAAATGATGAATGACACCGGCGCAGGTTTCAGAAGGAAATTAACTATTTATTGTCTTCTAGATCCTCCAGCTTTCTTCTCCGCTCTGTACCTTTCACTTAAGGCTCATGCACACAAACGTATTTTCTTTCCGTGTCCATTCCGTTTTTTTTGCGAACTATTAGGGTTCATTCAGACGGCCATATGTTGTCCGCAAAAATGCATATCCGTTTTTTTGCAGATTACATACTGACCCATTCACTTCTATGGACCCTTTTCTTTCATTCCACGGCTCTGCAAAACAAATGAAACATGTCCTATACTTGTCAGTGAAAATCAGGACATGGCCTCATTGAAGTCTATGGACCCGTATTTTTGTGGACATCATACAGCCGTCTGAATGAGCCCTTTATTTCAATGGGTCCGCAAAAAAAAAGGAAGATATTCCGTGTGCATTCCGTTTCCGTATGTCTGTATTTTTGTTCCTCAAAAAAAAAACGGAAGGTATTCCGTGTGCATTCCGTTTCCGTATGTCCGTATTTTTGTTCCTCAAAAAAAATAGAACATGTCCTACAATTGTCCGCATCACAGACAAGGATAGGACTGTTCTATTAGGGGCCAGCTGTTCCGTTCTGCACAATACGGAATGCACACGGACGTCATCCGTATTTTTTTGCGGATCCATTTTTTCATACGGTCGTGTACATGAGCTCTTTGGGATTGGCCACTTTATGTTTATTTTAACGTATCAGTTGAAAATAGCAAGATATAAAACTTAGGTCTCGTTCACATTTCCGTATCAGTGTCACATCCGTGACAAAAAGAGTAAGTCCTTCATCCGTGAAGGATCCATGGTTGGTCCGTGTGTCCGTTTTTACCATCCGTGTATCATCCGTAATTCAGTGACATTGCTCAGTTGAAAATTAATTTCCAAAGAATCTCCTATTAGTCTTCACTGAAAAACGGACGCAACATAGATGTGTGTGACCCATAGACTTACATAGGCGCGTTTGGTCTGGGACACTGATTTAAGACGGACATGTTTCCACTGTTTTTATGCGGATGCACGGAGCGTAAAATTTTACGTAAATGTGAACATTGATTTCTTACGGGTACGTGTGCTGTCCGCAGAAAGTGCAGACTGCGCACATCAGTGAAAAACGGAAGTGTGAACGAGGCCTTACTAATATAAGCTTGTGACAAGTCCTTGCATCGTGATGTGTCACCCCTTTGGGACTAAACCTTTCTCCATGGACCACACAGCACTGCCGTTTTGAACATGGATGGTGATGGAGGGACATGTGACTACAGTTGTAGACCTATCATTGTAGAATAGACAGCCTCCTCCACTGAAAAACACTGCACATGGGAAACTAGCATAGGGGAAGTGTTCTTCTCTGAAGGAGGCAGATGGACGTGACTGCTCCTGTGCCACTCTATTGTCGGCCAAGTTCAGGTTGGTAGTGTTGTGCAGCCAGTAAAGAAGGCTTCACCATGTAATCGATTGGCACTGAGAAGTGTCATTTTGGATTGCTTGATGCATTATAATGCTTAGGCCATTTTCACACTAGCAGCAGCACGGATCTGGCAGGTGAAGGGTCCCGCTGAATCCGTGCTGCCGCAGGGGGGTGCCTGGTTTACACAAGTGCCCCAAATTAAAAAACAAACAAACACACAGACATACTTACCTTCCCTGGCAGCAGGAAGACGACGCGCAGAGTGGTAATTCTTACCACAGCGCCACCTGCTGGACGGGAGGAGGAGGGAGCTGCCAGGGAAAGGTAAGGATGGATTCGTCATGACCCCAATGCAAGGCAATGGGGACGGATCCGTTTACTAGTGTGTCACACCAAACAAATCCGTCCCCATTGACTTGCATTGAGGTCATGACGGATCCATCTAGGGGACTCAAGCTTTGCGCTCGAGTACACTCAGTGTTCGGCCGAACACCGAGTGCACCCGAGCGTAGGCATACTCGGCTGAATAGCGAGTTCGGCTCAGCATGCTCGCTCAACACTAGTAATCGGTTCCAAAGCCCCAAAAAGTCATCCAAGGTAAGAGAAAATTAAGATTTAAGAAAAATAAGACAGATAAAACAAGTCCTTACATATAACAGTCAGGAACAGATGATAACTGGTAACTAATACAGATATTTTACCAGAGAAGTGGCTTTGATTGGTTGGATCTGAGTCTGAGACATTGAATGTTGAGTCTGGTTTCAACTTACGATGGGTCAGAAAAGACCATTGTATACTGAAAATATTGTATCTTGAGGGATCACTGTATATAAAATACACCAGAAGAGAAACATATGTAAAATGTTACAAATAAAAAATACCACCAAAAATGCTTACAAAAATTTTCCAGGGGTTTTAAAATACTAAAAAAGTGTATGTGAGAAGGAGTCCTAAGGTTGAGTTCACATCAGCGTTCATCCCTTCCGTTCTCCTGCTTCGTTATAGGAGCAGGAGAACGGAAAAGACGGGTTCGGCACATAACTGAGCCGAACGGAGCCCACGGGCCCCATAGACTATAATGGGGTCTGTTAGGTTTCCGCTCAGAGGAAGATTTTTGAAGCATGCAGGACTTTTGTCTCCGCTTCAAAAATCTTCCTCTGAGCGGAAACCTAACGGACCCCATTATAGTCTATGGGGCCCGTGGGCTCCGTTCGGCTCAGTGCCGAATCTGTCATTTCTGTTCTCCTGCTCATATAATGGAGCAGGAGAACAGAAAGGCTGAACGCTGATGTGAACTCAACCTAAGGGCTCATGCACACGAACATATTTTCTTTTTTTGCGGACCATATGAGGAACCATTTATTTCAATGGGTCCGCAAAAAAAACGGGAGTTACTCCGTGTGCATTCCGTTTCCGTATGTCAATATTTCCGTTCCGCAAAAAAATAGAACATATCCGCCAAATACGGAATGCACACAGACATCATCTGTATTTTTTGCGGATTCGTTTTTTGGCAGACCGCTAAATACATACAGTCGTGTGCATGTACGTTCACATGAACGTATTTTATTTCCATGTCTATCCCGTTTTTTTTTTTTGGCGGATTGGATGAGGACCCATTCATTTCATTTCAATGGGTGCGTCTGCATCCATATGTCTGTTCCGTAGCCCCGCAAAAAATATAGAACATGTCCTATTATTGTCGGTTTTGTGGACAAGTATAGGCATTGTTACAATGGATCTGCAAAAAAAAAACGGATGCAACACGTATGTCACACTGACGTCATCCCTATTTTTTGTGGATTCACATTTTGCCTAAGGCCTCATGCACACAACCGTATGTATTTTGCGGTCAGCAAAAAACAGATCTTCAAAACATACAGATGACGTCCGTGTGCATTCCGTATTTTGCGGAAAGGAACAGATGGCCCCTAATAGAACAGTCCTATCCTTGTCTGTAATGTGGACAATAATAGGACATGTTCTATTTTTTTGTGGAATGGACATACGGAAATGGAAGGCACACGGAGTAACTTCCGTTTTTTTTTTCACCCATTGAAATGAATGGTTCCGCATACAGTCCGCAAAACTAAATGGACATGGGTAAGGCTTTGAAATTATTTCTTTTTCTTTTTTAGTGTAGACAATCACAGCGACCAAATATTACGTGCAAGCAAATCGCCAGCCTCCCTTTTAGTGTTTTAAATAGACAGGAGTATGTGCACTGGTTTGATTTACTCATTTTCCAGATTCGGAGAAATAACAGAAGCTCTGCATAAATGATGCATTATGTACACTCCGGGATGCAATGTATGCAGAATAAAAAGCCAGTAACAGCCCATGGTTAGATAATAAGTTCCAGGGGAGCAGTTGAAGACAGCTGCTGGTGTATAGACCGGGCCTGAGAAGCAATGCTTGCCCTGAGCTTAAATAGTTCTGGGGATTGCAATGCAGTTACACATTTTCATTATTATTGCAGTAAATCCAGGGCAGATTGTCAACTAAACAAACCAGGGATATAAGGTGGAATTCCTAGCATGCCAAAAGTCAGGTTTTATAGGTTCTACCGGTCTTCAAACAAGTGGCACAGACACCTGTTTAATTTTTACCACCTGGGCAGCAGTAGGAATATGCTTCCAATCTGCATGAAGGCCTGGAGAGCTGGGGAGGGAGGATGAATACCATTTTCCTGGTATGTGGGTTTTCTTCTTACTGTCACGTCTATAGTTTATGTCACACTGACACCTAGTGGCTAGTTTTATAACTACTTCTGAGAAGCCACAGTCATTTTCCTGTTTAGATACCACTTATGATTTTTGTCAAGAAAAATACCATAAAACATGTAATCCGTCCTTTGTTAAAAACAGTTCAGCTGACAAAGTCATCTGACATAATGTGATTTCCTAAGTAAAGCATTATATCACAGGGCTTCTGACTGTATCCTCATTTATCTGCATAGATCAGGGAATTTTGATGGAGGCTGGCACACCATATCTGGCACTGAGGGGGCACAGTATATCTAGCACTGTATGATTTGGGGGGGGGGAGAAGCTACTGGGTTGCACATTGTGGGGGGTCATAGCATCAGCTGCCACTTTGTGTGGGTATAATGGGGTTGGTAGTTTGCAGGAAAAGGTCAGTCACCCTCCATTATAGTGTCATTTTAATTGCCTCTATATCTCCAACAGACTTAAAGGGCTATTTCCATCTCAGACAATGGGGGCATATTGCTAGGATACATATATGGACGTTTAGGGTGGTTGACATGTTGTACTCTGTCTATACCTAGTGCAGTCACTTTGCCATTTGCTAGGTGTGCACTAGTTACCCACCTTGCTCGGGACCCACCAGGGATTCAACTGTACCCCTGAGAGCATATTTGCATGTATCTGTGTAGCGGGCTCCCAGTCTGACACTGGAGAGGTCTACAACTTCCAGCATATCCATTCTGTTATTGTGGGATATCAGAGGACAATTCAGAGATGGAGTATAAGAGGAGAAGACTACAACATCCAAGGTTTCTCAGGCTCACCACTTCTCCACTGCTGAACTCCATCCAGGGGTGTAGCTAAAGGCTCATGGGCCCTGGTGCAAGAGTTCAGCTTGGGTCCCCTTCCCTCAATGCTTTGTGGCCAGCGGCAGGGAAGCACATAGCCTTCATGCTGCCTGACGCAAAAATTGAAATGGCACCCCATCCCACCCATGCCAGATTCTTGACCTAACCCCTTCCCTCCAGAGGACTAACTTGAACATTGTGTGGCCCAGTGAAAAATCTATACCAGACCCTCCCAGCATGCACTTTCTATAATAGTGGTGTCTTCTTATACAGCACAAGGCTCTTTGGGCCCCCTCAGGCTCCTGGGCCCGGTAGCGACTGCTACCTCTGCACCCCCTATAGCTACGCCCCTGACTCCATCCCACCTGCACTGATCACATGATAGTGATATCATTAAGGTCTTTCCCACTTCTCCTCTCCACTGCTGAGCTCTGACCCCTCCTGCACTGATCACATTACAGTGATATTATCACAGGTCCTTCTCACTTCTCCTCTTCACTGCTGAGCTCTGGCCTCTTCTGCGCTGATCACATTACAGTGATATTATCACAGGTCCTTCCCACTTCTCCTCTCCACTGCTGAGCTCTGGCCTCTTCTGCGCTGATCACATTACAGTGATATTATCACAGGTCCTTCCCACTTCTCCTCTCCACTGCTGAGCTCTGGCCTCTTCTGCGCTGATCACATTACAGTGATATTATCACAGGTCCTTCCCACTTCTCCTCTCCAATGCTGAGCTCTGACCCCTCCTTCACTGATTACATAATGGTGATATCATCACAAGTCCTTCCCACTTCTCCTCTCCACTGCTGAGCTCTGGCCTCTTCTGCGCTGATCACATTACAGTGATATTATCACAGGTCCTTCCCACTTCTCCTCTCCACTGCTGAGCTCTGGCCTCTTCTGCGCTGATCACATTACAGTGATATTATCACAGGTCCTTCCCACTTCTCCTCTCCAATGCTGAGCTCTGACCCCTCCTTCACTGATCACATAATGGTGATATCATCACAGGTCTTTCCCACTTCTCCTCTCCAATGCTGAGCTCTGACCCCTCCTTCACTGATTACATAATGGTGATATCATCACAAGTCCTTCCCACTTCTCCTCTCCACTGCTGAGCTCTGGCCTCTTCTGCGCTGATCACATTACAGTGATATTATCACAGGTCCTTCTCACTTCTCCCCTCCACTGCTGAGCTCCAGCCACTCCTGCACTGATGAAGGTGACGTCATCACAGGTCCTTCAGCTCTTGTACTATAGCAGATTAAGGTGTCTGTCCTGCTATGTGTCCCACCCCCTTTCCCCCATGAGAATTTTTCCCCCAGGCATTTTTGGTCATTTATAAATTCAGGCTGGGCAATTTTTCTAGGTCCCCGAAAGAGTATATGTCTGGAAAACAAGGACAAGTAGTCACCCAAAAGTTAAAGACTGGAGGACGCTATGGCACTTGTGGGGCACTGTGGCTGTCAATTATGGCACGACTATGGATATGGTGGAAACTTATGGAGAAATTTATAGGACATTTATCTGTTATGGGGAAACTTTGACTGGCATCTGTAGTGAAGGGTGGCTGGCACTTGTAGAGGAACAGATGAAATGTTTTGGGGCACTGACTGGCATTAATATGGCACTGTCAATGGCTGTCTCTTATGGTAGCACTGTGGTTGCTCTGTTAGATGGGCATAGTGGCTAGCACTTATGGGGGCGCTATGAATAGCATGTGTAGGGGCACCATGGTTGTCACCTTTGGTGTCAGTGTAGATAGCTGCTATGTTAGCAATATTGCTGGGAGTGGTAGGAGCAGTGTGGATTTCCCTTATGAAGACTCAGTGGCAAGCAGTTTGGAGGCACAGTGGCTTTCAGTTATGGAGGTACAGTGGCTGGCAGTTATGGAGGCACATGGCTATCACCCTTGGCATCACTGTGGCAAACACCTGGGGGGGTCAGTATTGCTGGGATTTCTTGAGGAACTATGGCTGCCAGTTACGGAGACAGCAGACGAAACTTATGGGAGTTGGCACTTATGTGGCGTTGCAGTGGCGTACCGCCAATATAGGCAGACCACGCAGCTGCTATGGGGCCCATGGCAGGAGGGGGCCCGGAGCGCATAGGAGGCCCTGCCTCCTGCAAACTTATAATCGCAAGTACGCTACACAACTAGCTAATATCGGGCTACTAGTTAATATCCTTCATGAGGCTTACTTGTCTTCCGTCCCGGGCCCTTTCCCTCTTCTCATGGCCCCCCTCCCCCATTGCTCCGATGTCCCTCCCTCCCTGCCTGACCAGTGACATCCAGCCTGTCTGTTGGGCATTGCTACTCACAGGCCAATCAGTGTATCGCTCGTAGCAGGCGGGCGCGGCAGTTGTATACTGTAGTCACGTGCTGTCTGCTCAGTCAGGCACCCACCGGACTGGAGAATGCACTGCACTGAACACAGTCCAGGCTCCCAGCTTCACCGCCACCGGCCCAGCAACACTGACTTGGCCACCTGTCCACAGCCACTCAGAGCAGTGAAATGTAAGTGGCTCTGTAAAAAAAAAAAAAAAAACCTTCATGGGGGAGGATTCTTGGTGGGGAGAAGACAGTGGGCAACATCAAGCAGAGTTCCTTCAGGGTGGGGGGACACTGTTGTGTATATGGCTCATAGAGGACTTAGGACAATTTGCTCCAGCCTCCCCCCCCAATGAACTCTGCTTGCTGTTGAATTGCGATTCATATAAAGGACAGTGTGCCTATTAGCCCATCCCAACTCAGTATCCCTGAAGTGACAGGTGGGATGAGCAGTAAAAAAAATGTAAACATTCAGCAATGTATGGGACATCAAATAGCAGGCCGCAATGAGAATGAGCCTTCCTAGCATCAAAAGCCTTCCTGCTATTGGCTGCCCCAAACCTCCCTAAAACTTTTTTTTAAAAGTTTGGGTATAATTGAACTTCTTTAAGTCAGACATGTCCAAACTTTGGCCCTCCAGCTGGTGCAAAATTAACTTGCAAAACACTTGCATGCCCTGTGTTGTAATTGCAATAGATGGATAGATGTCCGCAGGTTGGATAGATGTCCGCAGGTTGGACACTCCTGCTTTAATTAGGATACCGGACATTGTTTTGTTTTTAAGTTTTCATTTTTCTTCCCTACGTTCCTTGAGCCATAAATGGGGGTGTGGCGGGGGAGGAGCCAGTGCAGATGGTGGGATGGGCCAGGGGTGGGTAGAAGGCGGAGTTAGGGGGCCCAATTCAGATTCTTGCTATGGGGCCCAATGATTTCTATGTACGCCCCTGGTCGCTCACTATCTGTAATGGAGACACTGTAGATAGCACAAGGGGCCCATAATTCTAGGATCTTTAGGAGTGGTGTGGCTGGCACTAACTATGGTTGGCAGTTAGGAGGGCAATCCCAGACACTTGATTAAATGTAGGAAGGCTCAATCTGGTAGCGACTTGTGGTGTTATTGCTGTACTGTGATGATAGACATGCGAAAAATCTGTTGTAATGTACATCTTAGGCCTCATCTACTGAAGACTGTTTTTGTTGCCCTTAGCAACCAATCAGAGCTTGGCTTTCATTTCTTTAACTGCTCTGGAAAAATGAAAGCTGCTTTCTGATTGGTTGCTATGGACAATGAAGACAGTCTTACTGGTAAATAGCTTTCATGAATGGGAACTCATTCCTCAAGGGGGAGGTGGACCTATGTTATTATTTATTGTATGTAATCCCCTAATATTACATATATAATACACATTTATATACTTAGGCCAGGCATTGTTCTAATGTAGGTACAAAATAGGACATGTGGCTAAATTTGCAACTTTCCAATGCAATAAAACTGGCATAGAAGATTGATCCATCCGCCCCCAGGGTTCACCTAAAGAGTCGTTGACCCTCGGCGTCACCAGCAACTGTTCTCATTCGGCAAAACGGTGCTGGGACTCCTAACCCTGCTAAGAGTCCTAGCAATGCTCTGCTAACTTGGTCATTTCATAACGAATTTCATTTTAAGGGATATTCCCATCTGGGACATTTATGACATACCCACAGAATGGGGCCCCCAAAGTGTACAGACAGCAAGTCACCCATGTCCGGCCACCCTTCATTCACCGCTGTGGAACTTCAGAAAATAGCTGAGCGATTGTCAATTTTCAGGAGTCCCTTAGTGGTGAATGAAGAGGTGGCCAAGCATGTGCTGCTTGTTCTCCATTTGTTGCTATGGGACGTCCAAAATCAGGCGCTCACTATTTTTGGAACTCTATAGCATTGAATGGAGCAATGTGCTCTCCTTTTACTTCTGACCCCTGTTCTGGACATATGAGAAGGTTCCCAAGGCGTGACTTGCACATCCTATCAATATATAACGTAAATATCCCTGACGGTAATACCCCTTTAACCTCCTCCCTGAGAAAATCATGCATATACCCCTGAACCCAAAGAACGCAAAAGAAAGACACCGAATAAAGACACAGAACACGTTAATTGGGGAATAAATGGCCAAATTTTTTATTTAAAATACTAAATATGGCAAACCCCTGACTCACGGAGAGTCACCCTCCAGCACTCAGGAGAGGAAAACCCCCTGTGGAGGAAACCTCTAGGGAACCATGGCTGGAGGGCTGCCCTTCCCTTGGGCTTAGAGGGTAATGCCACTATGTGGCTGCCACATAAATAGTAGGGGGGCGGGGTTGCAGCAGCCGGGCTGATCTGATTGGCTAGGCGGATGTCCCTTTCCTCCTATTGGGCGATGGGCTTCGTCAAGGTGCGGTGGGCGGGGGTAGTCAAGCTCAAGGTCCTCAGTCCATCAAGTACGACACCAAATATGGCCGCTCGCCCGGTTTTTACAAGGGTTCTGCCTTTATGACATAGGTGCTTGTGATGTCACAGGTGTCTATGACTAATGGTCTGAAGGATTAACCCTTTAGTGACTGTCAATTTGCCTTACTGCAGAGGCCCTTAACCCCTTCCTGACCACACTTTATTAATATATCACAGTTTGGATAACTGCCATATATTTAACTGTCCCCCGACGTTCGCAGGGTTTTATCCTTTGGGGGAGCAGGTTTGTTCTGTTACTGACAGCTACTGGTCCAGGTGCCGACACCGAGTACCCAGACCATTGGCTCTTACTTAACCCCTTCCTAGACTGCACCAGGTAAATGAATAGACTAACACCATGGTGTGGTCATTTTTATATGTGACCCTCGATCCTATCCTGGGACCGCACTTGAGGACGGCACAGCCGTGAAACAGACACTGGCATCAGACCAGGCACATGGATCAGGGCTGTCTTGTCAGGGCCACGCTATGGAGGCCATTAGACACTCTCTTCCATCCTCCCAACTGTCATCTTTCCCCCAACTGCCTCCTGCTGTCTTCTGTCCTTGACTGAGCCTAGACATCTGATTGATCGTCAGCCATGTCCCTGATTAGTGCTGGGCCCCTTTACACATCACACACACAGGAAGACAGTTAAAGAGGACAGACATCATACATGACTGGGGGCGTCCTCTGCACTCTCAGGCACACCGTCTCTTACACTCAGGGATGAAATCATTTAAAGGGGCAGCACCACCCCGTTACAAACTGCAGTATGGTGGCAACTTCAAAGCCACAGCACAGTGAAGTCTTTTGCTTCGGCTCCATCCACTGTTTTGAATCCAGGCTGCTGAAAACAGCTAATCTGTGCGGTGCTGGGTCTCCACTAGGGTTGCCACCTGCCTGGTAAACCACTGGTCTAGCCAGTATTATCGCTAATCTGCTGGGAAAAGTGGCAACCCTACATGTAGTTCATCCATAGGGCCCGTTCACACGACCGTGTGAACGGGTCCGCACCTATTCCGCAAATTTGCGGAATAGGGGCGGGCCCGTTCACCTCTACGGGCGGCACGCTATCTTGCTGAGCCGCGGCTCCGTGCTGTGGGAATACTAGCGAGCGCTTCCGTAATGGAAGCGCTCACTAGCCTGCAGGAGGAGGGGGAGTGAAGCGCTGGTAGCGCTGTACAGTACTTACCCCTCCTCCTGCTTGCCGGCGCTGCTGTGTCCTGACTGCCTGCAGCGTCAGGACGTACAGAGCGCCCTCTGACCTGACGCTGCAGGAGGTCAGGTGACTTCAGCGCGGGCCCCTGGAAGAGGAGAGAGCGGGGACACAGCCGGGACCAGAGGTAAGTTGTTTTTTTTTTTTCTTGTCTGATCTGAGGTCTGAAGTGGGGGCCACAAAAGGGATTTGGACAGAGTGGGGCATCTGAAAAGTGGCAACTGAATGGGGGGATCTGAAATGGTGGGGACACAATGGGGGGGATCTGAAAAGTGGCAACAGAATAGGGGAATCTGAAATGGTGGGACAGAATGGGGGGGGGGTCTGAAATGGTGGGACAGAATGGGGGGGTTCTGAAATGGTGGGACAGAATGGGGGGGGGTTCTGAAATGGTGGGACAGAATGGGGGGGGTTCTGAAATGGTGGGAGAGAATGGGGGGGTTCTGAAATGGTGGGAGAGAATGGGGGGGGTTCTGAAATGGTGGGAGAGAATGGGGGGGTTCTGAAATGGTGGGACAGAATGGGGGGGTTCTGAAATGGTGGGACAGAATGGGGGGGGTTCTGAAATGGTGGGACAGAATGGGGGGGGTTCTGAAATGGTGGGACAGAATGGGGGGGTTCTGAATGGTGGACAGAATGGGGGGACAGAATGGGGGGGTTCTGAAATGGTGGGGACAGAATGGGGGGGGTTCTGAATGGTGGACAGAATGGGGGGTCTGAATGGTGGGACAGAATGGGGGGGTTCTGAAATGGTGGGACAGAATGGGGGGGTTCTGAAATGGTGGGACAGAATGGGGGGGTTCTGAAATGGTGGGGACAGAATGGGGGGATCTGAAATGGTGGGACAGAATGGGGGGGTCTGAAATGGGGGCCAGAAAAGGTGTTCTGACATGGGGCAGAAGGTAGGGGGGGGGTCTGACATGGGCCCCAGAAGGAGAGTTCTATATGGGGGCCACAAGAGTATGATATGGGGCCAGAAGGGGGGGGGGTATGATTGGGGATCTAATTAGGGGTCTTAAGGAGGTCTGATTAGGGGCCTGAAGGGTCTGACTGGGGGTCTAGAGGGGTCTGATTGAGGGTCTGGGGGTCTAATGAGGATCTGATAGGGGGTCTGGAGGCCTAATGAGGGTCTGATAGGGGGTCTGGAGGCCTAATGAGGGTCTGATAGGGGGTCTGGAGGTCTAATGGGGGTCTGATAGGGGGTCTGGGGGTCTAATGTGGATCTGATAGGGGGTCTGGGGGTCTAATGAGGGGCTGATTGGGGCTTTGGAGGTCTAATGAGGGTCAGATATGGGAGTTTGGAGGTCTAATGGGGGTCTGTAGATGGGGGGTCTCATCTGGGGTTTGATATGGGGATCTGATCTGAAAGGTAAGGGGGGTATTGTTTTTCTGTGTGGTGCCAGTATTTTCAGGGGGGCTGTTTCTGTAGTATAGTATGGGGGGCGGGCAGGGTGAGATGTGGAGAAGGTGAGAGGATGATGGAAAAGTAGGAAAGTAAGATGTCTGTTTGTTGCACTCTTCAGAGACGAGGCACAGCTGAAAGAAGTCACCATGGTGTTCTGGTCTGACAGAAGAAGAGGAAAGAAAACGTCATCAGAGAAGAGAAGTCACTGGATGTAAGAGGTACATATGTGGCGCTGTATGACCCTGTATGCTCTGTAGTGCTGTATAAAATGTTTTCCAAGTCTGTCTTTGAAGGAGTTGTCTTTTTTTTTTTTTCTGTACGAGCGCTGCTTTCTCTGCTCTGTTTACTGCTCTTCACTGCAAATTCTATGGCGAGCAAGTGAACAGAGCAGAGAAAGCAGCTCTCATATGTGCTCTGCTCTCTCTTCAAGCAGCTGATCGTCAGGGTGCCGGAGGACCCCAGCCAATCTGTTATTGATGACCTATAGTGAGGATAGGTCATTAGTAGTAAAAAGAGGACAACCCCTTTAACAGTAGGACTGGAGGGAAGGGATTAGGTTGAGAATTTGGGGTGGGGGGGGGCGTTTTAATATTTACCTTGGGCATCAGAAAATCTAGGTGCACCAGCGGCAGGTGTGGGGGGGGGGTACAGACTGAGGGTAGTTGGGTGTATGGGGATGGTGGGGTAGTTGGGCGGGGGTTAATTGGCTTGGCAGAGGACCATTTTCAGTATCCAGGGGGTTGGGGGGGAGGATAGGTCACTGTAATAAGTCCAGGAGGAGGCTACTATGGGGGGTGGGGGTAACGAGGCTACTATGGGGTTGGGGGGCTACTAAGGAGAGGCTACTATGCTACTGTCGGGGGAGGAGGCTACTATGGGATGGGGGGGACTGAGGAGAGGCTACTATGCTACTATTTGGGGGCGTGGGGGAATGGGTCACGTTGGGGGGGGGGGGGGGCGTCATCACAGAGAGTGCCTAGGGCAGCATGAACCCTAAATACGCCCCTGGGTAGAGGTTGTAGCACTGATACTTACATCAAGAAAGAGTTGAGCAGGGGCAGCTCACCATACATAGTGCTTCCTAGCCCTCTAACCCTTGTGCGTACTGAAGACCTGTCATAGGCCAGCTAAGGTGAAATGGCCCAGCCAGCTAGCTTCCCTGAGAAACGCCTGTGTAGTGAATGGTGTAATGCAGAGGTCAGCAACTTCCAGCATGCTCCATGCACTTCTATGGGAGAACAGCCAAGCAAGTGTGCCTGTTGGGAGTTGCAGACCACAGTTGGACTGCCAGAGGCTGCTGATCTCTGGTGTAATGGACTGTGCGGAGAGAGACAGAAGTGTGAAGAAATGTACAGAAACTGTGGTTAACAGTGAGTCAGGACTAAGCTCTCCGAGCGTGTATGTGTGCCACGTGGAAAGGATCCATGGCCTGTGGTCATGGCTGTAAACAGTGTGCACCACGTCAAACGCAACTTGTTACAAGCAGCAAGAAGTCTTCTTCATCATTGCCAACAGAGGGAGACTCCAAGGCAGAGTTGTTAATGCTCATCGGAGCTGGCTGTAACGCCAGAGCAAGTAAACCTGTTGTCACCAGGGACTCTGTAACCACCAAACCTGTTGTCTCCAGTTTCCCCTTGTAACCACTAAACTAGTTGCCCCACGTGAGTTAGCTAAATTTGTTTTCTAGTGAAAATTGTGTCCGCCAGATTCCTTCTGCATCCTTGAGTGGAGAGATAGAAATGTGCAGGAATGTACAGAAGCTCCCAACGGAGGGAGACTCAAAAGCAAAGTTGTTGATGCTCATCGAGCTGGCAGTAACATCAGAGCAAGTAAACCTGTTGCCACCAGGGACTCTGTAACCACCAAACCTGTGACTTTGTAACACAGCTTGTTGCCTCTAAAGAAACCTTCTAACCATCAAGCCAGTTTCCCCTTGTAACCATTAAATTGTTGCCCCACGTGAGTTCGGTAAAATTGTTGTTTTCTAGTAAAAATTGCATCTGCCTGATTCCGTCTGCATCCTTGACTGAAGAGTCACATACAGTGCCTTGTGAAAGTATTCGGCCCCCTGGAACTTTTCAACCTTTTGCAACATTTCAGACTTCAAACAAAAAGACATAACATTTTACATTTTTTTGTAATAATAAAACTGAAAAGTGGGGTGTGCAAAATGATTTGTCCCCCTTGCATTAATACTTTGTTGCACCACCCTTTGCTGTGATTACAGCTGCGGTCGCTTGGGGTATGTCTATCAGTTTTGAACATCTAGAGACTGAAATTCTTGCCCATTCTTCCTTGCAAAACAGCTCGAGCTCTTAGAGGTTGGATGGAGAGCGTTTGTGAACAGCAGTTTTCAGCTCTTTCCACATATTCTCAATTGGATTCAGGTCTGGACTTTGACTTGGCCATTCTAAGACCTGGATACCTTTATTTTTGAACCATTCCATTGTAGATTTTGCTTTATGTTTGGGATCATTGTCTTGTTGGAAGATAAATCTCCGTCCTAGTCTTAGGTCTTTTGCAGACTCCAATAGGTTTTCATCCAGAATGGTCCTGTATTTGGCTCCATCCATCTTCCCATCAATTTTAACCATCTTCCCTGTCCCTGCTGATGAAAAGCAGGCCCAAACCATGATGCTGCCACCACCGTGTCTGACAGTGGGGATGGTGTGTTCAGGGTGATTAGCTGTGTTGCTTTTATGCCAAACATATCGTTTTGCATGGTTTCCAAAAAGTTGGATTTTGGTTTCATCTGACCAGAGCACCTTCTTCCACATGTTTGCTGTGTCTCCCAGGTGGCTTGTGGCAAACTGTAAACGAGACTTTTTATGGATATCTTTGAGAAATGGCTTTCTTCTTGCCACTCTTCCATAAAGGGCAGATTTGTGAAGTGTTGGACTGATTGTTGTCCTATGGACAGACTCTCCCACCTCAGCTGTAGATCTCTGCAGTTCATCCAGAGTGATCATGGGCCTCTTGGCTGCATCTCTGATCAGTCTTCTCCTTGTTTGAGATGAAAGTTTAGCGGGACGGCCGGGTCTTGGTAGATTTGCAGTGGTCTGATACTCTTTCCATTTCAATATGACGCTTGCACAGTGCTCCTTGGGATGTTTAATTAAAGCTTGGGAAATCTTTTGGTATCCAAATCCGGCTTTAAACTTCTCCACAACAGTATCACGGACCTGCCTGGTGTGTTCCTTGGTCTTCATGATGCAGAACCCTGAGACTATCACAGAGCAGGTGCATTTATACGGAGACTTGATTACACACAGGTGGATTCTATTTATCTTCATCAGTCATTTAGGACAACATTGGATCATTCAGAGATCCTCAATGAACTTCTGGAGTGAGTTTTCTGAACTGAAAGTAAATGGGCCGAATAATTTTGCACGCCCAACTTTTCAGTTTTATTATTACAAAAAAAAGTTTAAATGATCCAATAAATTTCGTTCCACTTCACAATTGTGACCCACTTGTTGTTGATTCTTCACCAAAAATTTAAAATGTTATATCTTTTTGTTTGAAGCCAGAAATGTGGCAAAAGGTTGAAAAGTTTCAGGGGGCCGAATACTTTCGCAAGGCACTATACACCAGTCACTAGCCAAAAAAGACCAGGGTAAGGTCTGACACCCCCACCCCCCAGTACAGTACCAACGCCAAGGATAAGATTTGCTAAAAATCTGCAGCTTAAATTGGCTTACATGTGGCATCCACCATTTATTTTATGGTAAACAGAGCATGGGTGGCACACGTGTCACATTGCAGACAATAGCGTGACCTCAGCCAAGGTGAGAAAGCCTATTACCACCTTTCCTAAATCCTATGTTCAGAATTCCAGTGATATTGGCAATGTGTTATTCTCAGCCTGAATATGTGCTTTTACTCGCCTCTATTAATACGCTTGACAATGGAGGAGCTGAGGTGATTTGGAAAGAAGGGGAATATAATTAAGCCCAATTCATAGCACAGATTAGGAACAGCAGGTGTGGAGGAAACACATGATTAGTGAAATGTAACGACGCTGTGTACATAGAGCTTTAAGCAGAGCCGCTTTTATGCTAATAGTAATGTAAGTAGCTAAAGAAAGCTGAAATATGGTACAGGTCAATTACAAGAGCACTTCTACCGCGCTGAAGAGCGATTTGCTCATGTGGCTTTCCTGAGAGAACACAATGGGCGATGTTCCCTCGATGCCTTTGCAGTTGCTGAGCGGAGCAGTTGGGTAGCTGGGCGATACATCGTGAAAGGTGGGAAACTGGTTAATAAGGGTGCGTTCCCATGTAGCAACCATGGGGTAAACCTGCAGTACCGTGTGACCATAATTTAAAGGGTATCCCAATCAAGTGAATGGAACTGCATCTGTGATGCTGTGAGCACACAGCCGGACCCGCTGTTTGCAGCAATACAGTCATGGCCGGGCAATGGTCATGTGCATGAGCCCTTCGTTTTAGGCAGAAATTTTGACACAAAATGTAACATCTAAGGACATGCCCATTTCATGTGAAACTCCACCCCTTCTGGCAAGCTGGAAAAAGTGGTAGAAACTTTAGTTTCACCAATTTGCTAAGTTTTTTAAACAGATTTTAGGCACAGGCACATTAGTACATTGCGGCCACAGTTTTGTTTCTGGTACACGAGGAGGGGACACAATAACCCTATACTCCCCAAAGACGGAAGAAGTGATACATCTATTTTTATCATAATTACTATGAGGGAGATTATTAGTGTATTAAGCAGAGTGTGAAGTCTTCCGCATATTTTTTAAAGGAGATTTCCGAGATTTTAATATTGATGACCTATCCTCAGAATAGGTCATCAATCAGGTCGACAGGGGTGCCGGGTGCTCGTTTCTATACAATTGATTCCACTGAAATGAATGGGACGGCTTGAAGTTACATCTGCTCACCGCTGCGCTGTAGATGGCGAGCAGGTAAACAAATAAGGGAAGGCTGCATGGAGCGCGGCTTTCTCTTCAACCAGCTGATCGGCGGGGGGTCCCGGGTGTCGGATCCTTGCTGATCTGATATTGATGACCCATCCTAAGGATAGGTCATCAATATTAAAATCCTGGAAAACCCCTTTAAATATTCTCCACTCTAAGGAACTGAATCACAAGTAGAGCTTATCCGCCCCAGACCAGAACCTTAATCCCTTCTCTGTGTATACATTTGGAGCCTTAGTGACCATGCAATTTTTTTTTCATCATCATATATTTTTTTGTTTTTCCATAGATGTAGCTGTATGAGGGCTTGTTTTTTGTGCGTAGAAGCACTTTTTGCATTTTTTTTGCATTGCCGTTCTAATGAGCTGTGTGAGGGCTTGATTTTTGCGGGACGGCTTATAGTTTTAATTGCTATTATTTTGGGGTACATAACTTTTTTATGTTTTTTTATAAAAATTTTGGGTGGTAAATAAGCAGGAAAAAAAAGCAATTCTGCCTTTGTTGTTTTTTTACGACATCCAGCATGCACACATGATAATTGCGTAGTGCGGGTTATTATGGACACCAAATAACTGGATGGGATTTTTATTATTTTTGCAGCTTTAACAGGCAATCTTTTGAGGTATTCCATAATACTGGAGGGCTTTTATAATGCTGTCAGTGTATAATACTGTCAGTGCTATACTGATAGCCTCCATCAGGGTGTGCC
This sequence comes from Rhinella marina, assembly GCA_900303285.1. Classification (NCBI taxonomy): domain Eukaryota; kingdom Metazoa; phylum Chordata; class Amphibia; order Anura; family Bufonidae; genus Rhinella; species Rhinella marina. The sequence goes on along the minus strand of ONZH01005764.1, from coordinate 290,454 downwards.
AGAGACGAGCAGCCTGATGGTCATACACTGCAGGTAGGCCTGGGGCATTCATTAGACCCCAGCTTGCCATTCATCAGTACCTCCAAGAACTAATTTGCAGGGTTGGCTGACAGAGGGAGCCCCACCCTCTAAATCACTATTGATATCTAAGCGGTTAAACAGCCCAGATTTGTGCTTCTGCCCATCCGGGATGTTAGAGCAGAATTCCTGCTCTCATGTCTGACTTTTTTCGTAAGTGGTGTTTCTACGCTGCCCTTGTCACTTTCCGAAAAGGGAACTGGGCCGGTTATTTATCTTCATTTATGACAGTTTACTGGCGTAAATGAAGACAGAAATCTATGGCAGCTCCATGCTAGGCGCACAGACTGCTGCAGGATGTGTCTAATTTATGACAAGGTCTGAGGCAAATAAAAAATTAGGCACATCATTTGGAAGCGCGGGAGAGATCATAGACTGTGATAAATTCCCCCCTATATGTTTGCCAACCAAGAGTGGTGTATAAAGATCTGACAGATTATCTTAATCTCTCTAATTTCTCATTAAAAGGATTGTCCGCTTTTGTAATGTTGATGAACTATCCTCAGGATTAGGGATGAGCGAATCGACTTTGGATAAAATATCCGAAGTCGATTAACATAAAACGGAGCAGGAGCTCCTTACAGTATTAGAATGTATTGGCTCCAATGACCCGAAATTATTACTCTGCGAAGTCTCGCGAGACTTTGTGTAATAACTTCATAAATTAGCGAGCGCTGCCTTCTCCTCAATGTTTACCTGTGCGCTGTCAGCATTGCAGCGGTAGAGCAGTGTAATTACAATTCGGAAAGAGAAGTGAATGGGACGGTAGAGTTGTAATTACGTTGCTCACCGCTGCAATGTTGACGGCGCGCAGTAAACAGTGAGGAGAACAGAGCACTTGTACGAGCGCTGTGCTCTCTTCAAACTGATCGGAAGAGAGGGGGGGCGGCCATTGGGCCCCAACCAATATGATATTGATGACCTATCCTGAGGATAGGTCATCAATATTATAAAAAAGGACAACCCCTTTAAGGCTTGATGCACACGACCATATTTTGAATCCATGACCAATCCGCATATTTTGTGGATCGCACAAGGACCCGTTCATTTCTACAGGTCCCTGCCTCCTCACATCTCCCTTACCTATATATTTATGATGGTTCTTGTGTGTGGTCAGAGTGCAGAAATGAACCTTGCCACGAATTAGGCTGGTTATAAATGGTGGGGGAACTCATAAGGCAAAATTAGGCAAAAGTACAAAGATTTTATTAGATTTAGAGATGCTCTTCAAGCTGGAATTACTTGCACAAAATTATTTAAGGTTGTCAAACTCTAATTAGCAGTACTTTCTCATCATAGTGAAAAACAAAAAACGTTAAGATGGACTCAAGCTTAAATTGTTTTGTACAATGTTCCAACCTGGTTTGTGTGTTACACAGGGAGCCAACTCGGTTGCTGTTTTTTGTATTGCACTATATTATGTCCTGGAAAATGAAGATTACTTACGGTAATTGGATTTCCCAGAACTCAAGACAGCACGTAGAGATAGAGGATCCGCCCCCAGAGACAGGAAACCTGCACAAAATAAAAAGGCGGAGACTCTCCTCCACCTCAGTGTGAGTATCCAAGCATGAGAGAAGATCTGACCAACATTAATAGCCCATCACCACTAGCAACTTTTTTTTTTTTATGCACACCCGTGAACACACAAAATCCAAAAAAGGAGTGAAATAAGGGTGCTGTCCTGGGTTCTGGAAAATCCAATTACCGTAAGTAGTCTTCATTTTTCCCAAAGCACTCAGGACAGCACGTAGAGAGCAAAACATCAGAGATAGATCAGGGTGGGTATACCACAGAAAGCACTTCTTCCCCAAAGACCAGGTCAGCAGGAGAGGAGAGATCATGTCTATAGTGCTTATAGAAAGCGGACCTAGAGGACCAAGTCGCTACCCTGCAAATGTCATCAATGGAGACATTATGCCTCTCCGCCCAAGAAGTAGAAACAGCCCTGGTAGAATGTTCCTTAAGATTTTCAGAGACAGAAAAACCAGACTATATGCCAGGGAAATGGTAGACTTTATCCACCTTGCAACTGATGATTTTGAAGCCGACCTGCCCCTGTTTGCACCCCGGAAAAGAACAAAAAGGGAGGAAGCCTTCCTCCAGGATTTAGTGCAAGAAAAGTATTGCAATACAGCTCTTCTGACGTCTAGACAGTGAAGATTCTGCTCCTCACTATTCTTTGTAATTTGGAAGAAAGCTGGTAATACCACATTCTGAGATCTGTGAAACTTACTAGCTACCTTGGCCAGGAAGGCAGGGTCTGGAGTTATCAGAATTCTATCTTCTAAAATGGTTGTGAAAGGTGGATTGACAGACATTGCCTGGATCTCACTAATACATCTAGCAGAGGTGAGGGCAACCAGCAAGCATACCTTAAGGGTTAGAGCCTTTATCGGGATGCTATCTAAAGGCTCAAAAGGTGGTTTAGGCAATGCATTTAAGACTAGATTCAGGTCCCAGGGAGGCACTTTTGGGGACAAAATCGGGGAAGATCTACCAATAGCACGGGAAAATCTAGTAACCCAAGGGGAACTAGAAAACTCCTAGTTAAAGAGGACTGATAGGGCAGATATGTGTACTTTAAGTGTATTAGAGGCTAAACCCATGTCTAACCCTTCCTGAAGGAATTCCAAAATTACATTTATAGGAACTATCTCTGGAAGAATATAGAACTTAATGTCTGAAAACTCCAAAAACTTTAACCAGACCCTGTTATAAATGGAAATGGTAGACCTCTTTTTGTTCTTTAGTAGCGTGGAAACTAATTTCTCAGGATCCTTTCAAATTCCACGCCGTCAGATGGAGGCTTCTTACTGACGGGTGGAAGACTGGGCCCTGGCTGAGAAGATCCTGATTCTCCGGAAGCACCCAGGGATCCGAAATGGACATCTTCCTGAGCCATGAAAACCAAGTTCTCCTTGGCCAGAAAGGGGCTACCAGAATCACTCTTGCTCTTTCTTCTCTGATTTTTTTCAGAACCCTTGGGATTAGGGGAATTGTGGTAAATGCATAAGATAGAGGAAAATCCCAGTTCTGCATTAGGGCGTCTATTCCAACAGGGTTTTTTGTTGTTGGCCATGGCAAAAAGATCTATACTTGGACGACCCCAAAGAGTCACAATCTTCTTGAAAATCTCCTGGTCTAGACTCCATTCTGCCTGAGACAGAGAATGTCTGCTGAGGAAATCTGCCTGAGAATTGTCTATCCCCCTGATATGTAGTGCTGTTATACAACGTATTTTTCTCTCTGGACCTCCAACATTAAATTCTGACATCTTGTGCCCCCCTGGCTTTTCAAGTAAGAAACAGTCTTCCTGTTGTCTGACAAGACCCTCACGTCTGACCCTTTTAACAAGTGGAGGGCCCCCAAAAGTGCTTTTCGTACTGCTGTCAGTTCCTTCCGATTGGAAGAGCTCTCTCTTTCTGGTCCCTCCCACGGACCCTGAAGGAGACAATCCTGGACATGAGCCCCCCCAACCTACTGGGCTTGCATCCGTAGTGAGACAAACTAAATTCTCCACTCTCCAGGGAAGCCCTTGGTCTAAATTCTTTCTTTTCAGCCACCCGGAAGGTTCTAACAGAGTCTGATCTGAGACCCTTAAATTTTCTTCCAATGGGACTTTGCCCTTCTCCCAGAAAGATAGGATCTCCCACTGGAGGGGTCTGGCATGAAACTCAGCCCATCTTACTGCGGGGATGCAGGCCGAAAGGGAACCCAGTATAGACATCCCCCGTCTCAGTGAGACTACCTGAAGCCGCTGAAGATCTGAAATCAAACGAAAGATGTTTAAAATCTTTTCCTCTGTTAAAAAAGTCCTCTTGACCCTTGAGTCCAAAAGGAGCCCCAGGAAAATCTGAGACTGAAACAGGAAAAGTCACGACTTTTCCTTGTTCAGAATCCAACCCAGCTCTACTAGATTCTGTGATACCGTCTGAACTGCCTTCCTGCAATTCTGCTCCGAATCTGCTACAATCAAAAAATAGTCCAGATACGGAACGAACAAAATATCCTGCTCCCCCCATCTCTGCTATTATCTTTATAAACACCCGAGGGGCTACTGATAGTCCGAAAGGCATGGCCTGGAACTGTAGGTGTAATAAAACCCCCTTCACCGGAACCGCTACTCTTAGAAATCTCTGATGTTTCTGAAATATCGGGATGTGATAGTACGCATCCTTTAAATCCAGGACTGCCATAAAACAAAAGGGGAAGAGCAAATTCACCAGACTTTATTGCCTCCATCTTGAATTTCTTTACATTTAAGTACAGGTTTAGTTATTTTTTTTAATTTATAATAGTCCTGTAGGAGCCATCCGGCTTTTTCACCAGAAATAAATGAGAGTAGAACCCTTTTTCTTTTTCTTAGAGGGTAGATCCCCCTTCCAGTTCTTTAGCCATAAAGCCCTACGGGCTGAGTTGGATAAGGCCACGGACCTGGCCAGGGGCGTAGCTAAAGGCTCATGGGCCCTGGTGCAAGAGTTCAGCTTGGGCCCCTGCCCCCCCCCCCCCCGCCTAATACAGCGCCTCATACCTCTTACATCCAGTATAATACAGCGCCCCATACCTCTTACATCCAGTATAATACAGCGCCCCATACCTCGTACATCCAGTACAATACAGCGCCCCATACCTCTTACATCCAGTATAATACAGCGCCCCATACCTCGTACATCCAGTGACGTCTCCTCGGATGTACATCTTCTCTTTCCTCATCTTCTCCTTTCAGACCAGACGCCATTTTTCAGCCATTTCTCATGTCTGCAGTTTGACAGAAAAAAATCTTAGTTTACTACTTTTCCATCATCCTCCCATCTTCTGGACAAATCATCCTACCACCCCCAGTACTGTGCCACTAGTACCACACAGATTATGTGCCAGTAAGAAATGCCCCAATAATGCGCCAGAAGTTCCCCCCATTGATTCCCCCCCAAAATCATGTGCCAGTAAGAAATGCCCCAGTGCCCCCATGTGCCAGAAAAATGCCCCCCCATACCAGTAAAAATGGCCCCAGTGCCTGTAATAATGCCCCCAGTGCCCCCTTGTGCCAGTAAGAAATGCCCCAGTGCCCCCATGTGCCAGAAAATGCCCCCCATACCAGTAAAAATGGCCCCAGTGCCTGTAATAATGCCCCCAGTGCCCCCTTGTGCCAGTAAGAAATGCCCCAGTGCCCCCATGTGCCAGAAAAATGCCCCCCATACCAGTAAAAATGGCCCCAGTGACTGTAATAATGCCCCCAGTGCCCCCTTGTGCCAGTAAAAATGCCCCCAGTGCCCCATGTCAGTAAAAATGCCCCCAGTGCCCCATGTGCCAGTAAAAATGCCCCCAGTGCCCCCATGTGCCAGTAAAAATGCCCCCAGTGCCAGTAAAAATGCCCCCAGTGCCCCCATGTGCCAGTAAAAATGCCCCCAGTACCAGTAAAAATGCCCCCAGTGCCCCATGTGCCAGTAAAAATGCCCCCAGTGCCCCCATGTGCCAGTAAAAATGCCCCCAGTGCCAGTAAAAATGCCCCAGTGCCCCATGTGCCAGTAAAAATGCCCCCAGTGCCAGTAAAATGCCCACAGTGCCCCCATGTGCCAGTAAAAATGCCCCCAGTGCCCCCATGTGCCAGTAAAATGCCCCCAAAGCCCCCATGTGCCAGTAAAATAATAAAAAAAAATTAACACTTATACTTACCTCCAGCAGCGATGCGATGCAGGCCTCTTCTGGCCTGTGTCCCGCGCTGTACGGCTCAGGCGGCGCGATGACGTCATCGCGCCGCCTGAGCCGGCCTCTGATAGGCTGCAGGCCCAGTGCCTGCAGCCTATCAGAGGAACGGGCAGGGGAGACACCTCTCCCTCCCCTGCCCCAGTACAATACAGTCATCTGTATCGCCGTCCTGAGGACGGCGATACAGATGACTATGGAGATGAGCGCTTCCATAATGGAAGCGCTCATCTCCCTCTGCAGGGCCGCGCCGCACCTGGCTAATTGGCGGTGCGGCCCTGCAAGTGGCAAGGGGGGCCCTCGGGGCCCCCCTGGCTTAGGGGCCCGGTCGCAACTGTGACCGCTGCGACCCCTATAGCTACGCCACTGGACCTGGCAACGAGTCGCACTGACTTCGCCGAGGCGTCTGCGAGGAAATCGGCCACTTTTCTGATAGTCGGGAGGGAAGTTAAAATCTTCTCTCTGGCCACTTTATTACGCAACTGGGTCTCAAGTTCTGAGAGCCAGACCATCAAAGAAGGAGCGGTACACGTGGCAGCAATGCTAGGCCTAAAGGAGGAGGTCGAAGCTTACCAAGCCCCCTTCAAAAAAGATTCTTCTTTTTTGTCCAGAGGATCCTTAAGGACCCCAGTATCTTCGAAGGGTAAAGCAATCTTTTTCGACACTTTAGAAATAGCCACATCTATTTTTGGAGCTTTATTCCATGTACAACAGTCCTCTTCCTCAAAGGGGTACTTTCTCTTTAAACTCTTAGCAATAAAGACTTTTCTATTTGGCTTTCTCCATTCCCCCTTAATTAGTTTCATCACATTCTTATGGATCAGGAATGTTTTATGTCTTTTAGATTCCAAACCTCCGAACATAATGTCTTGAATTGACCCAGGCTCCTTATTTTCTTCTATCCCCATAGTGGACCTTATCGCTTTTAGTAATTTATCCACATCTTCAGTGGGAAAACACGGACGACCTCCTTCATTTTCCCCATCAGAAGAGGAAACTGAGGAGGAATCCAAATACAGAGCTCCCTCTTCCTCTGGTTCAAATGCCGAAGAGGACTGGACTCACGAGGATTCATTACAGGAAGATTTACGGCTTTTTCTCAATGCTGGCTCCTTATTAGCCTGAGAGGAAGAAACTTCTGATTTTACCAAAGCTTGAAGGCATTTGTAAAAGGAAGGAGACTCCTCCTCCACAGTTTTGTCAATGCAACACTGACATAACTTTTTATCGAAGTCACGAGGGAAAGCCACTTTACATAAGGCTCACTCCAAATTCCTTCTTTTAGACACCACTCTTTTAGGCCTTCCCTATAGTTAGGATAGACACAAAAATAGACTGGTATAAGCTCATTGACAAGATCAAATCCGGCAAAAACTCACCACCTTAAAAAGGTACCAGAGTAGGGATAGGGTTGGCCACCACATCATCTGCTGCCTTCTCTTCCTCCATAATGCCTGGTACACGTGCAGCTCACCGATCGCTCAGCTGAGGAGTAGGCAGGCAGTGCCAAAGGAGCAACTGGCTTGTTCTTCCTGGCCACACGATGACGCTTACATACAGGAGAATTCTTCCGGTCATGTGACCCCAGCATTTGCTGTCATCACAGCGCGCTCAGCGCTGCATTCCTCCCGACGCCACGCCTCTCCTGTACGCTTCCTACCGCTGCTCAGGCCCGGAAGCACTCCTCCTCCCTCCAGGCTTTCTCCTCGCCACCTCGTGTTAGCAATTCCAAACCCCAAGACACCCCCTTCGGAGGCTCACGGCGTCTCTGTGGCAACACTCCCCCGGCGCATCACCGATGCCGCCTGCACGAAGCTGGGGAGCCGCAGGTAAGGGCTCTGGAAGGGGGGAGCATATAGTACTCAAGATACCACCATGCAGGCGTCCCCTCAAAGACAGGAAACCACACTGAGGTGGAGGAGAGTCTCCGACTTTTTATTTTGTGCAGGTTTCCTGTCTCTGGGGGCGGATCCTCTCTCTCTACGTGCTGTCCTGGGTGCTTGGGAAAAAGAATTTATATAGTTTTTGATCTGTTTTGCAGTGTGCCTTTACTATTTTTGATGGCACTGGTCCAACCCTTTACAAGTGATGACCTATCTTCGGGATAGGCTATCACTATCTGATCGGTGTGAGCCCAACACCCCTCCCCAATCAGCTGTTCTGCTGTCCACTGCACAACACATGGAGCTGCATAGCTCCAGCACCAGAGCTACTGTGGAACAGCTGATCGGTGGGGGTGCAGGGAGCCGAACCCATGCTGATCAGATAATTATGGCCAGATAATATAATTATCTCAGGGGTGAACAACCTGCGGCCCGGGGGACACATGTGGCCCTCGATATCAGTCTGTGCGGCCCCCAACCAACTGGTGACAGATATACAGGTCTATGTCTTGTGGCTGCTCACATGCATTTTTCATGTATTCTCCCATTAGATAGGAGTCCTAAAGGTGTAACGGGACATTTATAGTATATACTATATGTAAAATATATCATAAATACAGTATTTCAGTTGGTAAAAACCCTTTAACTTTCTTTTATTTTCAGGCATTGGGATTCCTACAGTCTGACAAAGTGGCCCCCAACAAGAAAAGGGTGTGCACCCCTGGCGTATCCTGATAGACCATTATTTGTAAAGGGTTAGGCTACTTTCACACTTGCGTTGTGGTTTTCCAGTATTGAGATCCGGCAGAGGATCTCAATACTGGAAAACAACGGTTCTGTTTTGTCTCAATGCATTCTGAATGGAAAGAGATCCGTTCAGGATGCATCAGGATGTCTTCAGTTCTGGCAGCTTTCAGTTTTGTGACCGGACACAAAACCGCAACAAGCTGTAATTTTGTGTCCAGTCATACAAACGGAAAAAAACGGATCCAGCACTGAAACCAATGTAAGTCAATGGTGACGGATCCGTTTTTTTTAGGAGACTAAAAAAAGTATCCATCACCCATTGACTTTCAATGTATTTAGTGCCTGATCCGTTTTTTTCAGTTTTGATATCACATAACTGCATCCTATCGGAACAGATGCTTCCTGATGTGCAAAATCAAAACGGATCCGTTAAATTCCGGTATTGAGTCGGCAGAGGATCTCAATACCGGAATTAACAACGCAAGTGTGAAAGTAGCCTTAGAGAACCCCTTTAACAGCTTCAGTACACTGTTTTTAGTAAATGTATGCATGTATTTAAAGGGGTTGTCCGGGTTCAGAGCTGAACCCGGACATACCCTTATATTCACCCAGGCAGCCCGCCTGAACAGGGCATCGGAGCATCCTATGCTCCGATGCCCTCCTTTGCCCTGCGCTAATTAGCGCAGGGCAAAGGCATTTAGCCCGGTTCCGGTGACGTACCAGGCTATGCCAGGCGGTGAGCCCGGTGACGTCACCAGCGCTGATGGGCGGGTTTTAGCGCTGCCCTAGCCAGTAAAGCGGCTAGGGCAGCGCTAAAGCTGGCCCATTACAGCCGGTGACGTCACCGAACTCACTGCTGGGCGGAAGCGTCCGCCCGGCAGTGTGTTATGTAAATAAAAGAGCCCTTGCCCTGCGCGATCCAGCGCAGGGCAAGGGAGGGCATCGGAGCATCTCATGCTCCGATGCCCTGTTCAGGCGGGCTGCCTGGGTGAATATAAGGATATGTCCGGGTTCAGCTCTGAACCCGGACAACCCCTTTAACTGTGACCATCATCTTTATTGCTCTATGCATGTTTGTGTGTTTTAGGTCCCGATGGCCGGATATGTTTATGGTATCCATAAAGATTTCTGTGATTACATTTTTGGACATGTTTATGGACATTTTTGCCTCTTATACTTTGTAGTGGCAGTAATGCTGTCCTGTAATTAGCAAAGAACTCACGCAGGTTTCTTTAATAAAACGTTCTTACAAGCCTTTCCTGTGGCTTATTTATGAAAATAAATCAATATTCTATTAAATATAAGTTAAAGTTTACAAACATATGATATCGACAGATCAGCCACATGGAGAAGCCACAACATAGGTCACATAGACAGTAATGTAAGCATGTAACAGCAGTAAATATGAGCATAAACCAACATATGGCACTGCAAATAATACATAATAGTATACAGAAGAAGTGTGCGCCTCCAAAAACACCCCTGGAGGAACACATTTCTTGGTCTGTATACTATTATGTATGATTTGAGGCGCTATTTTGAGTTACACATGACTTACTGAATAACTTTTATTAACTCTTTCTGGGAGGGGATAGGAAAAAAACAGCAATACTACCACTGAGTTTTTAGATTATCTGGGTCAGTACGATTACAGCGATACAAAATATATATATTTACATTTTACTACTGTTGCACAATAAAAACCCTGTAAAAAAAAAAAATAAAAATAAAAAAAATAAACTTTTTGCATTACCGTACCCCAAGACCCATAACTTTTTTATTTTTCTTTCTACGGAGCTGTGTGGGGGCTTGATTTCTGCAGAATGACTTGTAGTTTTTAATGGTATCATTTTAGGGTACATAACATTTTTTGATCACTTTTGATTCGTTTTTATTTTTGGTGGTAACTAAGCAAAAAGCAGCAATTCTTGTATTTTCATTGTACCGTATTTTTCGTTTTATAAGACGCACCTGATGATAAGACGCACCCCAGATTTTAGTATGAGAATAAGAAAAAATTATTTTTCATCACACCTCATATTAGACATCAGGACATCACATCAGACCCCCATATCAGCCCTCCATGTCACACCCCCATCAGACCTCAGATCAGCCCACTCTGCCCCATCAGACCTCAGATCAGCCCACTCTGCCCCATCAGACCTCAGATCAGCCCATCAGCTCCCATATTAGACAAATCTGCCCCCATCAGACCAGCCCATAAGCCCCCATATTACATGAATATGCCCCCATCAGCCCCCTCTATCCCCATCAGACCTCAGATCAGCCCATAAGTCGTGATATTAAATGAATATTCCCCCATCAGACCTCAGATCAGCCCCCTCTATCCCCATCAGACCTCAGATCAGCCCACCCAGCCCATAAGGATAAAATAAAAACCTCTCTTACCTGTCTGGCTCCAATCCGGAGCTTTTCAGGCCGGCGCTGCACTGCCACCTGACTTCGTGCAGCGTCAGGTCATAGTGCGCGCACTACGTCCTGACGCTGTACGCGGTCAGGACAGTGCAGAGCCGGCCCATGAAGACAGAGGAGCGCCGGACCCGGAGCGGAGCCGCGGCGCAGGACAGGTAAGAGAGGTTATTATTTTATCCTTATGGGCTGGGTGGGCTGATCTGAGGTCTGATGGGGATCCCGGCCCCTTATACATAAAAGTGAGCGCTTCCATGATGGAAGCGCTCACTTGTATTCGCTTTATAAGACGCACCGCAATTTTCCCCCTACTTTTGGGGGGGGGGAAAACTGTGTCTTATAAAGCAAAAAATACGGTAATTTTTTTTTATGGCTTTCACTGTATGGGATAATTTACATGATATCTGCCTAATATACAGTAGGTTGTTATGGGCACGGGGATACCAAACGTGAAGATTTTAGCATGGTAAAAAATTTATGGGAAAAATTTTTTTTAACTAAAATCTCCACAAACATCATGTAAAAAAGCGTATTTTTTTTAATTGGAAATTTAAATTTTTTTTTTTAACCATTTAATAGTCCCACAAGGGGACTATAATAGTCAATATTTTGATAATTTGTAAAATACATTGCACTACAGTCCCTGACAGAAGTTCAGTCACCAAGGGGCCTTAGGCTGGGCCGCCGCCATTTTACGGTCCCCTGTGCAGTGGAGAGCCTCTAACTTTTCCCAACGGCGAAATGTCAGTATAGCACTATAGAAATACAGTCCCTGACAGAAGTTCTGTCGCTTACCCATGTTGTGGAAACCAAAGCTTATAACCTGACTTAAAATTCATCCATTAGTTTTAGAAATGACTCATATGAAAGCTGAAACCCTCCCAAATGAGTTTTTTTTTTATGAAAATAAATTCGCTTCACTGCTGAAATATTGATCATTTAATCAATATTGATCGCTATTGATATTGCCTTCCACCTTGCAAATGTTTCGCACACCCCCATACTGAAATGTAACCCCACACCATGATCTTTCCACCACCAAACTTAAAGGGGTATTCCCATCTCACAAATGTAGTTTGTATAGTTAGATATAGCCATACCAATATTATTACTAATAGAATGTATTTATATAAAATGTACCGTTTAGAAGATTTCCCTATTTGTATATCCATTGTACCACACACATCAGTCAGGCCGCTGCCCCTAGTTACGACCACCATGGTCATGTAGTAGTGGTGGCCGGCTTGCTCCTGTTCAAACCTGCTCTGAGGTAACTGCTGTATTGTGAACGCACATTGCATGAGCATGCGCAGACACATCTTAGGGTTGTAGTATTTTTGTCTCCGTGTCCAAAACACAGAGAAACGGATCCTGTTCCAAGATCAATTCATCTCTATGGAGCAGGATCCGTTTATAAAGTCTGTGTATTGGACTGATCCTGACCATTGCGTTTGGTAGCGTCCAAAACGCAGATGTGAAAGTACCCTAAGATGTGTCTCCACATGCTCATGTAATGTGTGTTCACAACACAGCAGTTACCTCAGAGCGGGTTTGAACAAGAGCAAGCCGGCCACCACTACTACATGGCTGCGGTGGCCGTAACTAGGGGCAACGGCCTGACTGATGTGTGTGGGACAATGGATATACAAATAGGAAAATCTTCTAAATGGTACATTTTATATAAATACGTTCTATTAGTAATAATACTGGTATGGCTATATCTAACTATACAAACTACATTTGTGAGATGGGAATACCCCTTTAACTGTTTTCTGGGTGTATCTTGGATCCATACGGGCTCCAGTAGATCTCCTGCAGTATTTGCGGCGGCTGTGGTGTAATTCAACTGAAGATTCATTTGAGAAATCCACCTTCTGCCACTTTTCCAGCGTCCATCCGTTTAGCAGGCTCTGGGCCTTGGCAAATGCCACACGGTTTTTTAATTGCCTTTTGGTTAGTGCTGGATTCTGGGCACTGATTCGACCATGGAGGCCATTTTGAGACAGAATCCTACAAACTGTTCTAGTTGACACAGGTACTTGAGGTGACCAGGCCTGTTGGAGCTCTGGGGCTGGCTTTTCATTTTCAAACCAACAAACGTTCCTCCCGAGCAGTTGTCTTACGGGGTCTGCCTGACCTGGGTTTGTCAAAAACATCTCCAGTCTCTTCAAATCTTTTCTTAATTCTTTGTACTTGATGCTGAGACACATTAAAGGTGCCAGCCACCTCTGCAGTGGATCTGGTCTTCAGCCTCAATCAAGGCTTTGGTCGGAGGGTGGAGTTTTGACATGTTGTCAGAGGTCAAGTTGCAGTTCAAGTGAAAGTCTGGGGTGCTGGAGCTCTTTTTATACACACCCACTAATTAACCGATCAATCAGTGAGCACAGGTGAGGCTGTAAACTACAGTAGGATTGGGTGCATTAAAAAAAACCTCATTTGGGAGGGTTTCAGCTTTCATATGAGTCATTTCTAAAACCAATGGATGAATTTTAAGTCAGGTTATAAGCTTTGGTTTCCACAACATGGATAAGTGACAGAACTTCTGTCAGGGACTCTATTTCTATAGTGCTGCACTGATATTTCGCCGTTGGGAAAAGTTAGAGGCTCTCCACTGCACAGGGGACCGTAAAAAGGCGGCGGCCCAGCCTAAGGCCCCTTGGTGACAGCTGTAAAAACGGCGTATTGGTGGTCACTAAGGGGTTAAATGGTGCCAGTCAAAAATACAACTTGTCCTGCAAAAAGCAAGCCCTCATACCGCTATCAGCAGTTATGGCTCTTGGAAATTGGGGAGGAAAAAAATGAAAGCAATGAAAACAAATTTGGTCCTTTAGGGGTTAATGGGTGTTTGCTGTTGTCAGTTTGTAACACAAAAGGACCAATACAAGCAGACAGGAGCTCCAAAATGTACACATTTTTAGTATTTTTTTTCACTGATGAAGGAAAAAGGACTGCATACCCCCAAATGTCTCCTCCCTAGAAGTCCCAATGCATGATACGGTACTAGTAATACACTGGACACATAACTATTGTGGCCACCAGGTGGCAGCAGCTCCACACTACATCTATACAGCTTCCAGTTCTGTCCAGTGTACAGGTGGTGAGGTATCACAGGGGGCTATTGGCTGTCACTTCTTATGGATAGTGTAGCTTTAAGAGTATGGGGTTCTCATACATTCATAGTATATAGGGGCCTTGTGGCTATCACTGTATGGCGGTGCTAGGGTTGTCACCGTGCATAGGAGAATGTCAAACCTCAGAGACAGGATCTTTTTGGCCCTTAGTGGTATGCATAGAAATGCACAGGATAATAGAAAAAGTAATAGACACAGGCACAACTTAAACAAGGTGGTTTTACCGCTTTTCAAGCTTTGTGGTTACAACAGGCAACACGCGTAGCGGTTACAGTCTTAGAGCTCATGCACACGGCCGTATGTATTTTGCGGAACGGAACAGCTGGCCCCTTTCACACAGGCAAGTTTTCTGCGCGGGTGCAATGCGTTACGTGAACGCATAGCACCCGCACTGAATCCTGACCCATTCATTTCAATGGGTCTGTGTACCTGAGCGTTTTTTTTCATGCATCAGTTCTGCGTTGCGTGAAAATTGCAGCATGTTCTATATTCTGTGTTTTTCACGCAGCCCTGGCCCCATAGAAGTGAATGGGGCTGCGTGAAAAACGCATTGTAATTCAGAAGCAAGTGCGGATACAATGAGTTTTTCACTGATGGTTGCTAAGAGATGTTGTTTGTAAACCTTCAGTTTTTCATCACGCGCGTGAAAAATGCATCAAAACGCATCACACCTGCGCGGAAAAAACTGAACAACTGAACGAATCGTAGACAAAACTGACTGAACTTGCTTGCAAAATGGTGCGAGTTTCCCTGAACGCATCCAAACCTAACGTTCGTGTGAAAGGGGCCTAATAGAACAGTATTATCCTTGCAGACCCATTGAAATGAATGGTTCCGCATATGGTCCACAAAAAAAACTGAACGGACACAGAAAGAACATACGTTCGTGTGTATGAGCCCTAATAAGAGGCAATGAGCTTGGTGGCTACAATGCCTCTCACTGAAGGAACAGTCTTTGTGGGTAAGAGGTACATAAAACTCACTGTAGATCTGCTTTGTGTTGCACCCCCCAGAGTAGAAAAAAAAAAGTGACCCAAATTTTGGAAATGACAGGATAAGGTGACAGCTTTAGGGTTATTTACTTCAGAAAAAAGACGACTGAGGGGAGATCTAATAACTATGTATAAATATATCAGGGGTCAGTACAGAGATCTCTCCCATCATCTATTTATCCCCAGGACTGTGACTGTGACGAGGGGACATCCTCTGCGTCTGGAGGAAAGAAGGTTTGTACACAAACATAGAAGAGGATTCTTTACGGTAAGAGCAGTGAGACTATGGAACTCTCTGCCTGAGGAGGTGGTGATGGTAAGTTCACTAAGAGAGTTCAAGAGGGGCCTGGATGTATTTCTGGAGGGTAATAATATTACAGGTTATAGTTACTAGAGAGGGGTCGTTGATCCAGGGAGTAATTCTGATTGCCTGACTGGAGTTGGGAAGGAATTTTTTCCCCTAAAGTTAGGAATATTGGCTTCTACCTCACAGGGTTTTTTGCCTTCCTCTGGATCAACTTGTAGGAAAATAGGCCGAACTGGATGGACAGATGTCTTTTTTCGGCCTTATAAACTATGTTACTATGTTTTATTGGTATTATTTTGTGGTACATATGATTTTTGATTGCTCTATATTACGCTTTTTGTGAGACAAGGTAACCAAAAAATGTCTGTTCTGGCACAGTTTTTTTATTTTTGCATTTTTACGGCATTCACCTGACAGGTTAGATCATGTGCTATTTTTATAGAGAAGGTCGTTACAGACACAACAATACCAAATATGTCTACTTTTATTTTTCACTTTTACATAATAATTAGAGATGAGCGAACGTGCTCGTAACAAGCACTGTACTGCTCGGCTCCCCTGCGCTCGCATGGGCGCAGGCATCCGGATCTGTCCTCCTCACCCGACGGAAGCGGATGCCTGCGCCCATGCGAGCGCAGGGGAGCCGAGCGGTACAGTGCTCGTTACGAGCACGTTCGCTCATCTCTAATAATAAAGCATTTTTGAAAAAAATTGTGTTTTGTGTCGATCATGTGATTTTTTTTTTTTTTTTAGAGCAGGTCATTACAAATGTGGCGAAAACTAATTTGTCTATTTTTTTGTATTTATTTTGGTTTTACCAAATAAAAGCGTTTTTGAAAGAAAAACAATCATGTTTTTGCGTCTCCATTTTCTGAAAGCCATATTTTTTATAATTTTTCTGCCAATCATCCTGTATGGGGCTCTTTTTTGGGGTATATATGATTTTTTGATCAGTCAATAGTACACTTTTTCAGCAAGGTGACCAAAAACAGTTGTTTTGACATAGTTTTTAGTTATTTCTTTTTTACAGCATTTACCTTAGGGGGTAGATCATGTGATATTTTTATAGAGAAGGCCATTACGGACGCGGTGATACCTATTTTGTCTTTTTTTAATATTTATTTTGGTTTTACACAAAAGCATTTTTGAAAGAAAAACAATCAGGTTTTTGTGTCTCCGTTTTCTGAGAGCCATTTTTTAAAATTTTTCGGGGATTGTCTTATGTAGGGGCTCATTTTTTGCGGCATAGGATGACTGATTGGAACTATTTTGGGGTACATACGACTTTGGATCGCTTGGTATTACACTTTTTGTTATGAAAGGTGATAAAAAAAAAATGGCTTTTTTGGCACTAGTTTTGTTTCGTATGGCATTCACCTGATGGGGTGGATCATGTGATATTTTCATAGAGCCGGTCGTTATGGACACAGAGATACCTAATATGTCTTTTTTTTTTTACAATTGTACATGTCTTTATTTCGGAAAGGTTTTTTTTTTTTTTTTTACTTGAAACTTTCATTTTTTTATTGTAAAAAAAAAAAAACACTTTTTTTACCCCACTATGGGACTTCAACATTTCATGGTCTGATCCCTGTTTCAATGCAGTACATTATATCTGTATTGTGTGCTGCATTGACTATCAGTTTATTACACAGTGTAAGGCTAATTTCACACGAATGTTGTGTTTTGCGGTCCGCAAATAAAAACGGATGACGTCCATATGGCTTCCCTTTTTTTTTTAGCGGGTCCATTGTAACAATGCCTATCCTTGTCCGCAAAACGGACAAGAATAGGACACGTTCTTTTTTTTTTTTTTTTTTTTTTTGCGGGCTACGGAACGGACATACAGATGCGGACAGCACACAGTGAAATGAATGGGTCCGCATTTTATCAGCAAAAAATACTGTCGTGTGAAAGAGGCCTAACACACTGACAGTTTGCCTATGTGACCCAATCTGGGCCTCATAGGTATCTGTAGCTGCCACGCCCCCAAGGCCTTTGAAAGGCTTGGGGCTGCCATGGCAACCATCCGGTCTCCATCACTGCAGTGTGGGGACCTGAGGGAGCGCGAACCTCCTGTATGCCGCAGTCAGCGCTGACCGCAGCATATGAGTGCATACGGTGTTGTCACTGAAGCTGGTGGATGCGGCAGAGACCAGGCTGTCAGTAACACCCAGGCCTGTGCTGATGAAGACACCGCGTGTGGGGCAGGGGACAGACCACAAGATGAGAATGCTCGTCCTGAGGCACCTTATGGTGTTAAAGGGGTTGCCCAAGGGTTTACTGTGTATTCTCAGTATATACCATCAATATCTGATCGGCGGGCGTCTGACAGATATTCTATAATAGCTCAGATACTGAATTCAGGACTGCACAGCAGCACCGCTCCCACTGCAGTACCAGCTCCATCCACTACATGATGAACAGCGCTGTGTAATTCCAGAGCTGGCGCCACCACAAACCAGCTGTTCAGTGTGGGGGTGGGCGGGCAGTGCTTTCGGACCCCCACTTATCAGATATTGATGACCTTTCCTGAGGATAGGCCAAGAAGAGTAAAATCCTGGACAACCCCCTTTAAGGGCCATATTGCCTGCTATGGCCAGGAAACCTGAGGATACCTCACCAGTATGACCTGTCCCATAAACATTTATACGCAGTATTCACACACAGCAGCACTACTGCATTCATTTCTGCAACTGAAAAGCGATCCCATTCATCCAACAGGAGTGGTTTCTGCAACAAATCTGCCGCGTGTGAATAAACCCCAATCTGACAGCGTAGAGACCTTCTCTAGTCTTCTCATCAAGGAGTCACATATCTTCTAATTAGGTAAACCTAGAAACAGAAGGAACAGAAGATCAGAGCGGAGGCCTCCTTTATATGACAGAAGAAAAACAAGATCACAGTTAAAGGGGTTCTCCAAGTGGTCTATATGGATGAGCTACCATCAGTATATGATGGGTGGGGGTGTGACCCCCCCCCCCGGCTCCCTACAGATCAGTCTCTTCCACCAATGACATACTGATGACCTGTCCTGGGGATACCTCACCAGTATAAAACACTGGGATCACCCCTTCAGCAAAGGAGAGGCCTGACATGTGACTGATCGTATACCATCTAGGTGTAACAGTGGAGATTACCACCCCCATCATCCTCCTTTCCCCTCAGACTGCTCCCCTTGTTCCTCCTAACCCTCAACCATTACTTCTCAGCAGCAGCGTCTTCCTACAGCTTCTGTCTCCTCCATAGAGGAGCAGTGGGGACAAGCCCCGCCTCTTCCTGCCCGGTCACGTGACCTTCTCTCTGTCTCCTGCAACACTTTGTGAAGCCGGGCCGGTACTGGCGGAGGGACATGATGCGGCAGTGCAGGGCCGGGCTGCTGCTGAGCCGGTGAGAGCTCCGTGTGTACTGTGCTGGAGAGTGTGTGCGTTATCTCTGACGTCATGTGTGCTGCTGTCGTCACTTCTGTCAGTACTCGGTGACATGTGGGTGTCCGGCTGTGGGACAGTGAGTTCCGGTATCCCTCCTACTGCCGGTTCCTTGTGTCTTCCAGCATTAGGCGCTGTTCACATTCACACTGGGGTTTAGGTTTCATTCTGTCTGGATTCCCTGAACGACTAGTATAGTCCAGGTCATAAGCGGTGTTTTCAGTGCATATTTCTGGGGCAGCTGCATTTTCAAGAAAAACGGAAGCCAAGGCACCAGTGTGTACAGAGCCTAAAACCCAGGAATAGTGTTGAATGAACTTGTGTTTTCAAGTTCGGCGTCTAAGGTTCGGGTTATCAGAGAATTCCATAATGGATCCCGCTACCACAGACCATAATGGAATTCTATGACGGCATGCACCATGGATGCCTATAAGAGGCATTCCATCATAATAGTAGTCTCTGCTGGCCATAGACTTCTATTATGGCAGAACGCAATACGGAAAGCCTCTTATAGGCTTCTGCGGTGCATGCCGTCATAGAATTCCGTTATGGTCCGTGGTAGCGGGATTCTTAGATATCCCGAACCTGTATGCTGAACTTGAAAACACATGTTCACTCAACACTAAGGCCGAGTTCACACTTCAGTTATTTGGTCAGTTATGTCTATCAGTTATTGTGAGCCAAAACCAGGAGCGATACACAGAATAGGTGAAGATCTTTCCATTATACCTTATCTCTGAGTAGGGTTCATGATGAGTTTTGGCTGACAATAACTGATGTAAATAACTGACCAAATAGCTGAATAATAAGCCAATGTGATCTGTTATAATAGATCCGTCCTGCAGGACATAGAACACAATGGAGTCAGGGATTTGATTTGGCCCATACTATGTACAACAATAAGGGTTCATGCACACCACTGTATGTTTGGTCCACATCCTAGTCTGATGTGAGGTCCTGATCTGAGGGTCTGATGTGAGGTCCTGATCTGAGGGTCTGATGTGAGGTCCTGATATGGGGGTCTGATCTGAGGTCCTGATCTAAGGGTCAGATGTGAGGTCCTGATATGGGGGTCTGTTCTGAGGTCCTGATCTGAGGGTCTGATCTGAGGTCCTGATCTGAGGGTCTGATGTGAGGTCCTGATCTGAGGGTCTGATCTGAGGTCCTGATATGGGGGTCTGATGTGAGTTCCTGTTCTGAGGGTCTGATGTGAGGTCCTGATCTGAGGGTCTGATGTGAGGTCCTGATCTGAGGGTCTGATGTGAGGTCCTGATATGGGGGTCTGATGTGAGGTCCTGATATGGGGGTCTGATGTGAGGTCCTGATATGGGGGTCTGATGTGAGGTCCTGATATGGGGTCTGATGTGAGGTCCTGATCTGAGGGTCTGATGTGAGGTCCTGATCTAAGGGTCAGATGTGAGGTCCTGATCTAAGGGTCAGATGTGAGGTCCTGATATGGGGGTCTGTTCTGAGGTCCTGATGTGAGGTCCTGATCTGAGGTCCTGATATGGGGGTCTGATGTGAGTTCCTGATCTGAGGGTCTGATGTGAGGTCCTGATCTGAGGGTCTGATGTGAGGTCCTGATCTGAGGGTCTGATGTGAGGTCCTGATCTGAGGGTCTGATGTGAGGTCCTGATGTGGGGGGTCTGATGTGAGGTCCTGATGTGGGGGTCTGTGTGTTAGGGCTGATTCACACCACTGCGCTCAGCCCGGGAAATGTGGCCGGTGTATCAGCTGCATCTCCCTGACCCAAACTGACTGCATCATAGAGATTTATAGTGCAGTCAGTTCTGATTAGATAGGAACTCGCTGCACCATAAATCTCTATGATGCAGTCAATTCGGGTCAGGGAGATGCAGCCGACACACAGGCCGTGTGAATCAACCCTTAAAGGGAACCTGTCATCACCTTTATGCTGCCCGTACTAACAGCAGAATAAAGTACAGACAGGTGAGTTGATTTCAGAGGTCTGTCATTTATAAGGCTACTTTCACACTAGCGTTAGCACGGATCCGGCACCTAAAGGGTGCCAACGGATCCGTGCTAACGCTATACATGTGTGGAGCCGGAGCAGCGCTCCGGCCCCACACATGACACACATTAAAACAAGACACAGACATACATACAAACAAACATAGACATACATACAGACATACATACATACTCACATACTCCCGGGACGCCGGCAGAACGTCTTCACGCGCCTCCTGCGCGCAGTGATGACGATTCCCCACAGCGCCCTCTGCTGGGCGCAGTGGGGAAATGTCATCGCAGCGCGCAGGAGGCGCGTGAAGACGTTCTGCCGGCGTCCCGGGAGTATGTGAGTATGTATGTCTGTATGTTTGTATGTATGTCTGTATGTCTGTATGTTTGTATGTATGTCTGTATGTTTGTTTGTATGTATGTCTGTGTGTATGTATGCCGGATCCGGAATGACCCCCCATTGGAAATCAATGGAGGACAGATCCAGATTACTGGTGTGTCACACCAAACGGATCCGTCCCCATTGACTTGCATTGGGGGTCATTCCGGATCCGTCTTGGTGCGGATGCCTGGACCGGAGAGCAAACCGCAGCATGCTGCGGTTTGTCCTCCGGTCTGAAGACGGAACGGAATGCTTTCAGGAGCATTCCGTTGTCTTCAGTTCAGTTTTGTCCCCATTGACAATGAATGGGGACAAAACTGAAGCGTTTTTTTCCGGTATTGAGCCCCTATAACGGAACTCAATACCGGAATTTAAAAACGCTAGTGTGAAAGTAGCCTAAGTTAAAAGTAAGTGGTTGCCGAGAACCAACATCACAATCATTGCAGATTAGGGCTGGAAAAGAGTCAAATCTTGATGAGAAGACTCCTGGTTATTCATGAATTCCTGCTCTCCCTGCCCACCTGATGATGACTGACAGTCTTCTACCTAGTTTTCTCCCTTTCTCTCTAGGAGAGAACTGCCAATCATCAGCAGATGGGCAGGGAGAGCAGGAGATTAGGAATAACCATGACTCTTCTCAGGTAGATTTGACTCTTTTCAAGGCCTGGGATGCAATGTTTGTGATGTTGGTTCTCAGCAACCACTTACTTTTAGCTCATGAGTGACACACCACTGAAATCAGCAATTCTGTCCCTATTTTATGCTGCCCTCAGTACAGTCAGCATAAAGTTGATGACAGGTTCCCTTTAAAGAGAATCTGTCACCAGGATAATCGCTATTGAAGTAAAGCCATAGCCTAATAGCACTTAGTACCTTATTTCCAGATGTGCCTTTGTTCCAACAATAGATGTGTTCTATCTTCTGAAAATCCAGTTTATTTGGTATGCAAATGAGCCGGTAATGTGCCCAGAGGGGCGTCACTCTTACAGGAAGGAGCCCCGACACGCCCCCTGCTTGTACCCAAACCTACCCTCATGCTGGGAGCAGGGGAAAGGGGGCGGGGTTATAGCTTGAATGTGATGTAGGAGGCGTGCCTGGGCTCCTTCCTGCTAGAGTGACGCCCCTCTGGGCACATTACTGGCTCATTAGCATACCAAATAAACTGGATTTTCAGAAGATAGAAAACATCTATTGCTGGAACAAAGGCACATCTGGAAATAAGGCACTAAGTGCTATTAGGCCATGTCTTTACTTCAATAGCGATTATCCTGGTGACAGATTCCCTTTAAAGGCTATGTACACTTTTAGGGGCAATTGTTTATTATTGCATTATACTTATTTTGAGTTAAAATAATTTTTTCAATTGGTCTTTATTAAAAAATATGGAGCTCTTTTTTTTCTGTACAGAGCTGAGATGCTGTAGTAGCTGCCTGTGATTTTTTTTGTCTTTTCCGTCATCTGGGGAGCAGACAGGCTCCTTATCTCTGCTCTCTGACCGTATAAACACTCAATATAGCTCAGTTCTTACTGATAAGAATGTGTCTTTAATATGACCTCTTAGTTGTTTAGCGATAAGGTTTATTAGACCACACAAAGTAAAAGTACCAGTTACACAGTTAGAAAAACAGTTAACCCTTTGTGACAGAATGGCTCAATATTTTTATATAAGCCAATTGAAAATATGAATTTTTTGTTTAGCAAAAATGAGTAAAATGCAATCATAAACAAAAATTGCCTCCAAAGGTGTCCATAGCCTTTAATATGAGAGCCAGTGCAGCTGCTCATTTACCCTACAGCGGCCTCTACTGGTAAAATGTAGTATTACATATAGCTATTTGAATAAATGCCCATGGTATATATGGTCTCAGTGGATGTATTTTTGACTTTTGTTTTCATCTCTTTTCTATAGTGCACTTTTTAAGAATTCATGGAGATGGCAAGCAAGTTCAGCAAGTGAAAGAGCGTTACAGTATAAGCCAGGGGAAATTATCCATGGATTCACAGTGAAGGAGGTAAGACGTCATCATTGTTGTAAAAACCGTTCTCAATGGTTTATAATAAAAAAAAAACATGCCGTTCACTTCACTGCCAAAGCATTGTGGAACCAGTCCTACTGCCTTTTTGACTCCATCCGATGTGGTGTGCCAACGAGATAGCGCCCGTGCTACACAACACGTTCTTCAGGGTGTCCAGCTAGATCACCAGCAGGTCTCTCTCATCGAGAGTGTCTGGGACTGGACGGGCGACTGATCTCCCATGCACAGCAGCCAACATCCACCTTGTCTGAACTACGGGTCCAAAAGAACTTGGAATGACCTACCACAGGAGGATACCCCGTATCTGTATGACCATTACCAGGCCAGAGCACAGACTGTATGGAAGCAAGGGGAGATGCCTCCACATATACCCCACAGCAGAACCCAAAATAAAGGGGTCATTGTGATCATTGACCAAGCACTTCCAGCAGTTTAAACTCTATCATTTGCATTAAAGGGGTATTCCAGTAGGATAGGATAGGGGATACCTGTCAGATCAGTGAGGTCCTACCGCTGGGACCTCCACCGATCACAAGAACAGGTGGGCCCTAACCCCCTGCAGGCCCCCTTCTGTTCCCCTGAAATGACCGCACATGTGCGGTTCCGGAGATAGGGGAGCACTCTACTCAGCTGTCTCCAGAACTCTCATAGGAATGAATGGAGCGGAGGCATGCATGTGCGACCGGCTGCTCTGGTCATTTCAGAGGAGCAGCAGGGGGCCTACGGGGGGTACGGGGCCCTGTTCTCATGTTTGGCGGGAATACCCCTTTAAGGGGGAGATTAATCATCTCCCTGCAGCACAAAAGTGGCTTTAAAAAGTTACAAACACTTGTATACTTTTCAGAAAGGGGGCGCTAGTTTTTCGGTGCAAGTGAAGCCAGAAATCTACAGCGGCTCAGAGCCGCCAGAGGATGTGGCTCATTTATGACCCGGTGTACGCCTCCTCAGAAAGTACCGGCATTCTTCCCATTGTAAACCTATAGAAAACCGTATATACCTTGTGTTTTTCACGTTTTTATTAATTTTGTAATTTTTTTTGTTCCCCTGCAGGTGACTCCTGTCCCTGACTTGTTTTTAACCGCAGTAAAGCTGGACCATGAAGGCACCGGAGCAAAGTATTTACACGTCGCCAGAGAGGACACAAATAATTTATTCAGGTATATGACAGAGGAGCGGTGAGACCACCATGACCTCCACTTTACAGTCCACACTGAAGGACTTTTTTCTTTCTGAGATTGTCCGTACTAAAACCACCACCAGCAACATAGTGAAGAAACGGGCTGCTCAGGAATCCTAGTGGGCCTGCTCAAAATGGCAATTCATTGTCCGAATTCGGCCACTGCTAAAATTTTCCAACAGGACAGATCACATTTTGGGTAGAAATCCGTCTGTCATTGGCCATGACAAACGATCGTTTTTACATTTTCATACGATGGTTTGCCAAAATTGTCAGTTTTGTCCGAATGGGCAGCCGTACATTCATTGTAATAGTCTAAATCAGAGATCTCAAAACTCGTGGCCCTCCAGCTGTTGTAAAACTACAACTTCCATCATGCCAGGAGAGCCTACAGCTATTGGGGCATGCTGGGAGTTGTAGTTTTACAACAGCTGGAGGGCCACGAGTTTGAGATCCCTGCTCTAAATAGTGGCCGAGGGTGACACAGCGGCCTCACACCGGCTCCATCTGCTAGGATGAGATAACGGCATATTTTATGTTAAAGGGGTTGTACCAGATTAGACAACATGGCCATGCCTGTCACAACTTATGTCTGATATTGCAGCTCAACCCTGTTCACTCCAGTGCAGTACCAGGAACGACCTGTAGACGAGCGAGGCACTGATTATGGAAGAAAGCTGCCATGTTTTTCCAATCCTGTACGACCCCTTTAACCCCTTCATGAATTATGACATACATGTACATCATAATGCGTGAGGGGATCTATGGAGCGGGCTCCATACACGGCGGGTACCAGATGTTTCATACAGCTGGCACCCACCCGCACAGACAGGGAGTGGCGATCTACGCTGATCGCGGCACCTGAGAGTGAAGGCAGAGGGATGTCTTCTGATCGGAGCCACAGTAGTGAAATTGCGGGGCTCCGATCGGTTGCCATGGAAGCCTGGACGCTGCTGAAGCGATCCAGGTTTGTCATAGCATTCTCCATACTGACCTAGGCACGAGGCACAGCTCAGAATGGAGACTGTAAAAACCCTTTTCGTCCTAATAGATCTCTATTAGGGCGAACAGGAGAGAAGATCAAAAGATCCCATGTACTAGGCCCCTAAGGGGGCTAATAGTGAAAAAGAAAAAGTTAAAATAAAAAAACACCACTATATTAAATCGCCCCCCTTTCCCAATTTTACATATAAAAATATATAAACAATAAAAAAAATAAACATTAGGAATCGCCGCGTCCAAAAATGTCTAAATTATTAAAATCTAAAAAACATTCTTGTACGGTGAACGCCATAACAGAAAAACAAATGAAAAAATACACAATTTGCCTTTTTTTGTCATCTCGTCCCCTGCAAAAAAAATTGAATAAAGGTGATCAAAAAGTCGTACATACCACAAAAATGGTGGCAATAAAAATACAGTTCATTATACAGGAAAAAAAAAACCCTCATACAACTCTGTAGACCGAAATATGAAAAAGTTATGCCTTTAATATTATGGCAATGCAAAGTAAATGTTGACTTTTTTTTTAAAGGTTTTTATTTTTTTAAAAGTTAGTAAAAAAACAAAACAAAAACCATACAGGCTTGGTATCGGTGCTTTTTAGCGCACAGTGAACGCTGTGATGTCAAAACCCCTAAAACCTTGGCGGAATTCTGTTTAGTTTTTGTTTTTCAGTTTTCTCGGTCGTCACATTGGGGGACACAGGACCATGGGTTATATCTTGCTGCCACTAGGAGGCTGACACTAAAAAAAGACCAAAAGAAAGTCGGCTCCTCCCAGCAGGATATAACCCGCCTACTGGCAGTAAACTAACCAGTTTAGTTTAGTGTCAGTAGGAGGCAGACACAGGTCTGGGTTTCCCAGTCCTTTGTCTGGTTTATTTTTTTCTATCTTTATTTTTTTCTAGTTTTAATACTAGGTTTTCTTTCCACAGGTTCTGGGAAAGCTGGGTATTCTAGATCCAGCTTCCCTTCCTCTGTGACCAGGGCACAGTTCTTATATGGAAGGACTGTCCACCCTGGGTCACCTACGGCCGGACCCAGCGCCCAGGGGATAGGTGCACTCCTATTCCCCTCTGCGGACCACCCATCCGCCCCGTCCTCTGCTGCTCAGCCTCCCAGAGCTGCAGCAGTTCAGAGGTCCCCTATGTGCCGGCAGAAGACGTCGGAAGGTGAGTAGTGCGGGAACTACTGTGCCCTCCGGCTTTCCCCCCCAGCAGTGTGCCGGGGTCAGTGTCCCTACCTCTGTGGGGGGCCCCTCTCCCTGGCGCCAGCGGTTTGCAGGATCGGGGCTCCCGACTCCCGGCTGTGCCCTCTCTTAGAGATACATGGAGCTCCGGGCGTTTTTTCTCCATCGGCGTTCTCCGGCCGGGGCCGCGTCACTCAAGCGCCGCCCCCTTTCTTCCCGCGCGCTGTGACGTCTTCCGGCCGGGCCGGCCCTCTTCTGTTCCCGCCGGCGCGAAGCCTTACCTGACCACCTCGCGTTCTGGCTGCTCCGGTTAGTGGTTGCTCCTTTCTCTTCAGGCGGCAGCTTTTTTTCTGGACCTCCTGCGTCGGTACCTGCGCTGCTGAACAGCAGCTCCTCGCTCCGGTCCTCCATTCAGCACTTCTCCTCTACCTTTCGGTGAGTCTCTCTCTCCCTTATCCATGTCCTGTGCTGGGTCCCTGGTCCCCTGCTAATGTCCCTCTCCTTTTTCTTCTAACCTTCAGGTACCCTGCCTCTCCAGCATACTTGTCTGCTAGGGGGCTGCCTTCCTTGTGCTTTTTTGCTAGTATAGTTTTTTCTCCATGTCTGACTCAGGCTCTAGAACTACTCGCCGTCCTGCGGCGCTGCCCTCATCGGTTACTTATTATTTTTGTTCTTCCTGTCAATCAAAATCCTCTTCTGGCCGTTCCCAGCCCCTTTGCGCTGCATGCTCTGCTAGCTCGGACTCTCCTCCGGCCGCTGCCCAGGGCGCCCCCCCTGATCCAGCAGCGGTAGAACCTACTCCGGCTTGGGCCCTTGCCCTCTGCCAGTCCGTCGCCGATCTGTCCACGGTTTCCCAAACCATGGCCTCTGTCCTAGACCGTCTTGCCTCTTCCCAGGCGTCCATCGTCCCTCCCCAGGTTCACGCTCCTTCTTCTGGTCCCTCCTCCAGCTCCCATCTGGCCAGGGATCGCTCTCGCAAACGCCCGCGTACCGCTCCTTCCCGTTCCTCTTCAGGATCTCCCGATCCCTCCGGCTACTGCTGGTGTCTCTCCCACACGTGACCGTTCTCTCTCCCCGGGTGAAATCTCCAGCTCCGAGTCCCATTCCTCTTCCCTGTTGGAAGATTCTGGTAGCCCTACATCTACTGTGGACAGCTTAGTCTCTGCCATTCGGGACACCTTTCAGATTTCTGACAGCCAGGATTCCCTGGCCTCGGGAGATGTCTTTTTTTCTAAGAGTTCCCGGCGAGTCCGTCCTACCTTCTCTTCTCACAAGGAGTTTGATGCCTTATTTGATAAGAACTGGAAATCCCCTGACAAGCGTTTTTCTGTTCCAAAACGCATTTCCCTTCTGTATCCCTTCCCCCCGGAACATGTTGCTCAATGGTCATCCCCACCATCTGTGGATCCGCCAGTCTCTCGCCTCTCCAAGTCCACCACGCTCCCCTTAGACAGCGCGGCCTCTCTTAAAGACGTTACGGATAAGCGTGTAGAATACCTTGCCAGATCCGCCTTTCAGGCTGCCGGTTCTTCTCTTCTTCCCACCCTGGCCTCTACCTGGGTTTCCAAGGCTGTTTCCACTTGGGCTTCTCAACTAAAGGATGGCATCCTGGCAGGAGCTCCTGCTCAGGAGCTTGCTGACCTCGCTCAACAGCTTCAGGACGCAGGCCAGTACCTCTGTTCAGCTTCCCTTGATGCGGCGGGCTGCTCCGCCTCGGCCTCGGCCAACATCGTAGCCATCCGTCGCTCTCTCTCTGGCTCCGGGAATGGCGCGCCGATGGGGCGTCCAAAAAGTCGCTCACTGGCCTGCCCTTCTCTGGTACCCGTCTCTTCGGGAAGCGTCTTGACGAAATTATTTCGGACGCCACGGGAGGCAAGAGTTCCCTCCTCCCTCAACAGCGTCCCAAGCGCCAGGATGCGCACCGTAGAGCGGGGCACTTCCGTTCTTTCAGGTCCCTTCCCCCGCCGCGTTCCTCTCGCCCGTCCGCTTCCCAGGCCAAGCGGCCCGGTTTCTCCAAGCCACGCTCTTCTTGGCAGTCCCGTCCCAATACTTCACGTTCCACCTTCAAGGCTGGGGACGCCAAGACTCCTTCTTCCTGAGGGTCCCTCCCATCCCGACGCTCTTTGGGTGGGCGGCCGTCTTCGTTTTTTTCAGGACGTCTGGCTTGCCCAGGTTCAGGACGCCTGGGTACGGGATGTGGTCGCACTCGGCTACAAAATAGAATTTGCTTCGCGGCCCCGCGGCCGTTTCTTTCTCTCTCGGGTCCCTCGTTCCCCTGCCCTGGCAGCAGGTTTTCACCACGCGCTAGCTTCTCTTCTTTCCAAAGGCGTGGTGATCCCTGTCCCTCCTTCGGAGAGGTTCAAGGGGTTCTACTCCAACCTCTTCGTGGTCCCGAAGAAGGACGGTTCGTTTCGTCCAATTTTGGACTTGAAGTTTCTGAACCGGCACGTCAGAATCTCCCATTTCAGGATGGAATCCCTCTCTGTCATAGCGGCCATGGAGCCGGGGGAGTTCTTGTCGTCGGTGGACGTGCAAGATGCTTATCTGCACGTCCCCATTTTTTCCACACATCAGCGTTTTCTACGCTTCACGGTTGGCCAGGATCATTTCCAGTTTGTGGCCCTGCCTTTCGGGTTAGCTTCGGCCCCCCGAGTGTTCACGAAGGTCATGGCTGCGGTCATGGCGATTCTTCGGGCTCGGGGGGTCTCGGTGACCCCTTACCTGGACGACATCTTAATCAAGGCTCCGTCCTGGTCCCTCAACCTGGAGAGTCTCCACATCACCCTGGACACCCTCTCCCGTTTCGGTTGGCTCCTCAACCGCCCCAAGTCCAATCTGTCTCCTTCGCAGACCATTCGGTTCTTGGGGCTGGACTTCGACTCCGCGAGGGCTCGTGTTCTCCTTCCAGAGGACAAGCTTTTATCCCTTCAGACGGGGGTTCGAACCCTTTGCTCCTCCCACTCGGTGACCCTCCGGTTCTGTATGAGGGTTCTGGGGCGTATGGTGGCTTCTCTGGAAGCAGTTCCCTTTGCCCAGTTCCGGACTCGTCCGCTTCAGCTCTTCCTGCTGTCGCGATGGGACAAGTCCCTTTCGTCCCTCGACCTTCTGGTTCGTCTCCCGTCTCGCCTGCGGGAGGAGCTCCAGTGGTGGCTTCGGTCTCCCTCTCTCCTCAGCGGCCGCTCCTTTCTGCCCCTTCGCTGGCAGATAATAACGACGGATGCCAGTCTCCAAGGCTGGGGCGGTGTTTGGGAACACCGGACCGTACAGGGCTCTTGGTCTCCTCCGGAAGCCCTTCTCTCCATCAACGTCTTGGAACTCCGAGCGATTCGGCTCTCCCTTCTCCACTGGCAGTCCGATCTGCAGGGTCTCCCCGTCCGCATTCAATCGGACAACGCCACCGCCGTGGCGTACATAAATCATCAAGGCGGGACTCGCAGCAAGGCCGCCATGGAGGAAGTGGCGCTCACCCTCACCTGGGCGGAAAACCACGTGCCCGCACTGTCTGCGGTTCACATTCCCGGAGTGGAAAATTGGGTAGCGGACTTTCTGAGCCGCACACAGGTGGACCCCAACTAGTGGTCGTTACATCCCGAAGTCTTCCGCCAGATCTGCCTACGCTGGGGGACGCCGGATGTGGACCTCATGGTCTCCCGGCTCAACAACCAAGTCCCACGGTTCGTCAGCAGAACCCGGGATCCAGACGCCGTCGCCACAGACGCCCTGGTGATCCCCTGGGACCTGTTCGCCCTCCCTTACATCTTCCCTCCGCTTCCGCTTCTGCCGCGGGTGATCAAGAAGATCAAGGCGGAAGGCATTCCGGTCCTTCTAGTGGCTCCGGACTGGCCCAGGCGCGTCTGGTACGCAGATCTAGTTTCCATGGCCGTCGACGCCCCCTGGCGCCTACCCGACCGCCAGGATCTCCTCTCTCAGGGTCCCGTTTGCCATCCGCATTTTCGGTCGCTATGTTTAGCGGCTTGGCGGTTGAGACCCATATTTTGAAGTCTCAAGGTTTCTCCGACGCGGTGGTGCACACCATGATTCGGGCTCGGAAAGCCTCCTCTTCGCGCATTTATCATCGCGCCTGGAAATCTTTTTTACAATTCTGTGAGGGGTCCTCGGTCCCCCCCTTGCCGTTGTCGATCCCGCGTCTTCTTGCCTTTCTTCAAGCTGGCCTGGACGCTGGTCTTGCCTTACGCTCTCTTAAAGGCCAGGTCTCGGCCCTCTCTGTTTTTTTCCAGCGCCCTCTGGCCTCCCTGTCTCAAGTGAAGACTTTCTTGCAGGGCGTTGCCCATACCGTTCCCCCCTATCGGGCCCCTACTCCCCCATGGGACTTGAACCTGGTCCTCGATGCGCTCCAGTCGTCCCCTTTTGAACCACTCAGGGATATTTCCTTGTCCATGTTGTCCCACAAGGTGGTTTTTCTTGTGGCGATTACTTCACTTCGTCGAGTATCGGAGCTTGCAGCTCTTTCCTGCCGCTCCCCCTTCCTTGTCTTACATCAGGATAAAGTGGTACTGTGTCCGTCCCCTTCCTTCCTACCTAAGGTGGTCTCCTCCTTCCATCTTAACAAGGATATTGTCCTCCCGTCTTTCTGTCCTTCTCCCGTTCATCCGCGCGAGCGTTCTCTTCACCATTTGGATGTGGTACGCGCTCTCCGCACCTATCTTACTCGCACAGAATCTTTCCGTCGTTCCGACGCCCATTTTGTCATTTCGGACGGGCCCAGGAAGGGGCTCGCGGCTTCTAAGGCGACTCTGTCCCGCTGGGTTCGTCTGGCCATTTCGGTGGCGTACAGCAGCAAGGGTAGGGCGCCTCCTTTTCGGGTGTCGGCTCACTCCACTCGGTCGGTGGGAGCGTCTTTGGCAATGCGCCATGGTGCTTCGGCCTTGCAGGTTTGCAAGGCCGCCACATGGGCGTCATTGCACACGTTTTCTCGGTTCTACCGGGTGAACACTTATGCTTCCGCTGATGCGAGTTTGGGCCGCAGAGTTCTGCAGGCTGCGGTGGCTCCTTCGGTCTGAGGTTTTTTGGATTGTTTCCCACCCTAAGGGACTGCTTTTGGACGTCCCATGGTCCTGTGTCCCCCAATGTGACGACCGAGAAAGTAAGATTTTTTTGCTTACCTGTAAAATCTTTTTCTCGGAGTCTTCATTGGGGGACACAGCACCCACCCTTCTCTTAGTTTATGAGTTCTTCGTCGCCCGACGGCGATAGTTCTTGGTTTGAGTTAGACTGTTGTCTTGGTTCCTCCTATTGCTTTTCACACACTGGTTAGTTTACTGCCAGTAGGCGGGTTATATCCTGCTGGGAGGAGCCGACTTTCTTTTGGTCTTTTTTTAGTGTCAGCCTCCTAGTGGCAGCAAGATATAACCCATGGTTCTGTGTCCCCCATTGAAGACTCCGAGAAAAAGATTTTACAGGTAAGCAAAAAAATCTTACTTTGCCACACAAAGAATTTGTTTCCCATTAAAAAAATGCATGGTGTCCCGCCACAAAAATAAGCCCACATATAGCTATGTGAACGGAAAAATAAAACAATTATGGTAATTATAACGTGGGGAGGAAAAATTCAAAATGCAAAAATGAAAATATGACTTGAAATTAAGGGGTTAACCCCATGAGCGCCAACACTGCCCAACTACCCCGAAACCAATGAATTAAAAAACCATCCAGCCGTCCCCATGAACAAAAGAAAAAAAAATCCCCTCTCTCTCTTCTAGTGTACAGTTCCGGACGACTCCTCTGGACAGCACCGGAGTCCCACACATACTGGAACATACGGTTTTGTGTGGCTCCCAGAAGTATCCGTGTAGAGACCCTTTCTTCAAGATGTTAAATCGCTCCTTATCCACGTTCATGAATGCATTCACAGGTAAGAACATTTCACATTGTCAGCGGTTCAGTGTCTTGTATGATGGAAGGTGCGCTGGGCCTTGTTTAGTGAGTCAAATGTTCCTTTATTGCAAATTTAAAGGGGTTTTCCAGAGACATGTCAATAATACTTAAAGAAGAACTCCCGCAAAAAAATGTATTTCATGTCCTGCTAGAAATGTACATGATGTAATCTGTAGTGAATGTCATTTTCTTACCAGTAGCTGAATTTTTGAGTTATATAATCCTGAAGTTTCTTATCTGTGTCATGTGACCAGGCATTAGACCCACCAACTCACACAACATGTTATGTGTGGACAGGAAGTCTAATTCTCTATGCATTCTTATGGGAGCCTCACTTTCAGTCTCATAGGAATGAATAGAGCAGTGACTGGCTTCCTGTCCTGGGTCAGTTGGAGGTCAGGGAGTTGGTCACATGACCCAGCTACAATAAGAAGAGAGGTTTTTACTCACAGAAACAGTCACTGATAAGAAAATGACATTCACTACAGATTATATCATGCACCTTTCTAACTGGTCAGAGAATAAAATTTTTTGCGGGAGTTCTTCTTTAAAGGGATTTTCCCGTGAAGAATATTTATCACCTATCCATAAGACAGGTGATAAATAAATATATGATTGCTGGGGGTCCGACAGCTGGGGCACGCACCAATCCGGTGACTTGTGCTGGTGGTGCCATGACCACCTCTCCATCCACCTCTATAGGACTGTAGAGTACAGCACTGGGCTATCTCCTGCAGTCCCATCGAGAATAGAGGAGCAGCAGCAGCACAAGTGTTAGCACTGCTTCATTCAAGCGATGGACTCTGTTCTCATGCTCGATGGCGGTCACATCAGTGGGACCCCAGAGATAAATCAGGTGTGATGCTTACTGTACTGCCTGAAGGTGCCTTTACACGGGACGATATAGCAGCAGATTGTTGGGAAGGAAATGTTCCTTCCCGACAGTTGCCTGTTCGCTGGTGGAGGAGACATTTACATGCAGCAATCTCCTCCACAGTATTGGGGAGTAGTGATCACTAATGTCATTGCTCATCCCCATGCAGACTCGTTGTTTGCCGGCAGCAGAGGCTGGCAAACAATAATTTTTGTGACTGCACAAATGATTTATACACCGCCAGATAATTGGTGCCAAGCATCTCTATGAACATCTCAGCCGATGTAAAGGGCCCTTAAAGAGTCACTAAACCTTTAAAAGTTCATGCTGACAGCTCAGCGGTGTACGGACTGTGAGGTTTATCAATGAGCGCAGGGAGAACAGGCAGGAGTGCATATTGCTGCTCTTCCCCATGTTTCCCGGAGGTTTACTAACTTCTGGCATAGTACACGTAGCCTGTACCCATATACTATGCCAGGATTAGCTGAGCGGAGCTGCTTCTGCCTGCTCTGCTAAGCTAAGAGCCCTGCATGTCAGCTCTTAGCTCCTGCTCGTACTACCTGTGCTGCTGCGGCCCCAAGTGTCTACAGCGCATACTCCTTACACCGCCGAGCAGTCGGCACTGTACAGAAATGTCAGTTTTAAGCGCACAGCGGAGTCTTATAAAAATACAAAATCCATTAACCCCCTAACTGTTTTGCCAGAGTGGAGCTCCAGCTGCTACCTCCTGAAAAGTAGCAGCTAGAAACATGCAACTGATGATGAAAAATGATGTTGTTTGAAAGCAGACATTCAAAGCTTTCAGACAATACCAAAATGACAGCAATATGTTCAGGAGAGAGAAAAATATCACTGATAGAAATTGGGATGCTATGAGTGCAGCTTTCACTCGCGATTATTCCCAACTTGATTTGTATTAAAGCCTGGACTGTCAGCTTTCATACAACACCAGTTGCAGGTTTCTAGCTGCTACCATTCAGGAGATATCACCATCTAAAGCAGCCCTCCCCCTCCAGTTAGCTGCTTTTCACACTGCCCGAGCTGGACTCGCGCACAACAGTTAGGTGGTTAATAAAGTATATTAGAAAAACTTTTATTAGGGACGTCTTATTAACATTTTAGTCAAAGGTTTATTAACTCTTTAGAAGTCTCATTGGAGCTAAAATAAATCCATCTCCCCACGCTGAAGGAACACAGCAACAGGCCGCCATGTATATGAGAACCCACGCAGCACGGCGTTATAGCTTGGTCTGAGCACGATCCGTCATCTGTTCTTTTGGGTTTTTTTTTTTTCTTCCAGCAAATGATTATACGATGTACCCATTTTCAACTCAGAACGCCAAGGACTTCCAGAATCTCCTGTCTGTGTATTTAGATGCGGTGTTTTTCCCGTGCCTGAGAGAACTGGACTTCTGGTAACACTTATAACACTTATTACAGCACCAAATAACAGATAGACGGCTCTGTAATGGAATCGTGCAGTGATGTTTTCACCCATGTTCACAAGGGGCAACATTTAAAGGGTTTGTATCATCTGAGACATTGGTGTCATATCGCACGGCTTTGCCACCAATGTCCGATAGGTGCGAGTCCCACCTCTTTGACCCGTACCTATCTCTAGAATGGGACCCCGAAAGTGAGCATGAGCGCACTGCGTATACTCTGTACTCACTTCTATGGGAGTTCCAAAAACAGTCTAGCAAGTGCGCTCAGCTATTTTTTTTGGATCTCCTATAGAAGTGAATGTAGAGTGGCCAGTGCTGCACGGTTTGCTCTCGTTCACTTTCGGGGGCCTCTTTCTAGAGATAGGTGCAGGCCCCAGAGACGGAGCACCTGCAATGTCTGACATTGATGGCATATCCGTGCGATATGCCACCAATGTCTCAGATGAGACAACCCCTTTAAAGGGGGTTCTGCTGGATCAGCTCTTTTAGATGGCAGTGGTGCTCCAAGAGCACTGCGCCCTTCTTGCTGTTTACCGCAGGCCCAGTGACGTCACGACAAGTGAACAGAGCTTAGCCCAGACCAGTGATACTAGTTGTGACGTCACTGCGCCTGAGGGAAACCATGAGAAGGCAACAGTGCTCCTGGAGCCTTCTCAAACAGCCGATCGGCAGGGATGCCGAATGTCGGACCCCCGCCAATCAGCAGCCATTTCCAAGTGCATTGAACATCTGAAGCATTGCATCTTGAGAACAT
This sequence comes from Rhinella marina, assembly GCA_900303285.1. Classification (NCBI taxonomy): domain Eukaryota; kingdom Metazoa; phylum Chordata; class Amphibia; order Anura; family Bufonidae; genus Rhinella; species Rhinella marina. The sequence goes on along the minus strand of ONZH01005764.1, from coordinate 255,016 downwards.
GGGTGAGTAAGCATCATTGCCCCTTGGAGCTCGCACCCACCCGATGTCTAATCTCGGTGCTGCTTTACTTCTTTTGGATTAGTAGTAAGTGTTATATATTGAATTCCTTTTATTAATCTATGCAGGCAAGAAGGATGGAGATTGGAGCATGAAAATCCCACCGACCCCGCTTCACCTCTCATATTCAAGGGCATTGTATTTAATGAGATGAAGGGCGCATTTGTGAGTTGTTGTTTTTTTTTTTTTGTTTTTTTTTTAAATGTTTCATTATCCATTTGCATGTCAAAGTCAGTTTATGCTTTTTGTGTACATAATCGGGTATATTCACTCTGTACACACCAAACATATCCATAGGACTTCTTTCACCCAATAGAAGCCAAAGGAGTGTAACCGTTTGGGTCGGCATGGGTTTCTTCCCACACTCCAAAGACATACTGACAGGGAACTTAGATTGTGAGCTCCGCTGGGGACAACAAGTGATGAAAATGTCTATAAAGCGCTGCAGATATGTCAGTGCTATATAAGGCCTTGTTCACACGTCAGTTATGTCCATCAGTTATTGTGAGCCAAAACCAGTAGTGAAGCCTCCACAGAGATCAGGTATGAAGGAAAGATCTGCTCCTGTGCTGTGTTTTTGATCCGCACCTGGTTTTGGCTCATAATAACTGATGGAAATAACTGACGTGTGAACAAGCCCTTAGCGAGTTATATAAACATGAGAGCCCTATGTGTGAGTTTTCTTGCAGTATTCTGGTTTAGGCATTGTTGGTTGCCTTGATTGAATAGTTAGTAGATTGGGTCAAATTGGCGCAATCATGAAAAAGTTCATCTTTTACGTTGGGTCTTTTTTTTTTTTTTTTTACTTGATTATATCTGTATATAGACAAGTCACAGAAGAGCCACTAAAACATAACTTTTATTATAATCAATAAAAAAACAAGGTACCAAACAAAGCAAAAAGAACAGACTGGGAGATGTGAATAGGACAGTGGAGCCAGGATGGTAACTTGGGCAGAAGAAAACTGTCCCTAAACCTATCCCTAGCAGACCGGCGGCCCTGCCTAAATACGGAATAGCCGCCCCGGTAGGGGTGATCCCGTGTCTTGTACCTCCTAGAATACCTAAGAGGACCCTGACACGGGATAGTGCCCAACAACCATCACCAAAGTGAACACATATACACTGAGTCAGTCAGTTTAGGTCAAGTCTAATATACAAAAGATGTGTGTATATATATAAATACCGGTAATCCAATATTAATATAATAACTAAGACAGGATAACCAAATATGCAAAAAGTTGGAAAATATTAGAACCCAGATAGTAACAGGTATAGATGTTTCACTACCCTAGGATATTTTACTCCCCGACGCGTTTCACTGCACCATCTGGGGCACAGATCTTCAGGGGAAACCAATCAGTGTCTCACAGTACAATGCATATCTTATGATAACATATATTGATTAACAGCAAACATGTATGATCACCAGTAGACCATATAAAAATCCCAATTACCACAGTGCCTAAATACCTGAGCAACGCCCAATGCTGGGAGATGTCAGCATAGTCAAAAATGGACCCCAGTGTGATGAAGGGAGTCCAAACTATAATTGTACATACACAAAAGGCGCACCAAGGTGAGTATAATGATATCAAAGAGTCAAAGACAATCACTTGCTGCATCCTAATCACCATGGGCCAGTTGAAAAAACAGTGTAATAGTGTACGCATGTACAGGCAGCCATAATACTTGCATCACCATCATGGGAATCGGTCCTTAATGCCGCCATATCTCTCAGGGCCGTGGTGGTAAAATGGCCAGATAACCTGCCGTAGACCGGGATAGCTGAGAAGAGGATATAGATCAGTAGTTAACATTCCTTTTTCTCCCCGCAGACAGATAATGAGAGAGTCTTTGCGCAGCAGCTGCAGAACAAGCTTCTTCCAGACCACACGTATTCTGTGGTATCCGGAGGAGAACCATTGGATATTCCTGATCTCACCTGGAATCAGCTGAAGCAGTTCCATGCCACTCACTATCACCCAAGCAATGCCAGGTACCCTATAGGAGCACTGACATCACACTGCGCCCCAGACCAGAAGCCTTATAACTATCAGCAAGTAACGTACATTGTGGTCACTAGAAAGATTTCATATGTGTTCCACAAAGAAGCGACTATATGAAGGACTTTTATACCTTCTTCACTCTTTCTTCTTCATGTCGATATTATAGAATATGTTTACAAAGGTTGGTTTTTTTTCTTCTGAAAGGTCAGGATAGTTTTAAAAAGTCCATGCAGAGATTGCAGCTGCAGGAGCAGAGAAGGCAGGGATGACAGCAGGGCTCCCCATAGAGAAGGCAGGGATGACAGCAGGGCTCCCCATAGAGAAGGCAGGGATGACAGCAGGGCTCCCTATAGAGAAGGCAGGGATGACAGCAGGGCTCCCTATAGAGAAGGCAGGGATGACAGCAGGGCTCCCCATAGAGAAGGCAGGGATGACAGCAGGGCTCCCCATAGAGAAGGCAGGGATGACAGCAGGGCTCCCCATAGAGAAGGCAGGGATGACAGCAGGGCTCCCCATAGAGAAGGCAGGGATGACAGCAGGGCTCCCCATAGAGAAGGCAGGGATGACAGCAGGGCTCCCCATAGAGAAGGCAGGGATGACAGCAGGGCTCCCCATAGAGAAGGCAGGGATGACAGCAGGGCTCCCCATAGAGAAGGCAGGGATGACAGCAGGGCTCCCCATAGAGAAGGCAGGGATGACAGCAGGGCTCCCCATAGAGAAGGCAGGGATGACAGCAGGGCTCCCCATAGAGAAGGCAGGGATGACAGCAGGGCTCCCCATAGAGAAGGCAGGGATGACAGCAGGGCTCCCCATAGAGAAGGCAGGGATGACAGCAGGGCTCCCCATAGAGAAGGCAGGGATGACAGCAGGGCTCCCCATAGAGAAGGCAGGGATGACAGCAGGGCTCCCCATAGAGAAGGCAGGGATGACAGCAGGGCTCCCCATAGAGAAGGCAGGGATGACAGCAGGGCTCCCCATAGAGAAGGCAGGGATGACAGCAGGGCTCCCCATAGAGAAGGCAGGGATGGCAGCAGGGCTCCCCATAGAGAAGGCAGGGATGGCAGCAGGGCTCCCCATAGAGAAGGCAGGGATGGCAGCAGGGCTCCCCATAGAGAAGGCAGGGATGACAGCAGGGCTCCCCATAGAGAAGGCAGGGATGACAGCAGGGCTCCCCATAGAGAAGGCAGGGATGACAGCAGGGCTCCCCATAGAGAAGGCAGGGATGACAGCAGGGCTCCCCATAGAGAAGGCAGGGATGACAGCAGGGCTCCCCATAGAGAAGGCAGGGATGACAGCAGGGCTCCCCATAGAGAAGGCAGGGATGACAGCAGGGCTCCCCATAGAGAAGGCAGGGATGACAGCAGGGCTCCCCATAGAGAAGGCAGGGATGACAGCAGGGCTCCCCATAGAGAAGGCAGGGATGACAGCAGGGCTCCCCATAGAGAAGGCAGGGATGACAGCAGGGCTCCCCATAGAGAAGGCAGGGATGACAGCAGGGCTCCCCATAGAGAAGGCAGGGATGACAGCAGGGCTCCCCATAGAGAAGGCAGGGATGACAGCAGGGCTCCCCATAGAGAAGGCAGGGATGACAGCAGGGCTCCCCATAGAGAAGGCAGGGATCTCCACAGAGAAGGCAGATGGTTTTTCACCATCCCTGCTTTCCCCACCTCTCCATACAAAGCCCTGAATGAGCGATGTGTATAGAGGACAGGAAGTGGTGATGCCTCTTCCTGCTCCGGTCCCAGCGGTCATGTGGTAGGCCATCGGTAGACCCAGATCAGCTCTGCAGTGAGGTTGTACAGTGATGTACACCCGTTCTGTAGGCTGTATTGCCCCTTTAACTAGGGCTAACATATCATCCTCAGTTACAGGAAAAGGAAATCTGCAATTAAAAAAAAGTTAAAGGGGGTTTTCCAAGACTTTATTACTAATGATCTATCCTCTGGATAGGTCATCAGTATCTGATCAGTGGTGGTCCTACACCTGGGACCCCCGCCGATGAGCTGTTTGAGAAGGCAGCAGCCCTCAGCCACTACATCCCATATATCAAAACGACCGTTATGAAAAGGGGAAATAATTAAAAAAATATATATTTTAGTTGCACTTTGTGCTACTTTTTGTAAAAAATAAAAGCAAAAAAATACTAAAATAAAAATGACAGACAAATGAAGCTCCATATGTTACCAATAAAAAGGCACAGAAATGATTTACAGAACTGACTGGACAAAAAAAAGCTATGGCTTTCGAAAAAAAACTAAAAATGCACCTGGTGAGAAGAGGGAGAAATGGCCCGGTCAGGAACTGGTTAATAATAGCTAATCGGCACTACAAAGCGTTTTTTTTTTTTTTTGCCGGAGTGCTTCCTTAATACAGAATCATTGGGAACAGTTATTGTGTGTCAGATATGGATGTGGAGAGGACTTGCTTTTATACATAATGTGATGATAGCTGGATGAGGCTGTGGAAAACAAGTTTGCATTTGCTCTTCTTCTTCAGGTTCTTTACCTATGGTAATCTTCCATTGGAGCAGCACTTAAAGCAAATACATGAAGATGCCTTGAGCAAGTTTGCGAGTATTGATCCTCACACTGTGGTTCCCCTACAGCAGAGATGGAGCAGTGCAGTAGGTTCATCTTCTTCTTCTTCATCAGAAATGATTATTCTGTTGTAACAACAAAGCTCTGTTCACATCACGTTTGAGCCTTCTGTTGGAGATATATATATATGTATTCGACAGAAGGTTTTGACCATAGGCTCCCAACTGTCCTGTACATTTTGCTGGATGCCTCTGTATAGAATAGCATAGTCTAGTCCTGTGATGGCTAACCTTCGGCGCTCCAGCTGTGGTAAAACTACAACTCCTAAGATGTACACTTGCTTGGCAACTCCACAGAAATGAATGGAGCATGCTGGGAGTCGTAGTTTCACCACAGCTGGAGTGCCGGAGGTTAGCCATCACTGATCTGTTATATGTACCAGCCCGACAGATGCCAAAGCCAGTGAATGTAGCCCTATGGATACTTTGGACATATGCACTGGCAGATATAGAGCTCATACATGATGTGTAGAGAGATAATGGGGGCATTTAGAAAGACCGGCAATTTAGACGCCCGTCTTAGTCCCTCCTGTGCTGGCGGTTCATCCGCCTAAGTTATGTAGAGGTGGTGGCCTAGGCGGACTTTGCACTTGTCTGATCGGCGGTGGTCCCAGGTGTCAGACCCCCACCGATCAGATACAGATGACCTTTGCAGAGGATAGGTCATCAGTATATAAGTCTTGGAAAACCCTTTTAAGACTGCTGAAGTCTCGCCAATCCTGAGTGTATAAAGAGCAGCTGTCAGCATGATCAACCCTGTTAAACCATCCTGATAGTGCCTGCTGCTCTCCTAGAGCCAAGACCTGTATTCCCCTGCCTGTGCTGTATCGTCTAGTCTCAGCGTTTGCTCAGTGTTTCTCCTGCTGCTTTCCAAGCAGTACAGCATGGAGACCTGTCATCTCGTGCCTGCCCTGTGTCTCCCGAGAGCGGACGATGCAGCGCAGGCACAAGATCATAGGTCTCGGCACTTGCTCAGTATAAATCTGCATTGCTTAGAACGCAGCAGGAGAAACACTGAGCAAGCGCCAAGGCCAGAAGCACACGCTGGAGAATACCAGACTCAGCACTAGAAGACTAGCCCTGTCAATCCAGGCGAAGAGAGGAGGGACTGAAACCAAAGGGGGCGCAACCAACTGGTGCTCCCAGGTCATTTCTCAGTAATGGGGCCACGGAGGGACATAATAAGGGTATCATTTTATCAGCATGATCCACCCTACCAGGCTGTATGCTTGGGTTAATAGGGGTGATCATGCTGAATGATAATATTTAAAGGAGTATTACAGCCACAAAAAATGATCACTGAATAGGTTGTAAATGTTAGATCAGTGGGGGTCTGACTGCTGAGGCTCACATAGGTTGCTTTAAAGGGGTATACCCATCTTAGACAATGAAGGCATATCGCTAGGATCTAGGATTGTCAGCGGTGGGACCCGCATCTATATCGAGAACAGAGTGGGGAGTGCTGTACCGCTGCACTTATATTGAGAACGGAGCCCCCGAAGTGAAGGAGGGAGCACTGCGCATGCGCGGCCACCGCTCCCATTCATTTCTATGTTGCCGACAGAAATAGCCAAGCCAGCACTCGGCTATTTTCGGCGGCCACATAGAAACAAATGGAGGGCGGCTGCACATGCGCAGTGCTCTCTCCTTCACTTCGGGGGCTCCGTTCTCGATATAGGTGCGGGTTCCAGCGGTGGGACCCGCACCTATAAGACAATGGGGGCATATCCTAGTAATATGCCCCCATTGTCCAAGATGGGAATAACCCTTTAATGGTGAACCTCTGCACCCCGTCACCAGAAGTTTGAATGGAGCGATGGTCAGTCTGCTCCATCCTAACTCTATGGGAGTGCGGAGACAGCCAAGTGCATTTCAGTGTTCGCTATTTCATTTTTTTACAATCTTTTAAAGAGACAGCTCCAGCTGAAAAATTATGTCATTTGCAGAGAGAATATCAAATCACTTGTGGAGTGGACACTTTTGCATCTAATCCTGCCAAACAGACGATGGTCGGCGTGAGCTTCCTTTTATCAGAGTGAGTAAAGCTTTTCTGCTATATAGAAATATGCTCCAACCCTCACGGATGCCGAATTGGCTGCAGTTGACCAGTGGGGGTCATTTTGCCTTCCTCAAATCTCTTAAAGTTGGCAATACACATTAGATCCATGTCGTCCGGTTTCAGCCGATCATCTATATAGGTGGATTTAGATGAGACGATTCTGCAGCCGATTGTCAGGAAGGAAACCTTCCTTCGCGACAGTCAGCTGTTCGTTCAGTGTAAGAGGACGTGTTCTTGCTGTTGCGATCCCTCGTTTCCATACAGAATCATTGTTTCTGTGCAGCAGGTCGCTGTTTAGACCACACAATCTGCTGTCCAGAAACCATGATCAGTGGTGCCTGCATTAAAGACAGGATCCCCAGATTAAAGGGGTTGTCTCATCTTGTACATTAGGGGCATATCGCTAGGATATGCCCCCGTTGTCTGATAGGTGCCAGTCCCACCTATATCGAGATCGGAGGGGGGGGGGGAGCGCGCACTGGAGGACCCCAGGTTTCCAGGGGTCCGGCCATTACCAGGTGTAGCTCCCTGCTGCTCCCATAGAAATGAATGGGAGCGCACCGCGGCCATCTCTCCCATTCATTTCTATGGAGCTGACAGAAATGGCCGAGTGCGCAGTGCGTCCTCCTTCACTTCTGGGGCGCTGTTCTCGATATATGTGCGGGTCCCACCGCTGGCACCTAGCGATATGCCCCCATTGTACAAGATGAGAATACCCCTTTAACCTGTTTTGCTCATTTATTGGGTGATCGGCGGCACATTTACATGGGCAGATTGTCGGGAATGACTGTTCGCAGGATCGGCCGTTCCCGATAATCTGGACGATTATTGGCTCGTATAAATGCAGCTTTATGGTTCTTCCCCCAATCGCTGATTTGAAGGGAGATCAGGATTGGGCATGTCCTATTGTTCTTTGGGAGATTAGCCACAGCAGCTTTCTCCCTCACCCCATTCACTATATATAAATGCTTGGCTGAACATGCATATGTATGGGAGGATTGCACCAGATAGCTGCCTGCTGAGTGAGAGTGCCTGTGTGTGACCGGCTTGTTGATCCCGATGCGTAACTTAAATAACGTGCTTCCATTTTTTTATTAAACCATTGAGAGATTGTTTGTCATGGCATGCTACTTTTTTTGTGTGTATTGTTGGGTTATGGTTACTGTCTGTTTCCATATACAGTGTACATAGTGATTGAATTATGCTAGTATTATATACATCTTTGTGATAAGGTCCCTTTTACACATCCTGTTCCTTTTTGACAATCGCCTGCTCGTCAGTGCAGGAGAAATCTGTATTTACATGCAGCAATCTCCTCCACAGTATGGGGAGGAGTGATCACTAATTCCATCACTCGTCCTCATACAGAATCAGAGACAACACGATCTGCTGCCGGCAAATGAAGATTTAGGTGTCCACACGCATAATACTATTACCTGATGTCTTGTTTATTGAGTTATCGGCGGCAGATCATCGCTGATGAGTGTTCATAAGAATGACAGTGTCTTATATAACAGTCCTCATTGCAGACATTTACGTCACAGGGAGCATGTGAGTGCTTTATAGTTCTTTATATCGTTATCAGTGTGCTGGAATATATGGCAGTATTACCCCTTATAGTAAAGGAAGAGATAGAACTATAATCTACTTCTGATGTGTTCTGCTTCTAGTATTACAGACTCGTTTGAAGCATTTACTCTGAGTCTTTTGTCCTCGTTGTTGGTTGATGGACCGAACTCTCCTTTCTACAAAGCCTTAATAGAAGCCAACCTGGGGACGGATTTCTCTCCTGATACTGGGTAAGCCAACCTTTACTCAGAATCTCTCCTTTTTGTTTCATGTGGATTTTTCCTGCTTGTTTAGGCTACATTCACATAGGCTTTTCTTTTTCCGGTATTGAGTTCGGTCATAGGGGCTCAACACCGGAAAAAAACGCTTCAGTTTTGTCCCCATTCATTATCAATGGGGACAAAACTGAACTGAAGACAACGGAATACTCCTAAAAGCATTCTGTTCTGTCTTCAGACCGGAGAGCAAACCGCAACATGCTGCAGTTTGCTCTCCGTACTAGTTATCTGCACCAAGACGGATCCGGAATGACCCCCAATGCAAGTCAATGGGGACGGATTACTGAGTGTGATACTCAGTAAACGGATCCGTCCTCCATTGACTTTTAATGGAGTTCATGATGGATCCGTCCACAGCACACCACACATGACAGACACATACACACAGACATACACACAGACATACTTACATGCTCCCAGCAGCTCCGCACCTCACAGGAGGAGGAGGAGGACTGCGCGCACATAGGAAGATTCTCCCTTCAGCAGAGGGCGCTGTGGGGAATCTTCCTATGTGCCGTGCCGTCCTCCTGTGCTGTGCGGAGCATGCTGGGAGCATGTAAGTATGTCTGTATGTGTATGTGACACGTGTGGGGCCGGAGCGCTGCTCTGGCTCCTCACGTGTACTTGCGGCAGCACGGATCCGGCGGCACCCTTTCACCTGTCGGATCCGTGCTGCTGCTAATGTGAAAAAGGCCTTAGGCTACTTTCACACTAGCGTTTTTAAATTCCGGTATTGAGTTCCGTTATAGGGGCTCAATACCGGAAAAAAACGCTTCAGTTTTGTCCCCATTCATTGTCAATGGGGACAAAACTGAACTGAAGACAACGGAATGCTCCTGAAAGCATTCCGTTCCGTCTTCAGACCGGAGGACAAACCGCAGCATGCTGCGGTTTGCTCTCCGGTCCAGGCATCCGCACCAAGACGGATCCGGAATGACCCCCAATGCAAGTCAATGGGGACGGATCCGTTTGGTGTGGACACACCAGTAATCCGGATCTGTCCTCCATTGATTTCCAATGGGGGGTCATTCCGGATCCGGCATACAGACACACAGACATACAAACAAACATACAGACATACATACAGACATACATACATACATACTCACATACTCCCGGGACGCCGGCAGAACGTCTTCACGCGCCTCCTGCGCGCTGCGATGACATTTCCCCACTGCGCCCAGCAGAGGGCGCTGTGGGGAATCGTCATCACTGCGCGCAGGAGGCGCGTGAAGACGTTCTGCCGGCGTCCCGGGAGTATGTGAGTATGTATGTATGTCTGTATGTTTGTTTGTATGTAGTCTGTGTGTTGTTTTAATGTGTGTCATGTGTGGGGCCGGAGCGCTGCTCCGGCTCCACACATGTATAGCGTTAGCACGGATCCGTCGGCACCCTTTAGGTGCCGGATCCGTGCTAACGCTAGTGTGAAAGTAGCCTTAGTCGGCAGAATGAGAAAGTAAGAGATAAGAAGATCTTTACAGCAGATCTGTCCCAGCTGCCCGAGTCATAAGATACGGTACACTTTATGCAGTGGCTTACTAGGACTAAAGGCGGTATTAGCCTGATTTAACAGGCGATTGTCGGGAAGGAAGCGTTCGTTCCTGGCAATCGTCTTCTCGCTAGCGGAGGAGACCGCTGCTATTAATCATTATGCCATCGCTCTTTCCTATACTGAACCATTGTCTGCTGGAAGCAGGTCTGGATTAGACACCGTGATCTGCTGCATGCAAACGATGATTTTTTTATTTTTTTTAACCTGTCAAAAGATTTGGATTGCTCGTTCATCGGGCAATCGGCGGCAGTATTAGACTGCCAGATTATCGCTAACGAGCATTATTACGAAGGCTCGCTAACGATCGTCTGCTGAAAACTCGGCAGGTGTAATACAGGCTTAACACATCGGAGAGGGTGCCGCACAAACGCACACCTCACGTCCACCATCCGACAGGATTTTACAGGTATAGAGGGAAGGGACATACAGACTCTGCTAAAACTATGCTTTGTTCACAGATTTCCTTTAAAAGGGTTTGTTCGTGTAGACAACCACAGTTTATATGCCCTATAAAGGTATATGGGCTTTGTAGGGGTGTGTCCCATCGTCAGGACCCCCCTTAGTGAGCCAGACTGTAGAGCTGCTCTATATCAGCGCCCATCGGTTTGGAGGGCTTGAGCCGTCCATGTATTACATGAAAGATCATTCATCAGGAAATATCTGGGAGTAGAAGAGAATCAATAGCAGTTTGTAAGCTGTTTGGTTACCTGTGATTTTGTTTCTTTGTGTCATCGTTACCAGGTTTAACAATTACACCCGAGATACTTACTTCAGCGTTGGGTTACAAGGAGTAAATAAAGATGATGTCCTGTCCGTGAAAGAAATCATCAGTAAAACCATTCAGGAGGTTGTTGAGTAAGTCTGATGCTACAATAATTGTTAATGGTGTATCACCAGGACATGAGCTTTGTGGGGCCAGATACACAGGAGGGCAAAAGTCAAGACTTGGAGTTAAAGGGGTCATCCCTCATGACTAGTTTAGACAGACTCCCCATCCACACTCAGTTCTTGAGATTGGTGGAGGTCCGACTTGGCACCCCCGCTGATCAGCAGTTTGTAGGGGCTGTGATGCTTATGTGAGAGCTGCATCCTCTTCAGCAATTACATGCATGCCCTCCACATTGTAGTGGTGGAGCAGTGTAGGGCTGGAGTTATCGATTATTTTAGTAATCAAGTATTCTACCGACTAATCCAACGATTCAAGTACTCTAATAAGAAAAAACTAATTAAAGGAACCTTTTCCTTTATAAAAGCTCATCAGTCCCCCCCCCCCCCCGCAGTGCCATCAGTTCTCCCATCCCATCAGTCCTCCACGCCCTCAGCTCCTTCAGTGCCATCAGTCCTCCATGCCCTCAGCTCCCCCAGTGCCATCAGTCCTCCATGCCCTCAGCTCCCCCAGTGCCATCAGTCATCCATGCCCTTAGCTCACCCAGTGCCATCAGGCTGCCCCAGTGACATCAGCCCTCAGTGCCATCAGTTCTCCCATACCATCAGTCCTCCATTCCCTCAGCTCCCACAGTGCTATCAGTCCTCCATGCCCTCAGCTCCCCCAGTGCCATCAGTTTTCCCATACCATCAGTCCTCCATGCCCTCAGCTCCCCCAGTGCCATCAGTCCTCCATGCCCTCAGCTCCCCCAGTGCCATCAGTCCTCCATGCCCTCAGCTCACCCAGTGCCATCAGTCCTCCATGCCCTCAGCTCACCCAGTGCCATCAGTCCTCCATGCCCTCAGCTCCCCCAGTGCCATCAGTTTTCCCATCCCATCAGTCCTCCATGCCCTCAGCTCCCCCAGTGCCATCAGTCCTCCATGCCCTCAGCTCCCCCAGTGCCATCAGTCCTCCATGCCCTCAGCTCACCCAGTGCCATCAGTCCTCCATGCCCTCAGCTCACCCAGTGCCATCAGTCCTCCATGCCCTCAGCTCCCGCAGTGCCATCAGCCCTCAGTGCCATCAGTTCTCCCATGCCATCAGTCCTCCATGCCCTCAGCTTCCCCAGTGCCATCAGTTACTCCCCCAGTGCCGCCATCTCCCCCTCCTAGCCATCGGTCCCCAGAACCAGTGAAATACTTTCCTGCTAGGGGCGCCGCCACTACTCCTCAGCTCTTCCAGCCTCTTCTTCACGCGGTGCACTATCCTCCTGACGTCACACAGCGTCCGGTCATAGTGCACGTAGGAGCGCACTATGTCCTGATAATGTGTGTGTATAGCAGGATACAGTGCAGCACAGTGCTGGCCGGCAGGAGACAACGGAGCGGTGAGCAATAGCAAGCGCTTCACTCAAGCTCCATGGTCACATGGTACAAACGAATCCTCGATGCAAATTATGATTGATGGGGCTCCAACTTCTGAGACCCCCACTGATCCTGGGAATGAAGGGGGACATCACAGTTTTTCCCTGCACAGCAGAGCCTGGTGATATGCCATCACTTTATGAAATGGGAATACCCCTTTAAGGAGCAGTGATTATGTAGGTATTTACATTAGACAGAATTAGAGTAAATAAGGAGATCCAGCAGCAGTAACTGGGATAAGACATTGGGTGCTGATCCTGGAGACACCAGATATTATGTGTTCTATTCACTGCAGGAAGGGATTTGAGCAAGAAAGAATAGAAGCTCTTCTCCACAAGCTGGAGATCCAGATGAAGCACCAGTCTACAAGCTTCGGCCTCTCCTTGGCATCGGTATGTTAGAGCGTACGTTACGGATTCCCATGGCAATCCTGTGACCCTGCCCTAAATATTCCCCCAGTATGAAATCTTATACGTTGTCATTCTCCCTCCCACAAGTACATAGCATCCTGCTGGAATCACGATGGAGACCCCGTCGACTTGTTAAAGATTGGAGAGAAAATCAATAGATTCAGACAGTGTCTTAAAGACAACCCCAACTTTCTTCAAGAGAAGGTCAAGCAGTATTTCCAGGTGAGCATTTGTTTTCTCTATAGAAGGAAATGACACTGTTTTATTACACGTAGACTTAGGCCCCATTCACACGACCGTATTGAATGGGGCCGAATCTATTCACAAAATTGCGGAATAGATGCGGCCCCATTCACCTCTATGGGGCCGGCAGCCGTGGCACGGAAGCTAGCTCCGTGCCGCGGCTCATTTGAAGCATGTCCTATACTTGTCCGTACGCACGGACAAGTATAGGCATTTTCTATGGGGCCGCCCGGCGTGTGTTCCGAGCGCTGCGCCGGGCGGCCCCCGTATATTTGCGGGTCCGCAGTAATGAGGACCCGCAAATATACGTTCGTGTGAATGGACCCTCAGTCCTAGGTGATGGTGTGTGAAATCAGGGATCGTGATATTTTTTAACTGCTTCAGTACTGAGCCTATTTTGGCATTTACGACGGCAGGAATTTTTGCCTTTTGTGTCGCCACATTCAGAGAGCCTTAACTTTTGGATTTCTGTTCCTTTGATGTTGTCAAATGGGGGGAATGGTTTTAATAATGTGTTAAAGAAGCACTCCCAACAAAATAAAAAAAAACTACACATACTGTAGAATGTATCACCGCAACGTAATGACCAGAATAATGACTTTAAAGGGCATCTATCAGGATGCATGCGGAGCGCCTCTTCTAGACGCGAGCACCGTTCACAATACAACACCGCAGTGCCGGCCTACTGCTGTGGTTAAAGGGCGTCTGTCAGCAGATTTGTACCTATGACACTGGCTGACCTGTTACATGTGCACTTGGCAGCTGAAGGCATCTGTGTTGGTCCCATGTTCATATGTGTCCACATTGCTGAGAAAAATGATGTTTTATTATATGCAAATGAGACTCTAAGGGCAACGGGGGCGTTGTCATTACACCTAGAGGCTCTTCTCTCTCTGCAGCTGCCACGCCCTCTGCACTCTGATTGACAGGGCCAAGTGTGATGATGTTTTCACTGTCTGACCCTGTCAATCAAAGTGCAGAGGGTGCAGCAGTTGTAGAGAGAGCAGAGCCTCTAGGTGTAAAGGTAACGCCCCCGTTGCTCCTAGAGGATCATTTTCATATAATAAAACACCATTTTTCTCAGCAATGCGGACACATATGAACATGGGACCAACACAGATGGCTTCAGCTGCCAAGTGCACATGTAACAGGTCAGCCAGTGTCATAGGGACAAAACTGCTGACAGATGCCCTTTAAAGGGTTATTCTCATTTTAGACAATGGGGGCATATCGCTAGGATATGCCCCCATTGTCTTATAGGTGCGGGTCCCACCGCTGGGACCCGCACCTATTTCCAGAACTGAGCCCCCGAACTGAATGAGGGCGCACTGCGCATGCGCAGCCGCCCTCCATTCATTTCTATGGGGCCGCCGAAAATAGCCGAGCGCTGGCTCGGCTACTTCCGTCGGCTCCATAGAAATGAATGGGAGCGCACTGCGCATGCACGGCCCGGCTCCCATTCATTTCTATGAGCGGCGCGGGGAGCTGCGCCTGGTGGTGGCCGGACCCCCGGAAACCTGGGGTCCTCCAGGCGCAGCGCTCCCCGCTCCGTTCTGGATATAGGTGCGGGTCCCAGAGGTGGGACCCGCACCTATAAGACAATGGGGGCATATCCTAGCGATATGCCCCCATTGTCTAAGATGAGACAACCCCTTTAAGTAAACACTCTCACTTTTGTTCTATGGTCCTGTGGTAATGTACATAAGATATATAGCAGTGAGATTCATTTGCTCACCGTTGGCTTTATTTATTACTCACATGCTCCATTCCTGACATGACCCATAGTAATACCCTGTGGTTTGTGTAGTGTCGTACCTGTGGAGTGGAAGTCAGTTTCTTTTATTATTCCTATGAGAACCTTTATGTGAGTCTCATAGGCACGCATAAAGAAACTGACTATCTGTCCACAGATAAGGCTGTATATGAATCAGAAGAGGTTACAGCAGGTTACATGATACACCTGAGGACAGAGCAGATGATAAAGCTGTAGCATTTAAGTTGATGCATAAACTACACTGTGGCAAGAAATGTTAAAGGGATTTTCCAGAAGTTTGATATTGATAGCCATATCTGTTTGGTGTGGGTCCGATTAGCTGTTTGAAGAGGCCATGACACTCCGGTGAACGCTGCAGCCTCTTCCTAGGCCAGTGATGTCATGTTCATTGGTCACATGACCAATTAGCAGCTCAGCGCTGTGCAGAGGCCGCAGCATCTTCAAACAGCTGATCGGCATGTGTGTCGGGAGTCGGACCCCGCTCCTGAGGATGGACCATCAATATGCATTTTCTGGAAAACCTCTTTGATTTGACTTTTTAGGGGCTTTTATTGTGTCGCGGCTGCTCCATTCATTTCTATAGGAGTTTTAGAGATCGGCGAGTAGAATGCTCGACTATCTTTGGAACTCCCATAGAAATGAATGGAGCGGCTGCAAACATGCGACCAGCCTCTCCGGTCATTTCAGGGGAGCAGCAGAGGGCATAGGGCCTCCATTCTTATAATCAGTGGGGGTTCCAGTGCTAGGACCTTCATCGATCTGTCCCCTATCCTGTACCCTACCTACCGGAATACACCTTTAATGGTCTTCCCCTGTGCCATGGGAAGTCGGCCGGCCTAAGAATCAAAGACTCAGACGACGTTGCCGTATAACTAATTCTCTCAGGGGCGCAGCCTGGAAGTATAGTGGTATAATGGAAAAATACATCTAGACATTATATACAAGCACATGATTCGAGGTATTGCCTTTTTAAATGTAATAATATCTCACTATCTCAGCAGTTCTTCTACTTGCAGATACAGCAGAGTCAAAGTTCCTTATAAATGATAATTGGGCAACAGATTGAAGAAAACACAGACTATATATATGATTAAACGTATGGAGGAAGCAGACAAAATGGATGCTGCTTAACATTTATACTAAAATATTGCTGACTTCATGAGTTCATCTTTCCTTTAAGGGTTATTCCCCTCTTGGACAATGGGGGCATATCGCTAGGATATGCCCCCATTGTCTTATAGGTGCGGGTCCCACCGCCGGTCCCCGCACCTATATCGAGAACGGAGCCCCTAAAGTGAAGGAGGATGCACTGCGCATGCGCAGCCGCCCTCCATTCATTTCTATGGGGCCGCCGAAAATAGCCGAGTGCTAGCTCGGCTATTTCCGTCGGCTGTATAGAAATGAATGGGAGCGGTGGCCACACACGCGCGGTGCGCTCCCATTCATTTCTATGAGCGCAGCGGGGGAGCTGCGCCCGGTGGTGGCCGGACCCTGGGAAACCTGGCGCAGTGCTTCCCACTCCGTTCTCGATATAGGTGCAGGTCCCAGCGGTGGGACCCGCACCTATAAGACAATGGGGGCATATCCTAGCGATATACCTCCATTGTCTAAGATGAGAATACCCCTTTAAAGTCTGTAAAAATCATGCTTTTTCATAAGTCATAATCAGATGTTAGCAAACAGACATTTAAGCATAAAGACTTAAAAATGGAAGATTATTAATAATTAGGACAATTCATGTTCATTAAAGGGGTTTTCCAGGATTTTACTACTGATGACCTATCCTCAGGATAGGTCATCAGTATCTGATCGGTGGGGGACCCCCGTCGATCAGCTGTTTGAGAAGGTACTGGTACTCCTGTGAGCGCCGCTGCCTTCTCCCCGCTCACCAAGCACAGCGCCATACATTGTACAGTGGGTATGCTTGGTATCATGCTCAGCACCATTCACATAAATTGGGCTGAGCCGCTCATAGGTCACGTGACCGATGACCGTGACGTCACTGGCCGAGGAAAAGCTGAGAGAAGGCCTTGTTGCTCACAGGAGAGCTGGTACCTTCTACATAGCTGATCGGTGGGGGTCCCGGGTGTCAGACCCCCACTGATCAGATACTAATGACCTATCCTGACGATAGGTCTTCAGTAGTACAATCCTCGAAAACCCCTTTAACCACTTCATTTCTTTCACACTATTACACCCTGCCATTAAAACAAAGCACAGTAACAGAACTGCTGAATTATGTCGCCTCACCTCCAAAAAACATTTAACAATCTGTATGAAAAAAGAAATAAATGACACATCCACGTGCCATACACTGATTGTATTGTGATTGTCCATATTGCTTCCTTTACTGGCTGGATTCATTTTCTATCACATAATACACTGCTCGTTTCCCCGCGATCCATCAGTGGTGGTCGTGCTTGCACACTATAGGAATAAGAACTAACCTACATGTGGTCCTATGGTCCTGGACACCAGAGAGGGCAGCACTTTTTTCCTATAGTGTGCAAGCATGACCACCACTGATGGATTGCAGGGTGGTCGTAACCATGGAAACGAGCAGTGTATAATGTGATGGGAAAATGAATCCAGCCAGCAAAGGAAGCAATATGGATAGTAACAATACATTAGTAAGTGTCTTGTATTAACTTTCTCTACATGATAAATGTCATTTGCTGAAGTGAGACAATTCCTTTAAGTCAAGCAGCTATTCATCTTTTTATTCCCACCACTCCTTGGATTACACATATACTCTGAAATATCTCCTTGAGTTGCCCTTGTGACCAGCGAATGACCCAACAATGTACATAGTTATGGAGGACAGGCGGCCTGCTTGTATTCTTATTGTTCTGCTATTTTACAGGATAATCTCCATACAATGACTTTATCAATGAGTCCTGACGAGAATTACTACGAAAATAAAGCTCAGCTGGAAAATGAAAAACTGAACCAGAAGGTTAAAGCTTTGACTGAAGGGGAGAAAAAGCAAATATATGAGAAAGGTAAGAGAAGTACATTTCTGACACCTGTAATTGACCGGGGTTAGACAGTAGATAACGGTGAGGACTCTGCTCAAATAAAGGTACAAGATATGCAGAGTTCATATATGCCAGTTCCACCTAGGTCTGTGTGCACAGATCTTCACAAAATCCCCCCAAATCTCTGCAATGCAGATATTGGTAACACTTGAGTCACAGAGTTGACAAATGGTTTGAGTAGATGAAGATTGTATGTGCGACTGCTCGTCTTCTCACCCCTTTACTATAAATGAAGGACACCCCCCTGAATGTGACCTACAGCCTTCCTAATTGGTAAACAGCACGAATAATCTGAGCAAAAGTAAATGAACTGCGTCATTGGGGGAGGGGGTCACTGGAGGCTGTATTGGGGAAAGCAGAGAGTAGTAGGCCACATATATGTGAAGTATGTCAGGTGCAGCAAATTGGGAGCCAACCTGAGATATTTAAAGTGTAACTGTCATTCTTTTTTTTTTTTTTTTGTAATGTATAGGGGCAGTGATACTGATCATTTTTGTAATATACTTTAATTACTGAAATTGTACATTTCTATTAGAAAAATAGCTGTAAAGTGGCCCATTTTGAGCCTTAGCAACGCTCCTCTGTCTTCTGTTTACATAACACAGTCAGTGTTGAGCAAGTCTCCATTGTTATGTTAACAGAAGACAGAGGAGCGTTGCTAAGGCTCAAAATGGGCCACTTTAGAGCTATTTTTCTAATAGAAATGTAATTTCAGTAATTAAAGTATATTACAAAAATGTTCAGTATCAGTGCCCCTATACATTACAAAAAAAAAAAAAAGAATGACAGTTACACTTTAAATATCTCGGGTTGGCCCCCAATTTGCTGCACCTGACATACTTCACATAGAATATTTGAAAGCTAAGATTCTGACTTTAAAGGGGTTATCCAACCCCTAAAATTACACCCCCAATGCCCGGGCACCTCGTATACATTCTGCTTACCTGCTAATAACAGGCTGTGGCGGGGACGAGCCTCCCTAGCATCGTGGGAGATGCAGCGGCGGCCGTGCAAGGATCTGGAGCGACATGGATGCCGGGAAGCAGGTAAATATCATGTATATGAAGTGCCCATGCATCGAGGGGTCATTATAGGGGTTGGATATCCCCTTTAATATAATATCTACCTGTGCTCTAGTCTTAATATTCTAGCTGCGGCAAGCATTCCAAGTCATGGGTTATTACATAGGTGTTGCCGTTACTTTTCCATGCATTTTTGTAGGGACCTAGTGAGACGCTTTCAGCACCACATGGGAGCATAGCCTTCTAGTTCTTTAGGAGAACTGTGGGATGAGGTTAGAAGGTTAGAAAAGAACACTGGGATGTTTGTATGGAGAGTCGGTTAAGGCTGGAGTTGAGTGATTACTTTTAATATTTTTTTTATTAATAAATATATTTGTTCCTCTACAGGTTTGGAGCTCCTGGAGTTGCAGAGTAAACCCCAGGATGCCTCTTGTCTCCCTGCACTTAAAGTGTCTGACATTGAGCCAACAATCCCGCTTACAGATCTGGAATTGGCTCATGCAGGTGAGGTATATATTGCATAGAGCTCGGTGCTGTGAAGTTTTAGAGGGTTTCTGTCACCACATTTTATCATATTAAACAGGACGACATTTCCATTGTGGAAATGTCATCTGATGCTTAATATGTAATGTATTTTATTTTCACTTGCCCCGTTTTTGTGTTATATTAACTTTTATAATATGGAAATTAGCCTCCTAGGAGCAGCGGAGGGCGGTACCCCTGCTCCTAGAGGCACCGTTTGCCCACCTTGAAAAACGCCTTCTTTTCTTGATTGACAGGGCCAGGCAGCTCGCTCCATCTGCTGCCGGCCCTGTCCGCAATCCAAATCCCGCGCCTGCGCCGTGCGTCCTTTATTCGGCGCAGGCGCAGTGAGTGAAGCAGGCTGCCAGGCTCCCGACTTCCTCACTGCGCCGAATGAAGGGCGCACGGCGCAGGTGCGGGATTTGGATTGCGGACAGGGCCTGCAGCAGATGGAGCGAGCTGCCTGGCCCTGTCAATCAAGAAAAGAAGGCGTTTTTCAAGGTGGGCAAACGGCGCCTCTAGGAGCAGGGGTACCGCCCTCCGCTGCTCCTAGGAGGCTAATTTCCATATTATAAAAGTTAATATAACACAAAAACGGGGCAAGTGAAAATAAAATAAATTACATATTAAGCATCAGATGACATTTGCGCATTGGAAATGTCGCCCTGTTTAATATGATAAAATGTGGTGACAGAAACCCTTTAAAGAGGCTCTGTCACCAGTTTTCAACCTATGTCATTAGATATATAGACACATAGGGCTCTTAATCCTTTCCCCACACATGCCAGAAGCAATCAGCCATTAGCCAGGAAAACGCACTTTAAAAAATATGCTAATGAGGCTTCGGAGCACCGTGGGGCGTGTTCTTCTTGTCTGAGCACCGCATCGGCGACAGCCTTCGTGCTCCTAACACCGCCCTGCATCCCATAAACACGCCCCCCTTCTTCTTGATGGACATGAGGCTTCGGAGCACCGGTCTAGCGCTGAAATCCCACGCCTGCGCACTGACCCGATGTACGGCGCGTGCGCACTATGATTACAGCGCCGAACTCTGCAAGCGCTTTCTATGTACCGCGCACGCGCCCTCGCTTCACTGAACCCGGAAATGACGGCGTGTGCGCCCTACATAGAAAGTGCTTGCAGAGTTCGGCGCTGTAATTGTAGTGCGCACGCTCCGTACATCGTGTCAGTGCGCAGGCGCGGGATTTCAGCGCTAGACCAGTGCTCCGAAGCCTCATTAGCATATTTTTAAAAGTGCGTTTTACTAGCTAATGGCTGATTGCTTCTGGCATATAAAGGTATGTGTGGGGAAAGGATTAAGAGTAGAGATGAGCAAGCATGCTCGGGAGCAATTTTCGCATAATAGTGTACGCATCTTCTAATATGTACACTAATGCGTACGCATCTTATAAATTTGTGCGTACAAATTACAAGATGCGTACGCATTAGAGTACAGATTAGAATATGCGTACGCTATTATGCGAAAATTGCTCCCGAGCATGCTCGCTCATCTCTAATTAAGAGCCCTATGTGCCTATATATCTAATGACATAGGTTGAAAACTGGTGACAGAGCCTCTTTAAATTACTGTTGGGCATGTTCATACGGTGGGTTTTCCTTGCTGATTTCGGCACATATTCAAGGCCAAGATGTGCAGTAAAACTGCATCTTTTCTGCCACACATTCCCTAGTGGGAATCTGCAGTGGGTGTTTGCATACAGATAAGCCCCATTGAATGTAATCCGAGAGTCAGCCCTTCTGCCACATGTACACATAGTGTTTTCCTGCTTGTATGATCCGCCATGTGAACATATACTATACAGGGTGTGTGTATCCTTTGTCTTATACTGTAGCTTACAACTATCTAAAATGTCTTCATTTACACAAATTAGATGGGTTGTCCAGCCTAGGAGCAGACAGTCCCAATGGTGGTAACCTGTGACCAAGTAAAACACTCTTCTGTTCATAGACCCACTGCTCCTGCACTGCTGCTCTGTTCCCACCGCTTCCAGTCCCCACCAAATCAATAGTGGCTTGGTCTTGTAATTGCTGTGGTCAGTCACTGGCCCTAGCGGTCACGTGTTAGAACGGAGGTCACTGAAGAGGCAGGAGCGGGACAGCAGCACTGGACCGCTGACAGGTGAGTTGTGCAGCAAGAGAGGGGCAGCAGCACTGGACCGCTGACAGGTGAGTTGTGCAGCAGGAGCGGGGCAGCAGCACTGGACCACTGACAGGTGAGTTGTGCGACAGGAGCAGGGCAGCAGCACTAGACTGCTGACAGGTGAGTTGTGCAGCAGGAGCGGGGCAGCAGCACTGGACCACTGACAGGTGAGTTGTGCGACAGGAGCGGGGCAGCAGCACTAGACCGCTGACAGGTGAGTTGTGCAGCAGGAGTGGGGCAGCAGCACTGGACCGCTGACAGGTGAGTTGTGCGGCAGTAGTGGGGCAGCAGCACTGGACCGCTGACAGGTGAGTTGTGCAGCAGGAGTGGGGCAGCAGCACTGGACCGCTGACAGGTGAGTTGTGCAGCAGGAGCGGGGCAGCAGCACTGGACCACTGACAGGTGAGTTGTGCAGCAGGAGCGGGGCAGCAGCACTGGACCGTGGACAGGTGAGTTTAGTTTACTTGGCCACAGATTACCACCATTGAGGTTGTCAGCTCCTAGACCGGCTCTTTAATGGATTTAACTAATTAAAACAAAATTTTCTATATAATCAGAGAGTAAACTTGTGTGTTGTATTTCAGGTAACGTTCCAGTCCAGTATTGTGCTCAGCCGACAAATGGCATGGTTTACTTCCGAGCAATCTCCAGCCTAAATACTCTCCCTGAGGAGCTCAAGCCGTATGTGCCTCTCTTCTGCTCTGTTCTCACAAAGTAAGTAGCCCTTGTATCCCACCCTGGTGGTTGTAATGTTACTGTGTCATATATAATATGTGAGCAGAACACGCAGTGACGTCTGAACATTACATTGACCTGTGCCCGTTCATTCTAAAACCATAGACTTTAAAGGGCTTATCCCATGATTGATGTGAAAATTGAAAATCACACATAATCTAGTACATGCCAAACTCTAACAAAGCTAGAACCAGCCCTGTACCTCACATGGATCCAGAGATCTCCTCATTCATTGATCCAATTGTTACACTAGATTCATTTCAATTTGTCAGTTTAGGGGGTGTGTCCTTTCTCAAGGGGCAGCAGTTGAAGGATGGAACTGCTTCCATCTCAGTGAGCAGGACAGGAATTAGCAAAGAGCAAACAGCAGGTGGCGCTATACAAATAGATTTCATAGAATAACTCAGTGGCTATAATGAATTTTTAATTACATGACATTACAAAAGTATTCAGATCCAGGTGCTGGTTAGAAAACTAGAATGTTTTTCGTGGGACAATCCTTTTAATTCTTAGGTGAACTGAAATTTGTTTCTATAATAATCTTCATGTTCAGTGAAGCCTTTCCAGTAGATTTCGAAAATTGCGGCTGGGCATCACCATTCATACAGTCATTTGTTTATCAGTCACAAGGCTATCAATAAATGTCATGAACTAATATTGGGCTATAACCTCTGCAAGACATTGATTCACCTTCTGGAGATTCAGCTTGTGTTGGGAGGTCAGGCAGGTCTTGGAGGGAGTCTGATAAGGTCCAGCTCGCACATTTGAGGTCAAGGCGGGGTCTAGACCCCAATCGTAGTCTTCCACAGCGTGTTAGACACTCATTTTCTTTTGTGGATTTAGATATAGCTCATTGTTCTTCAGTAACATTCCTCGCGTTTGCGTTCTTCAGTAACATTCACGCGTTTGCCGTGTGATGACTGATGCAGTTGTTCTTCGGCAGGATGGGCTGCGGTGTTTATAACTACCGAGAGCAAGCACAGCAGATGGAGCTGACGACAGGAGGGATGTCCGTCTGTCCGCACGTTATACCAGATGACTCCAACATGGACACATACGAACAGGTGACTTGCACGGAAATACCACAGTGACTTCTCTAAAGCCTCCTCTCATCAGTCATCCCCTTCTCATTTAAAGAGGACCTTTCACCACTCCTGACATGCCTGTTTTAATAACTTCATGCATTCCCCATGTAATAACAATTCTGGAACATCTATTCTTATGTCTCTATGTTGTGCCATTCCTTTATTATTTGCACTAGAAGTTATGAATGAATTGCTATTTGTCTTCAGTAAAGGAACAGAGGGGTGGTAACAAGTTGGGGGTGTGTACCTGTACAGACTGACTCTAGCCAATCAGTGCTTCCATTTTCAGTCTGTGCAGGTACACTCCCCCAACTGGTCACCTCCCCTCTGTTCCTTTACTGAAGGCAAATAGCAATTCATTCATAACTTCTAGTGCAAATAATAAAGGAATGGCCCAACATACAGACATAAGAATAGATGTTCCAGAATTGTTATTACATGGGGAATGCATGAAGCTATTAAAACAGGCATGTCAGGAGTGGTGAAAGGGCCTCTTTGAGGCAGATCAAAGCGTAAGTCTTTCATGTGAATGATGCAATGTGTTTATATTCCACTAGGGGGTGCTGTTTTCATCACTTTGCTTGGACAGGAATATGCCCGACATGATGCACCTATGGAGTGAAATATTTAACAGGTATTTTAATCTACTCTCTGGGATCCTGAGCCTTTTCAGATGTTTTTCTGAAATATTGTACATTAAAATGATCTGTGTTGAGCATTATTTAAAGGGTTTGTCCACTTTTTTTTTTCTTTTCTACTGATGTCATCAATGTGGTCATCAATAGAAAAAAAGCGGACAACCCTTTTAAAAGGGTATTCCAGCAAAATGATTCTGTTGTTAAAAAATAAAATAAACCAGCTTATAGTCGCCTCCCCAGTCCCTTGCTGCTGTCATTCCAACAGTGCTGGGGCTAAAGCCGTACTCTACTTCCTGCTCCTGTCCCAACTTGAAAGTGCTGCAAATGCCACCCAGCCAATCACTGGCTGGAGCGATGACCGACCACTGACTGACCGAGCAACAGGAGCCAGAAAATAGAGCACAGCGGGGACCCCAGCACCGTCGGGAGGTCAACGGCGGGGAATCGGGGAGGTGATTATGAGTATACTGTAAACTGGTTTTTATTTTTGCAACAATGGGATCCTGCTGCAAGCCTGTTACATTTTGCTGGAGTGCCCCTTTAATCCCTGAGATTAGATTGCAGAGACTGTGTTGTCTATTAATATATGGTTTGTCATAGATATAGAAGCGTCAGTATGTTATTCTGCCGTAAACGCATAGCTCTTCGCTCTATGCTTAAAGAAGAACTCCCGACAAAAATTGTATTCCATGTCCTGCTAGAAATGTACATGATGTAATCTGTAGTGAATGTCATTTTCTTACCAGTGTCTGAATTTTTGACTTCTATCATCCTGAAGTTTCTTATCTGTGTCATGTGATCAGCAATTAGACCCACCAACTCACACATAGACTTATGTGTGGACAGGAAGTCTAATTCTCTATGTATTCCTATGAGACTGAAAGTGAGTTCTTCTTTAAAAGAAAATCTTCCAAGCACATCAATTATTTTGTTGGGAGCTGTTTTTGATGGAAAGTTTCATTTTCCTTTAGTCCCCGTTTCAACGACGAGGAGCGGCTTCGAGTTTTAGTAAGGATGAGCGCCCAGGAGATGTCTAACGGCATTCCAGACTCTGGCCATACTTATGCCGCTATACGAGCAAGTCGGACTTTGACGCCCGCCGGAGAACTTCAGGAACTCTTCCATGGAATGGATCAGGTAATGAAACTAAACACGGAATTGTTTCTTTACTGTAATCTTTGGTTATAATTCTGCTTCAGGGGAAATACATGATGTATGTAGCTGTAATTGATACATTGCCGTTCAAATACCTTTACAATAGGTCCGAATGATGAAAAGGATCGCTGAAATGTCTGATCTGGGCCCATTGTTACGGACAATGTCACGTATTCGGAAATACTTACTACTGAGTGACAGCATCAGGTAAAGTCCTATAAGTCACTGGTATGCTTTGAGGTTTTAGGTCTAAAGCCCACCGAATTATTTATACAGCTCCAGTAGTAACTCAGACTCTGCCGTGCGGGTTCGCAATATGTGACTGGGACTGGAGATAACTCCGATCCTGGTCATTTTACCCCTCGCATTCCACAACCATTAGAGACCACAGCATCTTAGTAGTTAAACAAAGGGAGGGGCTCCCTCTGTGCTCTAATCTGACTCCCACCTTCTGCTCCCCACGTGGGGATCCAATCAGTGCATGTAGAAAAAAAACAAAAAAATAATATAATTGGTATTGCTGCATCTAAAAATGTAATCAAAACGTCCAAATTGCCATTTTTTGGTCACTTCGGCCCCTGCAAACATTTGATGAAAAGTGTAATGTACCCCAGAACGCTACCAGTGACAACTACAGCTCACCCTGCAGGAAAAACAAGCTCTGTCAATGGAAATATAAAAAGTTATGTCAGAATACGGCGATTTAAGAATGATTTATTTAATTTTTAAGTTGTAAAACATATTAACAAACAATATAAATGTGGTATCTATGTAACCTGCAGAATAAGGTTGTCATTTGTAGCCGATACGGAATGCTGTAGAAACGAGTCGAAGTATTACTTGCTTTCTGGCGCCGACTCCCCGCTCCTTCTCCTGCAGGCCTGCAGTGCTCCACTTGGCTCCCTCAATGTCTGGTTTGATGTTGCTGCACACCAGATGTTGACATTGAGTGGGCCCAACGGACCATCACAGGACTGCAGGAAACGGAGCGGGGAGTCAGCGCTGGAAAGCAGGTGAGTAATCCTTCCGGGCCAATGAGGGATTCTTTCTTCATTCTTTCACTACCCCTTGAAGCTCATGCAGCTGAACATGGGAAAACCGCTTTTAGGAATTTCAGCATGAACGTGCCCAAATTCTTCTCCTGTACCAATAGGTGCTCAGTGAATGCCACACCTCAGCAGATGTCTGCAGCAGCAAAGGAAGTTGAACACTTTTTGGCTGGAATCCATCGAAATAAAAAAGAGCGCAAAGCAGTTCGGCCTCATGTTGTTGAGGTACAGTAAAATATCGATAATACCGCAAACTATTGTGAATGCTGAGATCCAAAATGACCCATCTGCCATTACAGGAGAGTCAGGACACCCCCATACACATAGCTGATAGCATCTGGACAAAAAATCTGAGTTGTCGGCAACACATCACCCAGCTTTCAAAAGGGCATGTGCTGCTAACAATATGGAAATAGAATGGGAGGCGAATGATCGTATTAATGATTGTTCCTCCCCCTTACAATTGGCATCAGCTTGTGTAAAAGGCCATTTATACAAGTGCCAGGTAACTTGTTAGATTGCTCTCTGTCCTGGTGCCATGTCCAGCAGACAGTTATTGAGTATATTAGACAACCTTAAAGGGGTTGTCTCATCACAGACAACATATCGCTAGTATATGCCTCCGCTGGGACCCGCACCTATATCGGGAACGGAGCCCGCAAGGTGGTGGCTGGAGGACACCGGTCCAGCCACCACCAAGTGTGCTCCCAATAGTAGTGAAAGGGAGCGCACCGCGCATGACCGGCCGCCACTCCCATTCACTTCTATGGGCCTGACGGAAATAGCCGAGTTGGCGCTTGGCTATTTTTGGCGGCTCCATAGAAAATGAATAGGGGATGGCTGCGCATTGTTCTCCACCTCTTTCGGGGCTCCATTCTCGATATAGGTGCGGGTTCGCACCTATAAGACAATGGGGGCATATCCTAGCGATATGCCTCCATTGTCTGTGATTAAACAGCCCTTTTAAGTTTCTATTACACCTGCCCATGGCAGATGATCGCTGACGAGTGTACATATGGACGATTGCCCGATGAACGAGCAATCCAAATCTTTTGACAGGTTAAAAAATAATTGTTTGCAGGCAGCAGATCGTGGTATCTAAAAACAATCTGCCACCTGCAAACCACTATACAGCATGGGGACGAGCGATGGTATAAGTGATCACTCCTCTCCATACTGAGGTAATAGCGGTGGTCTCCTCTGCCAGCGAGCAGGCGATTACCAGGAGGAATGCTGCCCTTCTGACAATCGTCTGCCACATCAGGCTGTGTAATACAGCCCTTCTGCCACATGAATGCGATTAGCTGCATCCACATACTGCAGTCAGATTCAGGACCTTCCATTTCAGTCTTAGGTTTGCCCATCGCTGAAGTGACAATACTGAAAAGACTATCCTGTAGCCTAGAGTAAGGAATAGAGCAGTCACTGCCTGAATCAGGACAGCTGTAACATAGTTTGGCTGTTAGAATCCAGTATAGGATTGTGACATTTGACAGCATTTGTCATATTTATATTTTTATTACAGTTTTTGTAAATTATATTTAATTATGTATTTTATTTACATTTAATTGTTCTCATTCATAGAAATCTTTGAATCCTGCCTCGGTTGGAAAAGAAGGATCACACAACGACTTCAGAAAGCTAATTCGTGCAAGTGCCTTATTTAACATAATACATTGTAGGAAAACAGGCCGAACTGGATGGACAGATGTCTTTTTTCGGCCTTACAAACTGTTATGTTACTATGTTACATCCTATACCATTGATGGCAAACCTTTTACAGATGGAGTGCCCAAACTGCAACCCAATTCACACTTATTTAGCGCAAAGTGCCAAAACGGCAACTTAACCTGAATACTACAGTCCAATCTAGTATATCCATGTACTTTATCATTTAGTTATAATAGCCCACTTGCATTCCATGTGCTCCCTGTGCTGTTCATAGTGAATGGCAGGAAAAGTCTAAGGCATATTGGTACACCATAGACTTTCTCAAGGGTGCGGGTGCCCACAGAGAGGCCTCCGAGTGCCACCTCCTGCACCCGTGCCATAGGTTCGCCAACACTGTCCTATACAGTTTGGATTGTGGGGTCTGATTAGATTTAACTTTTATTGGGGCAGTGTATGTTCCCTAGACCCTGTATGAGCTGGGCATCAGAGCCATGCTCTGTGTAACTCCTTTCTGTCACTTTTGAAATGCTGCATGAGGGAGCGGTTTTAAATAGTATTAAATGGGTTTTCCAGGATTTAGGTAATCTCAGGATAGGTCATCAATATCTGATTGGTGGGGATCCGACAACCAGCACCTCTGCCGATCAGGTGAGAGCTAGGACCTCTTCCTAGACCAGTTCCGTCTTGTCCTTCGGTCACATGAACTTTAAGCTGCCCATTCAAGAGAACACAGTGCTCAGAGGAGTGCTACGGCTCCTTCATATAACTGATCGGCCGGGGTGCTGGATGTCAGGCCCCCACCTGATATTGGCGACCTATACTATGGATAGGTCATCAGTATTTAATTCCAGATAAACCCTTTTAATAATGGGGGGGTTTACTCGGTCTGATTTTTGGGCCAAATATTGGTAATGGATGTTCATATGAACATTGGTTCCAAATATTTGGCCTTGGCAAAGGTGCTGCAGATCACCCGATAAACAACATGATCTTTCACGGGGACACCACAATCATTGTTTCTGGGCAGCAGATCGTGCAGTGTAAACAGCAACCTGCAGCGGAGAACCAATGTAATTGTATGAGGAGGAACAATGACCGTAGCCATCACTCGTCCTCATACAGTGGAGGTGATCACTGCACGCAAATTCAACTCTTCCACTCCACTGATGAGCAGGCAGGTATTGGGAAAAAATTCGTCTTTCCCAATTATTTTCTACTCAACGGCGAAGTGTAAATGTGCCTTTAAAAGGGTTTTCCGACATTTTATTACTGATGACCTATCCTCTGGATAGGTCATCAGTATACGCCCAGGGGGGTCTGATACCCGGCACCCCTACCAATCTGCTGTTTGAGAGCTGCCTTCTGACAGCTCACCAAGGACAGCGCCATACATAGTATAGTGGTTGTGCTTGGTATCGCAGCTCAGCTCCATTTACTTCTATGGGACTGAGCTGCTCCCTGGCCACGTGACCGATGAACATGTTGTCACTGGCCTAGGAAAATCTGGAAAAGGCCAGTAGATATACATGTTAACATAATGGTCTTGTCTTAACACATAGGACCCAACTTTCAAACCCTGTCAGATGAAGACGCACTTTTCCCTGCCGTTTCCGGTAAATTATATTGGTGAATGTATAAGGACCATTCCTTACACGCATGCTGACTATGCCAGGTAAAGTTATTACATCAGTTGTATCTAGTGAATACACACCACCCTTCATAAAACCCTGACTTGTATCTCTCACCCCCATTCTGGACCATTATCTATAATGCATGAGGAGTCCTGTAGATGTGGAGTCCAGATTATATATTGCCAGCACTCAGAGCTGCACTACTGCACTGTAGATAATAGTCCAAAATCGGGGTGACCGATTTCCTGTAAAGTCAAACTATCATTTCTGTTTATTTTTAATATAATGCAGCGACAAGGATGTCAAAGGGGTTCTCTTGGAATTAAGAAAATGAAAATAATTAAATATTACTTTATTGCAAATATATTTCCAAATATCTTTCATTAGTTAGAATGGATAGATATGTCTGGGGAGCAATCGTTAGGAGAAATAAAAATGGCCGCCGTCCTATTAGTGCAGACAAAACCTGTCCTAATCAGACAGCAGGACAAGTTACTTCACAACACTGAGCTAAAGAGCTGCCTCATCCTCCTCTCCTATTTGTCATGAATTATGATCCTGAATACAAGATGATAAGATCTTCAGCTGAATCTCTGTAGGAATGGAGTTCATGAGGATACATGAAGTACAGAGAGTATGGTGGGGATGTGGCTGATGAGCAGCAGCTCTTGTATTCAGTCTCCATTACCAAAGTCTGTCCTGTCTGTCCTCTCTGTACTTCATGTTTCCTCATAAACTCCATTACTACAGAGATTCAGTTGAAGATCATATTAAACAGTATTCAGGATACAGAATCCCTAACAAGCAGAGCAGAGAGGAGGATGAGGCAGCTCTTTACCTCAGTGTTGTGAAGTAACTTGTCCTCCTGTGTGATTAGGTTTTGTGTGTATTAATAGGACGGCGGCCAGTGGGAACATGACGACCGCTCGCACGTACGGCGGGCGTCATGGCCAGCAAGACTCTGCTGTTTCAAACAACAGAGACTTGCCGCTACTTACCGATATAGACGATCAGTAACTAAAGGCATTAGATGCCGTGATCACGTGAGATCATGGCATCTAACAGCGCTAAAACCCAGAAGCGCGCGCTTCCAGGTGTTGTGCAGACGCCCCGTGTGGTCAATCGGGGTATCTGCACTCGATCTGAAAGCTGTAAGGCCCCTTTCACACGAGTGAGTTTTCCGCGCGGGTGCAATGCGTGACGTGAACGCATAGCACCCGCAGTGAATCCTGACCCATTCATTTCTATGGGTCTGTGTACATGAGCGTTTTTTTTGACGCATCAGTTCTGTGTTGCGTGAAAAACGCAGCATGTTCTATATTCTGCGTTTTTCACGCAGCCCTGGCTTCATAGAAGTGAATGGGGCTTCAGTGAAAAACGCATTGCATCCTGAAGCAAGTGCGGGTGCAATGCATTTTTCACTGATGGTTGCTAAGAGATGTTGTTTGTAAACCTTCAGTTTTTTATCACGCGCGTGAAAAACGCATCGCACCCGCGCGGAAAAAACTGAACAACTGAACGCAATCGCAGACGAAACTGACTGAACTTGCTTGCAAAATGGTGCAAGTTTTCCTGAACACACCCTGAACGCATCCGGACCTAATCCGTGACGCTCGTGTGAAAGAGGCCTAAACCTCGCTGATGAGGTTTACAACTTTCAATCTGCAATTCTCATTTTGGCCACCAGATGGCAGGCCCGGATAAGAAATGAGCAAAAGGGACTTCAAATTGAGTTTTAAAAATCCCTGAATGCTCAAAATGAAAAATTAAAAAACATTATCTATATGCTCATATATGAGCATTAAAATAATCACAAAAAAGTTAAATATAGAAAAAATTAAAAAATATATAAATGGCCAATTTACCATTTTTTCACTACTTCTCTTACCCCAAAAAATGTAATAAAATGTGATCAAAAAGTCATGCACACTCCAAAATGGCATCAATAAAAACTATGGATTGTCCCGCAAAAAATGAGCCCCTAAACAGCTCAGTGGATGTAACTAAAAAAAAGTTATGGGGGTCAAAATAAGATGATGTAAGAAAAAAAATATATTTTTTTCAAAGTTAAAATTTATTTTTACACTAGGGCATGGGTCAGTTTTGCTGCAAACGGAACGCCATGGGAACAAAACCCGTAAAACAGTGGAGGAATTGCGTTTTCCAATTCCCCCCTATTTGGAATTTTTTTACCGCTTCCCACTACATTTTATGCCATAATTAATGAGGCATTAGAAAGTACAACTTGTCCCGCAAAAAATAAGCCCCCATACAGCTATGTGAACAAAAATATAAAAAAGTTAGGGCTCACAGAAAATAGGGAAAAAAAATGAAAACGCAAAACCAAAAAAACCTCCGGTACTGAAAGGGTTAAACCAAATGACAGTGACACTTCAAGTACCGTAGATTACAATGAAGTGATGTTATTGGCATATATTGCATGTGCCTGCTCAGATTAAAATTTTCATATTCATCATACATTTTTCCACCATTTAGCCTTCGTTTACTTGCACGAGTAATGACCGCAAAATTCCTCCACGGGGAGATCAGAGAAAAGGGAGGTGCCTATGGAGGAGGGGCCAAGTTGGGATTTGATGGCGTTTTCACATTCTACTCGTATCGGTGAGAATAAGAACATCCTTCGTGTAGCTGTAATATACTGTAATATATATATATATAATTTTTTTTTTTTTTTTTTTTTTAATAACAGAGATCCAAATGCATTGTCTACATTGTCCACATTTGAAAAGGCAGTAGCCTGGGCCAAGTCTGGGAAGTTTACTGCACAAGACCTTGACGAAGCCAAATTGTCAGTATTTTCAGCTGTGGATTCTCCCGTCGCTCCTTCTGACAAAGGTATTTTTGAGGTTCGAAGCACTAACCCATTGACAACATGTGTCGTACTTGTTCAGCAAATGTCCCTTTAAATGAAATCTGTCACCAGGATAATCGCTTTTGAAGTAAAGCCATGGCCTAATAGCACTTAGTACCTTATTTCCAGATGTGCCTTTGTTCCAACAATAGATGTTTTCTATCTTCTGAAAATCCAGTTTATTTGGTATGTAAATGAGCCGGTAATGTGCCCAGAGGGGCGTCACTCTTGCAGGAAGGAGCTCAGATACGCCTCCTGCTAGTGCCCAAACCTGCCCTCATGCTGGGAGCAGGAAAAAGGGGGCGGGGTTATGGCTTGAATGTGATGTAGGAGGTGTGTCTGGGCTCCTTCCTGTAAGAGTGACGCCCCTCTGGGCACCTTACTGGCTCATTAGCATACCAAATAAACTGGATTTTCAGAAGATAGAAAACATCTATTGCTGAAACAAAGGCACATCTGGAAATAAGGTACTAAGTGCTATTAGGCCATGGCTTTACTTCAATAGTGATTATCCTGGGGACAGATTTCCTTTAACGATGGTGCCTGTTCTGGAGCAAAGCGAGCATCAGAGCCTCCGGGTGCCTGCTGTTTCACATAGCAGACTCTAATGTCTGCAATCGTCAATAATACCGATCGCAAACGAAAATGTGACCATGGCATCAGAGTGATGAAAACTGCTCTTCTGCCTTGGAACGGCTCCACCTAGCAGCGATCGAGGAAGCTGTTCATTCCCTGTGGCAGGCTTGGTCCCGCTGAAGGATCCAAGGCTGCCGCAGCCATGTTCCTATGGAGCCCTGGCTGTGGCATAATAGGCATTGCTGCATCCCAAAATATTTATCCCGTATAGCAAATGGCATAACGGAAAAAGAAATCAAAATGGCCAATTCATTATTTTTTTGTCGCTTCACTTCCTCCAAAAAATTGAATACAAAGTGATCAAAAAAATTATGCAAACCCCAAAATGGTAAATGGTATTCATGAAAACTACAGATTGCCTCGCAAAAGAAGAGCCCTCACCCAGCTCAGTAGACGTAAAAATAAAGAGGGTATGAATTCAGAATATGGCGATGGAAAGAATTTTTTTTCGGAAGTTTTTTTTTTTTTTTTTTTTTTAAACACAAAAAATATATAAATGTGGCATCACTGGAATCTTACTGACCCCGAGAATGAAGGGAATGGGGAATGGTTTTGCCACAATGGGAGCATCGTGAAAACAAAACCCATAAAACACTGGCAGAACTGTGTTTCTTTTCCAATTCCACCCCAGTTGGATTTTTTTCCCAGCTTCCCACTACCTCATATGCAATATTACATGGTGCTATTAAAAAGAACAACTTGTCCAACAAAAAAGCTTGTCCTCATACAGCTATGTGAACAGGAAGATAAAAGTGATGTCTCTGGGAAGGCCAGGAGTAAAACTTCTGAATATCGCCATGTCCTCAAAGGGTTCAAGGGGGCCCATCAATATGCTATGGAGGCAGGTACAGTGTTGTGACAGTCCTTGCCTCATTTTGCTGGCAAGACTTTCTCTTTCCAGAGGTTACATCATTGCATTGAGCAATGCACTGTAACCGTATTTACACTGAGTACAGCTTCCGCATCACAGCTAAAGTCTGTATTAGGCTCCATTCACACGTCCTGTTTTTCGTTCCTGATACAATCCGCATCCGATCCGCAAATCATGCGGATAGGAAGAGGATCCATTCGTTTCAATGGGTCCTGAAAACATGCAGACAGCACTCCGTATACTGTCCGCGTTCCGTTCCGTTATGTGGATCCGCAAATAAGATAGAGCTTGTCCTACTTTTGTCCACATATGCGGTCCGTGGTCCCATTATAGTCAATGGGTCAGCAAAAAATGCGGATGATATGCGGAATGCATCAATATGTCATCCGTTTCCAGGGAATAGAAAGAAATACCCTACCAACATATATTCCTCCTTCCTTTTTTTTTGTTGTGGAAAAACGGAACGGATGCGGATGTACAATTGGTAAAAACGGAACCGCAAAAAACGGACCGTAAATCTGGAAAAGAAAAATACGGATGTGTGAATGGAGCCTTACACAGCGATTGTAGGGAGGGAAGCGTTCCTTCCCGGCAATTGCCGCTAGCCAGTGGAGGAGACAGCTGCTATTACTTGCAGCGATCTTCAGCAATCGTTATGCCATCTCTCGTCCCATTACTGTATAGTGGTTTGCCGGCGGCACATCATGCTGTCTAATTACGATCTGTTGCCGGCAAACCACTATACAGTATGTGGACAAGCGATGACATAACAATTGCTCCTCCCCATGCTGCGGAGGAGATTGCTGCAAGTCCTAGCACCTGTCTCCTCCACTAGCTAGCGGCAATTGCAAATAAAAATGTATACATTTTCCATTAATACGACTCCTGTCGGAATCCTCTTATCCATCATGCATTAAGGTAAACCATGATGCCAGTGTGCTTAAAGCTTTAACCTTACCATCTCTGATCATTCGAGTAACTGTTCTAGCACTCATTAGATATTGATGACATGTCCTAGTGATATTCTGTCAGGGTAATTAGTGAGACAATCCATGTAAACCCGGCTACTTCCAAACCAGAGTCTCAGTGTTCAGTACACGTTGACAGTGTTGGGCAGGAACTAACTTATATAATGAAGACCACTCAACAAATGCCGTGCTGTATCACACACCTTCATCTGATCTATAATGGGTTACACCTTCCACCTATGCTGCAGTTTGCTTGGATTCCCCTGTGACAACAATCTTTGTATTTTAGGCATGAATCTTTTCCTGCATGGTATAACTGATGAGATGAGACAGAAGCACAGGGAGCAACTGTTTGCCGTCAGTCATTCAGATCTCATTAATGTCGCCAGCAGGTAGGTGTGGCATTACTAACATAAGTATTAAATGGCATCTGTCAGTACCTATGACATTGGCTGATTTTTTGCTTGGCAGCTGAAGGCATCTGTGTTGGTCCCATGTTCATATGTGCCCACAATGCTGAGAAAAATGAAGTCTTAGGGCCCATTCAGGCGACCATGTGAATGGGTCCGCATCTATTCTGCGGAATAGATGCGGCCCCATTCACTTCAATGGGCAGCGTGCGATCTTGTCAATCCGCGGCTCCGCAAGAAAATATAGAACATGTCCTATTCTTGTCCGGCAATAGAGGACAAGAATAGGCATCTTCCATGTGGTGATGGGGATGTGTGTTCTGCAAATTGCGGAACATACACTGTTCGGCATCCGTGGTATTGCGGATCCGCATTACTACGGCCATCTGAATGGCCCCTCGATGTATGGAAAAGAAGCTCTAGGAGCAAAGGGGGCGTTGCCATTACACCTAGAGGTTCAGCTCTCTCTGCAACTGCTGCGCCCTCTGCACTTTGATCGACAGGGCCAGGTGTGACAACATTTACACTGCCTGGTCCGGTCAAAGTGCAGAAGGCGCGGTAGTTGCAGAGAGAGCAGAACCTCCAGGTGTAATGGTAACACCTCCGTTGCTCCTAGAGTCTCATTTGCATATATTAAAACATCATTTTTCTCAGCAATGCGGACACATATGAACATGGGACCAACACAGATGTCTTCAGCTGCCAAGTGCACATGTAACAAGTCAGCCAGTGTCATAGGTACAAATCTGCTGACAGATGTCCTTTAAGGGTAAATTTCCCAAACAGCGTAAAATTGTGAGATTGTGGCATTAGTTTCTGTGCACCATGACTTTAGGATAAACTTCATGCTGGATCCATAATCTTCTTTCCAATCCAACTTTCGTCAAGAAATGTATGGACGTGGGCGTGCAAATATACTCTATAAAGTTATGGTATGCGTAATAAGTTAATGCACTTTTCACAGACTTGCGGTGTTTAGAAATAGTTTACTTTTTGTTTTTTGGCATTAAAAATTTGTTCTAAATTAAGCATTAAAGGGGTTTTCTGGGAGTAGAATATTGATGATCTATCTCCATCAATATCAATATCTATCATCAATATCTGATCGGTGGGGGGCTGACTCCCGGCCAGTGATGTCACATACCTGGGTTACATGGCCTATTTATAAGTGAATGGGCCTGGACTGCAATGCCAAGCAAAGCCGCGGTGCCTGACATATGCTGTGACCTGCAGCGCTCCCCAGTGTAGGACCCCATCACTGATTAGATATTGATGACCTATACTGAGGACTTTCATGGTAGAAAAGTGATGTAGAAGCTTTCACTATAGGGCTTGAAAAGTGCCGGAAACAAATGCTTCCTGTAGAAGCTGCAACATTCACCATGCTTGACTTTTACCCCCCACAGATATTTGGCTATCGGCCAGTGCACACATGGAATGGCTATTCTGGGCCCTGAAAATGCAAGTATTGCAAAAGATCCGTCCTGGATTATTCGATGAGATTATTCTTCACAAAGAAGATGAGTTCCTATGACCGCACAAAGTTTATTAGTCCTTGTAAAGGATTCCTATTTATAAATGCTTCGACATTTATTTTATAATCTTGTAACTTTTCTTGTAATGATGACATAGTATTAAAAAATGCCCCAAAATATTTTGTCATAATATAATTTATGTAAAACCAGTCTGATGTCTCTAAGAATAAATATTCCAAACTCAAACTGGAGTTGAGACGCCGAAATGTGAGGTGGAGCGAATGCCCTTTCCATATGCAGCGGATGGAGGCGCTGGATTCATTGCCTGATGGACCCCATCATGCCATCCATCATTTTCACTTGGAAAAAGCTCTGATCTTTTTTTCCCTTCAGTAAAATATCCGTCAGCCACAGTGAAGAACACGGTGCTCGATGTCAGATGGAGAAAATGCTAAAATAAAATAAATCTGGAAAACTGCATTAAATTTGTACAATTATTATTTTTCACAACATGGTCCAACTGTTGTGCAACCCCCATCATCCTCTCCCTCATGGATCAGGAATGAACACTTCCGTACTCCGAGTGCTCTGCCCAACTATGAAGAATGGCTCCTCCATTTCCTCCTGTGTTGTGGGGGCACTGTGGAATCTTTGCTGCTGTCTTCAGGGGAATCCTTGATGAAGTTCTGAGGAACCTCAGAGATCTCCGATCTAGGTAATTCCAGGTGAGGTGAACACGGGAATATCACAAATTTCTGTGACAAACTCCTATCTAGACTAGGTCAGCTGTGTGTTGTCCGGGAAAAACGGTCCGTGTGT
The DNA here is from genome assembly GCA_900303285.1 of Rhinella marina. NCBI lineage: Eukaryota > Metazoa > Chordata > Amphibia > Anura > Bufonidae > Rhinella > Rhinella marina. Next base: position 217,422 of record ONZH01005764.1, on the reverse strand, counting down.
TGGCCTCATTTCCTGGACCAACTACGGCTCCTGTGACCCAAACTCACAACATCATAATGATTCATGATGCTGTCAGTTCCTGCCTTACTGCTGGTCTACTATGCTGTCATGGTGCTATGAGTGCAGTACAGTAGACCCACGGTCTGACAGAAACTGACATGAGCTTGGGTCAGATGAGCCGTGGTCAGTCATCTGACACCAAGCTAATACAGCAATTGTGTGAACAAGACACGGTCAGAATGGGTTTTTATCCTTTTAAAGGGGTTTTCAGAAGATAGATCATCAGTATCTGAACGGTGGGGGTCCAACACCCAGGATCCCCGCTAATCAGCTGTTTGAGAAGGCACAAGTGGCTAAGCCTAGGTCATGTGAGCGATGAATATGTTGTCACTGTCATAGAAAAAGTTGGAGAAAGCTGCGGCACTACTGTGATCGCCCGTATCTTCTCAAACAGCTGATAGGTGGGAGTCCTGGGTGTCGGACCCCCACCCATCAGATATTGATAACCTATCCATGCCTGGCCGTATTGCGGCCCACATACAGCGCGTCCGCAATACACGGGCACCGGCTGTGTGCACCCCGCATCACGGATGCGGACTTGTTCACTTTTTTGCAGTGCGGACTGTCTGATGCAGATCGCGGACTCCATTAAAGAGAATGGGTCTGCGATTCGCATGCAGCGGCCCCTTGGTCAGTGCCCGTGCATTGCGGACTGCGATTTGCGGTCCGCAGCAGGGGCCCGGCCAGCGCACGGTCGTATGTATGAGTCCTTAAAAGGGGTTCTCCAAGTTAAATTTATTGATGACCTATCCTCAGGGTAGGTCATCAATATCGGATCGGTGGGGGTCCGACACCCGGCACCCCTGCCGATCAGCTGTTTAAAGAAGAGGAGGCGCGTGCCGTATCAGCGCTGCCTCCTCTTCATTGTTTACATGCTGGCCTTAATGGGGGGAGTGGTGAGTAGGTAAAAAACCCCTTTAATGTAAAAACATGAACATTTAGATTAACTGAATGTGTTTAGGCACTTAGCTGCATAAACATAACTTCTAAATGGGTTGTCTCATTGACAACATTTTGTAAGGTTTCCATCATATATGCAGCTTACTGTAGCACCTGAGTGTGATGTTTATAGCCCACAAGCCTGAGAGACTGCTGCGGTGCCCGAACCAGTTAGTAACCCCCATAATTTATCATGACGGTAATATTTGAAGTTAGTTTTACTTGTCTGCACTGGCGTGCTTTATGCCACAGTTATCAAATGTCACGTATGATAAATTTGTCTCATCCTTAAAGGAAATTTTGTTCTGTCAGTTAAAACCAGGGAGCAACACATCCTTTTTTTCTAATCTTTTTTTATATTCTGATATTCTGCAAATTTTTTATTCTATATCCCGAAAATGATTATGGGGCAGCCATCTTGCCTGAGCTGTTCTTAACAGCATTTAGAGAATTGCTTTATGGCAGCCACATGGGCCATAGACACAATGGTCAGGAGAGGTCCTCATTGACTTGTATGGGAGTGTTTTCTAGGCATGTTCTGTGACCTGTGCAGAGGTCAGGAGGAAGTAGATAAGCTTTGACATTCACCTATTCTAAATGGTGGATCCTGTGTTATCTATACTCGGAAGTGTTAGGCCCCTTTCACATGAGCGAGTTTTCAGCGCGGATGCAATGCGTGACGTGAACACATAGCACCCGCACTGAGTCCTGACCCCTTCATTTCAATGGGTCTGTGTACATGAGCGTTTTTTTTCACGCATCAGTTCAGTTCTATATTCTGTGTTTTTCACGCAGCCCTGGCCCCATAGAAGTGAATGGGGCTTCAGTGAAAAACGCATTGCATCCTGAAGCAAGTGCGGATACAATGCGTTTTCCACTGATGGTTGCTAAGAGATGTTGTTTGTAAACCTTCAGTTTTTTTTTATCACGCGTGAAAAACGCATTGCACCTGCACAGAAAAAACAACTGAACGCAATCACAGACAAAACTGACTGAACTTGCTTGCAAAATGGTGCGAGTTTTTTCTGAACGCACCCTGAACGCATCTGGACCTAATCCGTGACGCTCGTGTGAAAGAGGCCTTATCAGTCATTCTAATCCTACCTTTAATCATAAGCAGATATCTGCAATAAACTGATCTGTGCAGACCAAGAAATGGCGCCTATTATTAGTCTCCGTGGCCAGTGTAAAAAACTGCAGGATTTTATGTTTTTTGTTTCGATACAGATATTGATGTGGAAAAAAAAAATGACTTCAGTCAGTAGGTTTAAAAACATTATTTAAACAATAGGTCCTTTACTGATGACACATTCTTTAAATGTGTTTTCTAGAAAAGCTGCTCCAGTTTTCCTACTCCACGCACCTACCTGAGTAAGATATTGCGACTTAGGCTTCATTCAGACGTTGGCAAGTGTTTTGCAGTCTGCAAATTGCGGATCCACAAAACACAGACACCGGCCATGTGCGTTCCGCATTTTGGCCGGCTCTATAATAGAAATGTGGACAAGAATAGGGGTCATGGACCGGAAGTGCGGATGCGGACGGCACACTGTGTGTCAAACTCATTAACATAGCTAACCACGCCCACTTCCCCACCCATATTTTAAAATTGAAGTGAGTGGCGTAAAAATGCAAAAGAAAAAAAGCACAAAAAGCTTCAAAAGGCCCTTTCTGCGACTTTCTCAAGCCAGAATTCTGAAGTGAAGGTGTGATATATCAGGGCCTATGTGACGACGTGGGTTTTTACAAAAAAAAAATTCCGACAATTTCCAATGTTTTGCAAAGTTACTTTATTACATCACATCAATGTATGCTGCAACTTGTCACTGAGGAAAAAAAATAATACAGAGATAGCACGTGTAAATGTGAATCCGTTACATCTCCAATACAAAGTGTAACAAACATATAACATCATTGCACACAACATACAGGGAACATGGCGGCCCATTCAGGTCTGTGGCGACAAACTTGGAAAGAAAAAAAATAAACCAAAAATTTGGGGCGTGAACGCTGTGATATATTCTCTTCATACAACTTCCTGTGTAATATTCTTAGCACTACTTGTTTTTCAGACATAACCTGGAAATTGTGTGGACATAAAGTGCTGGAACAATATAACTTAAATTACAAAAGATAAAATGGATAACCATCATATAACCGAGCGGTAAAGCACACAATGGACATGGAGACGGGCTATGACACGAGGCATGGTGACTGGCTCCCTGGATTTATAAGCCTCCTGCGTCTGATCGCTTTGGCCTTGGCAGGTGGACGTGCTCCAGTTGCCCAGCATCTGAAATGTCATAGCTGGTCTTATACTTGGCCAGGATTTTCATCAGTGGTCTCAGCTTCAGCCACCACTGCTCCTTTGGAATTCTGTGTCTGGGTTTGGAAAGCAAGAATGAAACATTATTGTATACAATACAAATACTGTGATTGACTTCATTTAATAAAGAATGGTGCAAATTTCAAAAAAATCTGCCTGCATCCACCAGAGGAAAAAAGCTGTACAATCATGGCCACTAGAGGTCTCACTTCAAACGTCCCTGGCCACAGAGACTCAGAAAAACACTAGGCAATGAACAACATTGAGCTGTGCTGAATCAGCAAATTAAAAGGTGTTGTCTCAAGGAGACAGCCACGTCTTGACTTTCATCTATCTTGGCTCAGTGTTCAGGTGTTTGGACATGGCTCCTCTATGATGAGCAGCTCCAGTTCTGGCAGAAACAAGCAGTGTGTATTCACCCATGTTCACCTGCCATACACCCACATGAATACACAGAGAGGACTCTCCATTATGGGTGCGCTCAGGAGTCCTCTCAATGGATTCCGCCGCTGGTTTCTGAGCACACAGCAGGGAAACGGGGATGAGTATGGATGTAGTATGGACTCAGCAGGTACACCCGCTGGTTCATGTATTACTGTATTTAATAGGACTTGAGGGAGGTGATGAATTCCCTTAGTTAATAACTGGCCATAAAGCATTGTATTTCTGCAAGACATGTAGATTTTTAGTCCTATGTTGCAGTATACAGTACTGGGTGGCATACGTAACTCAACGCCTGGACTTTAAGGCAAGGTTCATACTTGTAACAGAGGTTCTAGCAAAAATACTGGACAAAAAGAAAATGCTGCATGCAGCGGTAATTTGTCCGGCACAATGCTGTAAATCCTAATGGAAACACGCTGGATCCCATTATAGTCAATGGGATCTGGTAGGTGCCACTGGTGTCCGGCATATACCGGATTTGGCGCTGCAGTTTTAAGGTTCTTATAACGGAATAGAAAAACTGAAGAGGACTGAAGATGTGAACCTAGACTAAAAAGGCAAAAGGACATCAGTGTATCTTCAGTGGTTCTGCACTCAAGCTGGAATATTGCAAAAAGGAGCTTCCACCTTTCTCAGGCTGAGCCATTGAAGATAAGCTGCCGTCCTTGTGTGATCTCATGAATCCTCCACCGACAGGTATGAACTGACCGGTTTTGGATGGACTGTTACTGCTCTACGTTAGTCTGTGTTGGGACTGTTGTGCGCTGCCAATAGCTGCAGATGCCTCCAAAACACCTTATGAAATACCCATAAATGAAACATTAAAGAAGAACTCCCGACAAAAATTTTATTCCATGTCCTGCTAGAAATGTACATGATAAAATCTGTAGTGAATGTCATTTTCTTACCAGTGTCTGAATTTTTGACTTATATCATCCTGAAGTTTCTTATTTGTGTCATGTGACTATCAATTAGACCCACCAACTCACACATAGACTTATGTGTGGACAGGAAGTCTAATTGTCTATGTATTCCTATGAGACTGAAAGTGAGGCTCTCATAGGAATGAATAGAGCAGTTACTGGCTTTCTGTCCTGGGTCAGTTGGAGGTCAGGGAGTTGGTCACATGACCCAGCTACAATAAGAAGAGAGGTTTTTACTCACAGAAACAGTCACTGATAAGAAAATGACATTCACTACAGATTATATCATGCACCTTTCTAACAGGTCAGAGAATAAAAATTTCTTTAATAAAGCTTATGGTTCCTGAGAGATGGCCTAGTGATGGAGATATGGCTTCTGTAGGAAATAGGCACTTACTTGAAATCGGTTTCGTCTCTGAGTTGCATAACTGGCTGGAAGACAAGAGCCCGTCTGCGCATCCCTAATAGACATACACTGTCTTCTGTGTTAGCAAATATTTTGCCTGGAAATATGCAGAACAGCATTAATTAGCAGGTCAGAGCTCCAGGCTGAACAATCATCATCATTAGCTTCGGACAATCTAATCTGTAAGGAGAAAGCTCACAAATCATCAATCACGATATTCATAGAAACACAACTGGCGGTATAGCATTGTCCTTGCATTTACACGTTTTAGCCCATGATCTACTGCAGGGATGCCCAACTTGCGGCCCTTCAGCTGTTGTAAAACTACAACTCCCAGTATGCCTGCACAGCCTACAGCTAATAGGGAATGCTGGGAATTGTAATTTTGCAACAGCCGGAGAGACGCAGGTTGAGCATCCCAGATCTATTATTGCATTACTATGCTGAGCTGACAGTGAGGTGCAGTACCCCTTACAGCCTACTGAGGTGCTATTACATTCTGTTAACAGCAAGTAAGTAATACACCAGTGCAGGATGTGAAAAGCAGTGTCTACTATACTGCAAAGTAACCAAAAAAGGAAGCAAAAACACCAAGATACATCCTTATATCTGTACCGTGTCCTAGCCTGTATCTCTACTTTAATATGCTCACAAGACTGAGGGAGAGAAAGCTGGGTTCTCCTGGGCAGCCTTGTCCTACAAACAGAGGGCAGGCACAAGGAATGCTTCACAAAACTAAGCATTTGCAGCTCGTGTAAAGTTTGCATTTGGTATGGGAAAGGTGGAAATACAGTTTGAATGATTTACAGGTACATTATACAGTAGTTCCCCTATTTGTTATTCATTAACGGTTTTCCCATTAAAAAAAAAAAAACTTGGGAGTGAAAGTGAATCTACACCATTTATCACCACGTTTGTAGATCCAAAATTCTGTACTGATTCATTTTTTAATATATCATTATTGCATTAGAAGCATTGTTTTCTGAATATACAAATCTCCTGCACAGATACAGACTTAAAATATAAAATTCTATCTGCCTGCAGCCACCACTAGAGGGAGCTAACTTTTCTTACTAAGTTCAATGTATGGCAATATGCAGCAAGCTCCCTCTAGTGGTGGCTTCGGTTAGCAAGCATGTTATTCTTCAAATATACAGTAAGTACAGAATGTAGAGTCCTGTTTAAGAAAACCAAAACTCCAACCTCTATAAAAGCATATACGAAAAGTACAGAATTTTAGACCTTTTCAGAGGAAAAATAAATGGTATTTCATGGTGGATATAGACTTCAGATATTGTTTGTTCCTGAGGAAGTATTAAACCTGTTCAGACGTGATAACAGGGGGCTTCTGCTGAAGTATTTAAGTGTTCCTTACTATTGTTGCAGGTAGGATTAATGGAATTATAGCTACCATTAGATACCTCCTATGCGGGAAGCAATGCAGGAGACCAGAACACTTGCCTAGGACCCTAGCATCAGAGTAACTGGTGATAGGTTCCCTTTAAGGAAACCTATCATCAGCACATAGAGGAGATCAGTCATCTTTTGGGATAGTGATATACTATCAGCAGTCCAATCCATCAGAATTTATCTCAGGCCCAAAAAATGTCTGTCTCCTCTAAATGTGATGAGTTGGGTTTTTCCACCACCGTAGGAGAGTACTTGTTAGTTCTTGATTAGAAAAACCTGGTTAGTGGAAGGAAATAGGAAATATACATTGAAGTAACCCCCCTATGGACAGGAACGGGAAGAGAAGAGATTCACAATATGTACATCAAGTAATAATGAGACATTACCTTCCTCTAAGTATCCCGAGTAGCCAGGAAAGAAAATATAAAAGCAAAAAAGAAAGTATATTTAGCTACTTAAGTCTCTACCATCTATAAGGCAGCGTCATGCACTGTGCGCCAAGCAGACAAGTCCACAACGGGAAGCAAAACGTGCCAGCGGGAGCTGCTTAATAAATATATACAGTGCAATATCAATGGCAGTAGCTGAGTGCAGAATATACAACGTAAATGTATCATCTATATGGGGAACCAAATGAAATCTACATATATACGCATCACAGGTATCGAAGGTCACTGAGTACATGTCCAAAGGCATCATTTCACCCACACAATGGCTGCGTCTGACCTAATGGGCAATAAATGATGGCAGACAGGCCTCTTAAAGGGCCGGCATACATGAGGCCGTGTGGTTCCAGTAAGGGCCTGCTCCACCTTTCACCCATGCGTCATTACCGTTCCCCGGTCCCCGTGTGTAAATGCAGACATATTCAGTGTTAATCATGTTACCCTTCCTGTAGGTCTCTTGCAGCTTCCTGGAGAGCCACTGAATAGCTTTCGCTGAGATTTTTGTGCCAAAATTTCTATCGAATGGTGAAGGAGCGCCACCCTGTAAGAAGAGGTTCATGATGGTGTAAGGTTAGAACTGTACTAGTATGGTCACATATATTACATACAACCCTTAAAGGGATTTTCCACTGTGTAAAAAACATCTCATTTATTATACTGTGTCGAAAAAGAAGCAGAAGGAGAGCAGCGCTCAGCGGTGGGACCATTTTATAGACCGTTGAAATCTGGCGGAAAGGCGCTTGGAGCGCAACACCTGATCATCTGGTGGATTATGGTAGCTGGTGCAGCCAAGCTTCTTCCCTCAAGACACCCGGTTCCAGGTTAGAGAATGTAGAAGCAGAGGCAAAATCAGGAAGGTCCAGACTTAGTGCTGCCAGCCGGGCCAGTATTGCGGTCTGCAAACAGCGGGTCCTCAGTATACGGGCCCCTGCCGTTTGTGCACCACATCACGGATGCGGACCCATTCACTTGAATGGAAACCGGGCCGGGACCCAGTGGATAGAGATGTCTGCTTCCGGCACCAGAGGGTTACAGCTAGCTGATGGGTGGGGTGATGGGTGTCTGACCCTTCCCCCACCAATCTGATATCAATGCCCAATCCTGAGGAGAGTTCATCAATATCTAGATGCTTTTAACCCTTTCCATGCACTGCCCCTTGGCACGTGGCTTCCTATACCTTACCTGCTGCATGTGGCCCAGTACATTCTTTCTGCAGTCAAACACTCCCCTCCCTTCCTCAGAGTACAGCTGATAAATGAAGTCGGTGGTGTAGTTTTCATTGCAGTTCTCATTCCTGGAGGGGTAAATACAAAAGATACAATGGCTGTAAATCTCTACAGTATGAGAGGCGTTGAAAGGTTTAGGATATGGCATTTTTTACAAATCGCAGGGAATGCTGTAAGAAAGAAAAATGTTTTTCTGTTGCCGTATACCAAGAGCCATTACTTTACGTTGCTCTATTTTTTGCAGGATGGTTTGTAGTTTTTATTGATACTATTTTAAGGCATCAATAAAATGTTTTTGTTTTTTTACATTTTTTTGCTATGCAAATAAAAATCAGCAAGGATAGGCATTGTTACAATGGATCCGCAAAAAAAACGGATGCCATATGGACGTCATTTGTTTTTTTTTTGCGGATCTGCAATTTCACATACGGTCGTGTGAATCTAGCCTTATAATGTGGTTCATTACATTTCTATCAGATTTCTGGTATTTTTGATGCTGTAGACTTTACCACTCTATTACAGAAAGTGAATAATGCTAATAGGTCTCATTCACATGACCGTAAAGGCGCCCAGGCACGTATTGCAAACTGCGGTTCCGCACTATACGGGCACAAGCTGTGTGAATTCCGTATCGTGGATGCAGACCCAATGACTTGAATGGGTCTGCAATAGAGATGAGCGAACGTGCTCGTTACGAGCACTGTAGCGCTCGGCTCCCCTGTGCAATGCCCGCAGGCATTGCGGATCCGTCCTCAGCTGCATGTAAGTCAATGGGGACGGATCCATTTGGTATGACACTCAGCTGAGGACGGATCCGCAATGCCTGCAGGCATTCGTTCGCAGGGGAGCCGAGCGCTACAGTGCACGTAATGAGCACGTTCGCTCATCTCTAGTCTGCAATCTGCAAGATACAGAGCAGAGGCCCAGATAGGAAGCGCTTCCGTGGGATTTGGGGTCCATGCCTCCGCACTGCAAAAGATAGGGCATGTCCTTTCTTTAGCCGTATATGGGATTCACACGGCTGGTGCCCGTGCATTGAGGACTGCTATTTGCGGACAGCTTATGTTCATGTGACTGAAGCAAAGAAATACATTCACCGGGGAAATACCCTAATACAATGCAATGGCATGCAACGTCTGTACCTCAGGACGAGGCCTCTCTGGATGCCTGTCTTCATCTTTTCTGTTAAATGCTCCACATTTGCCTAAGTGAAAGAATAAATAGCATAGTATACAAGCAATTTTGACACTCACAACCCCCCCCCCCCCAAAATCTAAGACTCTCAGCCTATATATTTTGATCAAAACACATCTGTGCCCACCTACCAGCGCCAAGGTGGTCTCAGCCAGGCAGGTCCTACTCTAAACCTTCCTATTCCATTGGGCATCTACATTCAGGAGAGCACACCCTGCACATATGGTGGGCTGCTCATAGTCACTGATGGGAGGAGGAGCACACACACCTATATGTACCACCTAATCAAGGTCCCATGTGACATGCCCAATGGCATAGGTAGGTTTAGAGTAGGACCTGCCTGACTGAGACCACCTTGGTGCTGGTAGGTGGACACAGTTGTGTTTTGATCAAAATATATTGGCTCAGGTTTTATATATCAGAGTGAAGGCTTAGTCCATATACAGTGATCCCTCAAGATACAATGTCCTCAGGATACAATATTTTTAACATACAATGGTCTTTTCTGGGCCATTGAAACCAGACTCAACATACAATGTCTCAGACTCAGGTCCAACAAATCCAGACCACTTCTCTGGTAAAATATCTGTATTAGTTACTACTTAGCAGCTATTCCTGACTGTTATATGTAAGGACTTGTCTTATCTGTCTTAGTTATTTGATTTTATTTTTTTTAAATCTTAATTTTCTCTTATTTTGGATGACATTTTGGGGCTTTGGAACCGATTACTCAACTTACAATGGTTTCAACATACAATGGTCGTCCTGGAACCAATTAATATTGTAACTTTAGGGACCACTGTATAATGTTTGCATCTACTGTGTCAGTGCATTATTTTCCGTGATTTTTTTCCTTATAAATGTTGCCATGTAAATCCGCATATTTAGTTATCATATTGTGCAGGATGCTTTTATCTTTTTCTGTGATTTTTCATCATTCTATTTACCAGAATAACCCCTTTAATGCATCCCCCCTCCACTGTGCGCTAAAAATGCCCCAGAATTGGGTGCAGAATAGGCAGACACAATAATAAATGTGCCCCAATATATTTGTAATCACCTGAAGTTCACGAATGTCAAATTGCTCCTCAAAGATGTAGGCTGCATCCGCCCCGGCAGCCAGTCCTCCCATGTTGGCCAGGTAGCCGCAGTATCCTCCCATCGTTTCGATGATGAAGACTCGCCTCTTCGTTCCGCTGGCAGATTGTTTGATGCGATCGCAAGTCTAATTAAAATGCATGGTGCAAAAATACATAGTGATTTCACATAGAAAACCCAATAACATGTCATAGGCCTATGCCAGTGATGGCTAACCTCTGGCACTCCAGCTGTGGTGAAACTACGACTCCCAGCATGCTCCATTCATTTCTATAGAGTTCAGAGAACAGCCAAGCAAGGGGGCATCTTGGTATTTGTAGTTTTATCACAGCTGGAGTGCCGGAGGTTAGCCGTCACAGGCCTATACGCTGGGTATGCACTGGGGCTCAGTTATCACCTCAGCACCTTTGTTTCTGATATGTATTTTTTCTTAAAGCTACGGTAGATCCACCCACAGACCCCAGTCATTTCTTGCCATTCACTAGTCCAGCTGATGACACCGACATGCAATTGTATTTAAAAGGGATAGAAATATGAATGGAGTCTGAATGTTTCAGTGTCTCACATCACGAAGGTCTATGATATAACTTGAAGGAGGAAGATGAGATGTAACCACGTGAAATTGTCTGAGTCATTGTAATGACATCCTGCCGCTTATCACTTTCCTGCCGCTCTCTCATTGCTCCTTCTTTCATCATCTTATCATACGGCAGTACACAATGCCTGACGAGTTCTTCATACTGTGAGGCTGTGCATTATATCGGAGGCTACATTGCATTGGTGGCGGCTGCTGATAACTAATAAGGTGAAATCATTGACACTTAGGAGTTAGGAATTTTAGGAGTTGGTGCTGCAGAAATGATGCTTGGGCTCTGTTCACACGGTGGCTTTTGACATCAGAATTTTGTTGTGGACTCTACGCCACAAAGCCGCCACTGCCGGCCGTCCAGAGTCATTGTTCTCAATGGAAGGATATGCGGCCTGCGAATTGTAGCTGCAACATGTCCTTTTTTTTTTGGCATGGTCACAGCTATACACTGCTAGTCTCCCAATGTACTCAATGGAAAGCAAATTCCGAGCGGCCGCCGTCGGCTTTTTGACTCAAAATCTGTACCAAAATTCTGATGTCAAAAGTCACTGTGTGAACAGGGCCTTACTGTATTTGCATATTCTTGGTAATAATACTTTGCTGGAAAAAAAAGTGCTATATGATGCTTTATTGGATTTCATAACTGACCTATACCTATTACTGCAAGAGTCATTGTACCAACCGGATCAAGGCTCAAGAGGTATTCCGCCAAGCATATTACAGCTAGCATCTGCTGATTAGATCAGATCCCCCTGATTGCTAAACAAAGGGGCAATGATGCTCTCTGGAGCACCGTGGCTCCCTCTGAATTTTGACATGCACTGTGCCTGGATCTCCAGACAACATGCAGATGGCAAAAGGCGGTTCTGCCCACAATGCCTCTACAGGAGCAGCTTTTACAAAAGAAAACACCAAAGGGGCATAGCCCCCATTGTTCTCATGACTGGTATGGCTCTCTAGACTTCTACCAATTTGCAGGGTCTTGGAATATGCCATCACTTGACCTGGCTGGAGTACCCCCTTTATGCTGGACCTTGGGCAACAGTGTAACAATAGGCCCTTTTCACCTTAAAGGAGTTATGCCATGACTGATGTTACAATTATTTCAGGCTGGCAGCTCATGGGGTGTGTCCCTTCTGCTGCAGCTCTTTCCCTGCAACTGTCACAGCTTCTAACAGAAGATATAGCTGGTGGCAGTGGAAGATTTAACCTGAGTAGTGTTGAGCGAAGCGAGCTTCGGATGCTTCATCCAAAGTCGCTTCGTTCAAAACTTCGGAATAATACTGTACGGAGATTCCTCTCTGTACAGTAATATTCTACATTTTTCAAACCAGCACCTGGATCTGAATACTTTTGTAATTGTATGTAATTAAAAATGTAGTATAGTCACTGAGGTAGTTAATAAAATCTATCTCTATAGCGCCACCTGCTGTTTGTTCTTTTCCTTACTTCGTTGTCCACCTCACTGAAGTGGTCACACATGTTCAGGTTTAGTGTTGAGCGAAGCGAGCTTTGGATGCTTCATCGGAAGTCCCTTTGTTCAAAACTTTGGAATAATACTGTACAGAGATCCATCTCCATACACTATTAGAATGTATGGGCTCCGATGAGCCGAAGTTAGCTTTGCACAAAGTTGTGTGTGACTTTGTTGAATAACTTTGGTAGTTGATTTTTAAAGTGAAAAAACACTTGAAAACTTAAAACTGAACTCGGCTCCGGTTCCGACTAGTACCTTGGAACCAAAACCGAATTCTGTTCCAAGTTTTAAACTGGTTTTCTACTTTAGAAATCAACTACCGAGTTATTCAACTAAGTCACGCACGACTTCATGAATAACTTACTTCGGCTCATTGGAGCCCATACATTCTACAGTAATTCTGTATGGGGACGGATCTCCGTACAGTATTAGGCCTCTTTCACGTGAACGTATTTTTTGCGGACTCCGATCCGCATTTTTCACATGAAAAATGCGGACCCATTCATTTCTATGAGTCCGCAAAAAATGCGGACAGCACACCATGTGCTGTCCGCATCCGTATGTCCGTTCCGTAGGCCCGCGAAAAAAATAAAACATGTCCTATTCTTGTCCGTATTACAGACAAGAATAGTACTGTTCTATCAGGGGCCAGCTGTTCCGTAAAATACAGAATGCACACGGATGCCATCCGTTGTTTTTGCGGATCCGCAATTTGCGGACCGCAAAACACAACGTTCGTGTGAAAGTAGCCTTATTCCGAAGTTTTGAACGAATCGACTTCGGGTGAAGCATCTGAAGCTCGCTTTGCTGAACACTAAACTTGAGCATGTGTGACCACTTCAGTGAGGTGGACAACGAAGTAAGGAAAAGAACAAATAGCAGGTGGCGCTATAGAGATAGATTTTATTAACTCTCACCAGCTATAATAGATTTTTAATGACATGCAATTACAAAAGTATTCAGATCCAGGTGCTGGTTTGAAAAATGTAAACTGTTAAATTGTTCTACTATACCTTGAACTTCCTGCTAATGAGAGCACTAGGAAGAAGGCAGTGAAGAGATCAGACATATTGAGTAGACAGTCGCAGCACTAGTGCTGTGATCGCCTCCCTGCTGACTGTTGGGTGGTGCACGCTGCTGTGGCGTCTATCACACCAGCAATTACAAACCTTCTCCAAGACGGAGACTGTTTTACATAATGCGTTTAATGTACAGTCTGCTACAAGAAAAATGTCTCAGCTAACGAACCTGCAGAAAAACATAAATTATATTTTATTTTATTCGTCATTCGTGAGTCATAGCACTGACGACGAGCGACGGCGACAATCATGTGCATGACGCCATCAAAGCGACAGTCTAAAAAAAAAAAAGCAAGACATCTTACCTGCATAATGGCATTGAGTGCAGTGTCAGCGCCAAGACTTAAGTCAGTGCCAGGGACATTGTTGCTAATGGTGGCAGGCAGTATGCACATGGGGATGCAAAACTCTTCATACGTGCCCCGAGCCTCAGCTAACTGCAGTATACTCTCAAAAGCCTGCGGTGGCAGCATGAATATGTGCTTAGCGGACGGTTAACGTATGTGTGTTAGTGGCTCCTTCTGTGTGGTGGGAGGTTTGGCTTCCCAAAGGCGTGGGAATGCAGTATAAGCTCCTAGCTGTCAGGAACTTAGCTGATGTTTCGGAAAGTCAATGTGATCTGATGATGTTCAGCATTACTGCAGTGCCCAAATTAATTTAAAAAAAAAAGAAAAGATAAAAAAAAAATGGTGCAGTGGGGTCGCATTGGCGCAATTAAGTTCTGAAACGAAGAGGGTTACCCCATGCAGAGCAAAAAAAAAAAAAGGTTAAACGCTTAAGAGAAGGTCGCAGTGTTTAAGCATAGAGATCAGCAGAAGTGGAGAAGCGATGTCAGTGTTTAGAGAGAAGGTATTTCATATTATCATTTATTAATTGTTGGGCAGGAAGAGAGGATGAGAGTAAAGGGTTAAAGCTGTCCAATTCTGGACCGAGAGACGAGAACTCATTTCATTTTTGGCATAACACTAATGCTGGCCTAGTTTTATCTTGGCTGGGTGACACTTGGCAATCTGCTTCTCCTCTAAAGCACGTTCCTCACGGCGACACCGCGTAGTACAATACCAGCTCAATTGGGTCATGGTCTTTCTGTAAGTGCCTACTGGGGTGACACTAGACAGTACAATACCAGCTCAACTGGGTCATGGTCTTTCTGTAAGTGCTTACTGGGGTGACACTAGACAGTACAATACCAGCTCAACTGGGTCATGGTCTTTCTGTGCCTACTGGGGTGACACCAGACAGTACAATACAAGTACAACTGGGTCATGGTCTTTCTGTAAGTGCCTACTGGGGTGATACCAGACAGTACAATACCAGCTCAACTGGGTCATGGTCTTTCTGTAAGTGCCTACTGGGGTGATACCAGACAGTACAATACCAGCTCAACTGGGTCATGGTCTTTCTGTAAGTGCCTACTGGGGTGACACCAGACAGTACAATACAAGTACAACTGGGTCATGGTCTTTCTGTAAGTGCCTACTGGGGTGATACCAGACAGTACAATACCAGCTCAACTGGGTCATGGTCTTTCTGTAAGTGCCTACTGGGGTGATACCAGACAGTACAATACCAGCTCAACTGGGTCATGGTCTTTGTGTAAGTGCCTACTGGGGTGACACCAGACAGTACAATACCAGCTCAACTGGGTCATGGTCTTTCTGTGCCTACTGGGGTGATACCAGACAGTACAATACCAGCTCAACTGGGTCATATGCTTTCTGTAAGTGCCTACCGGGGTGACACCAGACAGTACAATACCAGCTCAACTGGGTCATGGTCTTTCTGTAAGTGCCTACTGGGGTGACACCAGACAGTACAATACAAGTACAACTGGGCCATGCACTTTCTGTGCCTACTGGGTTGACACCAGACAGTACAATACCAGCTCAACTAGGTCATGCCCTTTCTGTAAGTGTCCACTGGGATGACAATAGTAAAATACCAGCACAACTGGGTCATGTTCCGTGTGAAGGTGCCCACTGGGGTGACACTAGATAGTACAATACCAGCACAACTGGGTTGTGAGCTTTCTGTGCCTATTGGGCTGACAGCAGACAGTACAATACCAAACCAACTGGGTCATACTATACTATATTTTGCTATGCCTATGATTGGCAGCTTAGACAATGTAGTAAAATCAACTTTGAAGTTAGTCATTTAACCCCGTTGTCTGCTTCTTACAATCCATTTTTGTTGCAAAGAAAATAACCTGATTCTGCAACTAGAACTCCCCATGATCAGTGGTAATCTGTTGGAGATCATAGCAGCAAGTTGAACATTCCCCTGCAGTGCCACCACAGGGCAAATGAAGCATTGCATGGGCTATCTATGCAAGATATAAGCATGCTGAGTCCTCCTTTTAGCCACTCTCTAACTGATGGAGGTCCCAAATGAGGAACCCTCTATATTAATCCAGTGTCCTAATTCGGCAATTGTGTGTTTTTTTCTAAATCAAAAAACCCCAATTAATAATACAAACCTGTTGTGAGTCATAAGAAAACTAAAGAGCTTAAAGAGGACCTTTCACCACTCCTGACATGCCTGTTTTAATAGCTTCATGCATTCCCCATGTAATAACAAGTCTGGTATATCTATTCTTATGTCTGTATGTTGTGCCATTCCTTTATTATTTGCACTAGAAGTTATGAATGAATTGCTATTTGTCTTCAGTAAGGGAACAGAGGGGAGGTGACCAGTTGGGGGTGTGTCCCTGCAGAGTCTGAACATGGCAGCACTGATTGGCTAGAGTCAGTCTGTGCAGGTACACACCCCCAACTGGTTACCTCCCCTCTAGCTGCCTTACATCTCCCCTTTGTTCCCTTACTGAAGGCAAATAGCAATTCATTCATAACTTCTAGTGCAAATAATAAAGGAATGGTACAACATAGAGACATAAGAACAGATGTTCCAGAATTGTTAGTACGTGGGGAATGCATGAAGCTATTAAAACAGACATGTCAGGAGTGGTCAAAGGTCCTCTTTAAGGCCCCTTTCAGATGAGCGAGTTCCACTCATTGGACTCAGAGCGTGAGCATGCAGAACCTCCCGTCCTGACGGAGTCGCATAGCATTATATTGATTTATGATGTTATGTAAACCTTAAAGTTCTGGAATGTATTAGATAACACTGACATAATGCTGACGGAGTTATCCAATACATCCCAGAACTTTAAGGTTTACGTAACATCATAAATCAATATAATGCTATGCGACCCCATCAGTGCTTGGAGGTCAGAACCGGAGCTGCTGCATGCTCAGAGTCCGAAGCATGGAACTCGCTTGTCTAAAAGAACCCTATGGCTAATTTTACATCTGCGGTAAAGATATCCGGCAGAAGAAAAGCCTGCCAGAGTTCACCAGATTTGGCCTACCCGAATACTGCCATTCACTGCTGGAGCCCATTGACTATGATGGGATCTGTCCAGTTTCTGGCATAAGCGCCGGGTTGCGACCAGCCAAAAACTGGTATCCTGGTATACCCTTAGGAATCCCAGAATTCTCAAAAGATACATCTACCTTCCATATACGGCCGAGGCCTCATGACATAATCTTTTCTCTGGTCTTAATCGTGACATTTTAACCCTTTACTCATCCTTGAAGTGAAAGTTTTACTACGTTACATTTACATGGACCATTTTAGTATTGGATATTAATAGAAATATTAATAATAATAATAATAATAATAATGTAAAAATAAAATAAGTAAAAAATATTAATAATAAAAATTGGGTGATTTTGTTCTCCGGGTGTCCAGTTAGTATTGTTGTAATGTCATTTTGGAAGTATGAAAACTGCATTATGGAGCATTTTTTTTCTTTTTGTATTGCTCCACATGCTATATATTTATGCATACATGCTAAATGCATCCATATATAAATATTTAATGGGTAAAGGTGCAAAAGTAAGAGCACAGGAAGCATGGCATTTTATTTAAAGGGGTTTTCCCATCCTTAAAAATCGCTATGATATGCCATCATTTTATGATCGGTGGGGGTCCAACCTTAGGGGCCTCTAACGATCCTAAAAAGTTATAATGGTTTTGCAGTGCTAAGATATTGATGATCTACCCTCAGGATAGGTCTGACTCCTGGCACCCCCGCCGATCAGCTGTTTGAAGAGGTAGCGACGCTCGTGTGAGCGCTATATCAGCTCATTTGCGGCGGCGCAGTGTAACTACAAATCAGTTGAATGCAGTGAGCCGTTGTAAATACACTGTGCCACCTCTACAACCTGAGGATAGGTTATCAGTATCTTAGCAGTGCACAGCCCCTTTAAGTTCAGGGAAGTTTTCCATGCACAGCGGGGCTTCTGCCACCAGACCGCATTGACATGAAGGGGGCTGTGCTGCTGTACAATGATTAACTGTGCAGAGGAAAACACTGAAGTTACTCCTACGTTATGTCCCCTTTATTCTCAGGATCAGAGTGGGTCCCAGTGGTTGGATCCCCTCCGATCTTAAAGTGAAGGATTATCTCGGTGATATTTCATCACATTTTAATTCGGCAAAACCCCTTTAAAATGCACAAGAAGAATGTAATCTGGCATCACTATGCACCCATAAGTGCTTTACTGTTAGACTGGCATCATCTTAGGCTTTATACAGTACCTGCAGGTGGATTTATTATATTTGTGTATACCAGTATGGTCTAGAGGAAAGCAGCTACCAAAGAACTATAAGTACCAGAATGTTCAATCTGCTAAGACATTCATAGGTATGTACTTCTCAACAGACTTGAGGTGAATGTGGAGGGTTTCGAGTTTGTTCTTTTGTAGGCTCTACTTATAGGGCGTTTGTCAGAAGAAAATTCATTGCTTCATCCTGGAGAAAAAGTACTTTTAATCCATATGCAAATGAGCAGTCAAGTGCACTGAGGGCGGGCTCGAGCCACTCTGTGCTCCCTTTCCTCTGCCAGCCGCTCACTCTACTTGATTGACAACGCAAGGTTCCTACATAGTCATCTTGCCTGGCCCTGTCAATCAAGGACAGGAAAGGGCTAGCAGAGGAAGCAGGAAGAGCAAGGGTGCACTGAGTGGCTTGATCCCACTATCGGTGCACTTAACTTCTCATCTGCATAAGGATTAAAGGTACATTTTCTCCAGAATGAAGCAACTGATCAGTAAGTGAAAGCTATCATTACATTCAGCTGAGCTAGTCCTACAAGGCATTGTGCCCGGTTTAACAGGGAATTTCCTGGTGACAGACTGCATTTAAATAGACTTTTTTTTAAATACAGCACCACCCTTATCCATGGACTGTGTCTGGTATTGCAGCTCAGCTCAGGTCTATTCAAGTGAATGCAGTATAGCTGCAGTACCAAACACAGTCCATGGATAAGATTGATGCAGTTTCTAGAAAAACAGCATATACTTCTATCTAGTCCTATACCGCCCCTTTAAGGAGAAGCCACTAAGAGGCAGCACATATCAAGGAGAGAGAGTATCCCCCCCCAAATCCTGACTTAGGCCTCTCACCCAGTAAAGCCAGGACTCTCTGCTCTGCACTGATGAAGGGCAATCACCAAAACAGCTGTCTGCAGATGAGATGCTGGCTTATTTAATATCCGAGTCATGTCTCAAGGCCTGTTTAAAGAGCTGAACATTGACTTATAGGATAGCTGCCTTACATCTGGTGGCATCAGAGGCAGAGCTTGTTAAGAACTGATTTGTATCTTTTCTTCCCAGAATTCCAGAGGGGCATGAATGGCCTCACGCCAATTAAGGCGCTCTCTCCCCAAGGAGAGATAGTATCCCCCAAAACCAGTAAAGCTAAAACCTTTAATAATGCTAATGGCCAAACACAAAAACTGAAATATGGTTCCAAGACCACAGACGACACCCTGCAATGGGCTTGTTGGACTCTTGGACTGGAATGACATTTCTGCAGAGGTTCTGATGTGCACAAGGTGATCTTGCCATATCTCTAGCTTCAGGCTGGATCCTGGAGAGGTCGTAGCTGGACAGCCGGCCCTGATCCATGCCATTTATTGTGATAAAAAGGTTATCACTCGCTAACGTCACAGTGGATTTTTTCTGCAGATACGTTTTTCAAATGGTTTTACGGGATGTTTTCGCAGAATGCCACCAAGCAGCATTCACTGGCTTTACTAATTCCAAGCATTAAAGCCGCAGCAAATGCAGCAACTAACCACTACGTCGAAGCTAGCAGTCTAGAAGTCTACTAAGCTGACACTACAAGCCACGTGCAGTAATGAGGTGAGAATGAGCAGCCAGGAAGAGAGTGGGTTACATAAAGAGCAAACAGCAAGAAAGCAGCAGCATGCAGCATGCAATACTCACCTGGACTCGCTGCTACCTGTGGGCTTATTGATCAGAGTTTCCAAAGAATTGCACTTCCTAGGATGTTATTTGAAGGCATCGGCCATAGAGATTATTGACCATGGGCTGAGTCCTTATACATAATGGGGACAGCCAAATCGCCGGATGAAATATTATATAAATTTGCCTATTCGTAAGTTTACCTCAATGGACCCCTACCCCTCAATGACTTTCCCTAAGCCTTCCCCTCAGTATAACTTACTAAGCCCCCCATCTCCTCCATTCCAGCTACAATGCTTCCCGAGTCCTACTGCCTGGTCCTCTTTGAAACAGGGAATGTGACCACTAGGCCAACCAATGGCCACGGCGCTGACCTGCCTCCCTTCCCTGCAGAGGTTCCAGATGCCACTTCAAGTGGGAAATTCATCTTGATACAAGGGTGGACCTACAATTTTACATCCTTCTCATGCTTCCCTATGTGAGCAGGGCCTAAATCGGAGAGGAAGTCTACTGTACTGCAGAAACCGCACCACTCTTATTATCAACACCTTCCAGGTCAATTTTGTATCACTGCATTTTAATAATTTTGGGCTAAAAATCATTATTTTTCATATATAGTCTTTATTAAAAATTTTCTGCAGTTTTTGGCATAAAAAGGTTAAATTTTTGCCTAGCTGTGTGCATCTTACTTTCACTTTAACTTTGTGCCATCATCTGATAACCCTTACCTCTAAAGTACTAACGGGTCACAAACACTTATTTAAGCCACGTTCCTTTCAGTAAGATAAAAAATTGTGCTATAATGAGTGTTTAGGAGATCAAAGATAAGGAGCCATCAGTTGAGCTGCCAACAGAGTGAAAACTGACAGCATGCTACTAGAGAATCTCAGTGCTGTACACAGTAAGGAGATTTACATTTTTAATTTTAAAGACAAATTGAAAAAATATTTTTTAGCTCAAAACGAGTACAACGCAATAATAAAAAGGAGGTCCCCCAAAGGTGTCCTTAGCCTTTAACTATGGGCTATGTGGTTCTGCAGATCACCCCGAATCTTTGTCTGCAATGGGTTCTGAGCATTATATTTCCACAGTACCTTTTCCTAGCATTTTTTTCTGTATGGTTCTTTTTAATGGTTTACTAAGCTTGGTTTGTGCTATTAGGAAAGCTCATGATCATGATATCGTATAAGGAGATTCCCACCCATTTTATAGATTAATATGGGGTGGTCTTACGCTCCCCAGACTACACTAAGTTCTGCCCCATCTGTAGGACATCTTAATATGATGAGAGATGAGTGGTTGATTGTAGATCTAAATTCTTTGCTCTGATAAATAAGACCACAGTCAAGGGATTACAGTGTTGGGCAGGTTAGGTAAGTGCACTCGAATGAGTCTCATTAAACTTACATCAGTTATAGTGTTCAGAGCAGTATCTGCGCCAATGCTGAAATCTGAACCCGGCACATTGTTGGAGACAGTAGCAGGAACCATAACCATTGGGATACAGAATTCATCATATTTCCCTCGGGCAACAGTCAGTTCCATCAGTCCCAAGTAGGCCTGGGAGGCACAGGCACAGTGTAGGGAGGAAAAAGAAGACACAGTCGTTGTAGGGGGGAAAAACAAGACCTTCGGGGACCATGGGAAGAAGCCATTTCTACCACAGCACACAGATATACCGGTACATGGGAAGGAACCACTACACACACAGTACAATAAAAGATATTCAAAATCAAACATAAATGAATATAATGAACATAACACCACATATAAAATGACATATGACAGTAGAAGGCTACCCCCCACACTTAGTGGATATATTCTCCGGATTTTCCTTCTGGATTTGAAGACGGAAAATCTGCACTGGAATACTGTTACCAGTGAAAAGGATGAGATCTTCACTGTGGATTTCATCCTGTACAATGCATAGGGCGAAAACCACAAAAAATCAACAACAAACGTCACGTATAAAACATGCCCGTTTTGCCGTGGTTTGCCTGTGGAATTGCAGCGAAATCCATGATGGTTTTTTTTTTTGTCTGGACCAACCCTAAGACTCTATTCACACAGGTTTTTTTTTCTGGACCAACCCTAAGACTCTATTCACACAGGGTTTTTTTTGCTGGAGTAATCTTGAAGTAGTGCTAAAAACTGTACTTCATGCTGTGGGGCTTTATAGCTGTGACCGCACCAAGAAAGGACATGCGGTGCACAGACGGCAGCCACTGGAAAATGCGGAGGGGGTCCACTCGCGATTTCGCCGCCGTCAATATGGCTAAACAGTGAGCAGAGCCATGGTATTCAAAATTAAAAACTGACAGCAGAAACAAAGGCAGATTCTGCAGAGGAATAAATGGCGTATTTTGCCTTTGCAAAACCCACTGTGTGAACAAGTCCTCAATAAGAAATGATGCAACGTACAGTATGTATATGTTCTAACGTGTAATTAGACTATTTTAGTATAGATGCAGGTTTACCTTTGGAGGATTTACACTAATATAAAAGGAGGACTGCTGGTTCTACAAAACCCATATATATGAATATACAGTATATAAAAATCTGATAATACAGGTATTCTGACCAAAAACCTCCTGAGATTTTTTGTTTTTGGCATCCCGAATTTTATGGTCTATCTTAAAATATTATGGTGATAAACTAAAGTGCCACAAAAAAATGTGTAAAATGTTATTGAAAACTGGCGTTTCTGATCTCGGCCATGATTATGAAAGATAGGTGCCGTTTTTAATCTTCCTCTGCAACATTTTTTAAAACAGGTGAATTAAAGGACTTGTCTGAGATTTCAATATTGATGACCTATCCTCAGGTTGGTCAAACTCCTGATACCTTCACCGATCAGATGTTTGAAGATGACGTGCTGCTCAGGTGAGGGTTGCAGCCTCCTCACAGAATATCATTGGCCTAGGAAGAGCTCAAGGGAGCGCGGCGGCCTCTTCAAACAGCTGATCGGCGGGAGTGCTGAGAGTTGGATCCCTGCCAATCAGATACTGGTCACCTATCTTGAGCAAAGGTCATCAATATTGAACTCCAGGAAGCTTCTTTTACTTTTAATAAAGCCTCTGAAAAATGAGATCTTGATTCTGATGGGTTGATGAATGTCTCCTATACAAAACCCCTCCTCTTTTCTCCTGCGTAAGTTTTGATAATTTCTGCTGACAGGAAGAATGAGAGGAATTTTAATTTTCCGTAATGTAACGGAGATCTTTCCAGAAATTCAGAGATTTAGAAAAGACTTGTTATCTAAACCATCACCTAATATATTAGTGTAGATCCACCCGAGGCAACCTTACTCTTAAAGAAGAACTCCCGCGAAAAATTTTATTCTCTGATCTGTTAGAAAGGTGCATGATATAATCTGTAGTGAATGTAATCTTCTTATCAGAGGCTGAAATTGAGAGTTTCCACTCTCTTCTAATTGTAGCTGGGTCATGTGACCAACTCCCTGACCTCCAACTGACCCAGGACAGGAATCCAGTCACTTCTCTATTCATTCCTATGAGACTGAAAGTGAGGCTCCCATAGGAATGCATAGAAAATTAGACTTCCTGTCCACACATAAGGTGCTGTGTGAGTTGGTGGGTCTAATTCCCAGTCACATGACACAGATAAGAAACTTCAGGATGATATAACTCAAAAATTCAGCTACTGGTAAGAAAATGACATTCACTACAGATTACATCATGTACATTTCTAGCAGGACATGGAATAACATTTTTTGCGGGAGTTCTTCTTTAAGGTTAAACTGGACATTGAATCCAGCTTCATACCTAGAACAGTAGGCAAGCAAGAGAAGTAAACTATAACAGAGAACCACAGGAATACATTTGTGAGAGGACAGAAATGTACCTCGAACCCCCCGATAACAAGCAGAGCATTGATGTTATGTGCACGGATCTGGTCAGCAATTTGATCAAAATATTTTGCAGGCAAAGTTCTGAAATGTGAAAAGAAAAGATGAATTACCGTAATGCTGCGCGATTAGCCAAGCGCCCCAGCCATGCAACTGAAGACAAATATAGTCTTAGTGTGTTACTATTATAACCCGTATAAAAAAATGCTGAAGAAAGTGAAAATTACCTTTTGGTTCCTAAGATAGATCCTCCTTGGCCAGTCCAGCCGCCAACATCTCCCCATTTTATCTCCTGAATCTAAAAGGCCGAAAAAAAAAAATGTTTAGAGTCAATAAAGAGCGCCACTTTGCACTTGTTTAACGGGCCTTTTGGACAGGCCGATGAAAAATGAAAAGGGGACAGACATTTGTAATTACGATCTTTCGAGCCCCGTTCACATTGCATATCTTCAGCACAGGGCAATGTGCTGCCGACTGACGGCAATTTAAGATGCAATCACCCAACAAGATAGAGTTTTGCTCATTTGGCGGGTGATTGGCGGCACCTTTATGTGGGTGAATTATCAGGAACATACATTCATACGGATGTTCGTTTCCATTTTTGGCCTACTCCTTGAAGGGAGTAAAAGCCCTAAGCCTGCAACTAAACCGAGTTTCAACAGTGCCTTTTATGAGGGATAAGGGTGACATAGTGGCCTAATTGTCTATGGACACCTTCGAGGCAATTTTTATTATGATTGCATTTTATTTTGCATTTGTATTACAAATTTCAGCAGTTTTTGAGTTACAGGGGTTAAAAATCAGTCTGTTTGCTGGGTATCAATTCTCAGTCCCATCAACAGACAGCTCATGTAAAGCCGTATCTCTGAGTGATAAACACTCATTTAAACCATACTCTTTATTAGTTTGATAAGAGTTTAGCTACAATGAGTGTTTACAAGGTCAAGAGATCACAGACAACGCTTTGCATGAGCTGACGGGACTGAGAAGTGATACTCTGCAAATAGATTATTAAACCCTGTATCGCAAAAATGGCTGAAATTTTCTAATAAAGATCAAATTGAAAAAATTATTTTTAGCCCAAAATAAGTAACATCAAATCATAAAAAACTGCCCCAAAGGTGTCCACAGCCTTTGAAGGGGCTTCCCAAAAATATCTTCTGATGGCACGCATGGACGTGCTGTTGTGTCGGGAGAGACCAAGCACCATGGTTGCTTCATGCTACTGATTGTAGAGATCCAGGAGGTTGGACCCCATACAAATCACACAATGACTGCCTATTGTGGATCATCAATGGATATTTTTGAAAAATCCCATGCAATTTAACCACCTATTGGCAGAATGTTAGTCCGTATCACAGCATCTCTTTGCCTCCGGGTTACCATATGCACCAAGATTCCACTGCTTGATGTTGGAGGGTATGTTCCAACAGAATGTAAATGGTAAAATCCACTACAGATTTTGACATGGATCTGTGGCTAAATCTTGTCAAATCCATCGCTAAATCTGTGTTACAACCGCAACATGTCAATTTAGAATCCACACCAAAGGTCAGTTTCCGAGGCAGAGAGTCTGCAGAGTCTCCTTCCTGTGGGAACATATCCTGAAGAGGGACATTTCCCACACAAATCCAAATCAAGAAAACATTGATACCCCTATGCACAAACATACCTACCACTTTTTAAAACCATGTGGGTCTAGATGTTGTTGTACTTGGTGATATGGAGTCACACAAGGTCTCCATTGCAGGAACACAACAAAAATCAGAACAGGTAATGTTGTCATCTCAATCTGCCACATGACTTCTAACTTTTAGGGTAAGGACAAATGGACCGGTAATAGTGTGGCTGGGCGCATATGTCATGGGTCAAGAGATCGGTGGACAAGGCTTGCCGAGTGTGGCTGCTTCTCCCTACCCTAAGTGATTACACTTTATCATTCCCCACATTTACTCACCTGTCCTTTGGCAAATCCTTCAAATCCATCATTAACAGCGAACATCTTGTGTCCTTCAGTAATTCCCACCCTCACGGCGGATCGGACGGCTCCGTTCATTCCAGCAGCAGGAGCTCCCACGTTTAAAACGGCCACGTTGAAGTTACTCTGGTGGGAAGAATGGAAAATGATATAAACCCTATGGTAACAAGAGCTGACTGAAAAAAAGCAAATTAAAGGGGTTGTCCGAGTTACGAAAAAAGGTGGCCAAAAACTACTACTTAAACATAATTAAATTAAAAGGGTTTTCTAAAAGTGGTGAACTGATGATCTATCCTCCAGTATCTGATCGGTGGGGGTCCGACCTTCTGGCAGCTTTCGCAATGTCTTGTTCATTGGTCACATGGCCTATGCCTCCCTCATCTTTCCTTAGTTGGCTGTAGTGGTGACATACCTGTATACACATAAGACTACTGCAGCCAATCACTTGCCTTAGAGGTGTACAGCAGAAGGCCAGTGATTAGCTGTATATACAGGCACGTCATCTCTGCAGCCAAGTAAAGAAAGGCACGAGGGAGGCATAGGATTGATGGATGATGGGGTTGGAGTCCTGTTTTTTTGGTGGTTATGTTATCAAATTTTTGCATAACTCAGACAACGACTTTAACACAGGGCAAAGCTTTGATTTTACGTGTGAATCCCCTGTAATCCAATCCTACCTCTAATAAAGAAATTCAGTTCTTGCTATTATTGATCTGCAACCAATGACTGTGATAAGACAAGGGATTTGACGCAAGCACCTCTTGACTAAAGCAGTCCTTTTGCTGGAGTATGCTATATATTGCCAGTATGTTAGATCTGATATAAAGGACTTACTCTATAAGGTATTTCCAGGACTTATCATTAATATCAGAAGGGTGAGCGTCTGACTCCCAGAAGCTCTGCTGATCACCTCTTATAACAAGCTGCATTGCCAGAACCAGACACTGGAACTACACAGCTCCATCCAATGCGCAGTGGCCGTGCCTGGTTACTGCAGTTCCGCTACTCCAGCCCAATGGCTCCTGTCTTCAGGGGACAGGAACAGCTATGCTGTAATGGCGAGACTTTCAAAGGGTGAGTGATTTTTTCTCCACTATTTCCGGTCATTTATTTTTAATTAAGGTTGGACAACTGTCACCAGATGCCTCCCTATTCAACCGTTTGCATAGACACGTCGCTGTGGTTCCCCTGATTAAGGCTACTTGCACATCTGCAGTAAGCTATCCGGCCGGCAGAGGAATAGCCTGTTGGAGTTCACAGTATCTCGCATAGCAAAATAGGGCCATTCACCACCAGACCCCATTGAGTATAATGGGATCTGGCTTCAATTTGGCTGGTTTCAAGCATGAGCCCTGGGTTTCGATCAGACAAAAACTGGTGCATTCACTGGTTTTCCTCCAGCCAAAAACCTGGGCTTATACTGGAAAATGGCCGGGTCCCATTATAGTCAATGGGCTCACTCAGCAGTATCTGGCTGGGCCAGATATGGTGAACTCCGGCAGGCTGCTCCTCTGCCAGAACAGCCCGCCGGATACTTTACCGCAGGTGTGGATCTAGCCTAAAGCACAGTTTTTCTTTTGTTGGTCCGAGGCTCCACTGCCGAGTTATAATACTTTTGCTTGGGTGCAATGAGGGCATCAACACTGTTCTTGTTGCACCCAAATCCACTAATTTCGGTGGACAGCCCCTTCCTCGCTGCTTTGATTGACAGGGCCCGGTAGTGGCAAAGCAACCAGGAGGGGCCGGCCACAACAAGAGCAATTTGTATATTAAGAAAAAGTATCATAACTCAGCAACGGAGCCTCGGATCAACAGAATAGAAACCGCGAGAACCACAGCTATGTGTCTATGCACCCAGCTGGACAGGGAGGTCGCTGGTGACCGATTCCCTTTAAGAAAATAGCTAGCGCATAACTTTTGAGTTATTTATATTAAAAAGCAGTGTTAGTATTTAGTGGTAGACATATACTTTAAATGTAACATAGTAACATAGTTTATAAGGCCGAAAAAAGACATCTGTCCATCCAGTTCGGCCCGTTTTCCTGCAAGTTGATCTGTATTGTCACTTTGGTCATCGCTGGCTACATGTATCATTACAGTACCTGGAAGTAAATGAGTTAATGTATCTATGATAAAATAAGATAGTTCCTCTTTCGCTTCTCTACAGAGACGTTCTGAACTTCTATCTTCAGCAATATCCATTACCACCAACTGAATCACTTCATCTCTCATCTCCTACTTAAAGAGGTTCTCCGGGAATTAAGAAAATGAAAATATTTAAATATTACTTTATTAGAAATATATTCCCAAACACCTTTTATTAGTTATAATGGGTCGTTTTGTCTAGGGAGCAAAGATTAGGAGAAACAAAATGGCAGCTGTCCTGTTAGTGCACACAAAACCTGTCCTAATCACACAGCAGGACAAGTTACTTCACTTTCTCGTATCACTGAGAGAAAGAGCTGCCTCATCATCCTCTCTGCTGTATTGTATTATAGGAATTATGATCCTGACACCAGTTTAATATGATATTTAGCTGAATTTTTGTGGGAATGGAGTTCATCAGGAGACACAATGTACAAAGAGAATGGACAGGACAGACTGTGGTAATGGAGACTGCATACAAGTTCTGCTGCTCATCAGCCACATCTGCTCATGAACTGAATTCCAACAGAGATTCAGCAAAAGATCTTATAACCTGTATTCAGGATCATAATCCCTGACAAGCAGAGCAGAGAGGAGGATGAAGCAGCTCTTTACCACAGTGTTGTGAAGTAACTTGTCCTGCTGTGTGATTAGGACAGGTTTTGTGTGCACTAATAGGACGGCGGACATTTTGTTTCTCCTAATGATTGCTCCCCAGACAAAACGAGCCATTATAACTAATGTAAGGTATTTGGGAATATATTTATAATAAAGTAATATTTAAGTATTTTCATTTTCTTAATTCCTGGAGAACCCCTTTAAGACAACAACTACTCCTCTAAGGCCCGTTTCACACTTGCGCCGTTATTTTCCGTTATTTAGATCCGGCAAATGTCCCGTCTAGGCCTCCTGCATTCTGAATGGAAAGAGATCCGTTCAGGATGTATCAGGACGTCTTCCGTTCCGGTAGCATTCTGTTTTGTGATCGGACACATAACCGCTGCAAGCTGCCTTTTTGTGTCCGGTCATATAAGCGAAAAATTCAGATCCTGCACTGAAAACAATGTAAGTCAATGGCATCAGATCAGTTTTTTTAGGATACATCCTGATGTGTTAAATCAAAACGGATCCGTTTAATTCCGGTATTGAGATCTTCTTTCGGATCTCAATACTGGAATGAACAACCTAAGTGTGAAAGTAGCCTAACACTGCCTGCGCTGCCCAAAAGCTGGAGTCCTTATTATGCAAATGTACTCAGACATGGTGCATACTTCTTATCAAACCCAGTAGTCCTATATCTCTAAACAGGAATCGGATCTGTGGCTCCACTTTATCCAATGAGCAATAGAAGCAAATCTGGAAATCCACACAGAACAGTTCCCAAAATACGCTGATACTTGAAACTTCATTCAAGATGTTATTTTGATGGTAGTTAGTTCCATCTAGGATAGTCCACTAGGTGCTGGGCTACCTTCCTAACTATTTTAGGGGCTGTCAGTCCTTAGCAATATGATACATATTTATGCTTTGACCCCAGGGGAAAAATACTTTGGATTGGGGTCTATTTCTTCATTAATACGGTAACGGGTCACCACCTCTGGATGGACCCTGGGAGGCACTCTTGAACAGGAGCCGAGCAGATTAATTGCTTTGTTTTTCTGGTCACTAAGCAGACCATTGCTACGGCCCAGAAGAGGTCAAGAGATGATTAGACTTTTTGATATGATAATGAAAAGCTGACTTCTAGCAGATCGCCATGACAAAGTCTTGGAGATCTGGACCCCTTGGATTGACTACTCCCTTTCTGACTCGCAGCATTTCAGTAAATGCCTACTCATGTCTCATTATTATCTGCTTGTTTGTTTTAATACTGAATATGGTTCGTCCACACATGGTTGTTTTCTTTTTCTTTTATTTATCTTGGTCGCCTTCTGAGCCCCTTTTTAAAGGGATTCTGTCACACAGATCTTGGACTATTATCTGCAGTATTACACGATCAGATAAAGAGTCCAGGTTGCTATTTTTTCTTCTCTGCTCCTTGTTCCCCCGCTGTCAGAGCTCAAATCTGCACTGAAATACATTGTTGGGACAGGTGTCCTCTCCATTATGTTAGCACAGCACAGCAGTCTTGACTTTGTACTTCAGTGAGGCGTTCAGCACTCTCATCAGAGTAACAGGAAGGTGGGGGGGGGGTTAGGAAAATAGAAAATAGTGATCTGGATTCCTTATCTGCAGTACTAGTCATGAAGTACTGCAAGTAACAGTCCAAGATCCTGGTGACAGATTCCCTTCAAAGGATTTTGCTAATAAACTGGGTAGTTTGGCTTATCAGATTCCTAATTTTCATGCAATCCATAAAGTTGAGGTATAAAGGATGGGTATACAAAAGATTCTCCTATATAGGAGAACAACGCGTATCCAGAATTTGCCAAACTGGAGGTATTTGGCAAACAAGAGGATTGTTGAAGGTATCCCAGTTGATCCAAGATGGCTCCTTTACAGAGTTTTTGAGTTTTCAGCAAAAAAAAAAAATTGGTTCTACCAGTACTTACTAAGCACTAACCAAAAACGCCTTCATTGACCTAGTGTCACAAGTGGGGGTACTAAGGGAATTATCTATTTTTGTTAGGCCCCATTCACACGTCCGTATTTTGCATCCGCATCCTCTCCGCATCAGTTTCCGCATTTGCGGACAATTATGCGGAGAGGATGCGGATCCATGCATTTCAATGGGGCCACAAAAGATGCGGACGGCACAAAGTGTGCCGTCCGCATCCGCACTTCCGTTCCGCGGCTCCCGAAAAAAAATAGAACATGTCCTATTCTTGTCCGAATACACAGACAAGAAAAGGCATTTCTATTATGTGCGTTCCGCAAAATACGGATGTGTGAATGGGGCCTTAAGGGAATCTTCTGGAGGAATTCCTTTAAAAAAATCCTTCTAACTCTTAAAGGGGTTGTCCCACGTAAAATATTCTACAGTTTTCAAACCAGCACCTGGATCTGAATACTTTTGTAATTGCATGTCATTAAATATTTTGTATAGCTACTGAGTTATTCAGTAAAATGTATCTGTATAGTGCCACTTAATTTATTATTTCTTTGACCTGCTCGCTGAGAAGGCCGCACATGCTCAGTTTCATCCTTCAACTTCCTCCTGAGCTGTGATAGGCAGAGCATGGACACGCCCCCTTAGGTGCAGCAGATAAGACACTCCCCTTGAGCTGTCAGCTTGATATAAATCTACCAGAGCAATGAATGGGGAGATCTCTGGATCCATGTGAGGTACAGGGCTGGTTCTAGCTTTGTTAGAAAGAGATTAGCATGTACTATATGATGTCTGATT
Source organism: Rhinella marina (assembly GCA_900303285.1). Classification (NCBI taxonomy): domain Eukaryota; kingdom Metazoa; phylum Chordata; class Amphibia; order Anura; family Bufonidae; genus Rhinella; species Rhinella marina. The sequence goes on along the minus strand of ONZH01005764.1, from coordinate 186,193 downwards.
TTCATTTTTTACATTATTCATGGGATAACCCCTTTAAGGACAGATGAGGAAAAGATCATGGGCCCATAGCTGCAAATAAATGGTAGGATATTCTTTAGAATATGACACAAGTATCTTTGAGTGAAGCTCATAGAGTATCCCAGATATATTTATTGTATCGAGTCTATAAGACCCCTGTGTTCCTTTATCATATGGGATACAAGGCGGATTGATATCGTGCAGAGGGACAGACCTGATGCATGTCTTGTGGACCTGTAGTACACTGAAACGATTTTGGACAAAGACTATTGATCTTACTGGGTGTTTTGGGATATGTCTCTGACCTACCAGTGTTGGGGCGTCAGTGGAGCTGTTTTTCTTGCTTTATGTAAAATGTTTAAAAACAATAAAATGTGATTTAAAAAGTCACTATTGTTCAACGATATAAAGTGAGTACTGTTTTTGCTGGCTATTTCTTGTTCGTTGTGCTCTGATAGTTTTGCCTTGCTTTTCTTTTGTACAATGTTATGTGTGAACAAAATGCAAAAAATGCAATAAAGATTATTGTAAAGAAAAAAAGAAGATAAGCGAAGAAGAGTTGTTAAACAGTTAGCACTGGTTAATAGCAGCAGGGACACAGCAAGTACAAGTATAGTTTGCTCATGCTGTGGCAACGCGTGCAAACAGATACACTGCATGCGGTATAGAAAGCACATTATCTAGAAATTTTTAGCCGGTCTTAAGCACTAAGCATATAAATTACGTACACTACACTGGTTGTCCTGTCAGGAAGAAGAGAAAATCATTGCATTACTATTATTAGTAATCTATTAGTTATCTACATAATGCAGAACACAAATTGTTAATGAATACTGCCCCAATGAATTGTAGTCAATCGTACCGAAAAAAGGAAAGGCCCCAATCAGGTCTCCATACTCTCCATGTCTGGGTGTGGTAACCTGAACCAGCACAGGGGAAAGAATCTGGAACTTGCTCCCTTCCTTACAATGCCCCACCTATGCGGAACTGAACTGGTGCTCTCATTGCCCTCCATTCTCACACCACTGAATCAGATCTCCATACTTGCCCTGTCTGGGTGTGGTAACCGGAACCAGCACAGAGGAAAGAATCTGGCACTTGCTCCCTTCCTTACAATGCCCCACCTATGCAGAACTAAATGTTCTCAAGGCCCTCCATTTTCAAACCACTGGATTGTGTCTCCATACTTGCTCTGTCTGGGTGTGGTGACCTGAACCAGCACAGGGGAAAGAATCTGGCACTTACTCCCTTCCTTACAATGCCCCACCTATGCAGAACTGAATGTTGTTCTCAAGGCCCTCCATTCTCAAACCACTGAATCAGATCTCCATACTTGATCTGTCTGGGTGTGGTGACCTGAACCAGCACAGGGGAAAGAATCTGGCACTTGCTCCCTTCCTTACAATGCCCCACCTATGCGGAACTGAACTGGTGCTCTCATTGCCCTCCATTCTCACACCACTGAATCAGATCTCCATACTTGCCCTGTCTGGGTGTTGTAACCTGAACCAGCACAGGGGAAAGAATCTGGCACTTGCTCCCTTCCTTCCAATGCCCCACCTATGCGGAACTGAACTGGTGCTCTCATTGCCCTCTATTCTCACACCACTGAATCAGATCTCCATACTTGCCCTGTCTGGGTGTGGTAACCTGAACCAGCACAGAGGAAAGAATCTGGCACTTGCTCCCTTCCTTACAATGCCCCACCTATGCAGAACTGAATGTTATTCTCAAGGCACTCCATTCTCAAACCACTGGATTGTGTCTCCATACTTGCTCTGTCTGGGTGTGGTGACCTGAACCAGCACAGGGGAAAGAATCTGGCACTTGCTCCCTTCCTTACAATGCCCCACCTATGCGGAACTGAACTGGTGCTCTCATTGCCCTCCATTCTCACACCACTGAATCAGATCTCCATACTTGCCCTGTCTGGGTGTGGTAACCCGAACCAGCACAGGGGAAACAATCTGGAACTTGCTCCGACCCTTACCACACCCACACATGCAGAACTGAACTGGTACTCTCACTTTCCTCCATTCTCAAACCACTGGATCAGATCTCCATACTTGCCCTGTATGGGTGTGGTAACCTGAACCAGCACAGGGGAAAGAATCTGGCACTTGCTCCCTCCCTTACCACGCCCCACCCATGAGGAAGTGAAATGGTGCTCCCACTGCTCAATGGCTTCATAGTCCAAGTGCTTCATAGTGCATCCATCCATGCTCCCTGAGAAGGAGAACATATCTTCCAATTTTCTCATAAGTATACGAAAGACAACTAGAGTATAACTAATCAAAAATTATTTTCAGACGACTAAACCATTGTAACTGGTGATTACAATGAAGAGATGCTGTGAAATTACTCCAAATTATCAGTGCCTCTAATATAAATGTAAGTACGGTAAATGATCTTAACTTTAATCTTTAATTTACCTTTGGAAGTTCAGATATATTTTTCTTATGGGAGAGGAGTTTGTATGTGTTGAGGTTGTTCTCAAAACTCCTAAAATATAGAAACAGAAATACTTTGATACATTTTGTTTCAATTCTAATGAACAAAGGATTAGAGGGGTTGTGCCAAGTTTTTAAGTTATCCCCGACCACTAGAACCCCCAACGTGATCCTGGCAACAAGAGTCCCATTGCCACGTCCTTATGGAGCTGCAGTCCGTACATGCTATCTCCAGCTCCCAGAAAGAATGAATGATGGGGGAAAAGGACCCCATTTTCAGGATAGGTAGGGGTCCCAGCAGTCAGATCCCCACCGATTAGTAAGTTATCCCCTATCCTGTGCATACCAGATATCTTGGCATGACCCCTTTAAAGTAACCCTTACAAGGGATGATAACTTGCTATTTACTATATTTTCTTCAGATCTTTCTTTTTGGCTGCTTTTTATTTTAGCTCCAATAGTTCCCAGCTATGATCTGTGACTACAGTTCAACTACAGGGACTACAAGAAGTGTGAGGCAGTCTGAGACATACCACCCTGCAGAAGAACAACCAATGATGAGCCAGGAGGTGTTTCTAAGACTAGGTTCCTTAACTTTTTAACTCAACTTTCATTATCTTCATTAAATAAGTGGATGCAGCCATCTTTCATCTAAAAACAAGTATTGGGAGATAACAATGGGGGCTCCAGCCCCCAGACCCCCAGCAAATGTAATCTGAAATGTGTAACAGAAGTGTTAATTGAATATCACCTTTATAATATAAAAGTGCAGGATGATATGTACCTTCCTCGCAGCCTTACAGCGTCTTCAAATTTCCTTTCATCCATCGCCTTCTGTACTTCTTGAGTCTTCAGAAAATAAGAATATCAATACTGGATTAATTCTCCAAATTACTTCCGTGTCAATGTGTAGCAGTCACAGAGGTCACTGAACACTGGCAAAAACAGTTCTGTCTAGCCTGACCCAGGGATGGACCGGCTATAGACCCTACGGGGAAATTTCCCAGAAGGCCAATGCCCAGGGGGGACCATCTGAGCCCTCCTCACGGCCACTGGCCAGGTACACTGGCTGGTCGCTGAAGTTGCCCCCCTGAATTCAACTGCATTGTCATCCTCAGGACGGTGATACAGTTGAATGCTGCAGCAAGGGTGGTGATATTACTGTGGTATTTGGTTCTGCAGGGGCGGTGTTGTGTGCTGCACTACGGTATTGCTGGCCCCGTCTTCTTCTGATGTCATTGCCTACTTGTGTTGCCCCACCTTCTGTCAATTTGGACCCACTTACATCATTAGTTCCCAGTCTGCCCCTGGACAGACCACATCATAGTCTATAAGGGCCACTGTCATAGGAATTGTGTAACCAGCTCCTATGCCTGTAGGTTTTTGGTGTTGCTATCAGACTAGATGATGAGACTTCAGTATATAGACACCGGCGGGTCACATCAATGATTTTTGGTGTCTGCTCCAGGAATTTCTTTTAGCCCCATAAACCTCAGGTTACACCTCTGGTCAGCAGTCTTGTGGCATAGAAAAGTATTTACAGTGGAGACTGTTGGGTCTGCCAAGTCCTGAAACTCAACACTGTGATTGTTTGCTATAGCTTTAGCTAATACCCAGCTTTAAAATGGCTCAGGCTCTCACCATCTGCACACATTCCATCAGAGGTAAGCGCACGGCTTGGTTTCCACATAACGATACCACGCAGGCGGGCGTCTCCGGGGTGGCTTCAAGCAAGGCCAAGACACACTCCACTCCCATCCTGCTGGCCTGTACACAGGAAGATACCCAAAAGAGTTAACTTTATATACTCAGGTGAAGTATAAGTAATACATTCGGAGTAATATACAGACAAGACCAAGGGCAGATACAAGCAGGTCCTAGGTTCTCAGAAGAAAGCAGTATTCTTCTCTTTATGAAATCACAGGCTCTTCTTAAAGGCTATGGACACCTTTGGGGGCTATTTTTTATTATTGCATTCTAAGCATTTTGGGCTAAAAATCATTTTTTCAATTGGCCTTTATTAAGAATTTTCAGCAACTTTTCTAGTATAATGATCTAATCTGTGTATTTGCAGAGCAGCAACGTTCTGTGTTACCACTGAATCCCATCACCTGATGGCTCATGTGAATCCCTTATCTGTGATCTCCTTATTTAAAGAGGACCTTTCACCACTCCTGACATGCCTGTTTTAATAGCTCCATGCATTCCCCACGTACTAACAATTCTGGAACATCTATTCTTATGTCTCTATGATGTGCCATTCCTTTATTATTTGCACTAGAAGTTATGAATGAATTGCTATTTGCCTTCAGTAAAGGAACAGAGGGGAGGTGACCAGTTGGGGGTGTGTACCTGCACAGACTGACTCTAGCCAATCAGTGCTGTCATGTTCAGACTGTGCAGGTACACACCCCCAACAGGTTACCTCCCCTCTGTTCCCTTACTGAAGACAAATAGCAATTCATTCCTAACTTCTAGTGCAAATAATAAAGGAATGGCACAAAATACAGACATAAGAATAGATGCATGAATTGTTATCACATGGGGGAATGCATGAAGCTATTAAAAGAGGCATGTCAGGAGTGGTGAAAGGTCCTCTTTAAGCTATATTCTTATCTGTGTAGCGGAAATTAAGCTGTAATAAGTATTTATGGGCTGTCAAAAGTTCAAAGATCAGGCTACAGACGAAGCAGGCAGCTCTCGATGAAGGGACCCGAGGCGAATAGAAACTGACAGTCTGCAGATACATTCTCAACGAACCCCTGTAGTACAAGAACTGCTGGAAAACTGAAAAGATGATTTAGAAGCAGAACAAAATAATAAAAAAAACTGCCCCCAAAGGTGTCCATAGCCTTTAAAGAGACCAGCTGTGTATGGAGACTTGCTGGTAAGTGGAGAATGCTGCACTTGCCACATAAGTGGCAATGCTCCATGGGAAAACAATATGCAAAGAGGTGTCTCCCAGGGAAAGTGGACCATCTCGCTTGCGCTACTTTTTGGAACTGGCTTCCTGTGGGTCAACGTTCAACTTTTTAACAACAAGGAAAAATAGCCAATCTATTATTTGGCATGACTATTTTCCCTTGTGATGACCCAAGGCTTGTTAAAAAGGAGGACTTTAACTCCTAAAGAGCTATTTCCAAAAGGTGGCGCTAGTGAGATGGTTCTCTTTCCCTGGAGATACCTCTTTGCATATTATGAAATCATTGAATTCACTTATTTTCTGTTTGGGAGAAAATACAATCAATATCCATGTAAGGCTAAGAGAACCTGACTCCTCTCATGACATATCCATTTTAGTCATATTCCCATTAAATACCAATTCTAAAGAATATTCTATTAGAACTGCATTGTAGAGTTTCTTTGTTACTTCTGCTCGAAATGTATAGGCGCAGGTCTTAGAGTTGGGACCAGCACCTATTAGACATTGGAGGCATATCCTAGTGATATGCCCCCAATTTATAAGATGATAAAACTCCTTTAATGATAGATAGACAGATAGATAGATAGATAGATAGATAGATAGATAGATAGATAGATAGATAGAGATAATAGACCACAACCACAACTTGATTGAACACAGCATTAAAAATGGAGACAAACAACTCACAAGAATTCTGTCGAAGGCTGAAGGAGTTCCACCTCTCTGGACGTGACCCAAGATAGTGACTCTTGTATCAAACCCAAGACGTGAGACTACAAGCTGAATAACAAGACATTATGTTCAGTTACTGATAAATCCTAGACATATAGCTTTACTTCAGTGTTTTAGGATCACTTTACTGCAGATAGAAAACTAAAGTATTGAAATGAGGACACAAAACCAAACTGGTGCAAAGGAAAACTGGTTTAGTTGCCCATAGCAACCAATCAGATTCCTCCTTTCATTCTCCAAAGGAGCTCTGAAAAATGAAAGGTGGAATTTGATTGGTTGCTATGGGCAACTAAGCCAGTTCTACTTTACACCAGTTTTGATAACTCCCCCCCCCCCCATAGTGCTTACATAATGAATATAACAAGCACAATGGATAACCAGACTAATTCTAATGAGGATTATACATAATTCTCCTGGTGGTGACAGCCAGATGGCATGACAAGCTCATCCTATATCACTGACGAGAGTATAACAGGTATTTTCCTGGACAGAGACACAGTTTCCTAGATGAAAACCTTTATCAATGTCATTCTACAAGGCATGACTAATACGGCCAGAGCCGCAGAACAAGAGAAGTGAGTGTTTTCATAAACTGCTACAACATGACTAATGATGATATCATCTGAACTACACTTCACTTGCATCATTCTAATTGGATAATGTGTAATGTCTGCAGGGTCAAGGCTGGTCATATCTAGAGCAAGAAGGTTCACAGCCCTCAACCTGTTACCGAATTAGACAACGAGAGGCTATATGATGAGCAGTGAATGATTCTGGACCATCGGTGGTGGCGGGTGGAATTTATTATTATATATATTTTAATATATTTAACAGAAAATTTGAAAAAATATTTTTTAGGTCTTCGTTGAAGGGTGTGGAGGGGTCAAGGTCAATAACTTTAGGGTGTACCATAGGGGGTGATAGGGAAATACTTTTGGTAAGCTCTTGTTACCCTAACTGTGTCATCTGCTGACCACTGTAACAACCAGCAATGGTGCATGTGGTCACCTCATTAAATGTACCTATCCAAATAAATGTTTCTCCTGTCATTGCTCTGTTGTGTCCTGCGATGCTTCTTGTTCTGCTAGATTAAAATGTGCGTCTAGATTAAAAAGTGCAGTATACTGTATTTTCTGCTTTATAAGACACACTTTTATTTCCCCAAAACTGGGGAAAAAAATGTCAAAGTGTCTTATAAAGCAAATACTAGTGAGCGCTTCCATTATTGAAGTGGTCACTAGTGTGCAAGGAGTGCAGGGGGCGGTGACTGTAGCGCTGCTAGCGCTTGTTGTAGTCACTGCTCCCTGTCTTCTCGGGGCCTGTGATGCACTGTCCTGCCTGCATACAGTGTGAGGACGTAGTGTGCACGATATGACCTAAACACTGTATGCAGTCAGGTCACAGTGCAGTGCGGGCCCGGAAAAGACCATGGAGCAATGACTGCAGGAGAGACCGGTGGATCTGCAGAATAATGGTGGAGCAGGAGAGGTAAGTTGATATTTTTTCTTTGATGGGGGTCAGATCTGAGCTCTAATGGGGGTTTGATCTAAGGTCTGACATAGAGGTCTGATCTGAAATGGGGGTCTGATCTTAGGTTTGATATGGGGGTCTGATCTGAGGTCTGATATGGGGGTCTGATCTGAGGTCTGATATGGGGGTCTGATCTGACATGGGGGTCTGATCCGAGGTTTTAAATGGGGGTCAGATCTGAGGTCTGATATGGAGGTCTGATCTGACATGGGGGTCTGATTCAAGGTTTGATATGGGCATCTGATATGAGGTCTGATATGGGGGTCTGATCTGACTTGGGGGTCTGATCCGAGGTCTGATATGGGAGTCTGATCTGAGGTCTGGTATGGGGGGGTCTGATCTGAGGTCTGATAATGGGATCTCATCTGAGGTCTGATATGGGAGTCTGATCTAAGGTCTGATGTGGGGATCTAATCTCATCTGAGGTTTGAGGTGGGATCTAATCTGAGGTCTTATGCGGGGGGTCTGATATGCAGACCTGATCAGAGGACCTGATCTGAGGTCCGATATGAGTATCTCACCTGAGATCAGAATGAATACTGGGGGTCTAATTTAGAGGTCTGATGAAGAATGGCGGTCTGCCCTGAGGTCTGATGAAAAATCTTTTTTTCTTATTTTTCTCCTCTAAAACCTAGGTGCGTCTTATCATCAGTTGTGTTTTATAAAGCGAAAATACTGTATATATTTCTACAATGCTGGTTCCTGCACTGAATACAGGATCCTAGAAGATGAAGCAGGAGGCCGTGTGTCCTATATGAGCAAACTGTGGAAAACGCACGTTGAAAAACAACTGTTAACACACTCTCGAACTATAATCCTGTCTCCGTATAATTGGATGTATTCTTCTAACAAATTGCTGACATAACCTTGTGAGGATAAGACATGACACCGGTGAGATTTCAGCTCTGAATATTCCATATCTGAGAACACACTTATACTTACATTTTTTATCTTTTCTGATGTGATTGGGTTGTTTTGACGATCGATGGCTCCTTCTGACACAATAATGATATTCAGTCTTTTCTTTCTGGCACGGTTCTAAAAAAAGAATAAAATGACACAGATGAGAAATCGGAAAAGGTACAGCTCACGTTCATGTGAGGATCTTCCTCCTTGGAACAGCCTTCAGACATCTAGTGAGGAAGCACAGAGGCTCCTAGAGTAAGGAACACGTCCACTAGAAAACCACCAACACTCCAATAAAAAGTCAATGTTTTATTTGCATAAGTGGGACACCTGGAACTTTTTTTAACATGGTATAAAGAAAAGTTGTTTTTTTTAGTGGAATGCTGGATTTTTACAATGTCTTACGAAAATAAAATTCACTTGAGGTACCTATATAGGTAACATTTTTTTCCACCCTCTCAGTCCCTCCGCTCTACTGTGAGTGACAGCTCAAGTGATCTCCTTGTTGTATTCTACAGCAGGGAAGAGGAGCTGTGAAGAAGCTCAATACAGAGAGCACTTCACAAAGTGAAGCTCCGCCTCCATTGCACTTAAAGGGAACCTGTCATCACCTTTATGCTGCCCATACTATCAGAAGAATAAAGTAGAGACAGGTGAGTTGATTTCAGAGGTCTGTCATTTATAAGTTAAAAGTAAGTGGTTGCTGAGAACCAAGATCACAAACATTGCAGACTGGGCATGGAAAAGAGTCAAATCTTCATGAGAAGAGTCCTGGTTATTCATGAATTCCTGCTCTCCCTGCCCACCTGATGATGACTGACAGTCTTCTACCTAGTTTTCTCTCTTTCTCTCTAGAAGAGAACTGTCAATCATCAGCAGATGGGCGGGAGAGCAGGAGATTATGAATAACCATGACTCTTCTCAGGTAGATTTGACTCAAGGCCTGAGCTGGAATGGTAATGATGCCGATTCTTGGCAACCACTCACTTTTAGCTGAAATCAGCATGTCTGTCACTATGTTATGCTGCCCTCAGTGAGGTCAGCATAAAGTTGATGACAGGTTCCCTTTAAAGAGAACCTTTTAACATGAAATGCAGTCCTATCTGCAGGCAGCATGTTATAGAGCAGGAGGAGCTGAGATCTGAGTAGAACTTGTATTTTATAAATTATAGTCTCTACTTTTTCTGAGTTGTACACAGGGGTGGTTTATCAGTGACTGACAGCTATCTCTCTATACACACTTACACATAGAGAATGCTGATAAGAAACCAACTCAGAAAGAGCACAGACTTAAATGTGTAAAATACAGGTTTTGCTCAATCTTTTCTCACAAACCTATACATCAATCTGCTCAGCTCCTCCTGCTCTATAACATGCTGCATACAGATAGGACTGTATTTCATGGTGACGGGTTCTCTGTAAGAAGCAGAATGAAAGTTCATATTCTCACTTCAGCATCCACCATCCACACTAAGTGATGGGCACAGATCATCTCCTCCCCCTCCCTGCACAATGATCTTAGCAAAGGTCACAGAGCATGCCCACAACACTCTTTTATAGAAATCAAACTCCAAACTACCAGTTCTTATGATTCTTGTGGCTGCTATAAAGCATAATCACGTACAGAAAATGGAATTAAAAAAATCTTCATCCAGAAAATAAAAAAATACAGATCATAACCTGTTTTAATTAGTAAAAAAAATACAGCTTTGGTTTCTCTTTGACGGCTGACCTATTAACAGGATGACTCCCACTTGTTATTGGGATGATTCCAGTTCAAGAAATATTTTATAGAGTTTACTGTCATCATTTATAATATTACCTCAGATAGTTTACCACACATAATGTCCTCCCAACCTTCTTCTGGAGGGCTTTCAGGAATGAATACCCAGTCAGCTCCACACGCCAACGCACTGACCAGCGCCAGATACCTGTACGTAACAAAATATAAGGAGGAGCTCAACACCATTTTCCATGAATGTTTTATTATGTTGTTTGTAGGGATTTTAACATGACATACCCACAGTGTCTGCCCATGACCTCCAAGACAAAGGTTCTCTGATGGCTGTAAAAAAAGATCAAAATGATCAAAAGCATGAAACAACGACTTGTACTATGATAGTAGCATATGCACCTAGCATCAGAATGGTCTGGTATCTCATAGACTCAGGTGAGATGAAGTAGGGGGCCTGTGATCAAGTATCACCACCGATTCCCAGAACCAAACATCTCTACATGCTCAGTTCTATCTTTATCTACAGTTAGAAGCCGTGACAGTTACAGGGAGAGAGCTGCAGCAGTAAGGAAATTTGCGCTGTCCTGGGCCAAAAATAGGCGGGGCCAACACAACAGGGCTGGTTCTAGCTTTGTTAGAAAGAGATTGTCATGTACTATATGATATATAATATTTTTACATTTATCATGGGATAATGATAGGATATTACCAAGTGAAGCTTTTATGGCACATCAATCATTTACTGTATATGATGGTTATACTTCCAGGATTCCCATCCAATGGAAGCAACCACAAGACACGTTAAGGCATGTCTATGAGCGGCTGGTTGGGGGCTGCACTATATGGCATCGAGGGCCGCATGTGGCCCCCTGGACTGCAGCTTGTGCACCACTGTTGTAGAGAGTCTCTATGTAGTATATATAAAAATGAAACCTGTTATTATCCATGCTATTTTATGTGACGCTGCGGTGGATCCCAGAAGATGGCATCTCGCTGATGAGCCTGTGTTACACAGTTACACTGACGCCGTCTCCTCACTTGTCCTTTCGGATTATGTAATGAGCGGTAGCTGTTCTCAGTGCATGGACAGCCCAGGGCCATTTCCATTTCAGTAGATATTGACTTCTGTGGAGTATTTTTCCATAAAACAGGAGCGAACTAACAATACGTGAAATTTTGGCTTATGTTTTGCCATTACAATCTAGGTGCACACTGGGAGATTTTTCTGGCACATACTGTATGACAGTGCACCACAAACACAGTATTAATTCGGGCTGAAAGGGGTTATGCCATGATTGATGTAAAAAAAATGATCATCAAACATCATATAGCACATGACAATCTCTTTTTAATGAAGATAAAACCAGCCCTGTACCTCACATGGATCCAGAGATTTGCTCTGCTAGCTTCTCTTCTAGCTGACGGCTCAGGGGGTATGTCCTTTCAGCTTCAGCTCTTTCTCCATATGACAGGTCAAGGGATGTGTCATTTTGGCTGCTGCTCTCTCCTTATCACAGCTCAGGGGGTTTATTATTTCTGCTGCAGCTCTTTCCTTATCACAGCTCAGGGATGTATTCTTTCTGCTGCAGCTCCTTCCCTACCACAGCTCAGAGGGTATATTATTCTGCTGCAGCTCTCTCCTTATTACAGCTCAGGGATGTATCCTTTCTGCTGCAGCTCTCTCCTTATCACAGCTCAGGGATGTATCCTTTCTGCTGCAGCTCTCTCCTTATCACAGCTCAGGGGTGTATTATTTGTGCTGCAGCTCTCTCCTTATCACAGCTCAGGGGTGTATTATTTGTGCTGCAGCTCTCTCCTTATCACAGCTCAGGGGGTATATTATTTCTGCTGCAGCTCTTTTCCTATCACAGCTCAAAGGGTTTGTCCTTTCTGCTATAGCCCTCTCTCTATCACAGCTCAGAGGGGGTGGGTGTCCTTCCTGCATCAGTTGTCTCCCTATCCCAGCTCAGGGGATGTGTCCTTTCTCATAGGGTGTATCCTTTTTGCTGCAGATCTCTCCCTGTAACTTTCACAGCTTCCAACAATAGATAAGGCTGGTGGTGGTTGAAGGATATAACTGAGCATGTGCGACCATCTCGGTAGGTGGACATACACACTACCATACTGATTAAACACCAGAGGGCGTCATTATAGTGAAGGAAAGATTATATCTCACAACTAGACCATGTTTTAAGAGAAAGTAAATTACAAAAGTAACTCGTTTTTATTAATAAATGATATTAAAATAACATTTAATGGTGGCACTTACACTTTAAAGGGGTTATAACAGTAAGATAATAAAATGCAATAATAAGCGGAAGGCTTGTCAGTTGTCCGGGTAGGTCGATAACATCAGCTTTAGTGCAACCACTGTGAACAAGTAGATGAGGGTGTGACATGGACTACTCTTATCCACTCGATTACTAGTAAATTAGGGTGGCCATACAAGCCACTGAGGTAACCTCAGATTTAGACATGACTTTAGGTAAGATGATTGAATAAAACTAGAACTCCCACGAAAATATTTATTCTCTGACCTGTTAGAAAGGTACATGATGTATATAGTAGTGAGTTATAACCTCCCTTCTGATCCTCAGCTGTGTCATGTGACCAACTCTCTGATCTCCAACTGACACAGGACAGGAAGTCAGTTACATCTCTATTCATTCCTATGAGACTGACATTGAGGCTTCCACAGGAATACATAGAGAAACTGACTTTCCATCCACTCTACCATTCATAAGATGCTGTGTTATTTGGAATGTCAGAGTTGGTCACATGACACAGCTGAGGATCAGAAGGGAGGTTATAACTCACAAATTTAAACACTGGTGAGAAGATTACATTGACTACAGATTACACCATGCACCTTTCTAACAGGTCAGAGAATAAAAAATTTTGTCGGAGTGCTTCTTTAACTTATTTGGATGGTTGCTGCTCCATTTTCTTTTGTATTTGTCCATTTGTGAATCCTTTGGACTAGTTCTGCACTTAAAGAGCACTGTGGTCCACGTACTGACGTCTACTACTGCATTGTGTACCCTATACCTATGATCAGAGGATGCATTTCTGTAACATTGGCTGATTTCCGTCTCCTGCGTGCCATGCATAGTCATTTTCATTAAATGGCACGAATTGGGAGCAGCCTTGACGAGTGAAGCCATTGACACCACTAATGGCTGGTCTGACATGTAGTGGAGATACCTTGTGGTTTGGCTCAATCATTTATCATCTCAATAGAGTGCCAGTCCCACAGGGAGTGCCAAACAGGACTTAGTGAAGCTCCAGGACACGGCTGTCACATCGTGCTAATAGTTAACACTTTGATAAGCATGCTTACTGCCGTGCCAGCTGGGAGTCACTCAAGTATTTAGGCTGAAGCACATGTGTCCGTGGTGGCGCCTGAGCAACTGCAGAACATGGTGATAACAGAAAGACCTTCCACCTCATACGTGTGCGCCTGCAGGTCTTACTTCTCAGCCCATGGGAATGTTGAGGAGGTCTTCTAAGGCTAGGGTTACATGGTGACATGTGTGGCACGACAATAAGCTGCGCAACAAAAAGGTACAACTACACTGCAACATGTGTCGCACCAAAGTCACGCCACTTTTTTTTTTATAATGATTGTCAATGGTTTCACAATTGCAACTGCGACACGACAGTCGTACAAAAATCCAACTTGTCACAGTATGTCACATGTCACAGTGCGACACCATTGATAATCATTACAAAAAATGTTGCATAACCTTGGTGTGACAAAAAGTCGCGCGACACATGACGCTGTGTAGCCCTAGCCTAAGGTCTCATTCACACAAACGTGTGCCCCTGTGCCTGTGCTGTGGACTGCAAATTGCGGTCCTCAATGCACGGGCACCGTTTATGTGCACGCCATTTGCGGATGTGGACCCATTCACTCGAATGGGTCCGCAATCTGGAAGAGACGGTCTGCACCACAAAGAAATATAGGACATATTCTATTTTTTGCGGTACAGAGGCACGGACCAAAATCCCATGGAAGCACTTCGGAGTGCTTCTGTGGGCATATGCTTTGTGCCTCCACACCGCACTACTCCGTATCTTGCGATTTGCGGAAACATTCAATTCAATGGGTCTGCATCCATGATACAGAGTGCACAGGGCCGGTGCCCATATATTGCAGACTCGCTGTATGCGAGCCACAATACGGGCACGGGGGGCACGGGGTACACACGTTCGTGTGCATGAGCCCTAAGGCTGAGTATATGAGAATTCATAGCAATTAGGGATGAGCGAATCGGCTTCGGACGTCGCGAGTGGTACCTTGGAACCGAACTCGAGTTCGGTAAAAGTCGATTTGTTCATCCCTAATAGTAATCTAATAGATGCAACGTTTTGCCTGCGCTTTTTCAGGCATGATTCATGCCGATATACAGAGGTGTCCACCCTTAAAGGGATTCTCCCATGACTAATGTAAAAATAAATATCAGACATCATATAATACATGACAATCTCTTTCTAACAAAGCTAGAACCAGCCCTGTATCTCACATGGATCCAGAGATCTCCACATTCTCTGCTTCAATTGCTCTGCTAGATTTAGTATGGAGCCCAGGGGTCGTGTCCTTTCTCAGCGAGTGTGTCCTCTAACTGTCACAATGGAAGGGGACGGAACGTCTCTTCAAACAGCTGATCAGCAGGGGTGCCAGGAGTCAGAGTCCCATCAATGCGATGTTGATGACTTATCTTAAGGTCATCAATATCGTGACACTGCACAACCCTTGACTTCAATTTTTCACAATACAAATTCAATACATTAGCGCAACATGGTCACAAAACTCTCAATAGGCTGCAATTCCCATCCCAACCACTGGGTGGCCACACATAGACACATATAGCATAACCAACTCCCAATGAGTATTGCAAAATCATGCTTTTTCCCTCAAATTTGACCTTCTCAGGATATGTCAAGCCATGGGGAAAGGTAAGGTAAAGTTTGTATAGCATTTATTGTAAGGCCCAAAAATGTGGTCACCATTATATTTCATGTCCTTATAGGTAAATAGTGTTCAATACTGTATGCCTAGGAGACTAAATGGATATATTCTGTACAAAATGTTCTCATACCACGGAAACAATCAGTTTACTGAAGATGGCAGAACTGTGATGAACCAAGATACCAATGATGGATTTATATTTGGTTAAAAATTCATCTTATGTGCTGGTTTTGTTCTTGTATTCTATATACACCATAAGGCCCCATGCACACAACCGTATTTTCGGCATTTTTTGGGTATCGGATGTGGACCCATTTGTTTAAAAAAAATGAGGCCAGAGCACTGTGTGCTGTCTGCATCCGTATGTCGACCCAAAAGATAGAACATGTCCAATTCTTCTCCATTTTTAGAAATAGGTATTTTTAACATAAGGCAGGACATGCAGAACGGGAAAATGCGGGATGTACACAGCCAGTATCCGTGTTTTGTGGATCTGTGTTTTCGGTCGTGTGCATGAGGCCATGATATCAGATCCAAGATTCGAGTGAATGAGACTGAGCTGCAATACCAAGTACAGCCACTATACAATGTCTGGCGCTGTGCTTGGTATACTATGGAAAGGCTGCAGCGCTCGTCTGAATGATGCAGCCCCTTCAAACAGCTGATTGGCAGAGGTTCCCGGAGTGGGACCCATACAGATCAGATACTGATGACCTATCCTGAGGATGGATAATCGATACTGTACTCCCCCCTTAAGTTCGCCTGTATCTACACTGTGTTTATCTCATTACAGGAAGAGTCAGGATATCACTTCTCTATACACTACCTTGTGCATGACACCAGAACCACGCCAACGTCCACAAGGACGGGCAGCATCTTACCTCTGAGCCGTGGTCATGATTGCATCCACAACCTCAATGATTCTATGCAAGGCAGAGTCAGTTCCAATGGTCATGTCAGTTCCACAAAAGTCGTTGTCTATGGAGCCCACCATTCCTACTATATTCAGATGGGAATATTTCTGTGCCGCTGCAGCTTCAATTTTTTCTATACAAAAATGTAAAAAAAACACAGCAATTATAACATAAGCATAAAATCAGAGGAAAGACTCTTCACAAAAAGTAATGGGGCACAGTTATATATATTGTTAATGACTGGATTACCAAAAGACCATATAAACTTCTTCCACACGTCAGTGAATCATGGACGTGTGTGATCTGTTTTCTCCTCAGTCAGCGCACGTATCCATTGATTTTAATGTGTTTACTCACACATCCTTGTTCTTCCAAGGGAGACATGCACTACGTTGGTTGGTGATCCGGATCAAACATAACTAGTCTATGGGTTAGTGAAATCCACTGACAGAACATGGATGGCATCGGTGTTCTGTCAGTGGTTTTTCACTGACCACTAGTTGGAGATGTTCTGGAAATTCCCTTTTCAGCCTAGCAGTGCATGCTGAACGTGGATGACACACGTACCAAACACTGACCATCTTGTCGTGGACATCAACCCTGACATGGACGTGTGAAATAGGCCTTACACAGTAGGAGTTTTCAGTAACCTCAGGCCTCTTACACAGGTCAGAGAAAAGCAGACGAGTGCTGTCCGTGTGTGACATCCACCGAGGCCTAAGGGCAAGTGAAAACCGCTGACACAACACAGATGGCAGCCATGTTCTGTCAGTGTTTTTCGCTGACCATTGGTAGGAAATGCTCTGGAAATCCCTCAGTCAGCCTAGCACTACACGGGGAACAAACAAGGATGACACAAGGAGGGCAAAAACCGGACACACGGACCCTTGACAGACATCTTCCCAAATGAGACTCTAACCATCTTGTTACACTGCTTTCACACAGTCAGTGTTTGATCAGTGATTTCCAACAATGACACCTCCTGCACATGACTGTATCCATTTTTGTGGTCCGCAAATCACAGATCTGCAAAACACGGATAACGGCCATGGGCATCCCGGATTTTCCCTTCCGCAGGTCCTGCAGTATGTTTCAAATGCCTATTCTTGCCTGCAAAATGGACCAGAATACGACATGTTCTACTTTTTTGCAGGTGCCACGGAACGGACGTGCAGATGCGGACAGCACACATTGCGCGGTCCGCATCTTTTGCGGCGCCATGGAGATAAATGGGTCTGCATCCCATCCGCAAAAAATGTGGATCAGATGTGGACCGAATCTACGGTTGTGTGCATGAGGCTTAATTCTGAGTCAAAACCAAATGCAGGTCAAAAACATAGAAACATAGAAAACATATCATTAAAAAAAATGTTTTTTAGTCAATCCAGTAAGCTCCACACTCGAACAAGGTCGTATTCACTTATTCATTGAATTTAAGGACAACCATCAAATTGAGCGGTGTGAAATTGGACTATATTGCCAAAAATACCTTGGGGGGTCATTTATCAAACTGGCATAAAGTAGAACTGGCTTAGTTGCCCATAGCAACCAATCAGATTCCACCTTTCATTTTAAACAGCTTCTTTAGAAAATGAAAGGAGAAATCTGATTGATTGGTTGCTATGGGCAACTAGGCCAGTTCTACTTTACAGCAGTTTCATAAATGACCCCACTTATTTCTGTGGAGGCTCCACTTCTGGTTTTGGCTCACAATCACTGCGGGAAATCACTGACCAAACACTGACTGTGTGAATAAGGCCTTACAGGCATCATCATGGACATGGACAGGTGAAAGACGCTTAAAACATGTCCTCTAGACTGTGTCATGGATCCACTGATCGTCAGCATGAATGCTCACAGCTTTACAAAACCCATGCACAGGTTCGGAAAAAAAATTCAGCACAGATTTTAGGGCGTGCCAAGGATTCCTGAGCCCACGCCATGCTCTATTGTGGGCGTATTTCTGCTGGAGTTTTGCAGAGGATTTTGCAGTGTGAAATCAGCAGAAAATTCTGTATGTAATATAGGTTTTTGTAGTGGATTTGACTGCAGATTTTCAGACATATCTGCAAGGCAAATAAGACACAAAATATAGGCGTCTTTCTCCTCACCAGCCCATTATTCTGTCAGTACTTTCTTTTTTAAGCTTTGTGTTGTTTCCGTTTTTTTGCATCTGTTCTGTTACCGTTATATTCACCCGTATTAAACAGGAAACATGTTAGACAGGAAACAAATGGCGAAAACATAAAAAAGGGTCTACATGAAATGTCACACCACCCAAACCAGTCCCCCTGGCTCCCCCACATGATTAACCAAGAAAGGCACATTTAACTATGTCCCTTCCTTGGATGTACAGTATCTCTCTTAGGGTCCTTAGGCTACTTTCACACTGGCAGTAGTCCGGCAGGCTGTTCCGTGGTAATGCTAGCCCACCGTAGTCCGCTCCGGCCCCATGCACTATAATGGGGGAGGGCTGGAGGTCCGGCCGCAGCACTGCAAACAAGCAGAGAGAAGCCGGGATAAAAACTGCAGCATGCAGCCGGAACAGCCTGCCGGACCCTGCTGCCGCAAGTGTGAAGGTAGACTTACACACATGAATTTTGTCTGGAGTTTTTTTTGGAAGGCTGTAAATAACTACATGCAGTATCTCATCTTGTATCCAGGCTAGAGGCCGCATCTCATCTTGTATCTAAGCTAGAGGCCGCATCTCATCTTGTATCTAGGCTAGCGGCCGTATCTCATCTTGTGTCCTGGCTAGAGGGCATATTGCATCTTGTATCCAGGCTAGAGGCTGTTTCTCTTCTTGTATCCAGGCTAGAGGCCGTATCTCATCTTGTATCCAGGCTAGAGGCTGTATCTCATCTTGTGTCCTGGCTAGAGGGCATATTTCATCTTGTATCTAGGCTAGAGGCCATATCTCATCTTGTGTCCTAACTAGAGGGCATATCTCATCTTGTGTCCTGACTAGAGGGCATATCTCATCTTGTATCCAGGCTAGAGGCCGTTTCTCTTCTTGTATCCAGGCTAGAGGCCGTATCTCATCTTGTATCCAGGCTAGAGGCTGTATCTCATCTTGTGTCCTGGCTAGAGGGCATATCTCATCTTGTATCCTGGCTAGAGGGCATATCGCATCTTGTATCCAGGCTAGAGGCCGTATCTCATCTTGTGTCCTGGCTAGAGGGCATATCTCATCTTGTATCCGGGCTAGAGGGCATATCTCATCTTGTATCCTGGCTAGAGGGCATATCTCATCTTGTATCCAGGCTAGAGGCCGTATCTCATCTTGTGTCCTGGCTAGAGGGCATATCTCATCTTGTATCCTGGCTAGAGGGCATATCGCATCTTGTATCCAGGCTAGAGGCTGTTTCTCTTCTTGTATCCAGGCTAGAGGCCGTTTCTCTTCTTGTATCCAGGCTAGAGGCCGTATCTCATCTTGTGTCCTGGCTAGAGGGCATATCTCATCTTGTATCCAGGCTAGAGGCCGTATCTCATCTTGTGTCCAGACTAGAGGCCGTATCTCATCTTGTTTCCAGACTAGAGGCCATATCTCATCTTGTATCCAGGTTAGAGGCCGTATCTCATCTTGTATCCAGGTTAGAGGCCGTATCTCATCTTGTATCCAGGTTAGAGGCCGTATCTCATCTTGTATCCAGGTTAGAGGCCATATCTCATCTCGTATCCAGGTTTGAAGGCGTATCTCATCTTGTATCCAGGCTAGAGGCCATATCTCATCTTGTATCGAGGTTAGAGGCCCTATCTCATCTTGTATCCAAGTTAGAGGCCGTATCTCATCTTGTATCCAGGTTAGAGGCTGTATCTCATCTTGTATCCAGGTTAGAGGCCGTATCTCATCTTGTATCCAGACTAGAGGCCGTATCTCATATTGCATCCAGGCTAGAGGCCGTATCTCATCTTGTGTCCTGGCTAGAGGGCATATCTCATCTTGTATCCAGGTTAGAGGCAGTATCTCATCTTGTATCTAGACTAGAGGCCGTATCTCATATTGCATCCAGGCTAGAGGCCATATCTCATCTTGTATCCAGGTTAGAGGCAGTATCTCATCTTGTATCTAGACTAGAGGCCGTATCTCATATTGCATCCAGGCTAGAGGCCATATCTCATCTTGTATCCAGGTTAGAGGCCGTATCTCATATTGTATCCAGGTTAGAGGCCGTATCTCATCTTGTATCCAGGTACACTCAACAGGGTCATAGAGCCTCCTTTCAATTATTCAGTTTTCCCCAATAAACTTCTCCTTTTCCTCTAACATCATGATCATTCACCATATTTTTCACTTTATAAGACGCATTTTCCCCCCCAAAAGTAGTGGGGAAATGGCTGTGCGTCTTATAAAGCGAATACTAGTAAACGCTCACTAGTATGTATTAGGTGCCGGGAGCGGGGAAACATACTCACCCTCCTGCGCTGCAGCTCCACTCCGGGTCCAGCACTCCCTTGTCTTCTCCTGCCAGCGCTGCGCTGTCCTGACCACATACAGTGTCAGGACGTAAGGCGCACACTATGACCTGACGCTGCATGCAATTAGATGACAGTGGAGCACTGGCAGGAGAAGACAGAGAAGGGTGTGGAGCCGCGGCACAGGAGAGGTGAGAGAGGTTTTTTATTTTATTCTAATGGGGCTGATCTGAGGTCTGATGGGGGCAGAGTGAGCTGATATGGGGGCTGATGGGCTGATCTGAGGTCTGATGGGGGTGGAGTGGGCTGATAGGGGGGCACAGTGGGCTGATATGGGGGCAGAGTGGGCTGATAGGGGGGCACAGTGGGCTGATAGGGGGGCACAGTGGGCTGATATGGGGGCTGATTTGAAGTTTGATGGGGGCAGAGTGGGCTGATAGGGGGGCACAGTGGGCTGATATGGGGGCTGATCTGAGGTCTGATGGGGGCTGAGTGGGCTGATATGGGGGCTGACATGGAGGGCTGATATGGGGATCTGATGTGATGTCCTGAAATTTATGGGTGGTCTGATATGAGGATCTGATATCAGGTCTGATGAAAAATATTTTTTTTCTTATTTTCCTATTCTAAAATCTGGGGTGCGTCTTATCATCGGGTGTGTCTTATAAAGTGAAAAATACGGTACATATATCATTACATTCACACAGAGAAAGTTTCATTCCAACAATTTCCTCTTGGTGTGTTATGGTTTGGTTTTTTGTCCGTGAGTGTGTATATATCTATATATATATATATATCATGCAAAGGTTATGCTGTGTTCACCTCTATGTTAGGAATTCTGTTTTTCCATTACATCATGGAAGCAGAAAAATGTAATGCAAACTGCCACATGACAGACACCAACAGCACCAAACGGACACCACTGGCACGGGATTCCTTGCGGTGTCCGTCACTTTACCACATGCTGAGGTACTTTTGCTGTAAAATATGACTGAATTACCATTTTTCACCAATTCTTCCAGAAGTCCGCTCCATTCCTCACGGAAAAGGTTAGCTCCTGTCAAGCTGCCATCTCCCCCAATCACACAAAGATTTGTGATCCCACGCTGAATCAGATTGTACGCTGCCTGCAGCCGGCCTTCACGGGTACGAAACGCTTTACAACGAGCACTGCCGATGACGGTCCCACCCTGCGATGGAAACAGCAATAATGAATAACTTAAAAGACTACAGGATGTTAATGAGGAGCTGTCACCTCTCCTGACATGTCTGCTCTGGTTACTACATCCTCCTTGTGATTACAATTCTGCACATCTATCCTTATGAATCTGTGAACCTCTGTACCCTTACTGCAGACTGCTAGCAATTCATTTATAACTTCTAGTAGAAATAATAAAGGAATGGCACAACATAAAGAGTAGATGCTCCAGAAGTGTTATTACACGGGGAATGCATGAAGCTATTAAAACAGGCCTGTCAGGAGTGGTGAAAGGTCCTCTTTAAATGTGAGGAGGGCCTTCAACGGCAACAGGGTCTGAGTGATGTCTCCGGTGTCCGTATGCTGCAAGAGTGGGTAGCTTGGGGGGGGGGGCAGGGATCTTGGGATTCACTGACGGACAGGTGTGGTCATGTGCCACAACATCAGTGGCCGTTTTGGGACCGAAGCATGGGGCCGCTCTGCACAGAGCTTGTGGCCTACACCAACCTGCACAAGATGTTCCTGCCTGACTGCCACCTTGAGGTCCTCAGCTCCTGTACATGTCTTGTTGAGGTGCTGGTCCTCATAGCCTATTACCCCTCGGGAGCAGAGAGGTTAAACGTTAGGAGGGCCTTCAACAGCTAGAGGGTCTGAGTAATGTCTCTGGGGCCTTCAACGTCTACAGGGTCTGAGTGATGTCTCCGGTGTCCATATGCTGCAAGGGTGGGTAGCTTGGGGGGGGGGGGCAGGGATCTTGGGATCCACTGACGGACAGGGGTAGTCATATGCCACAACATCAGTGGCCGTTATGGGACCAAGGCAAGGCATCTATACTATGCAAGAGTGCGGCACTGTGGTGCAGGGCACAAGTAACCAGCTTACAAAACTACATCAGTAAGCAGTATGTTAATCAAAGTGCCATTTCCAAAAGTGACCAACCCCTTTAAGCATTACATTGTGTCTATTCAAAACAATGCATTATATGTGCAATGCAGGACAGATCCTCCAGAGGGAGAGGTGCTCCTGGTAAGTGCTCTTCACTCCGGCCAAGAGGTAAGGATCAGGTGACCCCCTCTGTTAGTTCAGACCTCCCTATTAGGATACATGGAAATAGGTTTTCAAAAGGAAACCACCCCTTATTTCAGAGAATTACCTAGAATCATGAAACGATCCAAACTAATATCTACAAGCAAACGTAACATAAATGAAATACAAGACGTTTGGCACTTACCACTTGTAATATGCTGGATACACTTTCCCAGGACACTTCAATAATATTGTCTCCGCCATCAACCATTCCTTGATAACCCTTAAAACCAAGAATAAAAAAGGCATTACATAAAAGAACACTCACAAAGTACAGAAAATAACAGAGAATCTTCAGGAAGACGTCTGAAAAGGAACACAAAATCAGCCACTATAATGATGTTTAGGCCTCGTCCGCATGATCATATTTTTAGTCCATGTCCGAGCCACATTTTTTGCGGATCGCACATGGACTTATTTATTCCTATGGGTCATCAAAAACAGGCAGCACATGGATATCATCCGTCCGTGCCACAAATGATAGAACCTGTACTATTCTTGTCCCTTTTCTGCACAAGAATAGGCTTTTTTACAGTGAGTCCCATGAAAACTGCGTGATGCACACAGACTGCCTCCGCATTTTATTGATCTGCGATTTGCAGATCGCAAAACGGATACAGTCGTGTGCAGAAGGCCTTAATCAGAGGACGCTCCTAAGGCCCCATGCACACGACCGTATGAAAAAACGGATCTGCAAAAAATACGGATGACGTCCGTGTGCATTCCGTATTTTGCGGAATGGAACAGCTGGCCCCTAATAGAACAATACTATCCTTGTCCGTAATGCGGACAATAATAGGACATGTTCTATTTTTTTGCGGAATGGAAATAGGGACATACGGAAACGGAATGCAAATGGAGTACCTTCAGTTTTTTTTTTGCGGACCCATTGAAATGAATGGTTCCACATAACGTCCGCAAAAAAAAAACGGACAGGGAAAGAAAATACGTTCGTGTGCATGAGCCCTAACTCTACTTAGTCTTCAGCTTCTGCTCTAGTGAAATTCATTACATTGCAGTTCTCGGCTGGAAATAAGAAATAGATTATCAGACTTTCTGGATCATTCTTGATCGGATTAAAGGAATTTTGCCGCATTCTGAAACCTAAAAGACCTATGTCCTATTCTTGGCTCCGGACAAGAATAGGACATAATCTATTTTTTTGCAGGGCCACGGACACACTGTGTGCTGCCTGCATCTTTTGCGGCCCCACTGAAAATGAATGGGTCCGCACCCGTTCCGCAATTTTATGGGATGCGGACCCATTTTCCGAATGTGTGAATGGACCCTAGAGGACATGTACACCTTGTTTTGTTTTTCTTTTTTTTATTGCATTGAACTTATTGCTGGTATTTAGGGGCATAAAAAAAATTCCAACTAGGTTTTATTAATAAATGATGGTCCCTTTGTTTTCTAGGCCTGCTTCTATTCACACACAAAATGCAAGCTGGTGTGTCCTCTGGTCAGAGAAACGCCTCAGACAAACTTTCTGAAGGTTCACTCTGTAAGTGATCATTAGTCTGAATTATGGTCTGTCTGATCAGATTTCGCCTTAAAGGGGTATTCCCATCTGAGGTATTGATGGCATATCACTAGGATATGAAAAAAGAACATTATAGAACCCACATAACACAAAGTTATATATAGACTAATACCTCATTTTGATATAATAAATAACTCTGAGGTTCTTAGAAATTATATTTTGATCAAAACACGTCGGAGCCCGGCTACCCCGGCAAGGTGACCTCAGCCCAGACAGGAACCTACTCATTTGATACCTATAATGCCCCTTTCACACGAGCGGGAGACTCGCATGTCTCCCGCAACGCATCTACAGGGCTGGACTCGGCACGGACAGGGATCGCAGAGCATTATATGCGATCCATGTCCGTGCCGAGTCCAGCCCTGTAGATGCGTTGCGGGAGACATGCGAGTCTCCCGCTCGTGTGAAAGGGGCATAAGGCCTCTTTCACACGAGCGTCGCGGATTCGTTCCGGATACGTTCAGGGTGCGTTCAGGAAAACTCGCACCATTTTGCAAGCAAGTTCAGTCAGTTTTGTCTGCGATTGCGTTCAGTTATTCAGTTTTTTCCGCGGGGGTGCAATGCGTTTTGATGCGTTTTTCACGCGCGTGATAAAAAAACTGAATGTTTACCAACAACATCTCTTAGCAACCATCAGTGAAAAACGCATTGCACCCGCACTTGCTTCAGGATACAATGCATTTTTCACTGAAGCCCCATTCACTTCTATGGGGCCAGGGCTGCGTGAAAAACGCAGAATATAGAACATGCTGCGTTTTTCACGCAACGCAGAACTGATGCGTGAAAAAATGTACACAGACCCATAGAAATGAATGGGTCAGGATTCAGTGCGGGTGCTATGTGTTCGCATCACGCATTGGACCCACGCGGAAACATCGCCCGTGTGAAAGGGGCCTATAGGGCCAGGGCTGCGTGAAAAACGCAGAATATAGAACATGCTGCGATTTTCACGCAACGCAAAAGTGATGCTTGAAAAAAAATGCTCATGTACAAAGACCCATTGAAATGAATGGGTCAGGATTCAGTGCGGGTGCTATGTGTTCACGTCACGCATTGCACCCGCGCGGAAAACTCGCTCGTGTGAAAGGGGCCTAACTATGCAATTGGGAGCAGAAAATAAATCACCAAAAGAAAAAAGATAAAAACATCCTACATGACATGATAAAGAAATTATGAGGATGTGCACGGCCACTAGGGTTGCAGCGGTAACCGGTTCCACGATATACCATGATATTGGAATGCACGGTTATCAAACCGTGGGCATTTGCTTATTACCGGTAAAAGGTGACCCTGCTGAGAAACTCATCTGCGCATGCGCAATTCCGCTCCATTTCAGCTAATTAAGCACACAGCGGTAAAAATGGCAGAGCGTGCAGATTTAATAAGTCTCTGTCCTCCTAAAAAAAAAAGACTAAACTAAAGTCAGCAGTGTGGGACTACTTTGGATACCCACCAAATGCACGTGAGGATGGAAATCCAATTTGTAAGCAATGTGGTCGTAAAGTGGCAGCTAAAGGAGGGAATACCTCAAACCTGTTCTCCCATCTCCGAGAACACCACCCCACTGTGCAGCTTAAAGTAGGTGGGCTTTATCATTTTAACCCCTTGGCGACATGATAGGAGTGGAGTGGACGTACCGGTACATCCTGGGCGAGAGGTAGTTCGCGCTACAGGGCGTACCGGTACGTCCTGCATGTAAACGCCCGCTGCGCAGTGCAGCGGGGTTTACATGCTGCGATGACGGCTGTTAAACACAGCCAGCCATCCACAGTAAAAGCCTCGGGGGGAGCCGTGCTCCCCCCATAATGGCGATCTCTGTAATTGGCTAGTCTGTTCAGACTAGCCAATCACAGGATACGGGGGCTGGCTGTAAGGATCTGATCCCCCGCAGTCTCGGACTGCGGGGGATCAGATCCTGTAAAGGTAATCCAAAAGTCCACCGGCCCGGGTGCCCCCCCCTCTCCTTCCCCAAACTGTATTTTTCATTTAACCCCCCCCCCCCTCAATTTCCAGGATGTCCGAGCGGTTGAAGCAGAGTGTCAGCATACAGCTGACATTCTGCTTCAAACGACCGGCATCGCTGCTGGCAGCGATGTCGGCCGTTTAACCCCTTCCATGCCGCGGTCCATAAGGACCACGGCATGGAAGGGTTAACAGGGAGGGCGCTCCCTCCCTCTCCCATCGGACACTGCAGCAGCGCTCCGATGGTGGGGCCAGTGAGAGGGACAGAGCTCCCTCCCATCGGGACGCTGCTCTGCTGTGGCAGCGTCCCGATGGTTACCATGGCAACCGGACGCTTTCGTCCAGCTTGCCATGGTAGAGGTAAGCCTGTTCAAGCTCCTGCTAAAGGCAGGAGCTTGATCAGTCTTACAATCAGAAAATACACTGCAGTACAGTAGTAATAGTTAATTGAACAAAAAAAACTTTGCTTGTATTCTTCTTTAAGGATTAGTGTATCTTTTAATAATATATGTAACAAACTGTGATACCATGATAACCGTAATACCGCGGTATTTACTGAGACGGTTATCATACCGTGAAAATTTCATACCGTTGCAACCCTAACGGCCACATATAAAGAAAAAACACAGAGGATAATAGCACTCACATCACTAATAGTACTAAACACAACACTTATATATAGATGAATACTTTATTTTCTGTGATTTTTTTTTCTCTGCGATACACACTGTGAAGTCTGAATGCACTCCTATTGTCCCACCTATTCCATAGGCTGCTTTTGATTAGGTGACGCATATAGAGTTGGCCCTTCTTCTCAGCTATTTTCAGAACTCCCACAGAGAGACCCGTTCTATAGATAGGAGCAGGTCCTAGAGGTGGGACCCACACCTATCCAACATTGATGGCATATCCTAGCAATATGTCATCCATGTCCCAGATGGGACAACCCCTTTAAATTAGTGTTTATAACCACTTAGGAGAACAGAGACAACGGCTACAAACTGAGTCATCAGACCAGCCTGCAGAGCGTGTGTGAGTGAGGGCTCATGCACACGACCTTTCTATGCTTTGCGGTACGCAAACTGCGGATACACAAAAGACAGATACTGTCTGTGTGCATTCCGCATTTTGTGGAACAGAACTTCCGGCCCCTAATAGAACAGTCCTATCCTTGTCCGTAATGCAGTCAATAACAGGACATGTTCTATTTTTTTGAGGAACAGCCATGCAAACGTACGGACACGGAATGTACATAAAGTCATTTCCGTTTTTTTGCAACCCCATTGAAATGAATGGTTCCGCAAAAAATAGCCAAAAAAATGGAACGGACACGGACAAAAAATATGTTTGTTTGCATGAGCCCTGGCTGACCTGTTACATGTGCACTTGGCAGCTGAAGACATCTGTGTTGGTCCCATGTTCATATGTGTTCTCATTGCTGAGAAAAAGGATGTTTTATTATATGCAAAGTGCACATGTAACGGGTCCAAATCTGCTGACAGATGCCCTTTAAAGGGTTTGTCTCATTTCAGACAATGGGGGCATATCGCTAGGATATGCCCCCATTGTCTGATAAGTTTGGGTTCCCGCAGTGGGACGCGTATCTATATCGACAATGGAGCCCTGAAAGTGGTGGAGGGTGCTCCCATTCACTTCTATAGGGAGAGCTCTTGGTGGCGGCCGGATCGGAATCCTCCAGCCACCACTTTGCAGGGCTCAATTTAGGAGATAGGTGTGGGTCCCTATGAAGAAAGTGTGAACAGAGCCAGGTGCTACTTGCCTACACACAGTGAGGTATCTAGAGGCTATTCAGGCTATGCTGCCACCGGATCTCCGCCGACCGCCATTATAGACAATGGGGCCGGAGCGGACCTCCGGCGGCACGCATGCACTAGCGGCAGCACAGATCCGGCAGGCTGTTCACCCGCTGGAACAGCCTGCCGGAGAAGGCTGCTGCTAATGTGAAAGTAGGCTTACATTTATAGTTCGACTACTGTACAAATTATATATGCATGATAGGCAATGATCAAACAATTAAAGGAACCCTGTCACAAGCTTAGATCTGTTTACAGGGTACTTATAGTTGTCACTCTCCTGACAAATCATAGGGTTCTGAGGGCCCCACCGATCGTTAAAACAAGGGAGCACAAACGCTTAGCAGAGGGCTTTGCTCCTTCGTTTCTGTTCTGCTAGGCTCTCCTCTGAGCAAGCGGTGTACAGATTCATGGAATCTTTTGTATGGAGAAAACAGTGTATAATGCTGAATATAGAAAATGAACAGATGTGAACGCAAGCTAATAACTGCATAGTAACGAGATCCTGGATACAGTAACTAAGCTACCGAGTACTCCAATCTCTTATTTTTTGGTAACAGTAAGCATTTTATAGCTATTAATATAATTTCGGTATTGTCATGATTTTTTACTTTTTAGTACTTTCCTATGACCTCCATGGACAATATCTTAACCACTGAGGTCACCTCTGCAGCCAGGTCATATCTATGTAATGAAACATCATGGCTGGTGGCCAGAATACAGAGATCAGCCAGGGGACCTAGGAAGCGCCATTGGATTGGTAAGAGTGTTTTTTGTGAAAATTTTTAAAGGGACAATCTTGATTATTTGTGATATCAACTAGCCATGTAGATATTACAGCTGTTTCCATGAGCTGCAGCGCCAGAACCAGGCACCGGCACTACATAGCTCTGGCCACTTGAATGGAGGCAGCTCTAAAATAACCAGGCCCAGCCGCTACATAGTGTACACAGCTGGGTAGTTCCAGTGCTGCACCATGTGAAAATAACTGATCAGTGCTGGGAGTCAGACCCTTCTTCATTGGTAGATGAGTCCAGAAAAAACCCTTTAATAGACGATAAGCATTGGTAGTGTCTAAATCCCAGGCGTCCTAGGGTCCCTGTGATGTCCCAGGGTTATGTGACATTCAAAGCATCACTCCCAAACTCACCATAAACACCATCACTTGGATTAGATATTATTATTTTTATATGATATAACTAATCTTTATGACCACAGTGCATTAGGATGTAGACATTACCCTGCTGGTACATTCTGTGGCTGCATCAAAGTCACGGGACTTTACCATGTTGTGTGAACCTGTGAAGTCAGAAAGTCCTTAAAGGGAACCTGGCATCTCCGAAACACCCCCTGGACTAGAGTAAGCGGTGTATAGTGTAAGTGATGCTGAATCCGAATATGTACGTTTTATTTTCATACTCACTTCCATTCTGACGCTGTGCTCCCACAAACCGGCTGTAAAATGCACTCAGTGGACTCCAGTGTTCACTCACATAATGGAGAGGACTCAAAGAAGAGTCCTCTCAATGCATTTTACTGCAAGTTTGTGGGAGCACAGCATCGGAATGGAAGTGAGTATGAAGATAAAGCTTACATATTCGGATTCAGCATCACTTACACTATACAACACTTACTCTAGTTCAGGGGGTGTTTCGGAGATGACAGGTTCCCTTTAAGGCACATGGTATTTAGACGCCACAGATAAACATTGTTAGTTGGATAACCCCTTTATATATGGTAAAATCTGTTGTACTTCCTGAATAAGTTCACACAACAGAATCTTCAGACTGTTTGGTCTCCATTTCAGCTACATTTATACCACTAGGTGCTAACTACATATCGCCAGCACAGTAGTTGTAGATGACGCCAAGAGGTTAAAGAAGTGACCTTCTCTCTGAAAGCCCTCTCAGGCACTTACAAGAGTGGTCACGTAATACACATCCCTACAGCATACTTTCCTATTTTTAAGGATCCCCTTCAGGGACACTGGCAATGCGGGGTCCTTGACATGCCATGTCAATGGTAGCAATATAAATACTTGTGCAGGAAGTTCCACTAGTGGCAGCTGCCACCAGCCTTTAGAAGAAGACTTGTGTGATCAGTCAGAAGTCAAGGAGTGCTCTCCTATTTCAGGAACAGGATGACCCAAAACATGAACATGTACTTTACAGCTCCACAACGTTTGAAAAAGACTCTCACTATTCAAACATGGCCTTGTGCAAAGTGGTACTAAATAGAAAACCATCTTACTATACAGTGAAACCTCTCCAAAAGACACCTCTTTGAGAAGACTAACTCTTATCCAAAACAGATTTCCTCTGACGGATTTTCAGTTCCACCATATATTATTCACTCTATCTTCTTTGAGATGACCACCCCTTTAGAAGTCCACTTTTCAATACACTTTTCACTTTTTTTTTTACACTTTTCAATACAATTATGGGTGATTATGTAAGAGATTTCACTGTATTTTGACTAGATATTGGCTGTATCCTTTGCCTAGAGCTTCACTTCAGCGCTTGTAGAAAATGGGGAGAATATGATATAATGTACGTCCTCCGATGGGCCATGATGCAGACAACGTATGTTTAGCTTTATAGGTCTAACGCAAGCACCATCCGACACTCCCGCCAATCAGTTGTTTCCATGAGATGTAGGGCCACAACCAGGCACCGGAACTACATAGCTCTGGCCATTTGAATGGAAGCAGCTCTAAAGTAACTAGGCCCAGCCGCTACATAGTGTACACAGCTGGGCAGTTCCGGTGCCACAGCTTGTGAAAACAACTGATCAGTGCTGGGATTAAGACCCCTGTTGATCGGATATTGATGACCTATCCAAAGGATAGGTCATCAGTACTTGAGTCC
The DNA here is from genome assembly GCA_900303285.1 of Rhinella marina. Lineage (NCBI taxonomy): Eukaryota > Metazoa > Chordata > Amphibia > Anura > Bufonidae > Rhinella > Rhinella marina. The sequence goes on along the minus strand of ONZH01005764.1, from coordinate 155,127 downwards.
TGAAAACCCCTTTAATAGAGGATAAGCATTGGTAGGGTCTAAATTCCATGCACCGTGAGAAGACCACCCAATTCAGAAGGCCACTTTTGGGTGGTTATGTCAAAGAAGTTTTAGGGTATTTTGACTAAATATTGGCTGTATCCTTTGCCTGAGCTTCACTTCAGTGTTTGTAGAAAATAGGCAAAGTATAATCTGATGTACATCATCTGATGGGCCATGATACAGGCAACGTATATTTAGCTTCATAAGTCTAACACAAGCACCATATTTAAGATCTGTACCCGACAAAACCGATGCCGATCCAAAATCTACCTTTGGACAAAATTGGCACGTTTCTCAACATCAAAGGGCAAAAGATCAAACGGTTATGCAGTCAAATTTACAATGAAAAGGACAATTTTCTGTCTGGTCTCACAGGCTGGTTTGGGAAGTATTTAAAAACCTGAAAACCTTTATGGGCTCCAATTACCACTCAGTCTTACTGGTACATTTTACACCGGTATTTATCAAAACCAGTTTCACTGGTTTTCATCTTCCTGAGCATTTCCCTGGTAACTTTCCAGTAAAAACACTGCCTTGATTGTTCCATAAGGGGAATTATTTGCCTGGCAACATCATTAGGATAATGGCTGCTGTCCCCACTCGCCAAGGAGACCTGAGTTCATAAATCATACAGCTTATTTACGACCTATAAATTCATTGCCGGCTCTAATGCTTATAAAAAACGCCTGGAAATGTTCAGCTTGTGGCCTGTCTGCTAAACGTTTTACGACAAGCACTGAATCAACAGTCCCACTATTTATTACCATTAAGCTTTTCTGTTTCTATACAGGGAGGGTATTGTGCTCTGGTATAATTGCAGTTTATTTGTCCAGGTTACTTTTACTTCGATATTACATTGATTATTTACACTGAATATTACTAGGGTTCAAAGCCCAAGAAAGGGCATTTCACATCTATGGCATGGTTTCTGGGAAACCACAGCACAGTGCCGGACCAGCCATACGATGGACACCAGTAGTGCCCCATTGACTTGTATTGGAATGCGTCATGGAGTCCATAGTTTTTATAGGACTTTTCTTTCTATGAAGGAATCTGCAAAGGAGTCTTCTACGAAGATATGAACATAGCCAAAGATAGAGGACCGTTTCGATATAAGTGCGCAATATATTTCGGGTGCACGACATTGATAGCCTATCCTCGGGACAGGTCATCAATATCTGATAGGTTGAGGTCCGACATTCGGCAGACCTTGATGATCAGCTGTATGAGGTCGGTGAGAGCTGCAGCCTTCTCACAGCTAACCAAGCACAGCACCATACATTGTATAGTGGCTGTGCTTGGTATTGCATCATTTGAATGGGACTGAGTTACTCCTAGGCAATGTGACGATTAAAGGGGTTTTCCAGGAGTTAACTACTAATGACCTATCCTCTGGATAGGTCATTAGTAGTTGCTGCTACCTTCTCGCAGCTTACCAAGCACAGTGTCGTACATTGTACAGCGGCTCTGCTTGGTATCGTGCTCAGCCCCATTCACATGAATGGGGCTGAGCCGCTCCTAGGTCACGTGACCGATGAACGTGACGTCACTAGCCTAGGAAAAGCTGAGAGAAGGCCGTGGCGCTCATAGGAGTGCCGATGCCTTCTCAAATAGGTGATCGGCGGGGGTCCTGAGTGTTGGAGCCCCACCGATCAGATACTGATGACCTATCCTGAAGATAGGTCATCAGTAGTTAACTCCCGGAAAACCCCTTTAACATGGAATCACTGGCCTACGGAAAGGCTGCATCTCTTCAATGGGGGTGTCAGGAGTAGCACCTCAACAATTAGATAATGATGATCTATCCTGAGAGTAGGTCATCAGTATATGAGTCTCGGAACCACCCCCTTTAAATATTCGATGCAGTAGGTTGTCACAAGGACTATGACAGAGGGATCCCTCACATGCACTGTCTGGTCTTCCTTTGCAGTGGCCACCCGACTATACAACAGGGGTCACAGAAGCCATGTCCTTTCTAAAGCCTGATTTAGATGGCTGTTCCACAAAAAAAAAACTATATAAGTCAATCCACGTGGATGTCCATATGGATTCTGCATGCATCCATTTTTTTCCCACACCCATACAAATTGAATGGATGAGTCCTGGATGGAGAATGGACAAGAACAGTGTTTGCCGTGAGCTTCTGGGGCCCTACATTCAACCATTGACTTTAATGGGTCTGTGTGCTCTCTGTGCGCTCACAAATGAAAAATAAACCCATCTGAATCAGATCTAAGGTTGTGGAGATATGATAAACATCTGTCATTGGAATAACCTTTTAGTTATATCTTTTTTGCTTTTTCTTTAGTTGTATTTTACAGCAAAAGCCAAGGCCCGTAAACATCCTACAACACATGAAAGAGATCTCATTTCTGAAAGGTATCCAAAAAAATACCAAGGCATTAGATATACCATGGAACACAGTGAAGACAGTCATCAAAAAGTGGATAAAATGGCATTACCAAGAACTGGATGTCCCTCAAAAATTAAAGGGTTTCTGTCATCAGAATTTAGCCTACAAAACCGAGTGTCATTTGCAAATCACAAATGACACCTGATGACAGAAAGCCTTCTTTTATAGAAATCTGTACAGTACTTTTTGTTAAAATTGCGTTTTTATAATATGCTAATTAGGCCCCCTAGGTGCAGTAGGCGTGAACCCTGCACCTAGGAGCGGCCGTAATAACGCCCCTTACCCCTCCTCCCTTGGGTTGATTGACAGGGCCGGGCAGCCATCTCTTTCGTCTCCCAGCCCTGTACGATCGCGAACTCCCGCGCCTGCGCATTGCGATAAGCAATCCGCGCAGGCGCATTGATGAAGCCGGGACCCGGGCGGCCGCCGGCTCTCAACGCGCGTGCGCAGATTGCTTATCGCAATGCGCAGGCGCGGGAGTTCGCGATCGTACAGGGCCGGGAGACGAAAGAGATGGCTGCCCGGCCCTGTCAATCAACCCAAGGGAGGAGGGGTAAGGGGCGTTATTACGGCCGCTCCTAGGTGCAGGGTTCACGTCTACTGCACCTAGGGGGCCTAATTAGCATATTATAAAAACGCAATTTTAACAAAAAGCACTGTACAGATTTCTATAAAAGAAGGCTTTCTGTAAACAGGTGTCATTTGCGATTTGCAAATGACACTCGGTTTTGTAGGCTAAATTCTGATGACAGAAACCCTTTAATGATAAGACAATTAGAAAATCGGTCCAGGATCCTGCCAAGAGGCCTACAGCCACAATAGAGGGGCTGCAGGAATTTCTGGCAAGGACTGGTTGTGTAATGCATGTGACAACAACCTCCTGTATTCTTCATATGGCTTGGCCGTGGGATAGGGTGGCAAGACGGAAGCCTTTTCTTACAGATGAAAACATCCAAGCCATGCTATGTTTTGCCAAAACCTACATCAGGTTTACTTAAAGCATGTGGGAAAACGTGTTATGGTCTGATGAGACCAAGGTTGAACTTTTTGGCCATAATTCCAAAAGGTATGTTTGGCGCAAAACCAACGCTGTGCATCACCATAAGAATACCATACCCACAGAGAAGCATGGTGGAGGCAGCATTATGCTTTGGGGCTGTTTTTCTGCAGCTGGAACTGGGGCTTTAGTCAAGGCGGAGGGAATTATGAACAGTTCCAAATATCAACCAATTCTGGCACAAAGGCTTCAGGCCTATGAAGCTGGAGAGGAATTTCCACATCAACAAAACAATGGCTTCCCCAGGAGAAGATAAAAGTTTTAGAATGGCCCAACCAGAACCCAGGCCTGAACCCAACTGAAGATCTGTGGGTTGACCTGAAGACAGGAGATGCCCTCACAATCTGACAGATTTGGAGAGCTTGTGCAAGGAAAAGTAGGCAAAGATTGCCAAGTCTAGATGTGGGCCATGCTGAGAGACTCCTACCCAAACAGACTGAATTCTGTACTAAAAGGGTACTTCAACAAGGTATTAAAGTAGTTTAAGGGTGTGTATATTTATTCAACCACATTATTTTAGTTCTTTATTTTTATTTTTCCACCCTGTTTTTAATTGAATCGTACAGATTACAGCTGACATTACAGGTGGGAAAAGGTCTGAAATGATTCTTCTTAGTCTGATTTTCCTGGCATTTCTACAGGGATGTGTAGACTTTTTATTTCCACTATATGTACACACATACATAACATTAAGTATACACTACATTCTCTGGCACGTCAGTGTAAATGGTTTACATAACACGGACTGTTTTAATCTCCTTACAAGATGCAGACATCCTTAGTAAAGGTGCTCGGCTAAGCTCATCATGAGAGATGTATGCATTCGTCTACAATCGTAGTGAGGTTTCCTCTGACTTTCTTGGAATGCAGCCCCGGGGCCAGGCTGTGTTTAGACATGCAGCCTCTGCAAAATGTGCACAAAGTCACGAGCAGGAACCCACGCTTACACAACCTGCTAAATGAAGGGTTATTTAGGTCATTTACATTCTTCATATTTTGGTAACAGTAGACAGGCCATTCAGAAGGTCACTTAGATGACTTGACCTCACTAGTCATAGTCCGATGTTTTCTACAGAGAACGAGCACTGCTATAGGTGGATGGGGCCTTAGGGTACATGGACAAGCCGGATTTTGACCGCTGTGATTGTTCACTTTGAATGTCGCAGACATACTTGTGGCTTAGCTCCACTTAAAGGCAAGCGAACACCCATCATGGCTTCTGTTCGGACACGGCGCCAAGATGGGACATGTCCCTTCTTGGTGGGGTTGTGGCTTAAAACCACTGGCCAACAAAGTGCAACTCTGCCTCCCTTTAAAAACCAAGGGATGCAGACGCTACGCATTGTCCACGCCACGTTCCACCGTGTGAACGCGCCCTTACTGTGCCTTTGCATACCCTGGATTTTTTACAGAAGTTTTCTCTCCCAGAAATAAAACCGTAGCATACTCCATCACGTCACATTATGGAACTGTTCTCCCGTAGAAGCACGGTACGGCACCACACCGATTCCTGCGGCTCTATAATACATAATTGCCGCGGGCTAAGGCCCTGACTCATCTGCCACACCAGCCTTGATGGGGCCTGCGCTGCCGGAGGAGCCATGTAGTTTACAATGAGGCAGCAGCTTCCTCATAAGTTACGTCTCCTCCGGCAGTCTGTGCTCCAGGATAAAATCTTAGGCAGCTCGGAGCCACCGCAGATTTCAGTCATTATTTACGGGGCTAATGGCCTCACTCACACTCCACCCTCGTTACGCCCCCTCTTTTAGTAAAATTATCGAGGGAGGTGTAAAATTCTAATTACAACTGGAAAACAAAAACTTTTCTATACCAAAACCAGGCAAAGGGAGAATAATGAATTTAACCCCTTAGTGTGTCATATGAGGTGCCCGTACATCTTCAATGTTCCTCCTGCTGACAGGTAGTCCTCCTGACTCCCCCATACTCAGGCACGCTCAGGTCAGGAGAAGATCCAGGCACAAGCATTACTCACAGGCACAAATGCCTGACTGCTTCCTCCACCACTTATCCCACCCATGTTTGCGCCGTGCAAGCACAGATTTCTCATTTTAAATGCCCTATTTTATTCCCATCTGAATGTTAATCTGCTCTGACATTTTTGGTTAAACCGGCTGATTGTGTGTTCCTGCTGCTCTCACCCGGTGTGACCCAGGCCCACTAATGCACTGCCATTTATTGACATGTTAATCTAGAGGACTATAAGGTCAATTTCATCCCTCTAAAGCTAACAGCCTAGAAACAGGCTTATAAAACTGAGATCCTATTTCTGGATATTAGGGAATGGCTTATATAACAATTCCATATTAGGCCTGTATTACTGGAAATGTCCCTTTAAAGGGAACGTGTCATCAGAATATTGTTTACATCATGTTTTTATGTTTAACCTATTTTAAAGAATTTTTGTTAATGTTATTTTTTAATTTTCCATATCAATATTTATATTTAAAGAAAAAAAACCATAAAATCCAGCAGTTTTCCCACTGGCCACTAAGAATAATAATAGGCGCCACTTCTTGGTCTGTACAGATCACTTTACTGTAGTTATCTGCTAATCTGTAATTCTAATCCTGCCTGTAATAATATCACCTCTTTGAATAGATAAGACATGATCCACCATTTACAATAGGCGATTTTCAGATCTTCTCTATTCTTTCCTTGTACAATGAACTCTGCACGGGGCACACAGATCTGGTGGTTCACGGCATTACGGCTCATGCACACGACCGTTTGTATCTTTTGGTCCGCAAAAAATATGGATGATGTCCGTGTGCATTCCATATTTTGCGGAACAGAACAGCTGGCCCCTAATAGTACAGTGATAGTGTGCATTCCGTTTCCGTATAACCGTTCCGCAAAAAAAAATAGAACATGTCCTATTATTGTTGGCATTATGGACAAGGATAGTTCTGTTCTATTGGGGGCCAGTTGTTCTGTTCTGCAAAATACGGAATGCACACAGACGTCATCCTTATTTTTTGCAGATCAATTTTTTCTGCGGACCGCAAAATACATACAGTTGTGTGCATGAGCCCTAACTTCTGGTTTTTTTGCAGACCCATTGAAATAAATGGTTCCGCATATGGTCCGCAAAAAAACGGAACGGGCGCGGAAAGAAAATACGTTCGTGTGTATGAGCCCTTATACTGTGAACTCTAGAAGGGTGTTCTTCTGCCGTACTTTTGTATGCAGATGTCAACCTAGCGTAAGCAGATCCCAGACTCATCTCCCCTGAAGAAAAAAAAGGATTGGCCATGTTGAAATTCAACAGCCCGATCCAGCCAGGGAAAATACATATTAGATGGTTGGCTGTTCTGCAGGCATTATCGCCTTCTATGTCCTTCAAACACAAGCCTCAGGAGGCATATGATGAAGAACGCAGATTTCTCTATGACCCACTTTTTCCTAGGACACGATAGTCTTCCCTCATTATCTCCAATTATGTCCTAATTACAGTAAACTGTGCGAAATGAATGAATAGTTATTCAATTTGTTTTTTCTCATCCTCTCAACACGACTGGATCTCTTGTGTGCAGGTGAAATGGGTCATGGTGAAAGGTTGTTTTTTAATCCATTCTCAGATTTTATTGCTGTAGCGTAAACATCGGAGTATATTAAAGGAGTACTACCCCCAACATTCTGCATGATAAGAAGAGCTGCTCCTGTTGTACACATGGATGTATGTAAAGTCCGGGGGGTTGTCAGAACTGGATGTGGTAAAGATCATGGGGGCAGACATTTTTTAAAGGCTATGTGAACCTTCGGGGGCAATGTTTGAATTTTACTCATTTTGGACTAAAAATAATTTTTTTAGTTGGTGTTTATTAAAACTTTTGACCCCCTGTGTCTGTGCAGCCTTTACACAGCCGTTAAAGGGGTTGTCTCGCTTCAGCAAATGGCAGTTATTATGTAGAGAAAGTTTACTAATGTATTGTGATTGTCCATATTGCCTCCTTTGCTGGCTGGATTTGTTTTTCCATCACATTATACACTGCTCGTTTTCATGGTTACGACCACCCTGCAATCCATCAGTGGTGGACGTGCTTTTACATTATAGGAAAAAACACCAGCCTATGTGCAGTCCCACGGTCCTGGCCACCAGAGAGAACAAAACTATTTTCTATAGTTTGCAAGCACGACAACCACTGATGGATTGCAAAGTGGTTGTTATTATGGAAACGAGCAGTGTATAATGTGATGGAAAAATGAATCCCACCAGCAAAGGAAGCAATATGGATAATCATAATACATTACTAAGAGGCTTGTATTAACTTTTTTTACAAATGTCATCTGCTGAAGTGAGACAACCCCTTTAAGTCTTTCTGTTAGGCTATGTCTACACCTGCTCCTCGGTATCCTGCAGTGGAGCAGACTACCGGGATCACTGTATCCGGCATAGTTGGACACCCCCCAGGGCCCACCAGATCCTTGTTCACTATAATGGGATCTGGCAGTTTACCATCAGGTTTCCAGCATGAATGCCGGCTTTGTGCTGGAAAAATACTGATATATGCGGCTGTATTTTTCCATCAGAAAGCCGACATTCATGCCAGAAACCCAATGGAATAGCGAATAGGGATCCGGCGGGGTATGCTGGATACAGTAATCCTGGTGGTCTGATCCTCTGCCTGAACAGAGACTAAGGGAATATCGCAGCAAAGATATGAACCTGGCCTCAGCTAACCCAACCCACTGAAGAACACTTCTTCCCAGCCTGACACGGTTCAGTGGTAAACCCATAGTGGGCCACTGGAGCCCTCCTCAGTTCCTTCCTGCTACTAATACCATAAAATCTGTTGCATGGCCAGGGGAAGATTGGCCATAGACCTAACAGGGAAAACTTCCAGTGGGCCGATGCCCAGGGGGCCGTCTGGACCCTCCTATTATCCAGCCAGTTTTTGGGTATGTATTTTGTGCTGCTGGCAGTATTTTGTGATGGACTGTGGTATTTGGCTCTGTTGGGGTGGGATAATGTGCCACAATTTGGTATTGTTGACCCTGCCTTCCATCAATTTGGACCTGACTACGGGGCCAATTTTAGTAATTTTTTCAGGGCCACTTCAAGTTCCCAGTCCACCCCTGTGCATGGCAATATAATTTAAAATCCCCATTTGACTGAGCAAACATTTGAAAAATCTCATCTAGCTTGCTGCTACTGTAAATGCTGCAGATCTGTCAATTTTTGATGCAGATTTCTATTGGTTACTTGCTTACTTCAGCATTAGACCTGCCTACTGGAAAGGCTCTGCATGTTTGCATTGAATCCACCTACCTGCAATGTACTATGCTAATGGTTCGCTGACCCCATCTATCTGTGGTGGCCCTGCCTTCTGCATGTTTGTTTGGAGCCACCTAGAACATGTTTTTTTCCAGGGACCCTTTAACTTCCCAACCCGCCCCGATTACAATCAACTACAGGAAATATAAACACGTAACCTATAAACCACAGGTATAAAGGAAATATAGACCGTAATCACCATGCTATAAAGCTCAGGATATATTACTCTCTACCAGTCATGGAGAGAACAGCCAGCTCCATCATAAACATGAACAGCCAACATCTATTTGTCCCAACTCCCTTTGCGAGCCGGAAAAAGCTGTAGAAACTATAGTCAAGCCAAATTGCGCTACTTTTTAGAAAGATTCTAGACCCAGAGACATTAGTAAATCTGGGCTCATGTGTTCTAAATGGCCCGACATCTGTATCTGGAGGAAAGTCAGGACACCCTCACAGATATTAGAGGGCAGTCCGGTCCTGCTGAAATCAGTGGCTTCCCCTCACACTCTTCTTATGCGTAAGGTCAGATTTACAAAAGTCAGTCTATGGACCTCTCTACCAGAGGAGGCTATGATGGTGGACCTAATCCTAAGGATAAATCATCAATATCCTAATATCAGAAAACTTCTTGAAAGGGGTATCTGATTGGTGGGGGTCCGACACTCGAGACCAACGCTGATCAGGTGTTCTAGAAGGCACCGGCGCCACTGTGAGCACCGTGGCCTTCTTGCGGATTACTAAGCACAGTGTCATACGTTGTATAGTGGCTCTGCTTGGTATCACTCTCAGCCCCATTCACTTCTATGAGGCTGAGCTGCTCCTAGGCCATGTGACCGATGAACCTGTCATCACTGGCCTAGGGAAAGCTGAGAGAAGGCCGTGGCGCTTGAAGGAACGGGGCGGGGGTCCTGGGTTTCAGACCCTCACCGATCAGATACAGATGGCCTATCCAGGATAGGTCGTCAGTAGAGATGAGCGAGCAGTGCTCGTTACGTAACGAGCACTGCTCGCTCATCTCTAGTCGTCAGTATAAAAATCTCAGAAAACCCTTTTAAGCCTCCAGTCATCCAGTGAATGTTCAAGCATTTTTTTCACTGAGCAGTTTGCCCTCACCTGGTAAATAGTGACCTGAAAACACCCTTACATTTAAGGCTCACACACACACATCCGTTTTTTTGGTGCACGACGTAAACCTGCTACAATACCTCTCTACCTTCCACCCTGGTCACACATGAGGGGTAGTATCATATTAAACAGGTTGCCTTGACTGAAAAGCAGGTGGCAGAGCGGTGAAATGCAGGCTGGGATACAGCGCAAGCTACACAGTTCACTGGATGAGAAATCCGGGGAATGCATTAAAAGGAACGGCTCATATTTCATTTCAGAAAATGACCTATTGTTTAAATCATGTTTTTATTGTTAAACCTTTTTTTCATTTGAATTTTTGGTAAGTTTGTTTCCGTGTCACTATCTATACTGTCTATAATTTTTATACTCCAACAGTTGGCTATACACTTATATCTGTTCTAATTTTACAGGGAAATGGGACATATTGTACAGGGTGAGAAGACGCTGGATTCCTCAGATCCCCGGGGGATGATTACTCTGGGTGACACATATCTTGAGCTTATCTTGCTTCTTCTAGCAGATTATAAACTAGTGGAATCAATATTTCTCCTGTGGGTATGCAAGTATTATACGGATATTGTGAGCAGACTCATTTCCTGTTCTTGTTCCTTTTTGCATGGTTCTCATTCCTTATATACTCACATTAGTGACAATGCATCTGTACAAAACTACTCTTATATTTTCTTGTATTTTTATTTAACAATGAATTCAATACAAGGAAAATGTATATAATGATGCAATGTTTGCACTGGCCATTAGATTTCCTGGTAGGTACAGATAACTTTTCAGCAGCTATCTTATTATCTTCACAGGCAGGATTACACTGACAGATAACACCTGTGTCATAGATAACAATAGGTGATATCACAGCTTATCTGACCTCTACACAGGAAACTCTCCCATAGAAGTCAATAGGGCCCTCTCCTGCACATCGTGTGGCTGCTCTTAAAGAAAACTAAGTGACTGTATTTGTGAGTTGTCCACAATCTTCTGGTCCTCAGTTATGTTACGGGTCCGACAGTCTGACCTTCCAACCTGCACAGTGTCTTACCTGAGGACAGGAAGTCAGTTTCTCTCTCCATCCCTATGACAGCCTTCATGTGAGTCTCATAAGAATGAATAGAGAAACTGACTTCCTGTCCACATAGAAGATGTCGGCTGGAAAGTCAGACTGCCGGTCACCCCAGGACCAGAAGAGAATGGATATCTCACAAATACAGCCGGCAGCAAAGGGATTCATTTCACTACAATTTACATCATTTACCTTTCTAATGGGCCAGAGAATTAAATTATTTGTCGGAGTACTTCTTTAATTTATTAGAGGTAAGTCTGTAGAAGAGAAATTAAGAGGAAGATTTATTTATCCCTTGAGGACCATTCTATTTCAGGCCTTTAGGATGAAGCAACTTTTCCAAAGTTTTTCTCATCTTCACATTCCAAAAACTATAACTTTATTATATACTAGCTGAAGGACCCGGCTTTGCCCGGGTATATTTAATTTATTTAATTTAATGTTTGTGTGTGTGTGTCGTTAAAAGATATCGAGAATGACCTCTACAGTAACCGCCCCTTTAACAGTGACCTCCACAGCAGCCCGCCCCTTAACAGTAACATCCACAGCTCCCTCCCCTTTAACTATGACCTCCACAGCAGCCACTGTCTTCACCCCAGAAAGCCAGACCTCACCGGCCATGCCCCAAACGTGAAGCAGCACCCCCAGTTCCCATGAAGCCACACCACTAAACATGAGGGCACGTCCCCTGGCTCAGTGAAGGCACGGAGGAGAAGCTGTCTGAGTGTGAGCTACTGAAAGGGTGGACAACCCTGCGTCCATCCAAGCACTGCGTCGGACGGAGAACAGGTAGCCAGAAAACTGGACTGTTCAGCCTAAAGCCGGACATCTGGCCACCCTAACATCAGCCAGCCCCTAGGGTGGCCAGAGGTCCGGTTTTAGGCTGGACAGTCTGGCTTTCAGACTCCCTGTCCACTGTCCGGCACAGTGCCTGGACAGACACAGGGATGTCCACCCCCGCTCACACTCAGACAGCTTCTCCTCCGTGTCTTCACGTAACCAGGGGCGTGGCCTCGTGTTTAGGGATCTGGCATCATGGGGACCGGTGGCACGGCTTCACGTTGGGGGGAGGCTGGACATTCTGGCTTTCAGACTACCTGTCCTCTGTTATGCCCAGGGCCTGGATGGACACAGAGATGTCCTTTTGAACAGCTCACTCTCAGCAGCAGCACTGTGCAGTCTGAGCAATGAGCTTCAGGGAGAAAGTCACCCTCCCTCCCCTGCAGTTGACAGAAGGTGATTTTTACCTTCATTTTTTCAATCGCGGTCAAATGCGGCGTGGAAGGGGCATGGCCTGACTGAGTCGGGGGCGTGACAGTGGGACCTGGGAGTGGGGCTTTTAAGTCCTTCTTTTAAAGATGGCCTCAATTACAGACCGATGCCATAGTAATTTAAGAGGAAAGTGGGTAGCAGTGGAAGAAAACATCTTTTATTACTACTGAACAGTAAATATGTGAAATTTACATTATATGAGATAATGATTGATGATGAGTTAGTCTAAAACATATATTATATTATTATTTTATATATTATATATTATATTATATATTATATTTATGGTAACCGGAATACTCCTTTAACAGTGTCATCCACAGCGCTCTGGCCCTTTAAAGCAGACCTACAGCAGTGAACTGGCCAGGTTGTTACGGAAACCTGATGTGTATGGAGACTAACTGCCTGTGAGCTTCTATTGGCTGATAAGGGTCATGTGACCACGCTTCTATTGGCTACTGCATTTTTTGGGAATATCTCAGGAATGGTACGTCCTGGAGAGCTGAGACCCGTTCTAAAACCTTCCCGGACACCTGATGTACCTGTGTGCCAAATTTCATGATTGTAGCTGCGACAATGTGGATCCTTTAGCGGACATACACACACACATACACTCAGCTTTATATATTAGATGTATAGATATAGATATATACAGTATATACTGTAAATACACAGGGGGGAAATGCCTCTGCGTCTGCAAATGATAATGAGCTCTTCCATTATGGAAGCGCTCATTACCACAGGAGGACCAGGAAGCGGTAAAGACTCTGTACTCGGCTTGGCCGTCGGCTGAGCAGTAGCTGCGCACAGAATGAGGGCGCTCTGTGACCCCACGCTGTGCGCGCCAGTTCACAGAACAGCCGACAGCAGGAGGAAGAAGAGCGCTGAAACGGAGGAGTGGCAGCGTCCAGGAGCAGGAGAAGTAAGTGTTTTTTTTATTTTATAACATTTTAGGCAATATGGGGGCTGTCCTAAGGCAATATGGGGGCTGTCCTAAGGCAATATGGGAGCTGTCCTAAGGCAATATGGGGCTGCTGGGGGTGATCTGAGGCACTAGGGGCCGATATGAGGCAATAGGGGCTGCTGGGGGCTCATATGAGACTGCTGGGGCCTGATGAGAGGCATGAGGCTCTTATCTGAGGTCTGATTGAGGGTCTAATCTGAGGTCTTGTTGGGGGTCTTATTAACATTGAGGTCTTAATGGAGATGTTAGTTGAGGTCTGATTAACATTGGGGATCTGATTGGTGGTCTGACCTGAGGTCTAATGAAAAATATTTTTTTCTTATTGTCCTCCTCTAAAATCTAGGTGCGTCTTATAGGGCGAAAAGTAAGGTGCATAAATATATATATCTTCAATGCAGCTGTACAAACTTGTCTTTTGTGGGTTGAGTATTTTTCATTGCACCATTTTATGATATATACTATACTAGTAACTTATTGATTCATTTTTATTACTTACTAAAAAACAGCAATTGATTTTCATTTTGTATCGTTCAACATGCGCCATAAATAACAAGTCACCTTCATTCTGTGGCTCATATTTATATATTTGTTTTTAGTTTTACTTATTTTGCACATTGTTTGAAAAAGTCATTTATTTCACTGGATGAGCCGTAACATTTTAATTTTTTAAAACTTTCAAGTAATCTCCAAAGCTTCCAATTTTGTCACCATCTTTTCAGTTACCCATTAAAAGGTATCAACCACTAAGTAATCTCAATTCTTTCTTTCTTCTAGTCCCACAGGCAGACTTGTACGTACAATCCTTTGATTGCTTACATAATATGCTGTACTACTTATGTATGTACTTATGTATACTGGACAGACCTGGAGGCCATTGCTAGGCCTCCGGCTGCCATACTGTCCATCAGCACCCCTCAATCACGTCATGGGTGGAGACGATGAAGTAACAGAAAGCCTCTAACTGCTTAGGAGCCACTGTTGCTGTCAAACAACCAAGACTGGAGACAGCTCCAATCCTACTGCAGCCAATCCCAGCTCAAGACCACTGAAGTCAGTGATTGGCTGCAGCGGTCATGTGCTGTATACATCTACGTCATTACTTCAGCCTTGTACACCAACATCACAAGGAGGACCGGAGCTGCGGCACTGGAAATGGCGGGGAAGTAACAGGTGAGTATAGGCTAATTGTTTATTTCATGACATTTAAAGGTTTACGGGGATGCTTTTTACTCTGAAAACCCCTTGTATCATGGTTTACAATTATTACAGAACTAACAAGCATCACAGCATTAGGTCTCATGCACACGGCCATGGCTAGCAAACAGCGGGTCTGCAATATGCGGGCGCCGGGCGTGTGCTCTCCACACAACGGATGCGGACCCATTCACTTGAATGGGTACGCAATCCGGAAGGTGCGGTACGGAACAGAGGCATGGAACCCCGTGGATTCACTGCGTGGGGTTTTTCTTCGTGCGTCCGCACCGCAAAAAAAAATAAAACGTTCTATTTTTTTGCAGTGCGGATGGATCACGGGCCCATTCAAGTTGAATAGGTCTGGGTACATCGCGGCAGCCGCACAGATAGTGCCCACGCATTGGAGAGCGCAAATTGCAGTCCCCACGGAATGGCCAAGCAATAGCTGAGTGCATGAGCCCTAAAATGTACAATATACAAAGTGGCTCAATTAGGCTCCCCTTATATATTTTGCACCCGACATAAAATCCATTAAAAAAGGCGCCAACTAGAACAAAAAGTCAACTTGTTCACAGTTATCAGAATTACGAGCGTAGAATCAAATGAATCACAGGAACTACTGACCTCTGAAATTACCGTGCGCTGTGATACTAGACACTCAATGGACTTTGACCATATGAATAAATATTTTATGATTCCATAGAAGTCGTCATATAAAAAAGCAAACGGAAGGGAGTGGGCCTACCTCATGGACGAAATAAACTTTGGCTTCTACGTAGATTCCCATACGAACCACCGCACGGACAGCAGCATTCATCCCTGGAAGGAAAAGGGAGGCTCTATTAGTTCTAACGGTCAAACATACAATATCCTTCTGTACAGGCTGGATTCACATTAGACATCAGTCAGCATGCAGGAAGGGCACAAAGAGTACTGAAGGACGGACGCTGGACACCAGGAGATATATTGGAAATGTTCTGGTTAAAAAAAAAAATCCCCAGAGGACCTCGTCCACAGCAATGCAGAAGAAGACTTGCTTTTGTGTATAAGGTCCCAATCACGCTTCAGACTAAGGACTGGTGACCCAACTAAAGGCTTGTCTCAGGTGATTGCATGGGTCCAGAATCAGAAGCCAAACCTCCAGTGATCAACAAATGTATGGACGACCATGTCACGCATGGACAGACCAGTTCCAACATAGTTGCGTTTTGTTAGGGTATGTTCACACATTAAAGTTCATCTGTAAAATGAAAATTGAAGTTTCAATATATGCAAATGAGCCTCTAGGTGAAATGGGGGCGTTACCGTTACACCCAGAGGCTCTGCTTTTTCTGCAACTGCCAAGCCCTCTCCACTTTAATTGACAGGGCCAGGCAGTGAAAACATCATCTCACCTGGTCCTGTCAATCAAAGTACCATCCAGGACCATCTTCCTTGAAAGAGGTTCTGGTTGATAAATGTCATGAGAGGCCCAAATCTGCACCTAATATTTATTACAACCGTCTGGTTTAGAGAGGGATCATGCTCAGCAAATCACTAAAGTCTGGCTTAAAGGGGTTGTCTCACTGAAGACATGATAACATATTGATAGAATCAGGAGTTGGGGGATATAAGGTTTGGAAAGGTCACATGGTCAGCTATTGACTATGATGGGCCGAGTATGCAGTATCTGGGAAAAGTCAATCAACTCTAACGTAGTGCTATAGTTCTTGAAGATCATCTATTTGAAACAGTAAAAATGGGCTAGCGTAAAGGTCCAAGTGACTTCAACGAGGGTCAAATTGTGGGTGAGCATATCTTAAAATGGAAGGCCTCGTGGGGTGGTCCTGTATGCAATAATCACTACCGAAAGTGGTCCAAGGACTACCAGCAAACAAGACACAGGTTCATCAGTGCCTAAAGAACATTGATGCATGGGGAACAAAGGCTAGCAGGTCTGGTGTGATCCCACAGAAGAACTTCTGTAGGACGAATTGCTGGAAATAATAATGTTGACTATAACAGAGAGGTGTGAGAACACACAGTGCTTGACATCTTGCGGTGAATGTGACTAAAGTCACAGATCGGTCAGAATGCCCATGGTGACCTCTGTCCACATGCCAAAAACATCTATAGTGAGAAGGTGAGCATCATAACAGGACCATGGAAGAAGGCGGCTCGGTCTGATGAATCATATTTTCTTTTACATCATATGGACAACCAGGAGAATATGCAACAATTACCTGGTGAAGAGATGGCACCAGGATACTCTACGGGAAGAAGATAGAGGAGACCGTGTCATGCTCTGGACAATGTTCTGCTGGTAATCCTTGGGTTCTCACATTTATGTAGATGTTAGATTGACATTTACCATCTACTTAAACACTGTTGTACATCAAGTAAAGCCCTTCATGGCAGTGGTATTCCCTAATGTATTCCCTAAGTATAATGTGGTCTGCCTCAAAGCAAAAAAAGGTTCAGGATTGGTTTGAGGAACACAAGAGTTTAGTGCATTGACCTGGCCTCCAATTTCCACAGATCTCAATCCTATCAAGCATCTGTGGCCCACCTCACAAGGATCTGCTGCTAACATCTTGATGCCAGATACCAAAGGACACCTTTAGAGGTTCATACCTCAAAGGTCCAGGGACGGACTGGTCATAGACCCTACAGGGAAAGGTGGGCCGGTGCTGATACATAATGGGAACTTTAAGTTCCCAGTCGGCCTCTGCAAGGGTCACAGTTGTTATAATGGTACAAGAGGGACCTACAGTACACAATATTAGGCAGGTGGTTTCAGTGTTATGACTGATCACACGCCTTGTCATCAATTAGACAAATCTTAAGGCAGCGCAAGGAGGAAACTAAGGCGTAAAAGACGGTCTTAGTAAATGTGCCCCAATATTGTTGATCTTATATTTCAGCAGGGATGTCCCTTCATTCTGATTGAGGAGAGTCCTCTAGAATATGGTCAACCCTTTCTTATTCTCCATGATCCTAGAAATCCAAAACGGATGTATATGTCTGGCACCTGTCTCTTCTCGTAGATTCTGGTTCATTAGAAACTGGAAATTCAAGATGTCGGGGTCATAAACATATGAATGCACTGTATCCTAGGCAGCTACAAAGCTGGGTAATAGGCTTACAGGATTTACAGGGGGGCCGTATGTTTTATTCATTCATCAGGAACACTAAGGGACACGCCCATGTCTCTCCTAGAGAAGCACACCTATTATTACAACCACACGACACACACGTCTCCACTACGTTAATTATTCTTTTATCCTCTAGGTCAGTGTTTAAGGAATTACTGTGATCTTTTGCTTTCACCAAAAAGCTCCAATAAACCAACGGGACAGGTGACACAAGGAGGATACAGGTGTCCACAAAGAAGAAGAAAAGATACTGTGGGATCTTCTGTAATACCGCCATACAGCATTCCTGTGTTCATAAAATATTGATTCCCTGTTAATTATTCATAAAACGCTATTATTACATTATATACTTGGAATCTGGTTCCATCCATGAGGGTGCTGGCACACGTCGCAGCTGTGCTGCGTATTTGGTGCGGCAAAAAAACACACCAAAAAAATGCATGCAGTTTTTGCAAAAACATATCTGCCTTTATGGTGTGTTTTCTTTCAGCAAAAGGGAAGTGTGAATGAGGCCTAAGCCATGAGGAGCCTGTACAGAGATAATGTATCATGGAAAGATTTCCTGATTTGTGTTTTGGACCTGCACCTGGTTTTGGCTCACAATCACTGATGGAAATCACTGAACAAACACTGAGGCCCCTTTCATATTTCCGCGTCTGTTTGCCGTCCATGGAAAATCCATCTGTGTTTCATCTGTGAAGATGTCCACGAAGAATCCATGTTTGGTCCGTGTGTCCACTTTCTGCCCTGCTTGTGTCATCTGAATTCCACAGAGACTGCTCAGCTGAAAATTAATTTCCAGAGTATACTCTAGCAACAATACATTAAAACCACGGACCAAACATGGATGCCATCCGCGTTGTGTTGGTGCTTTTTATGGACCCCTAGGGGGAGATTTATAAAAACTGGTGTAAAGTACAACTGGCTTAGTTGCCCATAGCAACCAATCAGATTCCACCTTTCATTTTTCACAGCTCCTTTGAAGAATGAAAGGTGGAATCTGATTGGGTAACTAGGCCAGTTTTTCTTTACACCAGTTTTGATAAATTTCCCTCATAGACTTCAATACTGCATGACTTTTCCACTGAACAAACACATTAAAATCAACGGGTATGTGTGCTACATGTGGAGGACACGGACAGCACACATCCATGGCTCACTGAAGTGTGAAAGAGGCCTTAGGCCTCATATGTACCAACTGAGTTTAATGTGTCTGTTCACACATAAGTATTTTTTTTACTAACCGTGGGTCAGTGAAAAAAATCATGGAGACATAAATTACTATGGTCCGTGACACAGACCAGACATGCCCATTAAAGTCTATAAGGCCTCATTCACATTTCCGTTTTTCACTGACGTGTGTTGTCTACATTTTTAACGGACAGCACAGGTACCCATTGATTTTAATGTGTCTGTTCACTTTAGTCATGCACTACTTCACTCCATGATGCAGACCAAGCACCCCTATTGAAGTCTATGGGTCTGTGAAAATCACTGGCACAATACGGATGGCATCTGTGTTGCATCTGTTTTTCACTGAAGACTAATAGGAGATACTTTGGAAATGTATTTTCAGCTGGACAACGTCCGTGAATTACAGATGACACACAGATGGTAAAAACAGACACACATGGACCTACCACGGATCCTTCATGGACATCTTCACGGATGAAACACGTACGCTTTTTTTCACGGACGTGACACTGACACGGAAATGTGAATGAGGTGTTTGGGGGCTTATAACTGAGAATGACACTTTAAAACCATGAGTGGTTTCAGGGTGATCCTTCATGGTTTTGCCATGCTGTTCTTTGAAGCGCGGTTTGCACAGATGAAGCACTTTACTACATGTCGCGCTGATTGCGGGGTAACAGGGGACTGGACCCCACTGATCATATAATATAAATGTCTATAAAGTGATGACAGGATCGCTCCATAGAGGTGTATGTGGTAGGCAGCCTGACGGCCGCAGTACAGTGACTGTAATTCTTTACTTAGACGATGATGCAATTATTAATGGCGCCATACAGAATACACCTCGTCATATGCCGCACTGACTGGACGCTGGCCAGGTCTGTATCGACAATAACCAAAAAGTCTGAAGGACACAACGATATTCCTTCTTCTAAATGTGGAGGATAAAAGGTCTATTTTGAGCCCAGGGCCTGCTGGTTTATTTTTCCCTACAGGCTCCGATGACAGGACCAGCCCCCACCTCCACAATGCTATCTGTCTTCTAAATTCTCTATCCATCCACCCTAATGACCTTGCATGGTCGCACCCAGGGTCACACCTGATGCTCCAGGACTGCCCCTCCACCACTGATCAATTCACCTTCCCAGTCCTTAAATCCTAGAGGAATGCTTATTGACTTTAATTCTGTCCTCCACGCCTCCCCCTTCCCCCAGGTCATTTATGTAATGACCTTAGTGTTTTAATCTTCTGAGCACCAACCTGCATCCAAAAATTCAAGAAAAACCAAACCAAACCCTACATATAAAAGAATCACTTATTTTCTGCAAATACATGAACTACTGCATACAAGACTAAATAATCTTCAACCCCCCCCCCCCTGGACAAAGGACCTAAGGAGGGGGGACAAAAATGGCTGAAAATATGACTCCTGACCCATTAATATCGATGGCCTATCTTCAGGGTAGGTCATCAATAACTTATCGGCAGGGGTCCGACACCCGACACCCTCCGACAAGCAGCTGTCTAAAGAGGCCGCAACACTCCAGTGAGCGCTGCAGCCTCCTCGCAGATTATCAAGCACAGCGCCAGACATTGTATAGTGGTTGTGCGTGGTATTGCAGTTCAGCCCCATTCACTTGAATAGGACGGAGCTGCGTCTAAGCCACGTGACAGATGAACGTGACGTCACTGGCCTAGGAAGAGGCCACAACACTCCCCCCACCTATCAGTCGAACCCCCACCGATCAGATACTGATGACCTATCCTCATTATTAAAGGGCATCTGTCAGCAGATTTGTACCTATGACACTGGCTGACCTGTTACATGTGCACTTGGCAGCTGAAGACATCTGTGTTGGTCCCATGCTCATATGTACCTGCATTGCTGAGAAAAACGATGTTTTAATATATGCAAATGAGCCTCTAGGAGCAACGGGGGCGTCGCCGTTACACTTTGATTGACAGGACCAGACAGTGATGATATTTTCATGTTTTCACTGCATGGCCCTGCCAATCACAGAGCAGAGGAGGCGACAGCTGCAGAGAGAGCAGAGCCTCTAGGTGTAATGGTAACGCCCCCGTTGCACTTGAGGCTTATTTGCATATATTAAAACATCATTTTTCTCAGCAATGCAGGCACATATGAAGATGGGACCAACACAGATGTCTTCAGCTGCCAAGTGCACATGTAACAGGTCAGCCAGTGTCATAGGTACAAATCTGCAGACCCAAATCCAGAGCAGAGCCCGCATGTCCCTCATGTCGATTTTGCAGCATATTTGTCATGGATGCGTCACTTGTAGCTGCAATGGAAGCTCACAGCATTCCCGCATCTTCAGAACTTCCCTATGGGAATAAATGCATCAAATGACCTTACAGTCGGTCGGATCTTTTTGCAACGGACACAAGGAAATCCGTATGAGGCCATGAAACAGCAATGACAGGGTTAATTTTCAAATCTATGCGGAAGGGAAGATTCACTCATTTTCCTTCTGAACATCCATCACTCCCTCCTTCAAGGACAAATCAAGTCAGCGATCGATCAGTGAATCAGTGCAAGGAAGGAGGATAAATATTCCCGCCCGTGCAGACATCCGCCCATAAACTACACCGCACATAGTGACAGTATTTTAGGCTTTTCCCTCATTTTAAGGATGCGGCTTTTTCATGGCTATGGCGTCTGCTGCCCGTAGGCTATCAGATTCTAATACTGTGAGGGCGTACGCCATGTTTGGCACGGACGTGTGTGATCATCTCCCTCATTTGCACCTTTCGACAAATATGCACTGCCTTAGGAACGTACTGAAATATAGGTGTAGCAGAGGCAAACGGGGTGTTTAACCCTTGTGGGGTTCCATCGCTTGGGCTCTGCTATATCTCACAGCTTTACCGACAGCCCTATGGAAAACACATAGCTCCTATCGCACTCCGTTACACTCTTAGCTCTGCTACATCTGCAAGCACTGCCTTTCAAGGTCTCACGACAATGGTGAGACCTTGAAAGGCATTTAGAGGTGAGGATGATGAGGGTGATGCTACCCATAAGTGCTTCCTCCCAGAATGCTTGACTCAGAGGAAGCCGCTTGCTGCACGTACACAAGAGCCAGGCGGGGAGGAGAATGAGAGCAGGGAGGGATTACAGGAGGGGAGATACGGCGAGGGGGTTTCACGCTGACCCTCATCATCCTCGTCATGGCAACTGATATAGGATGCCACAGCAAACAAACCGTGACAAAGCAACCTGTGGCTCCATACTCTGCCTTCTACTCAGTGCAAATATGCAAAAATAAACAGATGTAGCAGAGCTGAGTTTGTCATTTGGTGCAATCCGGTGCTCCTGCGAGTCAACTTACTGCGTTATCATAACTGGAGAATAATTGCGTACACTGTACGGTCATTAGCGGCGTTAAGTACAATTTAGTGCTCTCCGTTATCAGCAGAACGAGGACTGATCGCTGTTTTATGTCACATATCTCGCGGCTCTGATAACCCGCAGATACATTTACACAGAGGCACGGTGGGGGAGGCTCCTTAAAAAATTCCATGGGAGCCACAGATGGAAAAGTGCAACGTCTGCTGGTGTGGTACTGGCGTTGAACAAATGGTTCTGCTGGCACTTGTAGTTCCACGCCAGTAGTCGGAGCACGTGCTGCATTTTTAGTAAGGAAGTAGTAATACTGGAGGTTGTAGTACACAGAGTGTGTGGGAGGTGGAGAGATGTGAAGATACAGTCACTACAGGAAAAGCCCGCAATGCAGCAGCACGGCGACGCCCCCTGTCATCGCTGGCCCTCCCGTCTTATGGACAGTCTCACCATACGTAATGGATCTTCCACTCGGTGCAGACACCCAGTCTATGTGCTGATTGCCAGCTATGTGGCAGGAGGAAGGGGGGGGAACAGTTTGGGAATGGGGGCGATCCCTCCATCACAACCCACATACTGAAAATTTGGAACACTTCCCTCTCCTCCCAACCAGCTGCTTATCGCTTTCTGCCCCTGAGGACTTTGTATGGGCTGCCTTACATAACTGGAGTGTGGGCACGCAGGCTGCTGGCACCGGTACAGCTGGCACAGCTTCATTAAGGTGGTTTATTAGTGATCGACCCCAAGGGTCACCGCTCCAAGGGAGGGCAAGCTCCGATGGCCAGGGTTTTATCTTTAAGACTGGAATTTTATACACTGATTATTATTATAATGAAACCTCTATGAGGAGACCACCCAAAATTACATTGAAAAGTGGTCTTCAAGGGTTGGTTTTCTTAAAGAAGATGGCGAGTGTGAATAATAGATGGATAAGGGGGTGGTCTTCTCATAGAAGATGGCGAGTGTGAATAATAGATGGATAAGGGGGTGGTCTTCTCATAGAAGATGGCGAGTGTGAATAATAGATGGATAAGGGGGTGGTCTTCTCAAAGAAGATGGCAAGTGTGAATAATAGATGGATAAAGGGTGGTCTTCTCAAAGAAGATGGCGAGTGTGAATAATAGATGGATAAAGGGTGGTCTTCTCAAAGAAGATGGCAAGTGTGAATAATAGATGGATAAAGGGTGGTCTTCTCATAGAAGATGAACAGTGTGAATAATAGATGGATAAGGGTGGTCTTCTCAAAGAAGATGGTGAGTGTGAATAATAGATGGATAAAGGGTGGTCTTCTCATAGAAGATGGCGAGTGTGAATAATAGATGGATAAAGGGTGGTCTTCTCAAAGAAGATGGTGAGTGTGAATAATAGATGGATAAAGGGTGGTCTTCTCATAGAAGATGGCGAGTGTGAATAATAGATGGATAAAGGGTGGTCTTCTCAAAGAAGATGGCGAGTGTGAATAATAGATGGATAAAGGGTGGTCTTCTCATAGAAGATGGCGAGTGTGAATAATAGATGGATAAGGGGTGGTCTTCTCAAAGAAGATGAACAGTGTGAATAATAGATGGATAAGGGGTGGTCTTCTCAAAGAAGATGAACAGTGTGAATAATAGATGGATAAGGGGTGGTCTTCTCATAGAAGATGAACAGTGTGAATAATAGATGGATAAGGGGGTGGTCTTCTCAAAGAAGATGAACAGTGTGAATAATAGATGGATAAGGGGTGATCTTCTCAAAGAAGATGGCGAGTGTGAATAATAGATGGATAAGGGGTGGTCTTCTCAAAGAAGATGAACAGTGTGAATAATAGATGGATAAAGGGGTGGTCTTCTCAAAGAAGATGAACAGTGTGAATAATAGATGGATAAGGGGTGGTCTTCTCATAGAAGATGGCCAGAGTGATAAACAGAATAATAGATGGATAAGGGGGTGGTCTTCTTATAGAAGATGGTGAATGTGAATAATAAATGGATAATGGGGTGGTCTTCTCATAGACGATGAACAGTGTGAATAATAGATGGATAAGGGGGTGGTCTTCTCAAAGAAGATGAACAGTGTGAATAATAGATGGATAAGGGGTGGTCTTCTCATAGAAGATGGCCAGAGTGATAAACAGAATAATAGATGGATAAGGGGGTGGTCTTCTTATAGAAGATGGTGAATGTGAATAATAAATGGATAATGGGGTGGTCTTCTCATAGACGATGAACAGTGTGAATAATAGATGGATAAGGGGGTGGTCTTCTCAAAGAAGATGGCGAGTGTGAATAATAGATGAATAAGGGGTGGTCTTCTCAAAGAAGATGGCCAGAGTGAGTAACAGAATAATATATGGATAAGGGGGTGGTCATCGCTAAGAGGTGGTCTTTTCAAAGGGTTTTACTATATATGTGCACTGTATATTATTATTATTATTGTTGTTATATAATGTACAGAAGATCGGACAACCAGGAGATCCACCCCAGATGCACAGGGAGGCCTGACCTTGGGACTACACAGAGGTATATACATGACTACAGCAGATGTAGTGGAGCTGACTACATGCATAACCGACATGACAAACTCAGCACTGCTACATGCACCAATCTGAAGCAGTCCTCTTATGTAAGTGCCATTCAGGCCAGTCTGTAGGGAGGGTGCTGGTCCCTGTATCCCCGGCCAAAGAGTGACATGATGACATGCATACAGTGGTCGCCACCTTACCTTGGGCATCTCCTCCGCTGGTCAGGACCCCTATTGCTTTACCAGCTCCAGACAGGTTCTCAAAAAACTTCTGCGGCTGCGCCATGATTGTACGGTCAGTAATAAATATACATAGACTACTAGAATCTCCTCTGTGCAGATATATATATACTCTGTCTATAATGCACAAAAATAAATAGTCATAACACTAAATGCAGTAAGAAAATAAAGGCCTGTCCATAAAATAAATAAAGTAGGAGCGGCGCTGTGCGGTGATGTGCGGGAGATGTGCGGGTTGTGACGTCCGCCGCCGCGCTCCCTCCTTCTCCTCTTCTCCCGAGTCTGTGACACTCCGGCAGCTCAGCAACTGAGCTCCAGTGACAGCCACGGCGACCACGCCCCCTCATTTACATCACCACTCCCTTCATCTTCAGAGGAACTGAAAGCAGTGAGCGACGTGAGAGCCAGAAGTGGGCGGGGACTGTCGACTGATGCAAATACCGGGAAGTCACCGGTGGGCGGGGCTTGGTCCCCCCTGGAGGCTCTGGTAGTCAGCTGTGCGGAGGGGAGGACGTGAGCCTGTCAGGGGAGGTTGTTATCTCAGCTGAGCTCTCCCAAAATGTGAAAGGTCTTCTGAGGGGTATTTTGGAAATGCAGACGTATATGGACATGGGGAGCTTTACTGAGTGTAAAAAGGTTATATGGTATCCAACTTCTAATATCCCAAAATAATTGCCCCCTCCAAGGACTTACCTGCCCCATGGAGCAAACCAAAATGCAAATACAGTGACAGGCTCCAGAAGTGCAATAGATGCCGGTGACAATGGCACTTAAAGGGGTGTTCCAGGATTCTTGCCTCTGTTTATAGTTAGCCCTCCTTAGCGTGTTTGACCTAATAAAGAATTATAGCCCCCTGGTCCCTGCGGCTCTGCACGCATTTAGCGATCTTCCAGTCCCCACCTTGTTCATTTCTAGCTGAGGTACAGATGGGATCACCTGCGTCCCTGGAGCCGGCAAGCCAAAGCTCTGACTCCTATTCCGGCTCCGTCATTTTATCATACTACGACTACTCTCGTTCGACTTATTCAACAAATTTCCTGTAGAAAAATGGTAACAATGGGGGTCATTTATGACTTTTGTGACGTACAGTATATCTGGCTCAGATTCTGTTGCATCAGAATCAGTGACTTTTTCCTCATTCACGCCAGGTCTCAAAAAGTGGGCCTGGTGGGACCGCCCGTCTCATTTATCATTTTCTATGCCTGGTTTAAGCGTAGAAAATGCTCTAAATGTACGCCAGCAAGGAAGCTGTATTACATTTAGAATCGGCAGCAATTAGGCTGCTTAGATAGAACTTAAAGGGGGTTTACGAAATTTTTTTAGCTGATGACCTATCCTCTCGACAGGTCATCAGAATCTCAGCTGTTTGAAAAGACACTGGAGCTCCTGTGAGCACTGCGGCCTTGTCTCAGCTCACCTAGAACAGTGCTGTATATCGTGCAGTGGCTGTACTTGGTATCACAGCTCCGCCCCATTCACTTCTATGGGGCCACCCTGCTCCTAGGCCACATGACTGATGAACCTGTCGTCACTTGGCCCAGGGAACATGGTTGAAGAAATTTCTGGACAGTCCGTAAAAATAGGCAACTTTTTTCCTGTGTCCGTAAAAAAAAAAATAGACGGGTCTGTGATTTTTTTAGGCTGGTGCAGGGGCGTAGCTATAGGGGGTGCAGAGGTAGCAGTCGCTACCGGGCCCAGGAGCCTGAGGGGGCCCAAAGACCCTTGTGCCGCATAAGAAGACACACAGAACACTAAGGATAGGGGGGCCCAAGCTGAACTTTTGCCCCAGGGCCCATAAGTCTTTAGCTACGCCCCTGGGCTGGTGGTACTTGACTACATTATTGTGACGGCAATTATCATAATTTTACAGCTCACAGTAAATGCTGGTAACGAGTTCTCATCAGTATATTAAGCCATAGACATGGATTTCTTATAATCTTTACCATTCTTTATGGTTTTCCAATTTGTCCTTAAAAAATGTTGGCTGTCGGCAATTTTGGGATAAGTTGTCCAGAAAAAATAAAAATTCTGGTTGACCACCATGCTAGGAAACCATATTTATGGAATGCAGTTTCGGAAATTCCTGACATTTTCTAAATTCCTGTAAGTAAATATGCAATGCACTGTTCATGCACTTCCTGAGAGACCCTGTTATACACTTAGGGGGGTCATTTATTAAGACCTGCGTTTTAGACGCCGCTCTTATTATCCCCTATATCTGGTGGTGGATCCGCCAAAGTTATGAAGAGTTGCCGGCCTCTACATAACTTTGGCGGATCCACCGCCACTTCTCAATGTAAGTCAGTTTCCTAGCTGTCTTACATTTAAACCATTTCTACGCCTAGAACAGGAGTAGAAAATGATGAATGAGTCAGGCCTGCCGGTCCATCCTTTTCCACACCCTCTTTTTTAGACCTCGCCTGAGCGGTCGGAGATTGCAGTGTATTTCAGGATAATAAATGACCCCCTTAATATCTTATTCATAGAAATCAATGAATTTGTCCTCCGGGCTTGGTATTTCTGAGGTCTCAAGCAAGGTTATGTCTGGAGGCCCCAATCAGGACAGCAAGCAATCGCTTTCTGTCCACAACTGTATCAGTGTCCTTAGGATGTAGATACAGTTGAAGGTTGTGGCCTGAGCCAATTCTACCTCTTCTACTGCCACCACATGCCTCTTACATCCAGTGACGTCTCCTCTAATGTAGACATGGAGACACACGTCACATAAGTGCTATAACTAAATAAATTAGACCAACACCAATATGTGGATAAAATAGGCCGTGTTGCTTTATTTTGGGGTTACCTCAAAATACCAATAAATAATTTATTAAATAATCCATAAATAACCAATAACCATAAATAGATAAAACAATCTCATTAATCACCAATACTTCTGACCATTTGTCCACCCAGCATTAGCTGGGCGACTAACTCCCCCAAATAAAGGCAACGCAACTAATAAAGGGAGGGAGGGTGCTACGCAGGTCCAGGTCTTCTTCAACTCCAGGTAAGTAACGCTGATGTCCCTTCTTTTAAACCCACAGGTCTTCCCGCCGCCAGGATGAAGAACCAATCAGCTGAAGGTCAAGAGCAACCAATGACGGAGCTGAACCAACTGAAGCCGTTGCTGGGTAGAAGGCCAAGACCAGCCACCTCAGATAAGCCTGATAAAAACAGAACACAAAACACACGGGGAGGAGGAGGGGGGGCGAGGGACAGCAAAACCACAAATATGCCAAAACAATAAAACCACTCACCATTTTTGACAGAAAAAATGGTGACTGTGTCCCCATGCGTCCCCCAGGCTAGCCGCTCTGGGGGGCCCCCTCATTCTCTTTCCTCATCTGCCCATGTCTCATTCAACCCATGCCAAAGTATTCCAGCCGCAACTCGTCTCTGCAGAGTTTACCACACAGACATGTTAGATTCCTCACTTTTACATCATCCTCCCCTCCTGGTTCCCCAACAGTGTTATCCTGCTGCTACCCCCAATACTGTGCCTACTGTGCTATACCCCCTAATACCCTCCAAATACTATACTTACATAATAACAGTGCCATACAGATAGTGCCCAAAGTGCTCCCAGATTTCTCACCAATAGTAATAATTCAATCCCAGAGTGTCTGCCCTCTCCCAATAGTGATAATCATCTCTAAGAGCACCCCCGTTAGTTGCAATGCCCTCCAAATTGTGCCCAATAATAATGCCCCAAAGTACCCCAGCAGCAATAATGCAGTTACAGTGCGTCCCTGTAGTACAATACCCCCCAGTACTACCCTTATATGTTTAATGCCCCTCAGTATTTATAAGGCCTCCAGTTGTGCCACTAATATTTAATGTTATTTATAATTGCCCCCCTATAGTGCCCCCAGTATGTATAACACCCACAGTATTATTATTATTATTATTATTATTATTATTATTATTATTATTATGTCTCCCTGAAGGGCCTCTTTATTTATAATGCTCTCCCCTCTGTACTGGCCCCAGTAGTTCCCCATGTATTATGTCCCCCAGCAGTGCCCTCTTTATTTATCATGTCCCCTAGTAGTGCCCCCTGTACTTTTATAATGCCCCCCAGTAGTTCCCCTTGTATTTTTTATAATGCCCCCAGTAGCGCCTCCTTTATTTATGTCTTTGTCTGTTTTCCGCCCCCAGTATAACTATATCATCATCAAACCCGACCCTATCAATCTAAGTGCAGAGGGCTCGGCAGTTGCAGAGGGAGCTGAGCCTCTAGGTGTAATGGTAACGCCCCCATTGCTCCTAAAGGCTCATTTGCATATAATAAAATATCATTTTTCCCAGCAATGCGGGCACATATGAACATGGGACCAACACAGGTGTCTTCAGCTGCCAAGCACACATGCAACAGGTCAGCCAGTTTCATAGGTACATTTCTACCAACTTTGACCCCCTCCAAAACTAGCTTCCCCACTCCACAACCCTGCTTGCAGTCAGTGACTGGCCTCAATGATGACAAGTCCACAGCATGTGATCCAGCAGTGATGAGCCACTTGGGGACGTGTCACCACTGAGGTCAGGCATTGACTGCAGAGACACACATGACCCTCATCTGTAACACTGTAAACAATGAGGATGGTTGTAGTCCTCATGGTGGTTATCTGTGCCCCAACATTCTCACATGTCTAGGGAGAGCAATAACTAGACCATCTTGATTATAAATAAATAAAGTCTCTCCTTTACTGAATAGATGATGGGGGTTACAGTACAAACACAAGCAGTAAACACAGT
Source organism: Rhinella marina (assembly GCA_900303285.1). NCBI lineage: Eukaryota > Metazoa > Chordata > Amphibia > Anura > Bufonidae > Rhinella > Rhinella marina. The sequence goes on along the minus strand of ONZH01005764.1, from coordinate 125,500 downwards.
TCTCAAGTACTTCACAGAGTAGATTTTTCCCAAAGGCTGTGTATAGGAGGTGGCTATGATGCTAGTCCTTCCTGACACTGTAGATACTAGCAATCTTCCCAGTTGACCAAAGCCGTGCAATCACTCTCAGTATTACTCTGCAGTGCCCAACTGCGGTTGGAAGTTCTGGATCAGATGTCGATCTCTTTAGTGTGGCGGGCGTCAGAAGCAATATAACCCAAGCCTCAGTAGTCCCATACAAAGGAATTGAGGGCTGCTATGCATGAGCGGTGCACCCTCTTTCACTTGGTGGACTGTGTTCTAAAGATAGGTGGGACTTGCGCCTATCAGCCCAACATGCCCCCAATGTATGAGATGGGCCAAGATGTACGCCGCTGGAGCAAACATGTAAACATGGCGCCCGCTCTCGTATGCAGCAGGCGTCATGGCTGGCGGGTTTCCACTGTTTCAAACAGCAAAGACCCTTGGCTAATGATCACGACCGACAATAATGCTCTGCGGCCAATAAGGATGCCGGTAATTGAATTCAATACGCTGGGTCTCCCTGAAGAGACCCAGGGTATTGACGCTGCAATTCTTATTTTTACCAGCAGTCTAAAAGTCTAAAAAAAAATTTTTTAAAAAGGGTTTTGTAGGCTCATATACAAGCTTCAAAATCATAAAAAGTGGGGGTCAGAATAGGGTGATGTAAAAAAAAATTAATATTTTTTTCAAAGTTTAAATTTATTTTTACACTATTAAGACATAAAAAACCTACACATATGTGGTATCGTTGTAATATTACTGACCCAGACAATGAAGGGCACAGGTCACTTTTTCCACAAAGGGAACGCTGCAGGAACAAAACCCATAAAGAGGTGGAGGTGGAGGAATTGTGTTTTTTTTCCAATTCCACCCCATTTGGAATTTTTTTTCCTGCTTCCCACTACTTTGTATGACATATCAAATGGTGGCATTAGAAAGTACAACTTGTCCTGCAAAAAAAAAGGCCCCCATACAGCTATGTGAATCGAAAAATAAAAAAGTTATGGCTCAAGGAAGATAGGGAAGAAAAATGAAAACAAAAAACGAAAAAAACTCTGGTATCCTAAGGGTTAACAGAGAAAGGACAATACATATTTAATGGAGCTGTGGTGTTACGGCTCCATACACTATTTACTTTCTGCAGTGGCCGTGCTTGCTGCACTCTACAGTAAAAAGTGCTATTTCCTATAGTGTCCAAGCACGACCACCACTGATGGATTGCAGGGTGGTCTGTAACCATGGAAACAAGCAGTGTATAATGTGATGGAAAAATGAATCCAGTCAGCAAAGGAAGCAATATGGACAATGACAATACATTAGTAAGTGCCTTCTAGTAACTTTCTCTACATGATAAGTGAGACAACCCCTTTAAGTCGCTTAGCTTTTCTTGTGTCTAGTGTACTTTATATTTCAGTTCTTCAAGTCTTCTTGCAGTCAGTGAATATAAAACACTCTAGCTTCTATTTAGAGGCTGCCAGTCTAAGGTTGTTACTCGTAGTTTGGTTGCTAGAGAGTTAAATGAGGACCGGTTTTTCTAGTCTTCTAGATACCCTATAGGGATATCGATTACTGTATGTACGCGTGAAACAGTATTACACAGTTGCACTAACAGCAATACTGTAATATATGGTTAATTAACCCCTTCAGAACTGTGTGATTTTCTGTTTTTTTGCATTTTCTTTTTTTTACTCTTCTGCCTTCCCAAAGGGAATGTTAAAGGCTATGAACTCCTTTGGGGGCATTTTTTTTGGTCATTGAATTTTACTCATTTTGAGATTTTAAAAAAAACCTATTTTTCAGTTCTGTACAGCCTCTGTTTGATAAGAATATGGCTGAATGGGGTTGTTCACCCCAGTGACTTTTTCCTCAGACCCCTCAACGTGGCCAGACCCATGGTGGGTAATCATAGTTACTTGATCCTTGCCATCTCTGCAGATCCCGGGTCTCCCTGCATCAACATCCAGCTTCATGTGAGTCAAGTGACCGCTGCAGCCAATGACTGACCCCAGTAGTGACACACTGCATGGGTGACACGTGACCACTGCAGCCAGTCATTTGCTGCAATGGTCACTTGACACAAGTCAAACTAGATGGACAGGAAGTCCGGGGACCTGCAGAGCCGGTGGGGCAGCAATGGAGCCAGATCCCAGAGGTGGGGATCAGGATCCCTGGTTCCAGTCCCACCAGTTGGTAGATCTTTGTGATCCCTGTCCCCTGCCACATGTCAGAATACAATTATATACACTAAGGTTACAGAGGTAAGATATTCTTCTCTATATAACCACTTCCAGTCTGCCCATTGACTATAAACGTCCTGGTAGTGGATCTCTATCTCTGAATGGACGTTTTAAAACGTCCTTGAGCTTTGCCCCCTGTGTGCAGCACCTGTACATAGAAGCTCCATGACTCAGCTGCCTCCTGACAGCCAAGAACATGGAGCTTTAACCTGAGAACTTTTTTCCTGGCCTCCAGGCTTTTGATCACTCTGACAAGCTGTCAAAGCCATCACAAATACTCTCATTACTGCCGGTCACAGAGCAGTTTACAACCACATTTCTGATTTCTGCAAACTTCAGAATCAGGAAAATAAATATTCAGGTTTGGTTTGCTGTTCACTCTTGCTATCTTATAGGAAAAATGAATTAAAAATTGAAAATCTGCAAAAAAAATATATTTATTTTTAAATTTCACCTTCCTTCTGTTTTAATTCTTGTGGGAAATCTAAGGCTAGGGCTACACGACGACATGTGTCGTGCGACACATAGTGCACAACTACACTCGCGACAGTTTTTACAATGGAAGTCTATGGTGTCGCACTGCGACATGCTGCGACTGCGACCTGGATGGAATTTTCTGCGACTGTCCTGTCGCAGTCGCAGCATGTCGCAGTGCGACACCATAGACTTCCATTATAAAAATTGTTGTGCGACAAATGTTGTCGTGTAGCCCTAGCCTTAAGGGTTAACAAACTTTGTAAAAATCAGTTTGGATTACATTGGGGGCTGTAGTTTCTAAAATATGTTCATTTATGGGAGGTTTCTATTATTTAAGCCCCTCAAAGTCACTTTAGAACTGCAAAGGTCCTTTAAAATTAACTATTGGAAATTTTCATGAAAATCTTCAAAATTACATCTAAAATTCGAAGCCTTCTAACGTCCTCAAAAAATAAAATTACATTTCCAAAATTATGCCAACATAAAGTGGACACATGGTGAATGTTCATTAATAACAATTTTATTAGATATCCCTATGCAACTTAAAAGCAGAGAAATTCATATTTAAAAAATTGTGATTTTTTTCAAAATTTTCAGTAAATTTTGGATTTTTTATATATAAAGGTAAAATATATTGACTCAAATTTACCATTTACACAAAGCACAATGTGTCACAAGAAAACAATCTATGAATGGCCTGGATAAGTAAAAGTGTTCCAAAGTTATTACCACATGAAGTGACACATGTCAGATTTGCAAAATTAGGCCTGGTCAGGAAGGGGGGAAATGGCCCGGATGGGAAGTGGATAATGTCCAACATTAAAGTGGGATTCCAGTTGTAGCAAGTTATCCCCCATCGACAGGAGAGAGGATTACTATTAGATCTATGGGAGTTCTACCACTGGGACCCCCACCAGTCACACGAACAGGGATCCCCATACCCCGCAGGGATGCCAAAAAGAACAGAGTGGCAGGTCGAGCACACTCAGTGCCACTCCATTCATCTCTATGGGAATTCTGGGGATAGGCGAGTACAACACCGTCGCTCCTATTACTTCTGGGGGGCCCCGTTCACTGATCTAATAGTTAGATAGGAGATAACTTGCTACAACCGGAATACCCCTTGAACATTGATGACTTCTTCAGATTTTAGTTTGGAAGGCCGATACGCTGACATTAGCCTCTTGCTGTCACAAAAACATGTTTCCAGTTTTTCAGGATTTCCCCGTTTGGATTTTTTTGATGGTTACATAACAACTTAAAAGTGTTAACGAGTTATAACAACCCTAGAGGGACATTTCACCTGATTGGAAGGACTTAACAGGTCAATGATTTAAATACTTATAAACAAGAAGCAAGTGACATGAAAGGACTGGTAATAATAAGAGAGCGTTGCCTTAAAGAGCCCTCTCATCCCAAACCAAAGACGTAACGTATAATACTCCTCTCTGAGACTGCCGGGCACTGGTCCATCAATACCGCGTTCCAATTGCCTAACTAGGTCCAGTATTCTGCCAACCAATTCATGCATTTCATATATAGAAGTCGGCCCCCCTATGAATTGTGTCTCCCCAGCGGTGGAAGCGGTCTCTGTTATTTTGGAATGGTGGACAATTATTTTATTTGTACAAATCTGTTGGTGCATTTTAATCATGGCACAAAAATAAAGTGTAATAAACACAATAAACCGAATACACCCATCAAACAGAACAGAAGACAATGGGGTACATATACTAAGCTAAATTATCTACCTTATTTATTATACCATATTTATTGTGTTTTAGACACTAGACAAAGGGATGGGGCTTGGGGCTCATGCACACAGCCATATGTATCTTGTGGTCTGCAAAAAACGGATCCTCAAAAAATACGGATGACGTCCGTGTGCTTTCCGTATTTTGCGGAACAGAACAGCTGGTCTCTAATAGAACAGTCCTATTCTTGTCTGTTATGTGGACTATAATACGATATGTTCTTTTTTTTTGCGGAACGGACATATACGGAAACGGAATGCACACGGAGTAACTTCAGTTTTTTTGCGGACCCATTGAAGCGAATGGTTCCGCATACGGTCCACAAGAAAAACGGAATGGACATGGAAAGAAAATACTTTCGTGTGCATGAGCCCTTAATAAGAGGGCATTGCTTGAAACAACACCATTCCGCAGCCATACACGAGACAAACATTGACCGGGATGGCCGATTTTGACCGTCCCTGTCCCTTTGAAAAAAAATTAAAAAAATCGAAAATGATGATTTACAATGGCCAAAGACTAACTCTTGTCTGCAGGGGTGCACCTCCAAAGAGGCCAGGTGAGGCGATCGCCTCAGGCAGCACCAGGTAGGGGCACGAGAGGGGCAGCAGAAGGGTCATGGGCAATGAGTGCTTTCATTGTGGTAAAGGGGTTAGGTTTAGAAATTGGCATGGGGGGAGGGGCACCGTTTCAGTTTTTGCCTCAGGCAGCAGAAAGGCTAGGTGCACCCCTGCTTGTCTGTTAGGAATCTAATGGGCCACACTGGGAAATTTCACCTATTGACAGAAATGGTGTGTTTTTGTCATGATCTGCCAAATTTGCCTGTTTATTTGCCATTACTCTCAAGGACCAGGGAGTCCAGTTTACTCTGATGTGTCGCTGGTGGGATCATTCATAGGAATGATCCTATGGACGAATGATCTGCTCTACCGCACTGCGTCTGATCATCGGCTGAAATGTATGGCCAATTTAAGACAACCAATAGGCGGCATAACGTTAGGGCTGTTTTACACCAACACATCATCTGACAGATTTTCTGACCAATCATTGGTCAGATGGCCATTTACACACAGAGATTTTTTGTTATTCGCCCCAACTGTTGGTCTGGTTGGACAGATATTGGTCAGATAATCTGTTGGTGTAATACAGCACCAAAGGTATCATCTAGTGTGAGTTACTGTGATAAATTATAGACTTCTGCACTGAAAATATGCCGTCTAAAAATCAGGATTAGTAAATCTGCCCCCATAGGATCCAAGTGTGTGACTTGTCCTTATCTTTGCACCATAAAGGGCTGAGTGCTTCAGTATTTGTTGGGTATAAATAGCCCGATGATGGCATGCATGGTCTTTTCAGAATGATTTGTTTTTCTCCTGACCTGAGGACCTCCTGAACTTCTACTGACAGCAGCAGGTTTCTACTTTCAGTGAGCTGCTACCGAAAATCCTGATGTGGAATCTATTGTGTGAGAAATGGTCAAATACATCTTATCAGCAAGTGTAGATGTTGAGGTTGTGTGGTTTGTTTGTTTGTTTTTTTGCTAAATTTGTTGCATTATACTTTGTGATAACAATCCTTTAAGATTCACAATACTGAATTCCAGGCTATATAACCTAAGGCTTCAAAAAGCCACGGATCTGCAAAATATACATCTTGTAGGCAAAAACCAACAAGTTGTCTGCCCTGGATTGTCAGAGAATTTCTGTTATTTTCATGCATTTTTTGCTGTTCTATAAAACCTAGATGTTAAAGGGGATGTCCCACCAAAAATATTCTAGTTTTTAAACCAGAATCTGGATTTGAATACTTTTCTAATTGCATGTGATTAAAACTTTAGTATAGCCACTGAGTTATTCAATAAAGTGTATATCTATAGCGCCACCTGCTGTTTGTTCTTTATCTTATTTCTTTGTCCGTCTCACTGATGTGGACGCACATGCTCAGTTCCAACCTTCAACTGCCACCTGAGCTCATAGGGAGAGAGCTCTAGCAGAATGGACACGCCCCCTGGGCTGCAATAGAAAGGACACTCCCACTTGAGCTCCCACTTTGATATAAATCTAGCAGAACAATAAATGGGGAGATCTCTGGATCCATGTGAGATACAGGGCTGGTTCTAGCATTGTCGTATACTATATGATGTTTGAGTTTCATTTTTTGCATTAAAGGGGTTGTGTCACTTCAGCTAATAGCATGTATCATGTAGAGGAAGTTAATACAATGTATTGTGATTGTCCATATTGCTTCCTTTGCTGGCTGGATTCATTTTTCCATTGTATTATACATTGCTTGTTTCCATGGTTACGACTGCCCTGCAATCCATCAGCAGTGGTGGTTGTGCTTGTACACTATAGGAGAAAGTGTCTTCCTCTCTGGTGGCCGTGACTGTGGGAGCTCAGGTAGGCTGGTGCCTTTTTCTATATTGTGCAAGCACGACCACCACAAATGGAATGTAGGGTGGTCTGTAACCATGGAAACAAGCAGTGTATAATGTGATCAAAATATATCAAGCCATTAAAGGAGGCAATATGGACAATCACAATACATCAGTAAGTGCCTTGTATTAACCTTCTCTACATGATAAATGCCATTTGCTGAAGTGACACAACCCCTTTAATCATGGAATAATAACCTTTAAGACTGAAACACATGTAAATGAATATATTCACTGTAAAATTCTGCAGGATGTATTCCAAGGATGACTTTAGTATGGCTTAGAAGGTTCCTGACATCCCAGCCCTATCTTAAAGGGGTATTCCCATCTCACAAATGTAGTTTGTATAGTTAGATATAGCCATAACAATATTATTACTAATAGAATGTATTTATATAAAATGTACCGTTTAGAGGATTTTCCTATTTGTATATCCATTGTCCCACACACATCAGTCAGGCTGTTGCCCCTGGTTATGACCACCATGGCCATGTAGTAGTGGTGGTCGGCTTGTTCCTTTTCAAACCTGCTCTGAGGTAACTGCTGTATTGTGAACGCACATTGCATCAGCATGCGGAGACACATCTTAAGGTACTTTCACATCTGCGTTTTGGACACTACCAGTCCGAAACACAATGGTCAGGATCCATCCAAAACACAATGGTCAGGATCCGTCCAAAACGCAGACTTTATAAACGGATCCTCCTCCATAGAGATGAATAGATCTTAGAACAGGATCCGCTTCTCTGCGTTTTGGAAGCGCAGACAAAAATGCTACAACCCTAAGATGTGTCTCTGCATGCTCATGCACAAGAGGTTTGAACAAGAGCAAGCCGTCCACCACTACTACATGGCCGCAGTGGCTGTAACTAGGGGCAACGGCCTGACTGATGTGTGTGGGACAATGCCCATACAAATAGGCAAATCTTCTAAACCAGGGGTCCCCAAACTTTTTAAACAGGGGGCCAGTTCACTGTCCCTCAGACCGTTGGAGGGCCAGACAATAAAAAAAAAATATGAACAAATCCCTATGCACACTGCACATAACTTATTTCAAAGTAAAAAAAATAAAACGGGAACAAATACAATATTTAAAATAAAGAACAGATCAGCCCACTGTGCCCCCATCAGACCTCAGATCAGCCCACTGTGCCCCCATCAGACGTCAGATCAGCCTATTGTGGCCCCATCAGACCTCAGATCAGCGTATTGTGTCCCCATCAGACGTCAGATCAGCGTATTGTGTCCCCATCAGACGTCAGATCAGCCCACTGTGCCCCCATCAGACCTCAGATCAGTCCATTGTGCCCCCATCAGACCTCAGATCAGCCCATTGTGCCCCCATCAGACCTCAGATCAGCCCACTGTGCCCCCATCAGACCTCAGATCAGCCCACTGTGCCCCCATCAGACCTCAGATCAGGACAGTGTAGCACCGCCAGGAGACAGAAGTGCGGCAGGGGCCGGATAAATGGCCTCAGGGGGCCGCATGCGGCCCGCGAGCCGTAGTTTGCGGACCCCTTTATTAGTAAAAATATTGTTATGGCTATATCTAACTATACAAACTACATTTGTGAGATGGGAATACCCCTTTAAGTTTATAGCACATGTAAGTATTAAAAACTGGTGTTCCCATACTTTAATACTGATGACTAGGGCTGTGCGAAGCGTGCTTTGGATCATAGATCCGACGTTGCTTCATTCAAAACTTCATTTGAATGCTATACGCTGTGCTTGGTGAGCACGGAGAAGGCCGCAGCACTGGTATCGGACTCACCGGTCAGATACTGATGACCTATCCAGAGGATACACGATGCATAAGTTCATACTCTGTCACATTGTCCTCACACTTTACATACATACCCGCTTTGTTTCTTGTCTGAAATCCGTGTCTTTTTCTATTTGTGTTTTCCCGTGAAATAACTATTGTCCTGCAGAGGTTTACATCTGTTTAAGCATAGTTCACATTACCCTAGGAGCCTGAATGAAGAGGATAACAGGAGGTTTCCAGTGTGAGGAATGTGAAGGTTATGTGAGGATAATGGCTTGTGTTCCTCCAGGAGAAACGTTACCAGTAAAATTGATCTTGTTAATTATGGTGGAATAAAGATTTATTGATGAATGAAAGAGCGTAAATAAATAAAAACTGCTGACACGGATGATAGATAATAGTGAAACATGTCACATAGTGAAAAACAACTAGTAGTAAAGTCATCAAGTAAAATATAACTACAAGGAATTACCCCGTAGTAATGAAAAATAAAATGGTGGCAAAACAAATGTACAAGTGTACAATGATACACACAGGAAATTCTCCCTACCTGTTCTTGTACAATTCCTCTATAGCTCCTTGCCCTGCATTTGTCTCCTCTCACTGCTGCAGCTACTATTTGTTGTAAAGCCTTGAGCCCTCAGTGTGTTCTGGCTGAAGGGGTTAATGTTTTATCTGAAGGAATCCAGGGAGAGAGCAGATAGCAGGAGCCCGGCAAAGAAAGGGGGCGTGGCCAGTGATATCTGAACTCTGAGGATTGTGCACGAAACATCACAGACCAGGGAGATAAGGTGACATCACAGGTCATGTGACCCTCAGTCAACTCTGAGAAACCGGCAGCTTTAGAAACACAAAGTATATGGGAAAGTTGTTATACCTGACAAGTTAGAAACAGATAAAGAACAAAAAAATAACTCGGACAACCCCTTTAAGGCTATTTTCACACTGGCGTTTTTGCTGGATCCAGATTCAGCAAAAACGCTTCCGTTACTGATAATACTACCATCTACATCCATTATGGATGGATCCGGTTGTTTGTATTATCTTTAACAGTGCCAAGATGGATCCATCATTAACTTCATTGACAGTCAATGGGGGACGGATCCGTTTTCAGATTGTGTCAGAAAAAACGGATCCGGTTGTATTATCTTTAACATATCTAAGACGGATCCGTCATGAATAGAGATGAGCGAACCGAACTGCAAAGTTGGGGTTCGTACCGAACTTTGTGAGTTCAGGTACCTGGACCCGAACCCGGACTTTTTCACTAAAGTTCGGGATTGGTGTTCGGATGATTTTATTATTTTCCATTATAACATGGTTATAACAGAAAATATTAGCATTGCTAAATGCTAAATAAAATGGCCATTCAGGGGTTAAAAATAATAATAAAAAAAACTCACCTCATCCAATTGATCGCGCAGCCCGTATCCTTTTGTCTCTTCTTTCTGCAGGACCAGCAAAAGGACCCGCGATGACGTCACTGTGCTCACCACGTGGTAAGCGCTGTAATGCCATTGCAGGTCCTGCTGAATGAAGATAGAAGAGGATACCGGCTCCGCGCAGTGCCATTTCTATAACAGGGCGAGGGGTGCGACCGCACGGGGCGCACGCTTCAAGGAAGAAGAGGGGGGCGCCATGGTAGTTATTTACAGACTGGCAGGCAGCAGTCTGAACTAATAGAAAGCACCTACCTAACTGCCAGACAACTAACTGCGCTCCACTAGGGCGGAGCTCACTAATCGCTGGATGCAGGCTGCCCTGTTAAACTGTAAGGGGCAGGGTCTGGTATCAGGTCCGGAACGCCTAGTCAGGTGCGCTGTGCGAGGAGACGTCACAGCGCTGCTGCATGCCTCACTTACGCCGGGCTGGAGGAGAAGAGCAAGACGGGAGCGCCATTTTATTTACAGAAAGAATTCAGCCAGGGTCTCTCAGAGTCAGCCTCCGGTCCTCAGAAAGTGGCACTAGGCAAGCTCAGGTTAGGTACAGTCAAGGAAGTTAAAGGAGTATTAAGTTAAAAATACAGTATGGGCCTATACAGCTGCATAGTACATGTACATATATAATTATGTACATATTATACTCAGTCTCATATAATACTTTAGATAATAGTATTATATGAGACTGAGTATAATTATAATTTATATGTATAGTAACAGTGCTAAGCATAATTGTACATATGTACTATGCAGCTGTATAAGCCTGATATATATATATATACACACAGGGATGCTGCATAGTTGGCACATATATTGTCGCATTAATAAATATATATCAGCTATGCAGCACACATACATGTCATATTGTCATATATATATATATACACACACACTTATACTGTGTCTGTGTGTAATATATATTTATTTATTTTTTTATAATGCCTAGGGCAACCATCCAACTTTGTATGTATAATACAAAGGCTGCCATACACACACACATATATATATACACACACACACATCAGCTATGCAGCATGCATACTCATATTATATATGTATATTTATGCTGCATAGCTGATATAAAATTTTATATAATGCATATGGCAGCCTTTGTATAATATATACAGAGTTGGAAGGCTGTCATATGCATTATATAAAATTTTATATCAGCTATGCAGCATAAATATACATATATAATATGAGTATGCATGCTGCATAGCTGATGTGTGTGTGTGTGTATATATATATATAATATTTATTTTACAGTGGCATGTAAATACCATCAGCCCCTCCAATGCAGCCCTATGTAAATCACAGTGGCCGGCTTGCTCCTTTTCAATCCCGCTCTGAGGTAACTGCTGTATTGTGAACGCACATCGTATGAACATGCGCAGACACATCTTAGGGTACTTTCAAATCTGCGGTTTGGATGCTACCAGTCCAAAACGCAATGGTCAGGATCCGTCCAAAATGCAGACTTTATAAACGGATCCTGCTCCATAGAGATGAGTTGATCTGGGAACAGGATCCGTTTCTCTGCGTTTTAGAAGCGCAGACAAAAATGCTACAGCCCTAAGATGTGTCTCTGCGTGCTCATGTAATGTGTGTTCACAATACAGCAGTTACCTCAGAGCGGGTTTGAACAAGAGCAAGCCGACCACCACTACTACATGGCCACGGTGGTCAAGGATGTGTGTGGGACAATGGATATACAAATAGGAAAATCTTCTAAACGGTACATTTTATATAAATACATTCTATTAGTGATAATATCAGTATGGCTATATCTAACTATACAAACTACATTTGTGAGATGGGAATACCCCTTTAAGTCAGTGTTATTTTATTGGGGGGGGGCGCTTTTTTAATGTTCGCCCTGTTAGTAAAATTCCCTAGAAACTGCCCTGGCTCCGCGATCAATTGGATGGGGTGAGGCTTTTTTTTAAATTATTTTTAACCCCTGAATGGCCATTTTATTTAGCATTCTGTCTTAAGAATGCTAATATTTTCCGATATGACCATGTTATAACGGAAAATGATAAAGTGAAGTTCGAGTATCCCCTGACTTTAATGGGGTCTGGGTTTGGGGTGAAGTTTGGGTCAAGTTCGGATTCCGAACCCGAACTTTGACCTGAAGTTCGGCCGATCCTGGTGAACCCAATCTTCCATGGGTTCGCTCATGCCTAATCAAGAACACCATTGAAAGTCAATGGGGGACGGGTCCATTTTCTATTGTGACAGATAGTGTCAGAGTTAAACGGATCCATCTCCATTGACTTGCACTGTGAGTCATGACGGATCCATCTTGCTCCGTATCCCAGGACGGAAAGCACACCGCGGCATGCTGCTCTCCGGTATTAGAACGCAACAGAATGCATTTTGGAGCACTACGTTCTGTTCAGTTACTATTTGTCCCCATTGACAATGAATGGGGACAAAACGGAAGCGTTTTTTTTTTCCCGGTATTGAGACCCTATGACGGATCTGAATACCGGAAAATAGAAACCAGTGTGAAAGTAGCCTAAATTGGGAGCTATGGAAAGATGACCAAGGTGATGTGGAAAGAGCAGGAATCTGAGTTTATTACATGATCTGTTACAATCAGCTCCTCCATACATATTATGGCTCAATGATTCGAACCATTGAGTTCTATAAGGTGAGATAGGTGATAAATGGTGTTATTGCCATTGAGAAATGTTTGAGCAGACCCTTCCGAATAGTAGAGAAAGAAAATTGGGCAACATAGAAAGCAGAGTGGTCAGATTATTAAAGGAGCTGTCTCACTTCAGCATATGTCATTTATCATGTAGAGAAAGTTACAAGGCACTTCCTAATGTATTGTGATTCCATATTGCCTCCTGGATTCAGTTTTCGATCACATTTAGGGCTCATGCACACAAGCGTGTTTTCTTTCCCTGTCAAAGGAGGCAATATGGAGAATAACAATACATTAGTAAGTGGCTTGTATTAAGGCCCCATTCACACGACTGTATATTTGCGGGCCCGCATTACTGCGGACCCGCAAATATACGGGGGTAGCCCGGCGTGTGTTCCGCAGCCCTCGGAACACACGCCGTGCGGCCCCATTGAAAATGCCTATACTTGTCCGTGCGCACGGACAAGTATAGGACATGCTTCAAAGCTCCCGGCCCCATAGAGGTGAATGGGGCCGCATCTATTCCCGCAATTTTGCAGATAGATACGGCCCCGTTCATAAGGTCGTGTGAGTGGGGCCTAACTTTGTCTACATGATAAATGCCATTTGAGGACCAAAGAGTATTGTGGAGGGAAATAATGGCATCCTAGGGATCACAGAGAATTGGGCGAGCCCACCAAGTATGGCGCATAGAGCCTAATTATCAGCGGCCGTCCGGCACAGATCATAGACAGTAGGATAAATATGGTGTAGACATCCCTAGTGATGAGAGAAGTTTCGAAAATTTTGATTTGGCTGCTTTGCCGAATTTCACAAAGAAATTTGATTTGTGATAAATTACTTTGTATGTAGCAGACGCAATGGTGGGGAATGGCGATCGCACCGTCCCCGTCATTGAACCCCTCAGATGCGGCGTTCTTCTTTAATAGCGGCATCTGATGCTGCAGTTGAGGCCTTTCAGAAGTTAATCAGGGTAAAAAAAAAAATGCTTACCTTATCCATTTTCTCACTGAGAGGCCATCACGGCCGTCTTAATTGAAGACACCACACAAAATCTCGTACAGTGAGGTGATGACGTCATCCCGCCATCACTCTGGCCGGGTGCGGTGACGGATGAAGTATGTATTTTTTTTAACACCATTTCAAGAAAAATAGGTTCGTTACCACGAAACACAAGGTAATTTGGCTTTGCTGCTAGTCATACACTAGTGATATCCTTACCGGCTGCCCAACTGATCTATACTTTATGGTCCCTCTTGTCAGGATAGGTTATCAATATCAGATCGCAGGGGTCCGACACCCAGCACCCCCACCGATCAGCTGTTTGAAGAGGAGGCGCGAGCAGTATCAGCGCTGCCTCCTCTTCACTGTTTACATGATGGCCGTAACAGGGGTAGTGGTGAGTAGGTGTAATTACACCTAACCGCCCCATTCATTTTAATGGGAAGAATAGCTTCCATACAAGTCTATGAAAGCGATTCTTCCCATAGAAATAAATGAGGCAGTTAGGTGTAATTACACCTACTCACCACTACCCCCGTGTCGGCCAGCATGTAAACAGTTAAGAGGAGGCAGCGCTGATACGGTGCGCGCCTCCTCTTCAAACAGCTGATCGGCGGGGGTGCTGGGTGTCGGACCCCTGCGATCTGATATTGATGACCATCAATCATCAATATATATAACTAGGAGAACCCCTTTAAGTAGGCCAGTCCCTATTTTAAAGAGGCTCTGTCACTAGGTTTTAACCTATGTATTTAAATACATAGGTTAAAACCCCTTAACTTGTACAGTTGTAACATACCTTTATTGCAGAGTACAGTGCAGCGGTTGTGCTGAAAAACCAACTTAAAACTCTATGCTAATGAGCCTTCGGAGCACCGGGGGGCGGGCTCTTTCTTCCTGAGCACCGCTTCTTCACCGCCCCCCGGGGCCCGAGGCTCTCCCCCATCTCCCCCACTTCGCTGCGGCGTGTGCGCACAAGGATGGAAGCGCTTGCAGTGTTCGGCACTGCAAGCGCTTTTGCGCATGCGCCGGCGCGATCGGACTGCGCAGGCGCCGGATTTCAGCGCTAGACCAAACGGTCTAGCGCTGTCAATCTAATTCCAGAGGGGCGTGGACGTCGGCATGGGGGAGAGCCTCGGGCCGAAGGCTCATTAGCATAGAGTTTTAAGTTGGTTTTTCAGCACAACCGCTGCGCTGTACTCTGCAATAAAGGTATGTTATAAATGTACAAGTTAAGGGGTTTTAACCTATGTATTTAAATACATAGGTTAAAACCTAGTGACAGAGCCTCTTTAAAGGCTGGTTCTGTTCATATGGGGGCGCCATGCTCCAGCCTAATAGTGACTATAGACGCCTTCTGTGGTGCAGACGCTGCTTTTCATCCAATACACCTAGAATCTGCATTGTGCTGCAGACCGATGATAGATAGATAGACAGACAGATAGACAGACAGACAGATAGATAGATATGTATACTGTATAAAGAATCCATGTGATGTGACCTGGTTCCGGTCTGCTGTCTCTCTAGGGGGGGACCTAGCCTTTCTGCTTCCTTACTAGCCCCCTCCACCTGCACCACAAAGGTCAGTGTGGTTTATACAGGACACAGATAACAAGAAACACTGTTGTTTAAATCAGATCATTAAAAAATAGGGTTTATAAAACCCTAATCACAGGCTAAGGGAAAAAAATCTGCATTATATTTCACACATTGGAAGGCAAAGGGCAAAATCTGTGGCTACATTCATTCACACGGACAGTCAAGGACACGACAAGCACGAGGACGCTCTCGCTAATATAGAAACATAGAAGATTGGTCCATCTAGTCTGCCCTTTTATTATCCTTTATTGTTATCTTAGGATAGATACATGTTTACATAAAGGACAGAATCACTACAATAAGCTTTTATTTACAGACCAATATGTGAGCACTCAGCACTATAGGCATGTACTGCGCATTAGGATGTGCACTGGGAAGAGATGGGGGACATTTCTACACCTGCAGTTTGTTCTTTGTCTTATTTCTGGTCTGTCTCACTGATCTGGTCGAATGAGCTGAACTGCCACCGGCCCTATGTTCTGTTAGAAGCTGTGGCAGTTACAGGGAGAGAGCTGCAGCAGAAAGGACACACCCTCCTGAGCTGGCAGGCTGAAGATAATCTAGCAGAGCAATTGGAGCAGTGACTGTGGAGATCTCTGGATCCATGTGCGGTACAAGGCTGGTTCTAGCTTTGTTTGATGTGCTACAAGATAAGTTAATCTCAGGGTGGTGAAGAGAGGCCTCGTACATTAACTTCAGACGTGCACCTAGCCTTTCTGCTGCCTGAGGAGAAAACTGAAACAGCATCCCCCCCCCCCCCCCCCAATGCCAATTTCTTAGGCCCATGGCCCTTCGGCTGCCCCCCTCCCTTTTGCCCCTACCTGGTGCTGCCTGAGTCGATCGGCTCACTTGGCCTCATTGGTGGTGCACCCCTGATTAACTTTTGGCATGATTTGTGGATGGGTCTAGAGGCCAGTCTATTACTAATCTTTACAAGAGGCAGAGTGACCGAGTCAGGCTACCAGGTGCAGGTCAAAGCAGAGGACAACCCAGCAGATGTGACCTAGTGAGGTTGAGTCCATTTAAATGTTCCAGGTGCCTGATGGACAGGTGTGAGGAGAAGAGAGGGGCAGAGAGTGTTTCCCTCGCCCATGCCACTGCTGGAGGTCTGGAGGTTTACACCACTAAGAGGAGCCCCAGCCGAAGGGTGAGTACTGAGGTGAGACCAATAAAATATCTACCAAAGCCTCCGTTATCAGACAGCCAGCTTTTCAGGAAACAAGTAATGATAACTGGGCACCAATTCACTTTGAACTTGCAACCAGTTTGGAAGTGATGGTGATGTAAGAGAGACTGTACCAGGACTGGTTCCAACCAAATGGCCTGGTGCTCAAATCCAGCAGGAGATGCCAACCTCAGAAACATCTCTGTGCTGGGGGTAGTAGAAATAAACGTTGAACTCTATGGGTGAACCATCCCTTTCAACAGTGTGCTGATCGTACCAGATGGAGTTATGTCAGGACGAGTCCTTGTGGTGATTGCCATGAAAGTCTTGGAGGAGCTGGAGTAGTCACATGGAAACATAAAAGAGGAGAGTGGAACAATAGTAGGATGAAGAAACAAAATGTATGTGTTCTACCTGCTCACCTTGAATGGTTATGCAAGGGCTGCTGCTCACTCCCCTAACTTGACTCGAACATTCACGGCTGGAAAAACAACAGGATAAGGGAGCATTCATACAACCATGTGACTTCTGTGGCAATTTTGCAAACTGCAAACCGCGAATCGCGGTGCGGACCTCTTTACTTCAATGGGTCCACAGTCAAGATGCAGCCAAAGACAGACCATGTCTTATCTTTTTGGAGCTTAGGCACGGACCTGGAAGCACAGTCATGTGAATTTATGGTCTAGATCCGTTACGCAAATTTGGAGAACAGATGCAGACTCATTCATTTCAATGAGGCCGCAAAAGATGCAGACAGCACACCGCATCCGTACTTCCGTTCTGCAGCCCTCAAAAAGATACAGCATGCCCTATTCTTGTCTGCAATTTCAGACAAGAATAGGCATTTCTATTATTCTATTATAAAGCTGTACGTGTGCATTCCTCAAAATGTGGAACGCACATGACTGGTATCCATGTTTTGCGGATCTGCCATTTGAATGAACCCTAAAGGAAGAAAATTAGGACTTCAGCGCTGCGCAGATTTAAAAAACACTCTCAGATTTAAAGATCTTCGTAAGCAGGAATCAGGCCATTTACTAATTGATGTATGCCTATATCTGTCACAGACTGCGGCGTAAAGGTTATTTGTGCTGCAATCTGAGACTTTTTCCAGCTCATGCCAGGTCTAAAAAAGAGGGTGTGGCGTAGGTGGGGAAGGGGACACCTTGTTTAGGCGTAGAATAGAAGCTGGCGTACATTTAGGTGGTTTAAATAAATGCCCCCACAGCTGCTTTTTGATGATTAAAAAAAAAAAAAAACCCAAAACCTCACCTTATCCAATTGCTCGCGCTGCAGTAGTCTCTTCTCTCTTCAGTGAACAGGACCTTCCGAAGGACCTGCGATGTGCGCGATGATGTCACTGCGCGCTCCCACGTTGTTACATCACCGCGCATATTGCAGGTCCATCGGCAGGGCCTGCTCAATGAAGAGAGAAGAAACTGCCGCAGCGTGAGCAAGTGGATGAGGTGAGTTGTTTTGTTTTTTAACCCCTAAAATGGCCGTATAGGTAAAGTGTACCCATTTTTAACAGCTGTTAGACGGGAGCACTCCTGTCAATCGGCCATTAAAAACGGTCCCGTTGATTTCAATGGGACCGTCTGGCCCTGGAAACGGACAAAAAATATTTTTTGGCTGTTAAAAGAACGGCCATGTGAATAGCCCCATAGACTTTCATTGGTGCTAAAAATGGCCGTGTGACGGCCGCTACTTAAACGACCATCACACGGCCATTATTCACTGTCGTGTGTATGAGTCCTAAGACTGGGGTCTAAAACACCGGTCTTAATAAATGACCCCCTAAGTTTTTTGGGATTTATGAGCTGCAGTCCCGCCATCTCTATGGACTCCGTGAAATTGTAGAAATTATTCTGTAAAAAGATTCTAAAATAATAATTCAGGTTCTGCAATATGATAAGTATTCTGGCTCCATAAAAGTTAAAAGTTGTATTTCAATGTTACGATTTTTTCAGTGTAGTGGCTACATTGTTAAATTGCCTTTTACAACACCCGTATTGCTTCCCTTTCAGGCTCTTTGGTGACCCCTGATGGCTATTTGTAGAAATTACAAACCATAATATCCACTTTATGTAGACGGCATAGATACGTGTGGGTAAAATACATGTTGCAGTTGTGTAAAAAGGGCGGGTTCACATCAGCATTACCAACTCTGTTATTGCTTTCAGCTATAACTTGGTTATAATGGAAAATAACGGAATTCGTAAGACGGAATTCAAAACAGAAACCAGATGGATCCATTATGCTTGCCCATAGGCTTCTATTATGATGGACCAAAGCGGATTGCCTCTAAAGGTTTCTGTTTTGAATTCCGTTTTACTAATTCCGCTATTTTCCGTTATAACCATATATAATGGAAAACAATAACGGAATTCATAAAAGTGATGTGAACCCACCCTGTGTTAATAATTTGATATTTATAGATCAGTCTGGGAAAACTGAGGAAACCTACATATACAGTTATCTAATGGATAATTTATTATTTGTATTAATTAATGTGCATCCATAAAAGGTTTCTCCCACAATTTATCTGTTTTAAAATATTTTGGAATACATAGTTTTTGCATATTCACCTCCATTTATTTCTACCCACAGTGACTCCACATCTTCATGTCCCTCACTTATATCTTCCCGCAGTGTGGGCTTTAGACAGGACTTTACATAAAGGCAGACCCCTCCCCCTCTCCGGTTTTGGCGATCCTTTCTAAACAGACTGTAACCCTGTACGTTAACTGCCCGGTCATAGCTATCATCCAGCCATGTCTCAGTTATTCCCACTATGTCATAGTCCTCCTCACACATCACTAATTCCAGTTCACCAGTTTTATTAGTCAGGCTTCTGGCATTAGTGTACATACAGTTATAAGGTTTATATATATTTTTTCCCTTACACCTTTCCTTATGATCTGTTCTAGTTCCTCCTTCCATTCCTCCCCCAGTTCTATTACCTTGCCCCAGGTCTCTATCTGCACTATCTTCCCCTCCTATAATGTACTTACCCTCCCCCCGGTCCCTAGTTTAAACACTCCTCCAGCCTTCTAGCCATCTTCTCCCCCAAAACAGCTGCCCCTTCCCCATTGAGGTGCAGCCCATTCCCTACGGTAGAGCCTGTAGCCGACAGAGAAGTCGGCCCCGTTCTCCAGGAATCCAAAACCCTCCTTCCTACACCAGTTCTTGAGCCACTTGTTTACCTCCCTAATCTCCCGCTGTCTTTCTTGTGTGGCTTGTGGTAGACATAGTACTTTGGAAAACATTACCCCCACTACCAGCATCTGTCTGGCCTGCCCTGCTCTCCTGGCCCCCTGCTTACTGGAGCTGACATTCCCCTGACTGGCAGAGGAAGTGTCCGGCTGCAGCAGTGCTCTCCCTGAACTGACATCCCCCTCATCTGCCAAACTTGTGTCAGATCAGCGCTAGCCTCCCTGGCACTCTTCCCTCTACCCCGCTTTCTAGATATTATCCAGCTACCTACCTCACTTTCCTGAGCCTCCATGCTACCACCCTCCCCCACATCTACCCCATAGAGTGCTTGCTCAGTGAGCAGCAAACTCTTTTCCAATGCTTCTCAGTATTGAAACTCACCCGGTTAGCTCACCCGCAATGTGCGATTCCAAACAAGTAATTTGCTCACATTTTGAACAAAGATATGCTGTTCCAGGACGGCAGATGTTTCACAAGATGTGCACTGGACTGCGCTGTCAATAATAATCGAACACATATTAATGGGGATTACACAAGAAAAGAGAAAGAACACAAGAAAAGAGAAAGAAAAAAATAGTAGTTCTGGCCGGATATGTGCCCCCTCACAATAGTGATGCCTAGATATGTGCCCCCGCACAGAAGCGATGCCCAGTTGTGCCCCCCCCGAAATCTGGGACTATCCTGCCGGATCCGGGACGGTTGGGAGGTATGTGTTGTTATGAATCTGCAAAAAAACTAATGCAACACAGACATCACACGGATGTCTTTCGTATTTTTTGCAGATCTGCGTTTTGCAGTCCACAAAATACATACGGTTGTGTGACTGCACCCTAAGAGACAGCAGTCTTCTCAATTGTGCACTGGGGCCTTAAAGTGGCCCTGGAAAAAATCCTAAAAGTGGACCCATGTTTTAGGTAGTTCCAAGCTGACAGGAGGCAGGGCAGCACATGTAAGCAGGGAAAACAGAAGTAGTTGGGGCCATTAATACTACAGTTCTGGTGGTGTTTGGGATGCTTGACAGGCAGGGCTGTAGGCCCTGAAAATATTTCTACCACTGTTGGTAAAAATAATATGGCAACGTAATTGTCTCTCCTGAGGGACATGCTGTAGGTAGAGGGCCAGACCACAAAGGTCCTTCAGCACTGCTCCAATTCAAACACTTAAAGAGGACCTTTCATGGGTCCAGACTTTGTTAACAATGTAGCCCGTTATGGAGGGCATGTGTGACTGGGGTCAGAGGACTTACTACTATTGCAGGGCGCTGCTCTGTTCGCCCGCTATCCTCCTGTAAAGTTCCGGCGCACGCTATGCAAATGCATAGCATCGGAACAGGGAGGAGGAGACGGCAGGGATTCTCAATGGGTGTCTCCTTCTCCCTGGCTGGAACGCTGTCCAATCGCAGTGGAGAGCATCACAGCCAGGGATGTACCCCACTGCCCCCAGTAATGTCCTTCCACTGCCTCCAGTAATGCTCATCCCCCCACTATCCCCAGTAATTTCTCTATAGTGCCCCCAGTAATGTCCTTCCACTGCCCCCAGTTATGTGTTGCAGAGTATGGTTGCTGGGTGCAGCAGAGTCAGTTTAGATCAGACATTGTGGAGTAACAGGAACTGGGTTTATTGGAACATGCATGCAATAACTGAAGGTCACCTTACATGTTGACTGGTGCACAGACAGGAAAAGGAAATCAGTGAGTTCACATCAATGTACAGGAAAATACAGCACATCATACAAATGCATATAGAGCAGGGGCCGTTGCTAGGGTCTCAAAAGATCCTGGGCCCAAACCCCAATGTATATGGCCCAATTCTCTAAGTCGACCACCTGCCCCCCCTTCCGCAGTAGCATTTACCTTTTACATCCAGGGCCTCCAGGTGATGTCTCCTCTGATGTAGATCTTCTCTGTCATCAACTTCTCCATTTCGGTCTGGACAACTTCTCTCAGCCTCGTCTCTGCAGAGTGTGACAGACATCTTAGATTCCTCACATTTCATCATCCCACAACCTAGAGTCCCCACAGTGTTATTCTGCTGCTCGCTGTGCCTCCCCAATACCCCAAAATACTATACTGCCCCCCATAGTAATAGTGCTCCTCAAAGTCCCACCAAAAGTAATTCCCTTCTAGAATGCCCTCATTAGTAATATTGCCTCTACAGTGCCCCCAACAATGATAATGCTCCAAAACAGTGCCTCCATTAGTAGAAAAGCGTCCAGTATTAATAATGCCTTTACAGCAGGGCTGTGGAGTCGGTAAGCCAAAGCCCCGACTCCAACTCCAACTCCTCAATTTCCCCTGACTCCGACTCCCTCATACATGGCACATGTTTATGTGATAACTTTAAACAAACTTTGCATAAATCAATAGTACAGATATGTCATGACAAAAAGAGTTTGTAATATATGTTTTACTAGATATCTTTATTCTTAACTTTCAGTATCAGGCTTTTCTTTGGGTACAGCTCACTAAGGGCCTGATGTATGAAAACTGTCTAGGTATAAGACTTTCTTTGTTGCCCATAGCAACCAATCAGAGCTCCCCTTTCAGTTCTCCAGAGCACTATATGAAATGAAAGGGGACCTCTGATTGGTTTCAATGGGCAACAAAGAAACTTCTACACCTAGATAGTTTTCATACATAAGGCCCTAGGTGTTTTACATCAGAGGAAAAGCAAACTAAAACATAAAACATACAGAGAGAACATGCACTGGACAAGTGATTTATGCACAGTTTATTGAAAGTTTAGATATACTAAGAAGTACTTGCCTTAAAGGGGTTTTCTCAGCACACTGATTCACTGGCTGACAGGCAGTTTGCACTCACTCTGTCTCCTCAGGCCTTGGGGGGGTCTCCAGCAGTTATTAGCATATATTAACTTACTCTGACAGAGCAGGAGATTGTGATCTCTAACACAATTACAGGTAAAGCCATCCTTCTCAGTCCTCAACACATTTTGCTTACTGAGGTCACTCCTGCTCTCATCCAATCAGATAACAGTCTTTCTGGTTTGCAGGTTACCATAGAAACCTGTGTGCATTCAGAGACCTGCTGAACTGTCTATAGTTCATGACTGACTAATGTAGTTAGAAAATGTCTTCTTTTAACTGTCCCTTTATGTTGAAAGCTAATCTTTGTAACTAGTGAGAAAACCCCTTTACTCCTGTTTTCTCCAGCAGATCTGAGATGAGTGCAGCCATTCCTTCCCAGTGCCTTTTTCCTCTGATCTGTAGCAGAGGAGTTTCACTTCTGAGCATCTACATGAATGGCAGCACACAGTCATCTCAACTGAAAGCCTAGATCCTTAGTTCAGGAATAGAACAGACATTTATAGGACATTTCATCATGTTCCCAAATTCTTATGAAAATATATTCAGCACATACTGCATTGAACTAAATGTACAAATTTATCAAATATTTTAGGAGTTGGAGTCGGTCCATTTTATACCGACTCTGACTCCATCAAAATGGTCACCGACTCCGACTCCACAGCCCTGCCTTACAGAGTGCCCATAAGAAATAAGGACCCCCTATTGTTCCCCCAGTGGTAATAAAGCTCTGTACAGACCCCTCAGTAGTAATAAGGCCCCCATAGTGCTCTTAGTAGAAATAAGACGGATCTATAAGACGGATCATATAGAGCCCCCAGTAGTAATAAGAACATCTAAAATGCCCCCTGGATTTATAATACCCCTACAGTGCCCCCAGTATTTATATTGCCCCCTCCTGTTATAATGCTCACCCTGAAGTGCACCCAGTATTTATACCGCCCCCTACTGTTATAATGCCCCCTGTAGTTATATTCCTCCCTTTAGTGCCCTCAGCAATGATGATTCCTCAGCCCCTCTACCATACAGTCCTATGTAAATAAAATTATTTCCCTCCCTCTGCCATAGAGTCCCCTCCCTTCAGCCCTTCCAATATACAGTCCCATATAAATAATATCACTGCCTCCGCAGCCATCTTCAACATACAGTCCCATGTAAATAACATCACCCCCTCCCTTCAGCCTCCTCCAACACAGTCTCATGTTAATAGCATAACCCCCTGAACATTCAGTCATGTAATATCCCTCTCTTCAGCCCTAACATAAAGTCCCAGTTAAATAACTACAACTCCCAGCATTACTCTGCCTCTCTCTTCACTTACCTCTCCTTATAGCAGAGCTTCTTCCTCTAGAGTTCTCTTCACTGTGGAGCCTCTCCTGCACTGGTCACATGATGACATGTGACCAGTGACATCATCGCAGGTCCTTCTCAGCTACTGCACTGATCACATGACCTGTGATGTCACCATAGGTCTTTCACCTCTTGCAGTGCTTTAGATTCAATTGTACTGCCGTCCTGAGGATAGAAGTACCATTGTCTCTAGCTGGCAGGCAGGACATTCGGGCCTGGGAGGAAACATCAGGGGGCCAGGCCCCAATGTTTTGGCCTAACAACGCCCCTGATATAGATAGAGACTACAGATAAGCATTAGTAACAGCCACATCTAGTGTCACAACAATAAACTGCAGTCTTTCTAGCAACAGACTAAGCTGTACGCTGTTGCATCTCCAACATTATGTCCCCCACTGCCCCCAGTAATGCTCATCCCACCACCATCCCCAGTAATCTCCCTGTAGTGCCCCCAGTCATTTTCTCCCAGTCTTCACTCACATGTAACAGTACTTCATGCTGGGCCCCTATCAGACTGCTAATCACAGTAGCGTCACATGCAGTCGGCCTGGCATCTATCAGGCCCTAGCACTATATATATTTTGTTTTTGTAGCTTTATTTTTCAGCTAATGCTACTTTGCTGCCATCTCCTGGTTCTCAATAATCTTGCAGAATCACTCTATTCTGGAGCACACTGTATGGGTAGCAGGATGTTGGGGTTCAGTTTGTGCCTGAAAAGCTGCAAATAAAGAAACTTGTCCTTTCTGAGTAAATGGAATTCTTTTCAAGTAAGGCTACTTTCACACTTGCGTTTACATTTTCCGGTATTGAGATCCGTCATAGGGTCTCAATACCGGTGGAAAACGCTTCCATTTTTTCCCCATTCAATGTCAATGGGGACAGAACATAATTGAACAGAACTGAGTGCTCCAAAATGCGTTCCGTTCCGTTGTGTTCCCATACTGGGATGCGGAGTAAAACGGATCCAGCATGACCCACAATGTAAGTCAATGGGGATGGATCCATTTTCTCAGACACAGTAAAAAACGGATCCGTCCCCATTGACTTCCAATGGAGTTCATGATAGATCCGTCTTGGCTATGTTAAAGATAATACAACCGGATCCGTTCATAACGGATGTATATGGTTGTGTTATCAGTAACGGAAGTGTTTTTCTGATCCCTGCTGGATCCAGCAAAAACGCTAGTGTGAAAGTAGCATAATTAGGGTGTTATATAATGTCATACAAACAATGACAAGTTAATGGGATGTGTCTTTGTAATAGTCTCTTGTGTTCTCGAGATCTTGAGGATCGTACCACACATATCTCTGAGATGCCGGCCACTCTTCTTGTAGGAACCATTCACAAGAACTGGTGTCTTGAAATGCTCTCAACCAATCATTTACCCATCAAAATTTGGGACTTTTCACAGTCACTCCGGTCCTTACACTTGGCCATTGTTCCCGCTTCAAGCACATGAACTTCAAGAACTGACTGTTCACCTGCTGGCTGCACATTGCACACATTGCAGTTGTGTAGCGACTAGGCCGCAGGGGTTATGTGAGTGTTGTAGTGATGTCACAGTGATAATGGTGCCGGTGGTTAGATTACTCACAGTTTGGTGACTACTACTCCCTGGGCTGGCTTGCAGTGAGTGGAAGGGGGGCACCAATTCCTTTGGGGCACTCTCTGGTTTTCAGGAGCTCTGCCGGATGGTAAGGCTAGGTGCCCTTGATGGTCGTGTATTAGGGTGTCGGTCGCCGGGTCCCTGATGGTTTTCATGACGGCAGCGACTTGAAGCACAAAGTAGAGTAGATGTAAAATAAAGAGGAGGCAGCTTGTATCAAAACAGTTGAACTTTACTTTTTCCTTGGGAGTTGAGTCCTTCTTTAAAGTGCAGTTGACAGTTATTTCTCTTGGCAATAAATATCAATAAAGAGGCTGTAAGAATTTCCTCTTTAGACTGGTTTACTTCAGTACTGAGTTTCTCTTCTTACAATCAACTAATCAATCTTTACTGCTTAGTTGCTAGTTCCTTCAATCCACCTTACTAGACCTGGCTCTGGATATTACACAGAATATATCTCTTTCTTTAGCTTAGCATCCCCACAGGGCGGTATCCCTGGACGGCAGGCATCACATCATCTGCTCCATTGTTTTGCATAGGGTGCACTTGAATACAGATATAAGTCCACAGTCCCCAGAGGGTTAAGTGCGGATACACACAACTTGGTACCTTGAGTTGTAGAGGTTTGTGCATAGGCGCCGGAGGCTACTCTTAAGACATTTGGGCTGGAAGAGTCCATAAAAACTTCAGGCAGTTGTCACCTCGACCAGACTCACACTATCCAGTTTGGCCCAGGGTCTAGAAGCTTAGACTTGGTACAGGCCACAGGATACCTGGCTAGGCCAGAGCCAGGCTGACATGGCAGCTACATGGTGGTTAGGCATCTTGTTTTCTCCTCTCTCTCTCTCCTGCACTTGACTTGTCTGTTACTTCTCACTGACTCCACTGAACTGAACTGAACTGAACTGAACTGGTTCTAACCTGTTGCTTGGGTATTTATATGTAAGGCAACAGCACCACATGCTGGTGTAAAGATAAATAGCAGCTACTCAGCCTAGATAAGTTCTTGCAGCATACGGTTATAAATAGCATATAAATACAGTTGACATGGCTAGCATACATAAACAGTTGTTGTGTCCCTTTCACACAATATGTGGGACACTGCAGTTGCATCACACTTTTTGCTAAAATTTTCACAAAATTGCATCACAACTCTAATGTGTGAACGTTTATGCATTCGGCATAGCAGTTTTCAATACTTGTTGGCTTCAGGTCTGTGTGAGCCCCTTTTGACCCCTACTTTGAAACGAGCTACCCTAGTATTGTGAGTGATGCTAGGGAGGCTCATTTCCTTCATGCCTGATATTGGCTGACCCTCCCTCCCGTTGATCCATGCGGCGGAGAGATGCAGAGGCGGCTGTGCGGGCATCAGAAGCGACGCAGGTGCCGGGGAGGTAAGTATAACCTGTATAAGGTGCCCAGGCATTTTGGGGGGCATTATAGGGGCTGCATGACCCCTTTAAGGTAGTGTGAGTTTTTTTTAAATGTTTTATCTCCGCACTCCAAAAATGTGCAACTATTTGTCTATCAACAGGATACTCAGGTAGACAAGTAAATCACAGAACATCGGCCCACCAACATAAATAATGAATATGTGTAAGCCCGTATACACAATGTCAGGAAAGTATATACTACATAAAGTGCTTAGTGCTGCTTGTCAAAAAATGTAATCCAACACAGTACATATCACGGGGCAAACGAAGTAACTGAACTGACATAGTGGGTCACAGATGCTATGGAGTCACAAAATTACAGTCCAAA
This sequence comes from Rhinella marina, assembly GCA_900303285.1. Lineage (NCBI taxonomy): Eukaryota > Metazoa > Chordata > Amphibia > Anura > Bufonidae > Rhinella > Rhinella marina. The sequence continues at coordinate 98,184 of ONZH01005764.1, read as the reverse complement.
TGGATACTAACCAGAGTATAAGACACCCTCTCTCCCAACGCGCGTTTCGCCGATGGCTTCCCCCTGAAGAAGCCATCGGCGAAACGCGCGTTGGGAGAGAGGGTGTCTTATACTCTGGTTAGTATCCATTTGGACTGTAATTTTGTGACTCCATAGCATCTGTGACCCACTATGTCAGTTCAGTTACTTCGTTTGCCCCGTGATATGTACTGTGTTGGATTACATTTTTTGACAAGCAGCACTAAGCACTTTATGTAGTATATACTTTCCTGACATTGTGTATACGGGCTTACACATATTCATTATTTATGTTGGTGGGCCGATGTTCTGTGATTTACTTGTCTACCTGAGTATCCTGTTTGCGTTCTGACATCCGCTGCTTTTATTCTGTAAGTGTCTTGTTTATGTCGTGTATTATCTAATAAAGTTGTATTTATATGATTTGTGGCGTGGTGGTGTATGTAGGTTTATATGTTCGGTCGGACCCCAGCCAATTAATATTTCGCTCATTATATAGGTTTTGTTTATTTGTCTATCAACGTAGTCATGTGAGGGCTCGTTTATTGTGGGCGACACTATTTTTGGGGTGCAACTAATGTACTGTATTTATAAAATGTGTTGACGGTGTGAAAAAAACAGAACTCTGACTATCCAAATTGGCATTATGCCAGTATTTAAAGTAACTGATATAATATACGCATTACAGAGTTATTGCAGTATTATATGGGCAACCATTATTCAGCACAGTCAGAAGCACAACTAGCAGAATATAGATTTCACTAGAGTAAGGGGCATTAAAACAGGTCATCTGTATTTTATAAATTGGGGGCATAATTTTATTTGTAGGGGTCGGGGAGTCTACTCATAGTGTAGACGCTGTGGGTTTGTGCAGTGATCAGAGGCAGCGTACTACAACACATTCAAACATATTATGGGGAAAGGGGGGCCCAGATCCAAAGTTTTCTCTGGGGCCCATAGAACTCTAGTTACGCCACTGGCAATGTTGTACTATTCGGCACTGAATTTTAACTCTCTACTTACAGTGATGTAATAGTACAGCACTGAGAGGGAAGGGGTTAACCCAAGGTGATGGTACTGACCCTTTAAACAGTATTTTTGCTCCTGATTCCTCCTTGTGTTTGTCTGAGCCCTCCTCATATGTGTTCCCCTCATGTACCTGTGGTCCTCTGCTGCCGCTGTTCATCTACTTTGCTAAACTTTTTCTTGATTTTAACCAGACATCGACAGGCACAGTCAATCTGAGACGTAATGTATCACTTTCCCCACTAGAGGTCAGTGTTGTGTTGAAACTTGTGAATACTGCCATCAGCACTCAGGACGTCTAGAGCAGGGGGGTTTCAGTTTGCGGTACACATAGACTGTTTGCTTCATTTACTTATTGATTTTAACTGCATAAATGTTGGTAAAAAACTACTCTGGTCTATATTTTCTTCAAGGTGCATGGACTGCTGAAGGTGCGCCTAATTTATGATGAGACACACACGCCTTGTCATAAATTAGGTGCATCTTCCACCAGCAAAACCAGCGCAAAAGGTGAAATGGCACCTTATATCTTTTAGTAGCTGGAGAGCTAGACTTTCCTTTACCTAGGACATAGTAAGTTTGCTTCCCTAGCTGATAAGAGGAGAGCTGGGTTGCTCTAGGTCCCCATACTGTAAGGAAAGCAGACAGTATGTGACATCACTGTGTGCAATATCCCTGGGTTGTGATATCACTGTGTGAATTATCTCTGTGCTGTGACATCACTGTGTGCATTATCCCTGTGCTGTGTCATCACTGTGTGCATTATCCCTGTGCTGTGACATCACTGTGTGCATTATCCCTGTGCTGTGACATCACTGTGTGCATTATCCCTGGGTTGTGATATCACTGTGTGAATTATCTCTGTGCTGTGACATCACTGTGTGCATTATCCCTGTGCTGTGTCATCACTGTGTGCATTATCCCTGTGTTGTGACATCACTGTGTGCATTATCCCTGTGCTGTGTCATCACTGTGTGCATTATCCCTGTGCTGTAATATCACTGAAGTGCTGTGTGCAGGAAGTCATATGGCATGACACAGGGACCCACATGGTGCTGTACTATGGAGCGGCAGGGACTCCATTGTATATGTACAGGGTTATTCTTCTTCCTCTCCAGGGGAGAACAGCTCAGTACATATGACAGAATCTAACAAATAAGGTACAATAAGGTCCATGCACCTCTGTATGGGCTCTAATACACCTGAAAAAAAAAAAAAAAGAAAAATCATTGTTATGGTGACCCTCCATTTGACGAGGACGTGTCCCCTGTCTTGACATGTCTGTTTTAGTCCATTTTTATGACTACATTGTGCCATTATTCTCTTATTCCTACTAGAATTTTATGAATGAATTGTCAACTGGGTGTTGGCAGTTGTGCGTTGTGTTTTCCTCCCACCTAGCCAATAACTCCTGCGCCCAGGAGCGGCCATGTCTGCTTGTGTAATCCGCAATGACATTACAATGAACTACTGAACTGTGCACAGATGAAACTGATACTATGCATCCACCTCTGCATTTCCTTCAGCTGATAGCCCTGAGCCATATTGTGTAATAGCTGTCCTTCCAGTCCTCCCCAGTACACAGTGGCTGAGCTCCCAGTTACATCTGCCCCTTCTGTATTGTGTTATTCTGGGTTACTTCATCTTTCGGTTTCTTGTACTTTCTCAATAATGTTTGAAAACAAGTAAAATAGTCATGTCAGTCTTACTCCGTGCAATAACCATTTCACCCTCATATAGAAAGTGCCGCCGTGTCCACTGTATATCACGGCCCGTGTTCAGGTCAGGATAGACGGCACAATGGGAGATATTTTTTTTATGACCGACATCTTATAGCACTCGGAAGTCTTGGTCATGCTCTTACAACTAGGGATGAGCGGACCGCTGGATGTCCAGGTTCGAGGGGTTCAGCCAAAGTTCGATTCAGTTTCTGAACTTGACCCAGAACAACCACCCCATTGAAGTCAAAGGGGACCCGAACTGGGAGCACTAAAATGGCTGTAAAAAGTCATAGAAAGGGCTACAGGGCTGCAAAGTGGGTGTAAGAGCACTACAATAGGCCTGCAAATAAATGTGAATGACTTAGAATAACATAAAATACATAAGGATAAAAAATAACAATTTTTAACCAAGAGGTGGAGGTCCAAATGGAGTAGGAAGTTGAGGAGGCTGTGGAGATGGCGGTGTAGGTGGAAGTGGCGGAGGAGGTAACCACTTTTTTTTTTAATTTTATTTTAACGTTTTTTTTTTATTTTAATTTTATTTTATTTTGTTTGTTTTTTTGGGAAAATAGAAGAGGACGCACAAACTGCACTGGAGTACAACAATGGCTGGGTGCGCCCGGTATACTTTTCTACGATATAAAACCAATATAGAATCTTGAGCCAGGAGATGGAGATTCCCAGTGCAGGAGGAGGTTACCAATCTTTTTAAAAAAAACATTTTTTTTACATTTTGTTTTAAAAATGTTTTTATTTTTCTTATATTTCTTTTTATTTTTATTTTTTTGTTTGTAGAGGCCCCAAAACATTGGAAACAGCAAAGAGAAAGTACAAAGTGCGCTGGAGTATAACAATGGCTGGGTACGGCCGGTATACTCTCTACTCTGGCCAAGGTACGGACAGTTCCTGTGGGATCCATGCCTGATTCATTTTAATGAACGTGAGCTTGTCCACATTGGCTGTGAACAGGCGGATGTGCCTGGCCGTGATCACCCCCCCTGCTGTGCTAAACACACGTTCGGACAATACACTTGCTGCAGGGCAGGCCAGCACCTCCAAGGCTTAAAGGGCAAGCTCAGGCCATGTGCCAAATTTGGAGACCCAGAAGTTAAATGGGACAGACCCATCAGTCAGTATGTGTAGATATGTGCACACGTACTGTACCACCATGTTGCTGAAATGCTGCCTCCTTCTAAGACGGTCCGTATCAGATGGTGGTGCTTGATATTGTGGCATGCTGACTAAGCTTTTCCACATTTGGGCCATGCTAACCCTCCCTTCTGAGGTACTGACGGTGCCTCTGCTGCGTTGGCAACTTCCTCCTCCTCCGCCGTCTCCGCCTTGTGCTTCCACAGTGTTCCAGCTGTCAGGAAGGAACGTCAGTAGCCCCTCTACCAGCTTTTGCTTGCACATCTTCCGTTAACACTCCAATGACGGAAGTGAGGATGGCACCTTGTCCTTGTAGCAGGGATACAGCAGGGTGGCCACCCAGTGATCAGCACTGGTTAGAATGTGGGCAATTCAGTGGTCGTTGCGCAGGCATTGCAGCATGTAGTCGCTCATGTGTGCCAGGCTGCCCAGAGGCAACAAAAAGCTGCCAGATGTATCATCTGTGTCCTCTGTAACCCCCCAGCCACGCTCCAGTGATGCCCATGAACTGATTTGGGTGCCACTCTGCTGTAAATGGGGATCCTCCTCCTCATCATCATCCTCCTCACCCTCCAAAACTGTGCCCTGGCTGGACAGTTGTGTAACTGGCCGGCGTTGGTGCAGGAAAACACCCTCTGAGCCGCCTGTGGACGACTGGCCTGATAACCATCGGAATGATCCCTGTTCCTCCTCCTCTTCCTCCTGTACCACATCCTCATCCATCAGCGCCTGAAGCTGGCCATGTTGGTGGAGTACTCGAAGCAGCGCAACACGGCACACAAGTTCTGAATGGAGGCCCACTCGTTGGTGGTGAAATGTTGCTGTTCCGCACAGTGACTCACCCGTGCGTGCTGCAGCTGAAACTCCACTATCGCCTGCTGCTGCTTGCACAGTCTCTCCAGCATGTGCAAGGTGAAGTTCCACCTTGTGGGTACGTCGCATATGAGGCAGTGAACGGGAAGGCTGAAGCTACGTTGCAGTGAAGAAAGGCGAGCAGCAGCAGGGTGAGAACGCTGAAAGCGTGCACAGGCGACCCTCACTTTCTGCAGCAGCTCTGACATATCAGGGTAACTCTTCAGGAACCTCTGCACCACCAAGTTCAGCTCATGCGCCAGGCAAGCTAGGCCCTCAACTGCTATGAGTTTTCGCCCGAGGTCGCACACCACCAGCAGCACCAACCACTCATCGGTCTGTTGTTCCATGCCCACCCACAGCTCCTGCGCAATGGGGGGTCTTTGCCCCAAACACATGAGTTTCAGAACAGCCTGCTGTCGTTCCCCCTGGCTGTGCGGAAGTTGGTGGTGCAGGTGTTGCGCTGACGTGATGAGGAGGTAGAGGAGGAAATGGAGGAGGAGGAGGAGGAGGCAACAGGAGGCACCAAGAAAGGTCCAGCAAACCTTGGTGGCCGTTTGACATGCGCCAAACCTCTGTACGCCTAAGGCTCAGCTGCCACTACATTTACCCAGTGGGCAGTTAGTCGCTTCAGACTCACTGCATAACGTGCAAACCACCCGTGTCCTGTTGTCAGAACACTGCCTGAAGAACTGCCACAACAGGGAACTCCTTTGCGCTGGCTTTGGTGTGCTATGTCTCTTGGTATGTTGGGCAGTTGCAGGTGTTCTGGCTGGGGACGGCCATTCTGCTTTTGTACCCTGCTCCCTCTTTTGCTGTGCAGCTGGCGCTGTGTGACCCCACCTCTTCCTCCAAACTGCACACGTCACTGGCATGACCTGGATGCCATGTGAGGTCTAGGACTGCATCATCCTCCCCATCATCTTCCACCCACTTCTCACCCCTGCCCTACTGACCAGTCTGCACACTGCAGAAAGCTGCAGCAGTTGACACCAGTGTTTTGTCATCGTCATCAGAGACGTGCTGCGGTAGTTCTCCCACATCCTCATCCTCAAACATAAGTGGTTGGGCATCAGTGCAATTATTCTCTGTCACTTCTGGGGCAGGACTAGGTGGATGGCCCCCGAAAGGCCAGCACCGACGTGTGTAGCTATAACTACGGTCAAGGACAATACATGTCCTTTATGGCCCACAGGGTAAATGTGGTTCCTGCCCAGCCACACCAACAACTGCTGCCTCCTCATCCACCACCTTGTCCTCAGCCTCCACTGCAGGCACAACGCGGAGTGCTCCTTCAGCATACCACATGTGCAGGGCACGGCAGCGTCACGCCGTTCTGCACCTAGTTTGCATCCTCACAACTCTGGTCACTGACAATGGGAAGAACATTGTGTTGGTGCTGCGTCAAGGAGCCAGTGTGCAACTGTGTTGACTTCTCATGCTGTTGCCACCTCACCACTCGGTGACTGGGCCATTGTGTTGACTCATCATGCTCTTGCCACCTCATGACTCTGTGACTGGACTACTGTGTTGACTCTTAATGCTGTTGCCACCCTCACCACTCTGTCATTGGGCCACTGTGTTGACTGTTAATGCTGTTGCCACCCTCACCACTCTGTCATTGGGCCACTGTGTTGACTCTTTTTTTTTTTCTCTTTATTTAGTGTTACTTATATACATACATCATTTTTAAAAACATTTTGTTGAATCTTAGTACAGAGTACATATAGCATGTATAGTTCAAAAATAATTATATCAAATAGCATATAAAATTACATTTTAGTGTCATTGACAAATCATTTTTATTTTTTTTTTAATCCCCCCCCCTTCCACGGAGTCCTGGCAGGTATCCTTAGGAAAATAAAAAACAGAAAATTATCTAAAGTAAGGCAACTATTACCATTCTACCCATATATTAATCCATTCCTTTCTCCTCCCTTCTTTTTTTATCCTTTATCTCTTCATATTTTTTGACCATCCCTATTAATGCTATCCAGCCTTGTACAGATGGGATCAGTTCACTTCCCCAGGCTCGTGAAATAGTTAATCTAGCTAAGAATAGTATCCTATGAAGCAGAGACATTGTATCTCTTGTGATACCTAGATCTTCCAGGATGCTTAAAGAAGAACTCCCGACAAAAATTTTATTCCATGTCCTGCTAGAAATGTACATGATGTAATCTGTAGTGAATGTCATTTTCTTACCAGTGTCTGAATTTTTGACTTCTATCATCCTGAAGTTTCTTATCTGTGTCATGTGACCAGCAATTAGACCCACCAACTCACACATAGACTTATGTGTGGACAGGAAGTCTAATTCTCTATGTATTCCTATGAGACTGAAAGTGAGGCTCCCATAGGAATGAATAGAGCAGTTACTGGCTTTCTGTCCTGGGTCAGTTGGCGGTCAGGGAGTTGGTCACATGACCCAGCTAGAATAAGAAGAGAGGTTTTTACTCACAGAAACAGTCACTGATAAGAAGATGACAATCACTATAGATTATATCATGCACCTTTCTAACAGGTCAGAGAATAAAAATTTTTGCGGGAGTTCTTCTTTAATACTGCTATTTCTGGGATTAGAGGAAGTTTTACTCTTAATTTATTTTCTATGATCTCGAAAACCTCTGCCCAGAACATAGCTATTTTTGGGCAAGCCCATATAAGATATATAAAGTCAGCGTCTGAGTTTAAACATTTTGAGCATTGCGTATTTTCTCTTAGGCCCATCTTGAACAAAGTAGTGGGTATGTAGTACAATCTATGCGCAACATTGAACTGCACCATCCTATGTAGCACTGTGTTGACTCTTAATGCTGTTGCCATCTCACCACTCTGTCACTGGGCTACTGCGTTGACTCCTCATGCGGTTGCCATCTCACCACTCTGTGACTGCGTCACTATATTGACTCCTCATGCTGTAGCCACGTCACTACTCTGTGACGGGGCCACTATTGTCCCTGTTTGGCCTTGTTGACATCACTATTTATTTTCCCTCTGATCTGTTAGAAGGACCAAAAAATGAGAAACACAACGGATCCTGTCTTCTGGGCATCCATAAGGCCTGTATCACACGGTCCATATTTTTTAGGCAGGATATGCTCATGATTTAGAAGCCAAAAGCAGGAGTGGGTACAAAACACAGAAGACATGCAAACTTTCCAATCACGTGTCATCTCTGTTGTGGATCCACTACTGTTTTTTTTGGCATTACTGAGCAAATGATGACCGAGTGAAGGGAGATGCTCCACAGACAGGATCCGTTTTTTGGGATTGTTCTTATGACAGATGAGAAGAAGGGCAAAATAAACAGTGACATCAACACAAACTTACTGCTGACACTCTCTCCACTCAGAGGGATACTACTTGTCTCAGCATGTAACAGAACAGGTTCTGTAGACATCTATGTGGAATCTTTCACTCTATAATACAATCTTGGGCCTCTGCATAGTTCTTTATAACTGCCGCTAACATTGTCCTGTAAGGCTGAGTTCACACTTGAGCTATTTGATCAGTTTTGCCACCATAACTGACCAAATGAGTGAAGTAGGAACTGATTCTAAGAGTGACGCCTGTCATCTGTGTATCATACTGACTCACAGTTTTGTTTCCCTATCACAGCAGACTCCCTATGTGTGTTACTGCAAGGCACACTGTTCTACACCACTATACAGGCTCTCTGCAGCCAGAAAATAGCTCTTTTTTAATGCGATTTGTCACCAATAAATTCAGATCGAATATTTTTGGAAAATTCGGCAACCCGTTGAGAAATTCGCTCATCTCTAGTGATAATGATAATAGCTACTGAAAAGTTACCTGCACAGAATAGGAAATCATGACCTATTATTAGACCTAGTGGCCGGTGTGAAAGTTGTAGGATTATATAGACTTTTTTTAAATAAAAATAGTGACATGGAAAATTTAAAGACCTCACCTAAAATTCCAAAAATATGTTTAGCATAATATGTGATTTAAACAATCGGTCATTTTCTGATGACACATTCCCCTTCACTGACCCCAGAAGGGATTTTCAAAAGGTAGAGGGTTGTTGAGAACACGGAAATAGAACAAGCATTGTAGCATTTGCACTACATATTTATGATTTATAATGTAATTTCTGTTTTTTACCTCTCATCTTTATTATATGGAAGCAATGCAATTCTAGAAAATAGAAACAAGTGATATGGTAATGTTTTGTTTAAGTTTAATAAAAGAAGATTCAGCATGCTTCAGAAGCAAAGTCACCTAAGTAACTTAATTCCACTAGATGTATAAGGCACACAGTTCAAGTGTCAGGAAAGCTTCCAGCTGCTGCCTTCTTCTTCTTGTGATGTTCTTTACTTGATCTTCACTTGCAGAAATGGATGTTTCTCCTGCTATCTGCTTCCTTGTCATGGACCATTTGTTGATATCTTTAGGCTGAATTCGTAGAGCTGGTCAGTAGTTTAAAAAAATTATTTTCCCGGTATTATGTGCCAGGCTTCATTATCTATCTTCCTCTCACTTCTCTCCTTTCTTCATTCTAGAAGAGGGCAAGCACTCTTCTTTCGTCTGTGCATGCATGTATCCAGCTACTGTATGCTGGGAAATCACATGCACCTTGCACACAGCACAGAGCACCAGCCCAAAAATGGACATTATAGGTGATGTGCTATCAACAGGGCATGATTTAGGATCCTGGAAGACAAGTGACCAGTAGACAAAACGTCATCAATACTGGATCACAAAAGTGTTTCCAGGATCACATGACTGAGAGCTCGGAGAAGGCAATGATTATGTGATGTAAGTTAAATACAAAGTTAAAAACTTGGTCCCTGGTTCTCTAGCTGTCACCTAATAAAGAAATGCTCCGAGCCAAATAAAAATCATGCATTTGTAAAGTCCAGTCTGAAAACGTATGTCTTTGCACCATAGTGCAACAATCTGAAAAATCAATGTCTGCTCTGAGAGCCATACGGTATAATTCCTATACTGATATCTCTAAGAGATATCAATTTAAAAAATAAGAAGCTCTAGGAGTTTGAAAATGAGCCAGAGCGGTTTGTGAGGAGACATATGATAATCCAGGAGCTCATACAATGCACCCTGGAGTCTTTCATCCTGATCTTAAATCTCCAGGAGCCTTGATAACTTGTATGACATATATGTATGACATGGTGGTCTCAGATGTTAATACCTCCCGAAAACATGGTCCCTTCGCACAGTTTCACACTCGGGGCTCATTTTCCAATCCATCTTCTGTCCATGCAGATCTTACAGGTCACAGGTTGTCTTATCGCCCTACAGCTTTCAGCTCAGCAAGTGTCTGGCTATAAATCTGGCGTTTGGAATTGATCTGCATCATCTTGTAGCTCATAATGCTGACGTATGACAGGCATCGGTCCCAAAAGGCCGTCCTTGAGCCCACCAGGAAAGGTGTTTCTGGATACCCATTCTCATTGCCGGTGTAGCAGTGGGTGATGACATAATAGGTCAGGAGTGACACTTTAAGCTGTTCTACACTGTCTGCCTCTGGGGAGATGAGGTCCCGGCATAGCATATACAGGAAGACCACGCTACCTGAGCTTAGGAAACTTACGGGTTGGTAACCCATAATAAGCAGATAGTTGTCAATATCTTTTAGCCATCCTATAGCCTGTGTAGGGGAAAGATTAAGCTTATAGCACCTCCGACGTAGAAAGAGTCCGAGACACCTCAGGAGCTCACTGGACGGGGTGTAGAGCACAAGACGCCACTGAGATGACTGTGCAGGGTCAATCAAACGCCGCTTGGCAGGTAAGTCGGGGCAGCAAAGGCGTCTCTTCCTGGACTTCTTAAGTTCATTGTCCTCCATTGTTATATAGTAGCTCTCACTCCCTTTAAAGACAAAAATCCATTATATATATACAACTCTCACAAGACAATACATTGAGATAATGAAATATCATGGAAGGTGATAGTTACATAGCACATGCAACACTGTTCTCCCTGATAAAATTATAAGACCACAATGGAACATGATGGACCCCATAAGTCAGTGAGGTCTGTTAGATTCCGGTAGTTTCCATCATGTGAAGCACTTGTATATGAATCATGGTTTTTGGCATACATTACATTTTACATTTATGTAACAAGCCAGTTGCCAACAGTACTGAGAAATGCACAGGAAAGGGGTGGAATCAATAAAAATGGGGTGGGGTTTGTGAAAATATCCCAAAGTGGGTAGTTCGTTAGAATTTCTTGGGTGTTTTGGTGGCAGTGTTAAAATGTCCCAAGTTATGTTGGCAACTATAAAATTCACTTACCAAAGGGAATAACACACCAATAATGCACTGTAATAATATAGTTCTGTGTAAGACCTCAGGAACTACGGTTACAGGTCAGCAGCGAGAGGTCATATGATACTTACCTACACTCCCTGACTGTCCAAGAGTCTGCCAAAATACAAGCTGTCCAAAAATGGCAGTCACCACTAGAGGGAGCTGCATGCGTATTTATAGTGCTCACTTTCAGTGGGAGCTGTCTACATATGTATACTGTGAAGTTGGCATTTAGGACATTAACTTACAGGGTATCTACCTATAGGTGGCACTAGAGAGGTGCACCATTTTGCATAGTAAACTAAACCAAAAGGATGGAATTGACCTTGATGTTTTTTCATGTTCAAAAGTCGCAAATGTTTGCCCAAGTGGCATTTTACAACTTTCACCAATTTTACACACGCGACATTTAAAAAGTGGGTGGGACTTAGCTAGAGGAACATGGTTCCTAAATATCTGTAATTTGCCCCAGAAATTGGTCTACATTATGGCACAAACCTGCATCCGCTCATAGCCTGCACGGCTCTGCTTTCTAGCGCATAGAATAATTCAGAAAGATGCGCCAAATTTATAAAGAGACATGCCTGTTTATAACGTTGGCGCTCCTCACTACAGCACATTACATATTAATACTAGTGTATGAGACAAGGGTCTTAATAACTTTCTCTCAGTATCTGATTAGATATATTACGTTATATTACACTTATTATACTTTACCGTTTCAGCTCCGGAGATCTGTTTTAGTAAATTCCCTTCCGATAATATTGCAGTAATTGCACGGTCGGTAAATGTTCACTTCACCTGTAATGTGTGACGTGTGACGAAAAGCTGCGTGTAATTCACATACGTTCTAGGTGTCCGTGTTCTAGAACCTAATACACAACAATAGAACAGTCTGGTTGCTATGACGACATCACCTCTCATAGTTACTGCAGTTTTTTTTTTTTTTTTCTTAAAGTGAAGCTATAATTTTTAAATGGATATCTTATTTTAACCCCTTCTGGACGTTGCTAATTTTAGTCACAATAGTGTTAATACTTTTGGAGAATAAAATCAGCTATCTCCGACACTCCCATAGAAATGAATGGAGAAGCGGTGTGCGTTTCCGACCAGCCACTCCGTCCATTTCAGAAGGGCTCCACGGGGTACAGGGCCCCCATTCTCGTGATTAGTGGGGGCCCCCCACAGATCGGATAGTTATCCCCTATTCTGTGGATAGGACATAACCTTCTCTAACCAGAATACCCATTTAAAGAGAAGCCTAACCTTGTATACACATGGAGCCCATGTACACATCATTTTCTAATAGAAGTCTCTACCATAACACTGGATGCATCAGTTATAGTAGTAAAAATGAAATAAAGGCGAAATTCATCCAACCCCCATATAGTTCTAGCAGATAAGGGGTCTCTCACCCCTCAATAATGTCCAAATAATAGTAGATAATAGAGCAGAACATAGAAGCTTTCAGAAATGCCTCATATATATCCAATGGCAGACTAAATACATGATCCCTCATCACAGTTCAGTATACAGTCGTGGGGGCTTCAAGCAATGCTCACCTATTCGGTAATGACGTAGTCCATAGTATATAGCTGGTTTACAGGCACATGAAAATTCTGATGGAGAAGAGCAGGCATTGGGTTATCCTTGTGACGTTTCCAAGAAAGAGCGATTTCCAAGTGCCTTCCAGCCACCCATGGACTATACAGACTGTTCTTGGAAGTCCCATGACAGTAAATGGAAATGAGGTGGCGCATGCACAGTGTGCTCTCCAGTCATGGTGCAATCCCATTCTTGAGATAAAAGTTGGTCCCAGAAGTGAGACCTGCACCTATTAGATATATCCTATCAATATGCCATAAATGTCCCAGTTGGAACAACCCCTTTAAGGTAGCAGCAGCTAAATGCAGAGAACCTCTGCCAGCACATATTGTTAGATGCTGCAGGTCACATCACGTGCACCCCTTCTCCTGCCTTAGTGGTGCTACTTAGGAGTAGGGGCCTCTTTGGGGATAGAGGCCCTGGGAAATTGCCCATGTAAACCTTCCTCAATGCTGGCTCAGGTCACTGGAATTACACAACGTCACCCATTGTGTAGAGGACAGAGCTGTTACATCAGAGCGGCCCTCGTTTACTTCAATGGGGGCAGCAATGTAGTAATCAGCTGAAAGGCCATGTAGCTTCAGCATAGGAGCTATAGCAGAACGGCTGATTGACGGGTGTGCAGGGGGTGTCAGACCCCCACTGATCTAATATTGATGACCTAGCCTAGAGATAGGTCATCAGTTGTTAAATTCTGGAGAACCCATTTGAGGAATGGACTTGTAGTAGTAGTTGATTTATTAATATCTTTCCACTTTTGTTGAGGGTGACAGTAAAAAGACTCTGTTAGACTACATGCGCACAGCTCCTCATGTCCTGGGTGTGTTCCTTAGTATCTGATCTTATTTTTTATATGTGGACACTGCACAGTACCACTCTCCTGTCCTGTATACTGGATGTAATCCTCAGTATCTGCTCTTATTCTGTATATATGGACTCTGCACAGTACCACTTCTCCTGTCCTGTATACTGGGTGTAATCCTCAGTATCTGCTCTTATTCTGTAATTTATATATGGACACTGCAGAGTACCACTTCTGTCCTGTATATTGGGTGTAATTCCCAGTCTCTGCTCCCATTCTGTATATATGGACACTGCACAGTACAACTTCTCCTGTCCTGTGTACTGGGTGTAATTCTCAGTCTGTATACACAGTACCACTTCTCCTGTCCTGTATACTGGGTGTAATCCTCAGTATCTGCTCTTATTCTGTATATAAGGACACTGCACAGTACCACTTCTCCTGTCCTGTATATTGGATGTAATTCTTATGATCTGCTCTTATTCTGTATATAAGGACACTGCACAGTACCACTTCTCCTGTCCTGTATATTGGATGTAATTCTTAGTATCTGCTCTTATTCTGTATATAAGGACACTGCACAGAACCACTTCTCCTGTCCTGTGTACTGGGTGTAATTCTTAGTATCTGCTCTTATTCTATATATATGGACTCTGCACAGAACCACTTCTCCTGTCCTGTATACTGGATGTAATTCTCAGTATCTGATTCTGTATATATGAACACTGGGCTACTCCCAGCAGTCTCATAGAAGTGAATGGGGAGAGGACCATGGTGGTTTCACATCACTGTTCCATTTTCTGTTCTTCTGATCCGTCAGAAGACCAGAAAAAAGAAGAATCCTGTATTTTAAACACCAGTTAAGCACATTTTTTATCCGTTTTAGCCATGTTTGTCTGAAATCTGTTTTTTAGATGGAAAAAAGTTCTGCATGCAGTATCAGATATCAGATGGAAATGGCTAAAACGGATGTAAAATGTGCATAATGGATGCTCAGGATCTGTTTTTTTTACAGGATCGGTTTTTTTCAGTTCTTCTGATGGTCATGGTGGAGTGATGTGAAACTAGCCTCACCTTTCCACAGTCCCACTGTTCCTGTGCCACTGCCCGTTCCTTGCCTCAGCAGTCGAATGTGCTAGAATGACCAATCACTACTACGAACTTTGGGGCACTAAATTGTCTGTAAAAAATCCCTATAAAGGGCTAGAGGGCTGCAAAAGGCTCCAAAGTGGGCATAAGAGCAGTACAATTGCCCTGCAAACAAATGTGGATAGGGAAATGACTTCAAATGACATGAAATACACAAAAATAAAAATAATTTACAATCTTGAACCTGGAGACAGAGGTCCAAATGGAGTAGGAAGTCAAGGAGGCTGTAGAGGTGGCGGAGGAGGTAGAGGAAGAAGCCAACACTCTTTTTTTTTTTTTAAATGTATCTGTCAATTCTGTGTTTGACCTTCAGTCGTTTTTGGGAGTTTGGCCAGTATATTTCTCTACTTTCCAATATAAGACATAATAATCTTGAGACAGAAGGTGGAGGTCCAAGTGGAGGAGAAAGTGGACGTGGAGATATAGGTGGAAGAGGCGGGGGAGGAAACCAACACTGTATCTGTTTGGTTTTTTTCCATGTGTCCGTCAATTCTATGTCAGGTTGCTTTCAAAGACTCTCCACAGAAGAATTTCCTCTCCGACATTATTGCCAATATAAGACATAATAATTTTGAGCCTGGAGGCGGAGGTCCCAAGTGGAGGAGGAGGCGGACATGTTGGTGCTGGTGGAAGAGGCGGACATGGCAGTGCAGGCGGAAGAGGCCACCACCTTTTTTTTAAATTTTTTTTTTCCGCTTTGTTTTTTTGGTTTGTGGAGGCCACAAAACATTGGGAGATAGCAAAGAGAATGCACAAACTGCGCTGGAGTACAACAATGGCTGGGTGCGCCCGGTATACTTCTCTACTCTGCCAAAATAAGACATAATAATCTTGAGCCTGGAGGCAGAGGTCACAGTGGAGGAGGAGGCAGATGTGTTGGTGCAGGCAGAAGACCCGGACTTTGACGGTGCAGGCAGGAGGGCACCTAGCCTTTCTGCTGCCTGAGGCGAAAACTGAAACGGCATGCGTTCACCTCACCTGGCATCATTAGTGGTGCACCCTGCATGAGACCTAAGGAAAAGTCTCCCCCATTTTTATAGCACTTATTGTTCTGTTACACTGGGGCTTTTTATAGCAGGGGCAGATCTGCTTGGTGTCTGCCCTGAATATAAGGGGTGAATTTAATATCTTTACACCATATTACTGGCTACATTATAGTGGAGGAGATGAACATGTAAATGTCTATATATCCCATAAAGAGAGGGAAGCGTCCCCTTCACGGTCAGACTCACAATATGCGCCTCCGTCCTTCCTTTCTTCATTCTAATCACTGCTCACCACTTACCTGTCATCACAAGACGTCTCCCTTCTCATAAAAGTCATTATTTTTTAGGTTCCTCAGGGCGATTCTCTGCTGCTTCAGCAGCTCCACCACCGATTAAAGAGAAGTAAGTATTCAGTACCTTACACAGACCGGGGCGCTGTACACCTCAGAACCTGGATTTATTATACACCAGTTCCATCACAAATCAATAGCTGAAAGGGCAGATTATATGGAAATGCTATTTTTGCCTCAAGTTTACATTTTGAATTTGGGAAATCAGACCAATAACTGCAACATGACTGCATTGTATGAATAACCCCCATCTATTTACTGAACACTTTTGTCTGCAGATTTTGCAGTCATTACATAGGCAGAGCTATATAGTATTAGTGGATCCTTTCTCATAGAACTATATATCAGTCTGCTCATCTCCGCTTGCTCTATAACATGCCGCCTGGAGGTAGGACTATGTTTCCATAAGTCCATTTTATAGGATCACATCCTATCATGCAAGATCAGATAATTTGGGAAAGTCTTTCCAGATCTCCCAGGACAGGATTCAACCTCAACATGTGTGATTCCAGCCATAAGCCCCTTATGCTTGTATCACCACAGTCCAGTTTACTGTCATTAGGAGGTGGTGGGTTCCATCGTTGACTTTGTGGCCCTATAAATTCTAGGTATGCCCTGCATCCAATGATCCATAGTCACAGCCGTCTGCAGTTCATATAGACATTCCTCCGTCCTGTAGTCACACAGCTTAGAGGGACATCTCACTGCTTGATGTATGTGGTCTTACCTGTGTGAGGTCTATATAGACACCTCTAGACAAGTGGACCTGACAATGTGTTTCTCTTCTCTTTATTAAAGTCATCAGAACCAGAGCTTAGAACCATCAACCATTAATGGAGGAGAAAAGAGTGGGGAACCCTTTGGCACACACACTGGATGTTCCTAGATGTCCATGTCCATCGTAGGACATCCTCAGATGTCAAAGTGACATATCACAATAATGCCAGCTCAGGCAAATTACACATCAGGAACCTGACTCTGACCCATGACTCTAAAATGTGACTGACTACCCCAAACATGTACTGACAACACTGACGGATAGATGTTCTCAGAGTAACACTGACCATAATACTGCAATGTGGGTGTATAAGGACAGCGTGTGTTCAGGGACAGTTCCTATATAATGGGATAATGGCCGATGATGTAAATCTTTAAGGTGGCAACACAGAAGTAATCAATATATAGTGATATAATTGGAAGGGTCAGACTCCGGTGTAGGACGATTACTAGGATTATTGCGCCAGACCAGCCACATTTTAAAACTGACACTAACTAGAACTTTTTTGGACAAAAAACATACAAGGAGACTTTTTAAAGCCAACCATGTTCTAGAGAATCAAAATAGTTATCCACATACAGTGTCATACAAAGTCCACATTGCTTCACATTTTTGCTCTTTGGTGTCATCAGTGGATCAGCAGAACTTCACCATAGAGGTGGAGGTGTGTGTACAATGTACAGGTAGAACTTTTTTCCTGCATATTTTTTTGGCTTGTGAAGGAAGAATTGATAAATCCTAACACCAAGGAAAAACTTAGTTTTGACTGATTGATAGCACTGTATGTATAATCTATTTATACAGAACTTTTTGGATACCTAGTAGGTCTTCATTCTTATTTATCCTTTTTTTCTGTTTTATTGTGTTTTGTCATCAATAAAAGTAATATTTCATCTCTTGTATGTGTGATATATATAAATAATGAGAAGTGGAGATTTAGAATAATGAAATTGTACTTCACAGACTCAAAAATGCTGTGGTACTGGTGGCCTAAGGTCCATCCAGAAGCCTCACTGATGTGGAGGTGACTGAAAACATATCTGTATATAATAGTATATATTATCAGATACAATGCATATTTCTCCACTTTTCAGGCTTATCTCTTTGAATTCTCTGCTAAATGCAACCTTAGAGATGAGACAGACGGTTAGCTCACTGAAGGATCAAATTACAGCTGCCCATAGAGGTCTATTGGGAGGGAAGGGGGGAGATGAGTGAACTGCTAGAGGAAGAAAGAGGCATGTTTCTCTCATAAGATATCACACCACCATAAAACTTCAAGACGGCTCAATACAGACCTATATTGAAAACCTATTGATCGGCCTACATACCGCAGATGGGACAGCTTCCACCCCAAGCATATTAAAAAGTCCATCACTTATAGTTAAGCGATAAGATATAATCAGACAGGGATGAGCATTTACAACATCTGAGAAGGAAATTTTTATACCAGGGCTATCATCCTGCTTCAATTGAAGATCAGATCACAAGAGCCACCAAGATCCCCAGAAGTCAACTTCTCCAATACAATGAAAAGAAACAGAACCAGCGCGTACCTCTAGTTGTGACCTACAACCCACAACTAGATGTACTGAGGAAAACTGCCAAAAGATTACATCATGTCCTACATAAGGATGACCAACTAAAAACAATCTTCCCAGATCCCCCTTACTAGCTTACCGACAACCTCCAAATCTAAAGAATATTCTGATCAGATCAAGTTCAAGGCCATGTACCACAGAAAAAGGAACCCATCCCTGTAATATAAGAAGATGCAAAACCTGTTCCCATATAATGATAACAGATAAGAGCCGGATCCCCAACACACAGGAAGACTACAAGATCCCTGGGACATTCACATGTTCTACATCTAATGTTGTTTATTTGATTCTCTGCACTAAATGTCTTGGTGGGGGCCTCTACATTGGAGAAACAGGACAGAAACTCAATGCAAGGATGAGGTCCCACCGCCATACAATTAAAGAGAAGAAGCTACACTTGCCTGTGGCTAAACATTTCTGTAGCCCAGGACACAATGTAGAACACATGAAAGTTCTCATATTAAAAGGTGACTTCAAATCCCAAAGAGCCAGAACAATTTGGGAATACAAATTTATAACACTGTTTGACACTTTGAATACTGGACTGAATTTATCCCCGGGATTTATGACACACTACAAGATCTAAAGAGTCTTCTATAGACATAGTGGGGGCACCAGGTCTCTGAGATAACATCAATCTAGAGACCATAAAACTTTCACACCCCTTATCTCTAAGAGAATTAAGATTCATTTTTCCATTACATTATACACTGCTCATTTCCATGGTTACGACCACCCTGCAATCCATCAGTGGTAGTTGTGCTTGCACATTATAGGAAAAAGCACCGGCTTCCCCGGTGGCTGGAACCATGGGAGTGCACATAGGCTAGTGCATTTTCCTATAGTGTGCAAGTCCGACCACCAATGCTGGATTGCAGAGTAGTCATAACCATGGAAACGAGCAGTGTATAATGTGATGGGAAAATAAATCCAGCCAGCAAAGAAAGCAATATGGACAGTCACAATACATTAGTAAGTGCTAGAGATGAGCGAATCATGCAAAATTTTATTCGCCGAACTTTTCCTAAGATTCGTATATATTCGACGAATAGATTCGTTGAATTTGCGTACAAAATATACGTAATTATATGGCTTTTAGCGAACATTCGCGCACTAATAACAAACGTTCAGGTAAAAAGGCACGCAACCTCTTTGAAAACGCACGCATAAACGTACAAAGTGCGTACAAAAATGACGGGCTTTGCTGGAGAGGAATGGTGGAGCAGGAGGAACGCTCTGAGTCTGACCCCTGGCTTCATATGGATACTGTATCAGCAGATGACAGATCATCCGGCTGAGACTGAGATGAGCGTGCCATCCATTCACTACCTCATCCACTTTCTCCTCCACTACACTTTAGCGCCTTGTTGGGTTAGCCTGGCGGAACAACGGCAAAGTATTGCGAATACTACTAGTAGAGGTTCCGGCTACAGGTCCTTTGGCACTTCTGCCCTGTGCCACCTTCTCCTTTTTTTTAGAGCTCGAGGTCTGGCTGGACCCGGACCCCTTTTGCTTATCCATTCCAGACATTTTTCAATTCACTCTGTGGCCCTGCAGCTGGTCTTTGTCCCTGTATATCCTTGTCTCTCCCTATCTCTCCCTGTCTCTCTCTCCCTGCCTGATTAATTACTGGCCCTGAACTGGCCCTGCACTGGCCCTGCACTTGCCCTGCAGTATCCCTGATATGTGTAATATGGATTCCCAGAGCAATTACACCCCAATTTTCACAAAACAGGTCTCAGAGTCTCAGAACTTCGCACACAGTGCTTCTGCTCGTCTCAGCAGTCACAGCAGAAGTGATGCGTCACTGGCTTACCGAGCCAATCAGAGCAAGCCCTGCCCACCAGGTCAGGTGACCACTTTCTTCCCGGGCTTTTGCATACGATAAACGAACTAACAGTAAAATTTGATCTAATCTAATGAATTGAATTCGCAATTGAACCCAAATA
Organism: Rhinella marina; assembly: GCA_900303285.1. Taxonomy (NCBI): domain Eukaryota; kingdom Metazoa; phylum Chordata; class Amphibia; order Anura; family Bufonidae; genus Rhinella; species Rhinella marina. The sequence goes on along the minus strand of ONZH01005764.1, from coordinate 77,899 downwards.
CGCAACAGTAACTTATATGTAGCAATAGCGTGTAATTTATAGGACAAACTACGTAGTGAATGCGTACAAAGCTGAAGCGAATCACCTAATATTCGGATTCGCTTCGCAGCTAAAAATTTCCAAGATTCGATACGAATCAACGAATCGGCGAATAGATTTGCTCATCTCTAGTAAGTGTCTTGTGTTAACTTCCTCTACATAAAAAAAGCCATTTGCTGAAGTGAGACAACCCCTTTAAGAGTGCTCCTATAGGAATGAAATGCTGCACAGTCCTTTCTTTGATTGCAGCCATTTCTGGTCTAGCAACATAATTCACGTCTATTAGGATCCATTCAAATTCCATTTTATCTGTTAAATCAAATGCATTAGAAACAGAATACGTGATGTAGATGTGAGCAGAGCCGCTCTTACGAACCTCAGATAATATGTATAGTACATGTAGTAGTGTTGGGTGTAGACCTGCAGGGTTTACACTCCCCCCATATACACCTATCTAGAACTTTCCATATAAAGCAGCTTTTAACAGTTTTATACAAATGATGAATGCACAATGTAATGGATGTTCCTTCAGATTTGATATCAGTCCTTTCTCTCCTTCTCCATTTACTGACATCCATATTCCACGGTAGGAGGCCCACGCACAAGGTTAAAATATCCGACAAGGGCGCCCAGGTCAATGGATAGGGATCGCTGTCTCCTCAGGAGCTCAGACTCCTCGCTGGTGTACAAAGAAGAATCTATAGGGTAAAAAACAAGTGGAAAAAGTAAGTCAACCATGTAAAGGACCTGACACAAGCCCTTTGCCTCAAAGCACTTTAAAGGGAATCTGTCAGCTCCGAAACACCCTCCAAACTAGAGTAAGCGGTATATAGCGTAAGTGATGCCGAATCCGGATTGTGCTAGTAAGGAGAACGAGGTACTAACTAGTGGCCAGTGGGGGTCCCAGCCATCATGTAAATGTTCAATGTTGAAAAACTGTTTAAATAATAAATGTTACAGCAATTTGGTTAAATTATGCTCCTGGCCCCGAATGTTATGGCCAAGAAGAATAGTTGTTCAGGACTCTAGTAAAACTGGGTGCACAATTTTCTGCTTGTAAAGGAGACATCAAGGAGGGGAAAAGTTCTGCTCACTGGTGGATGATGTGTCCATGGAGGAACTGGAGGCCGTGCACCATCTCTGCTGTGTAGAATCTGATAGAGAGAAGTGAGAAAACTCTACATGTCATCAGATCCTTCTCTAGATTTTCCCTAATATCATCATGTGATGATCACCAGCAGAGAGTTGGGGCTGTGTATTTTTTCGAATCTCTGCATTGTTCTCCATCTGACAATGTGTTGACCTAGACCTGTACCTAAATACCTTGACCATGGAGCAACCAACTTGAATTATACCTGTACTTTGCACCCTGTGACATGCCTGCCAGCCCTTTATTAATTATGCCACTAACTTCAGCTTTTATTTCTCACCATCTTTTCTCTATTTGGTATATTCCCAATTTTCTCACCTTACACTGTTGATGATCAGCTTGCTGCACACATTGATCAAACCACCAAGGCTGCCACCTGGCAGATAGTCTGATGAAATATGCCTGCTCCTGAGTCTGATGTATGGCATAGAGGCGACGTATGAACGGACAGGCTCTAGCCACTAGTAGTATCCACCGCTCTCTCATGATGTTATCTGTATCTTTCCATTTCTTGCTGATCATCTTGATGTAGATGCTTCAGCCAGGGACTGATGCCAGGACCACCTAAGGAAAACAAGTGGAGAATGCTCATCTACCCAACATGAAATAGCTGAAAACAATACATAGGGATAGAATAGACATGTTAGATTAGAAATGAATAAATAAATTATAAAACTTTCTTTGCTAAAGCAGACCTTATTTAACACCTGGTGGATGGTGAAGCAGCTAAGCATGGCATTGGGACTAGATGTTCCAGAGCCTTGGCTTCAGTCAGACGTTGTCAACTTGGTCCCCAATCCTCAGCCTCCAATCCTCTCATGCTGCTCTCCTCTCTTCTCTTCGCTATCTTTTCCGAGACCATTTTCGAAAAAAAAACAAACCTTTGAATCTGTAGACTTTCCCTGGATTGTCACTATTGACAGTTGAAAGTGAACGGCAGTTGGTCATGTGCAGGAGACACAAAGTTATGGAATCCTCAGGTGGCACCTGCCTGGCAGTGGACCATTGACATGCTTTGTCATGTACACTGTGAGGTGGATATCATGATTGACGGTCTAATGTCCAAAGTAATGAGCGAGAACTTCATGAAGGCTGCTTCTAGTGTTGTATTATTAGTAGATGGGGCAGGTGATGTGTGCTATATGTGGGATGGCAGTGCCCATAATTCATCACACATGGTACTGGCAGTGGCATACAGTGCCTTGCGAAAGTATTCGGCCCCCTGGAACTTTTCAACCTTTTGCCACATTTCAGGCTTCAAACAAAAAGATATAACATTTTAAATTTTTGGTGAAGAATCAACAAGTGGGTCACAATTGTGAAGTGGAACGAAATTTATTGGATCATTGAAACTTTTTTTGTAATAATAAAACTGAAAAGTGGGGCGTGCAAAATTATTCGGCCCCTTGCATTAATACTTTGTTGCGTCACCTTTTGCTGCGATTACAGCTGCAAGTCGCTTGGGGTATGTCTCTATCAGTTTTGCACATCTAGAGACTGAAATTCTTGCCCATTCTTCCTTGCAAAACAGATGGAGCTCTTTGAGGTTGAATGGAGAGCGTTTGTGAACAGCAGTTTTCAGCTCTTTCCACATATTCTCAATTGGATTCAGGTCTGGACTTTGACTTGGCCATTCTAAGACCTGGATACCTTTATTTTTGAACCATTCCATTGTAGATTTTGCTTTATGTTTGGGATCATTGTCTTGTTGGAAGATAAATCTCCGTCCTAGTCTCAGGTCTTTTGCAGACTCCAACAGGTTTTCATCCAGAATGGTCCTGTATTTGGCTCCATCCATCTTCCCATCAATTTTAACCATCTTCCCTGTCCCTGCTGATGAAAAGCAGGCCCAAACCATGATGCTGCCACCACCATATTTGACAGTGGGGATGGTGTGTTCAGGGTGATGAGCTGTGTTGCTTTTACACCAAACATATCTTTTTGCATTGTTTCCAAAAAGTTGGATTTTGGTTTCATCTGACCAGAGCACCTTCTTCCACATGTTTGGTGTCTCCCAGGTGGCTTGTGGCAAACTGTAAACGAGACTTTTTATGGATATCTTTGAGAAATGGCTTTCTTCTTGCCACTCTTCCATAAAGGCCGGATTTGTGAAGTGTTGGACTGATTGTTGTCCTATGGACAGACTCTCCCACCTCAGCTGTAGATCTCTGCACTTCATCCAGAGTGATCATGGGCCTCTTGGCTGCATCTCTGATCAGTCTTCTTGTTTGAGATGAAAGTTTAGAGGGATGGCCGGGTCTTGGTAGATTTGCAGTGGTCTGATACTCCTTCCATTTCAATATGATCACTTGCACAGTGCTCCTTGGGATGTTTAAAGCTTGGGAAATCTTTTGGTATCCAAATCCGGCTTTAAACTTCTCCACAACAGCATCACGGACCTGCCTGGTGTGTTCCTTGGTCTTCATGATGCTCTCTGTGCTTTAAACAGAACCCTGAGACTATCACAGAGCAGGTGCATTTATACGGAGACTTGATTACACACAGGTGGATTCTATTTATCTTCATCAGTCATTTAGGACAACATTGGATCATTCAGAGATCTCCAATGAACTTCTGGAGTGAGTTTTCTGAACTGAAAGTAAATAAGCTGAATAATTTAGCACGCTCAACTTTTCAGTTTTATTATTACAAAAAAAGTTTAAGTGATCCAAATAATTTCGTTCCACTTCACAATTGTGACCCACTTGTTGTTGATTCTTCACCAAAAATTTTAAATGTTATATTTTTTTGTTTGAAGCCTGAAATGTGGCAAAAGGTTGAAAAGTTCCAGGGGGCCGAATACTTTCGCAAGGTACTCTACCTCCAATAGTGGCAGACCACGCAGCTGCTATGGGGCCCGTGGGGATAAGGGGCCCACAGTGAACCAAAGGCCCCACCCCCTAATTACACTCATTACTGTCCAGCTCCAGTATATTATCAGTGTCAACAGTGGAGAAAGCTAAAAGAGCTGTACATCTAGGATGTAGTTCCCAAGTTAGATAGGAGCATCTGCCAGGACCTGTGATGACATCATCTTCAGTATGACAGGTCCTGTACATCTAGTAAAAGATAAAAGAACTACACAGAGCATGATGTAGTTCCCAAGTTAAATAGGAGCATCTGCCAGGACTTCTCTCTCTCTAGTAGTAGAAGGAGTGTATATCTCACTCAGGTTCCTCAGCTGGGTGAGGTAACTGAAATCCAGAAAGATGCATTTGCTTCAGCAGAGCATAGTCTGCTGGAGCTCTTTCTTTAAGTTTAGATGGGCTGGATTTCTTTGGACTCTTGTTGACTGGGTTTGGTAGTAGGATTTCCCAGTCCACACCCCTCCATTACAGGTTTTTCCCCTAGCCCCAGGTTATTCCAGGTGAGGCCTGATCATCACTGATGAAATAAAGCATACCTCAGACTGCCAGTCTGGGGGGAACGAAGCCTGGAGAGCTGACCTGTGAGGTTTGGTGACTGGCTGACCGTGAGGCTGATTGACGCCTAATCTTCCCTGGTGCGAACATGACATAGGTGAGACAGGGACCGACTGTGTATTAGGTGGAGCCCAGGTGGGCAGGTGTATTTATTTTGTTTTATGTCATGCTGGTGCTATAACTTCACCGTTCCAAGTGATGCCATAATTTGGATGCTACTCTGTTATGCAGAAGTGACCAAATAAAGCACAGTTTGCTACTCTGTTATGCAGAAGTGACCAAATAAAGCACAGTTTGGACTTTGAAACCAATGTCTCTGTGAAAATCTCGTTGCCAGCCCTTCTGCGAGTACAGATCCATAATATATATATATATATATATATAGAGAGAGAGAGAGAGAGAGAGAAAGGGAGAAAGATAGAGAGAGAGGTCCTGTCCTGATAGTGGAGGGGAGTTGGGAGGAAGCTCATAGAGTACCAACTCTGGCATAAGGGAAGCAGCTCATAGAGCACCAACTCTGTGGAACCACTTCTGAGTCCGGATCCAGATATCCCTCTTATGCCAGAGAGTTGTGAAGTAGCTCATAGAGCATCAAATCTCAAGAGCTGAAGGAAAGACAGTAGAATGAACTGACAGAAGAGACAACAGAGCAGAGTGCAAAGTGAACTGCAGCATCACTTTTATAGACACTGCTATTAGGTCAGGGACTATGGCTAAAGACATCCGTCACCAGAATACCAGTAAGCCAGCAACAGTGCCGAACTGCAGCCATCCAACCAGCCACCATACTTCCTTAGCTGGTGCCAGAAGAGAACTGCACTAGCCTGCTGCTACTGTATGTATTTCAAGTTCTACATTGCACTTAGTAAAAAGGACTTTTTTACATTCTACTCTGGCTTCATCCTGCTGTATTCTACTTCTACTGTAACAGACCCCAGGGAGCGACATCCTCAAGTAGGACACCGTGACACTACAACACTACATCAGAACCTCTACTATTCCCATCTTCTACACCAGCTCCCATAGGGGCTTGCAGCATATGTTCCTGGGTTTTGACGTGTCTGTAAATAATAAATGTCGAATTGGCACATGCAAATATCAGAATGTTTTGATTATTCAGAGATAAGTGGAGCAGCATAGTGCAGAATTTGTGCTCCTGGAGCCCAGATTTCAGTAGTAATGTTCCCAGCCTCTTGCCTTCACAATGGGATGCATCCCTTCTGTAGCCAACTATTCAGCAATCTGCGAAAGTTGTTGCTGCTCATGCCGTCCATACCTGTTGATATAGCCCTCCTGTCACAGATCTAGCAGATGCTCCTCCTCCTCACCAGTCCCGGAGATGTCACTGCTTTTGATTCTGTTCTTTGTTGCTTCCACAGCAGCTGCCATAGTGCAGGCCTGGGCATCAGGAGCTTGCCCACTGCTGGATGCAGAACACTGAGGTATATGGTATATCTGCTGTGGCCTGCCCTTGCCATGCCTCACTCCTTGACCATCAGACATCTGCGGCCCACCACAGATCCTGTTAATCAGCCCCGCCCCTGCCCAAAATGGAATACCATGACCCAGGGGTGAACTTGGAACCTAAATTAGCCCTGGAAAAAAATAACTTAAAGGGGGGGCAGCACAAGTAGGCTACACCAGCACTACCATAGTGTTGCACAAAATATCACTCCAACATAATGAAATACCACAATGTAGCACAAAATGCTGACCAGAAGCTACCCATCCGTGGTGACCAGCACCATACAGGAGAATACAGCTGTATATAGCTATTACATCGAGCAACGTCTCCTTCGATGTAGAAGTTCTCATTCTCATGCAGCAGTTTTTATCTGACTGCCTCTCAGCATACTTGCGGCATTGTGGATGGATCTCCGCCACTCTGGAGAAACTCCATATTGAGACAAGACGGATTCTAAGTGCAGTAAATTTTGGCCATTGTCTTGATGCGGACCTCAGATTGTGAATGTGTGGAGCCCATCCTACTGCTCCCTGTACAGCTAGCCGGCCAGGACAGCAGCGGTAAATTAGTGCTGTGACCCCTTCATCCTCAGGATCAGTGGGGGTCTCAGAGGTCGGGTGCCCACCAATCATAGGTGGCATGTCCTATTAATGTGTCATCACTTTATATCAGGGGCGTAAACCTCTAGGTTTTATTGTGGCCCTTAGGAGAAGTACAGTCTGACAATGTGCTACCCCGATAGGTTTCGCTATCAACATAGAAGGGGTTAATTTCTGTAAGAGCATTCGGTCTAATAAAGTCTGTCACAGGGTGTTTTGATGGTTAATTAAAGGGAATGCATCACTTACATATGTGTTTAATTAAAACCACTTACAGAAATACTGTATACTCTTGTAGATTTTTGTAGTTTAGATTTTGTGACCATCTTGCCTGAGCTTCTGTTTACAGCATTTAGAGGCATGCTTTACAGCAGCCACATGGACTGTAGGAAACGGTAATCTGGAGATTACTAACCTCTATTTGAGAGTGTTGTGGGCATGCTGTGTGACCTGTGCAGAGGTCATTGTGCAGGGAGGGGTTGAGCTGTCACTATAATGGATGGTGGGTCCTGTGTTATCTGTATATACATAGGTGTTACCAATGCTACCAGTTATTATAATCCTGCCTGCTGAGGAGTGATATGTACAGAACAAGATTTCACTATTTTTTTAACTATAGATTGTGACCAAGGTAACAAAGAAAATAAATGTTTAAAAGGGTTTTCTGAGATCGTTATACTGATGACCTATCCTCTGTATAGGTCATCAGTATCGGATGGATCATGGTCCGACTCCTGGGAACCCAGCCATTAAGCTGTTTGAGAAGGCACCGATGCTTGCAGTAGCACCGCAATCTTTTCTCGGCTCACAAAGTACAGCGCCGTACTGTACATAGGAGATTCTCTCTATGTGTTATATAAAAAAAAGACACCAGATGGCAGTATTGGGCAAATATCTGACTGTCTTGTATATTTGTATCGAATGTTATATTTTGTACTCACATACTGTAGCCACGCCCTTGGGAATGCCTCAATCCACACACGAACACCCACTTATGGGTGGTTTGTATTAACCCTACACATTTTCAACACAGGACAAAGGGACAGTCCTTCCAAATTCGAGACAGTTGCCAACTATGGTAAGGTGTCCTGAAAAAAGAAATAACAAACAGAGGTGTCTACAGTCCTAAAAAAGTGTGACCTGCTGAATTCAGTGCAACCGGTGGGAAATTAGGGCTCAGGGTTGTCACGATACCAAAATAGAGCTCTATTAGGTTGAATAGGACTTTACACTGTTCCTGCTGCCCTGGGGTTCAGTAGCTTCCTGGCTGCCATGGTAACTGATCTGAGACCCTCGATTACTGCAGGGGCTCCGATCGGAACCTACCACTGCCACCAATGAGGAGGGGAGGAAGGGACCCTGTGGCTACTGCCAGCAATGTTTATTATACTGGGGGATGGGGGGGGGGGCGCACTGCGCCACCAATGAATAGAACTAACGTTTAATAAATGTACAGGAGGCAGGTGCAGGCGCAGAATCACATAGCCGGCGCTTGACCTGTATGACAGGGAGCTGCTATCCGCGGCAGTTAACCCCTCAGGTGCTGTTGTACTTGTATTAATTGTTAGTTTTATTCATTGGTGGCACAGAGGCCACAGCCTCTCCCCTCCTCCGCCCCTCTCACTCCTCATTGGTGGCAGGCTGACAGCGGTAGCAGCAGCACAGGGGGAAGGGAGGGAGAGACTCCTTCTCTCCTGTGCTGCTGAGAACATGGAATGCGCTGAGAGCAGTGCGCGCCATGTTTTCTGATACTAGACTGTGCAGTAGCGCAGCCCAGTATTGGTAAATGGTAAATCCCGATATCATATCGATCCGGGTACAAAAAGTATTGATTGGGTATCGATAATTCGAAACCCGGTGCAACCCTAATGCACACAAACGTATTTTGTTTCCGTGTCCGTTCTGGGTTTTGTTTTTTTGTGGCCCACATGGGGAACCATGTCTGTATGTCCGCTCCGCAAAAAAATAGAACATGTCTCACTATTGTCCACATTACGGAAAATGATAGGACTGTTCTATCAGGGGCCTGCGGAGTGCACACGGCTGGTATCCGTGTTTTGTGGATCCGCAATTTGCAGTCATGTGCAAGAGCCCTTTGAGACACAGTACAAAGCATAATCTGTGTGCCAGCCCCAGAACCAGGCAGGCACATATTTCAGTTGGCAAAATCGGGCATATAAGTCCCGTCCCTGTGAATGCACCGAACCTGCCTGGAAAACAACGACTTGTGGACAGGTTTTGTGTTAGCCCTGCCCATTTTTGACCCATTTGCCGGGCCTGACCGTGATTTTCGGCACAGTTGGCAACTATGGAAGTGGATTGCAATAGAGCAACAGCGTGATCTCAGCACAAGCACTGATTATTAAGTATAAAGGGCGTCTGGTGTAAGAACTGGTGAAGTGTATCTGTAAGAGAATATTTACTGGTCTGCATTGCTGTGGTTGTCTCTGACAACTGGTGTAAAGTAGAACTAGCCTAGTTGCCCATAGCAACCAATCAGATTCCACCTTTCATTTTCCAAAGGAGCTGTGAAAAATGAAAGGTGGAATCTGATTGGTTGCTATGGGCAACTAAGCCAGTTCTACTTTACACCAGTTTGATAAATCTCCCCCAGTGTTTCTACAGACTGTTCACAATCAGAAGTTGTGTGCTGGTTGCTTCTGTCATGTGATTTGTTATTTCATATCACAGTAAACATAGGTCCCAACTGTCCCAGATCCCGCAGGACAGTCCTGGTGCAGTGTCCCACATATAATGTATAATATTTTTTATAGCCATGTCAATTCTATTTATTGTACTTGTCATATTGTCTATTTCATAGCTGCAAGAGAATCCTTAAAGGGGTTGTCCCACGAAAAATATTCTACAGTTTTCAAACCAGCACCTGGATCTGAAGACCTTTGTAATTGCATGCAATTAAAAATGTTGTATAGCTACTGAGTTATTTGGTAAAATGTACCTTCATAGTGTCACTTAATTTCTTATTTCTTTGACCTGGTCACTAAGAAGGCCGCAAATGCTCAGTTTCATCTTTCAACTGCCTCCTGAGCTGTGATAGGGAGAGCACAGACACGCCTCCTGAGCTGTGATAGGGAGAGCACAGACACGCCCCCTTAGCTGCAGTGGAAAAGACAGGACTGGTTCTAGCTTTGTTAGAAAGGTATTGTCATGGACTATATGATCTCTGATTTTCATTTTTTACGTTATTCATGGGATAACCCCTTTAAAGGCTGGTACACTACATTTATATTTCTCACCACTAGGTGGTGCTAGTACTTAACTTATATATATATACATATATATATAGCCTGACTGGTTAGAACCAGTTCAGGTCAGTAACAGTCAGTAACTGAAGTAACATCATGGAGTAAAGAAGTCAGGTAGCTCAGCAGGAGCTCAGCAACTTCCAAGCAACCTAAGCAAAGTGCAGGAGAGAGACAGTCGTCCTGCAGGCTGCCATTTATTATCATCGTTCTCTTCTGTCTCAACAATGCAGAATTCCAGCATTACAACACCGAGCATTACTACCTCGATCTTGCCCTCTTTTTTGTCACAGGGAGTGCAACTCAGGGACAGGGACAAATGGGCTTACAATGCCAGGACGTCGTAGGCAATAGCGACGGTTTTCAGATCATTAATCTTTCTGGCTTTCAACTAGAAGAAAAACATATAAGCCTTCTGAGAAAAGGCCTTTCATTTACTCCGACACCCAAATATGATTGTTTTACGTGGGTTAAGGACATTAACCTATTTGCGCGAAAATTGGCGTTACATAAAGCACATAAACAGAAAGAAAATGATCATAAATATCAGCAACAAAAGGAGAGAGAGGCAATCTTAGCCCTGGAGGCACTTGATGCGGAGAATATGGGGGGGGGGGGTTAATCACGGTAGAACCCCCCCTATCCTCTCTGAAGTTAAGATCCAGGTTTACACCACCATTTTCCCAATATGGTAATATAGAAACATTTGTCAATTTAGTTACGCAGGACCTTAAATCCATTAGAACAAGTCATGTCTCGAGTCACAGTAATTTGAGTATGGAAGAACAAAAAGCTTTGGATGAGCTAACTAAAAATGACGATTTGGTCATCAAGCCGTCTGACAAAGGAGGTAACATTGTCTTGATGAACAGAGAAATATCTCAAAATATGGTAATGGACCTACTGAATGACACTTCAACTTATAAAAAACTGGATGCTAATCCCACACAAAAATATCTTGTGGAACTGAAACTCATTCTAAATGAAGCAAAAGACAAAAATTTGGTCTCAAAAGATGAATATAGATGCCTATATAATCAACATCCAACTATAGCTACCATCTACGCTATCCCCAAAGTGCACAAAGGTCTCCAATACCTGGGAGACCAATTATTTCGGGTAACAACAGTCTGACTGAGAATATCAACCAATATGTGGATGAATTTATTTCACCATTTGTACCCAGTTTACCTTCATATATCAAAGATACCAAGGATGCGGTCACCAGACTCCAAGAGATCCAGGTCACAGCAGATACTAAACTTGCATGCTTGGATATAGAGGCTTTCTATACCAGCATCAGACATGAATTAGGCATACAGGCGACGTCTTCTTATTTATACACCAGGGGGACACATTTTCAAGCACATAATAATTTCATTCTCACATTACTTAGGTTTCTACTCACGCACAATTATTTTTTATTTAATGGCAATTTTTATTTACAGCAACTTGGCACAGCAATGGGGAGCAAATGTGCACCGAATTATGCAAATTTATTTACCAACAGAATTGATCTGTTGCGGGATAAATCGAAAACTGAGACAATGGATGTTATAAGATGTATAGGAACATTTGATGTTCAAAATCAGACTGTGTATCAAATATTAAAGAAACACTGGCACATCCTGAGAGCAGATAATGATCTCAGAGATATACTATCCCAACATCCCAGTGTCACACACCGGAGGGGCAAGAACCTCAAAGACCTATTAGTGCACAGTTTTTTTGCTACACCTACATCAGAGACATGGCTTTGCTCTAAAGTGACAGGCACATTTCCTTGTGGCAGATGTTCATTCTGCCCATTCCTAAAAAAAACCAAAATGTTCTCTAATCCGATAGATAACAAACAATATCATATCAAAGACTATATTAATTGCCAAACAACAGGCATAGTATACATCGCACAATGCACTTGTCCAAAGATATACGTGGGAAAAACCATTCAAGAATTCAGGCGACGCATTTCCCATCACATCAGTAGTATCAATACTAAGGCCGACACCTCCATCTCACCACATGTGAGACAGTATCATGGAGGTGATCCCAAATGTCTCAGTTTTTGGGGGGTTTGTAATAAAACTCTAGGTGCCAGAAGGGGTAACTTAGATAAAATATTACTACAAGAGGAGACCAGATGGATATACAGATTGGATAGTCTTTATCCGAAAGGACTAAATGAAGGTTTTACCTTCTCTTCTTTTTTTGTAAAATTAGAGGTTGTATGTGAGCATTGGACAATGAGGAGCAATATTGCCATAGAATTATAAAGCAGAGGTGATGTACCAACCACCAGGAGTTTATTTAAAAAAAAAAAATAATAATTTTTTTTTCTTTTTTTTTTTCTTTTTTTAAAACTTTTTTTACAATTTTTTTTCTTGTATTAAAAACAGCATGACCATGTCCAATCAACATTTGGATATGGATTAGTAAAAAGATAACCCATAGCAGTTATTCATTTGTTATACACAAGTGGACAACCTACGTATAAATATATTTTAGTAGTATTTATATCCTTATGGGTTTGTATAAGAACAGAGTGGCCAACTGTATAAACAGTAAGCACATGAATATTTTATGCTAGTTGACATTATGCCCCTGAGATGCTGGAGGCTGCGCAGGCGTACTGGCGATCAGGAGCGCTCCGATACCAAGATCCGGCTGCGCATGCTCCCTAGATAAGAGGAGAGTCTCGGCGCCAGCACAGAGTTGGTGCGCACCTCCAATCAGTACATCACGTCACAGGGATAGCGCTATCTGAGTTTCTGAGCGCTGCAAAGATGTGGGTTGCGCCTGGAATAGAATTGGGTTACTTTAAAGAGGCTCTGTCACTAGGTTGTAACCTATGTATTTAAATACATAGGTTACAAGGCCTAGTGACAACTTTTAAAATCATACCTTTCATGCAGAGTTCTGCGCAGCGGTCGCGTAGAAATTTAAACTTTAAAAAGTATGCAAATGAGCCATCGGAGCACCGGGGGGCGGCCTCTTTCCTCTGGAGCACCGCTCCAGATAGGGTCCCTTTATCTATATTCAGGCTGCCATTTATGCTTAACTCTGGCCAAGTTAAGTTACAGGTTGGCATTTACCAATTCTAAGCCACTAGCAACTGGCACCTGGATAACTGAAGCCTGGCAAAGGTAATTGCTGTGCTTATCAGCATCATGGACTTTGTTATCACCCATAGTGACTAGGAAATAGCTCCACAGCGCCTGGACACTCACTCTACAGCTCAGATCAAGTTGTGATTTGCACCTACTGGAAACCCTCAGGGCAGTCAGGTCACCATATACAGTGGAGGAAATAAGTATTTGATCCCACACTGACTTTTAAAGTTTTAATACTAAAAAATAAATGAAAAATCTCATAATTTTATGCCAGCTTTATTTTAACAGTGCCACATAGAATATCAAAAGAAAAACGGAGAAAATTACATGAAATGAGAAATAAAGAATAATTTGCATTTCTTTGAGGGAAATAAGTATTTGATCCCTTAGGAAAAGATCATTTAATACTTGGTGGCAAAACCCTTGTTGGCAAGCACAGCAGTCAGACGTTTCTTATAGTTTTTTATAAGGTTTGCACACACTTCAGGAGTAATTTTGGCCCACTCCTCTCTGCAAATCATCTCCATATCCTTAAGGTTTTTAGGCATGCATTTGGAAACGCGAAGCTTCAGCTCTCTCCATAGATTTTCGATGGGATTGAGGTCAGGAGACTGGCTAGGCCATTCCATGACCTTGATATGCTTCTTATGGAGCCACTCCTTTGTTTCCTTGGCTGTATGTTTTGGGTCGTTGTCGTGCTGAAAGACCCATCCACGACCCATTTTCAGTGCCCTGGCGGAGGCAAGGAGGTTGTCACCCAGGATTTTGCGATACATGGCCCCGTTCATCTTCCCGTCAATGTGGTGAAGTTGGCCTGTGCCCTTAGAAGAAAAACACCCCCAAAACATAATACTTCCACCACCATGCTTGACGGTGGGGATGGTATTCTTAGGGTCATATTCTGTATTTTTCTTCCTCCAAACACATCGAGTTGAGTTGAGGCCAAAGAGCTCAATTTTGGTCTCATCTGACCACCGCACCTTCTCCCAGTCTCTCTCGGAGTCATTAATATGTTCATTTGCAAACTTGAGGCGGCCCTGGACGTGAGCCTTCTTGAGCAGAGGAACCTTGCGTGCACTGCAGGATTTTAAACCATTACGTCTCAGTGTATTACCAATGGTTTTTTTGGAGACTGTGGTCCCAGCTGCCTTGAGATCATTACTCAGCTCCTCCAGTGTAGTTCTTGGCTGATTTTTAGCCTTTCTCATGATCAATGAGACTCCACGAGGTGATATCTTGCATGGAGCTCCAGGCCTGGGTCGATTGACAGTAATGTTGTACTTCTTCCACTTCCGAATAATTGCACCAACAGTTGTCACCTTCTCATCCAGCTTCTTACTTATGGCTTTGTAGCCCATTCCAGCCTTGTGTAGGTCAACAATTTTGTCCCTGACATCTTTAGACAGCTCTTTAGTCTTGCCCATGGTGGAGATGTTGGAGTGTCACTGAGACTGTTGACAGGTGGCCTTTTATACAGGTGACAATTTGGGACAGGTGTCTCTCATCCAGGTAACGACTTCACTATGATTAGGGTGTGTCAGTGGTCTGTGGGAGCCAACATTAGTCATGGTTTTACTAGGGGATCAAATACTTATTTCCCTCAAAGAAATGCAAATTATTTTTTATTTCTCATTTCATGTAATTTTCTCCGTTTTTCTTTTGATATTCTATGTGGCACTGTTAAAATAAAGCTGGCATAAAATTATGAGACATTTCATTTATTTTTTAGTATTAAAACTTTTAAAGTCAGTGGGGGATCAAATACTTATTTCCTCCACTGTATATATACTCTAAGCTTTTCGGTGCAGAAGTACTTATTCCTGCCGTGCAGTGGGTTTAACCTCCCCTGAAGGACTGCTATCTAAGAGTAATTGCTTCTAAAATATTATCCAGAGCCAAGACTAGTCTACAAAAGGATGGACTGAGAGGAGATAAGAGTAACAGGATTTAAAGTAACAGCGTAAGTTAAAGTGCACAATACTCAAGCAACAGCCTTAAAGGGAGTTCTTGCAGTATCAATTTATATCAACTACTGCCTATTGAAGACATTTGTAACTTATGCTACCTAATCTCAAGGCAAAAGTAAACGTTTTCAACTGTTTAACAAAGCTGCCTCCTCTTAACTCCCACTACAAACTTTGCGTCCCACGGACGCTGGCATCACGACAAATCACCAGGACCCTGCCGACAGACACCCTAAAATACCCAAAACCAACAAGGGCCCCTCGCCTCACCATCCGGCAGTGTTCCTGTGGACCAGAGGTGCCCCGGAGGAAACGGTGTTCTTCCTCCCACGCAACTGCGCACCGGCCCAGGGAGTCACCAAACTAGTAGTATTACCACTGGCACCATTAGACACTGTGACATATCCCCAACGCTCACGCATGCCCCTGTGGTCCTGCTCGCTGCACTGGCTTTTCACTTCTGTCCCACCATCCCAGGTGGTTGCCTGCATGTTTCGCTATGGCCCCTCTCCTTTAGTAATGGTGCACTGCTAATGATAATAACAGCCATTATCAAGAGCTCAAGGACCTATGGACAGCACCCTCATGTGATTAATGCAGGATGGGTGGAGCTCGGCATTGGTTGGAAGAGAAGTGGTGATGAAGGACCTGTGATGACATCACCATCATGTGATCAGTGCAGGAGGGGGCGGAACTCAGCAGAGAAGATAAGAAGAAGTGGTCTGTGCAGAAGGGGGCACAGCTCAGTAGTTGAAGGGTTATTGCCATCTCAGACAATAGGGGCATATCGCTAGTGGTGGCTGGAACCACCTCTTGTAATGTCCTCTGACATCACATTATAGTCGGACATGCTGGGAGTTGTAATTCCATTCTCATATACCTACTCCTCCTGTAATTCCCCCTGATATCACATAATAGCCAGTACATGCTTGGAGTTGTAGTCCTCTCCTCTTTTTCCTCCTTCCTGCATTGTCCTCTGATTTCACATATCAGACTAGAAATCCTGGGAGTTTTAGTTATTTCCTTTTATACCTCATCCCTGTATTGTCCTCTCATAATATCAGCCTAGACATGCTGGAAGTTGTAGTCCTCTTCCTATAGTCATCCATTACAGCCTGGCCCTCATTCCCTGGACGTGCACTCTCCAGCAGGTGCACTGCAGTGACATTGCCTGCTGCACTGAGTAGAAGATAGCACAGGCCGAGGATCATCACTCATTACTGCATTGTGCCTATAGGGGGAGCACTACTGTGAGGATGGACATAAATACTGTGTGGGGCACTAAAAAGGCAGAACTACAAGCTAAGAGCTACTGAGTTGGTGTTTTTTTTTTTTGAAGTGTGGGCAGTCTTGATTAGCCATGGGAGGAGGGAAGAAGGGAAGTTGTGGCGGAAGGATCATTTTTGCTGTGGAGCCCACCCTTTTCTAGTTACGCCACGTGCAGAAGGACTTGGGTCAGGATCTCAGCGTGGTCATCACACTTGGCTCTCCTGGCCTTCCTCCTTCTACAATTTTACACAATCCAGTTAATTACCACGAGTGTCTTCTGCAGGGCTGCAACCACAGATGTTGTCAGTGAAGGTGCAGTAGCCATTTTGCTGAAGACTCTGTATATGATAATCCTCATTCTGTCAGGACACAGAGAATTAATGTCTGATCTAGAGGGGGATATAGTATTGTGTATTTTTTATTAGAGCCTAAAGGGGGCATTCTAATATGAGGGCACTAAAAGGGGATACCAAAGGGGAAATTGTATTGTAAGTTGGCACTAAAGGGGACATTCTGTGATAAGTGGGGCACTAAAAGGGTTATTTTATTGTAAGGGAGCACTAAAGGGGGCATTCTACTGTTTGGGGCCACTAAGGGGGCATAATTACTGTGTGTGGGCACTAAAGGGAGCATTCTACCATGTTGGGGCACTAAGGGAGTGTAACTACTTTGTGGGAGTACTAAGGAAGCATTGTACTGTGTGAGGGCACTAAGGGGGCATTGTACTGTGAGGAGGCACTAAGGGGGGATATGCTGGGGGGGGGGTGCACCCCTTGCCAGTGGTGCTCTGTATATTTTCCTTTATAAGATGCAGGGGATTCTAGTAAGTGCTTTCATTATGGAAGTGCTCACTGGTATGCAGGAGGTGGGGGAGTGAAGTGCTGTGAGCTCTGTACTTACCCCTCCTCCTGCTTGCACTTCCCAGGGCCCGCAATGCTGTGTCCTGGCTGCCTACAGCATCAGGACATACAGAGCGCACTGTGACCTGGCGCTGCATTCTGTCAGGTGACAGTGCGGCGTGGGCCCTGAGAAGAGAGCTGGGGACACCACCAGACATGGAGAGTGGCGGCAGGAGAGGTAAGTTACCTTATTTATTTTACAGTCTGATCTGAGGTCTAATGGGGGTCTAGAAGTCTGGTCTGAAGTCTAATGGGGGTCTAGAGGTCTGATAGGGGGTCTGGAGGTCTGGTCTGATATGAATTTCTCTAGGTCTAATGGGGGTCTGAGAGGTCTAATGGGGGTCTGATATGAGGGGATCTGGAGATCTAATGGGGGTCTAATCTGAGGTCTGATATTAGGGGTCTGACATGGAGGTCTAAAGGGGGTCTGATCTGAGGTCTGATATTGGTGGGTCATAACTGATGGATATAACTGATCAAATAACTGAAGTGTGAACTAGGCCTTACCCATTCTTGCCTAATCAGTGCTTGGAATTTATCACAGTTTTCTGTGTTTTTATTTCTCCACCCTCATTTTAGAGGATTGCACACAGGTTTTCAAATCTAGGGAGTTTCCTGGCTATGGACCCAAAATGTCAACATCCATGCCTTGTGACATGGTACCCCATTATGTTGGAAAAAGCATTATTCATCACCAAATGGCTTCTGGATCGTTGGGAGAAGTTGCTGTTGTAGGATATTTTGATGCTTAGCCCAAAAGGCATCACCAGGTGCTCATAGTGACCGTAATAGGTGTTGAAGGCAGTCTTCCACTCATCCCCTTGGCAAATGGAGGTTGTAGGCCCCATGTAGGCCTAATTTGGAGATGATTTTAGCTCCTCTGAGGCGGTCAAACAACTCAGGAATAAGGGGAAGAAGGTATTTGTTCTTGACTGTGATCTTATTGAGACCCCTATAATCGATGCATGACCGGAGAGAACCTTCTTAGCCAAAATTGTGAGTGAGCCCACTCCCTTGGATGGGAAGCGACCCCACACATCAATGACCTCACGATGCTTTACTGTTGACATGACACAAAACTTAGCGCTCACCTTTTCTTCTCATTCTTCCAGATGCCCCAAACAGTCTGAAGCATTTCTCGGGGTTTCATCAAAGAAAATAGCTATACCATAGTCCTCTGCTGTCCAGTCTCTGTACTTGCCGCAGAATGTCAATTTGTTCTTCATGTTCATGTGGAGAGAAATGGCTTCTTTGCTGTGCTTTTGACACCATTCTCCAAAAGCCTTCTCCTCACTATGCATGCAGATGCACTCACACCTGCCTGTTGCCAAACCCAAGCAAGCTTTGCATTGGTGGTAACCTGATCCTGTAGCTGAATTTTCTTTAGAAGACAGCCCTGGCATTTGCTGGACTTTCTTGGGTACCCTGAAGCCTTCTTCATGGCAATTGAACCTCTCTCTTTGAAGTTCTTGATGATCCAATAAATGGTTGATTTAGGAGCAGTCTTACAAGCAGCAATGTGCTTGCTTGTGAAGCCCTTTTGATGTAAAGCAATGATGACTCCATGTGTTTCTTTGGAGGTAACCATGGTTAACAGAAGAAGAAAAATATTTCAAGCACCCATCCCTTATAAAAGCAACTAGTCTGCTCTTCTAATTCAATCAGCATGACTGAGTGATATCAGCTGCTTTGTCTTTGTTAACACTTTCTACTAAGCTAATAAAAAGATCACTGAAATTATATGTTATCAGGTCATTCTGTGGCAGGGCTGCAATGCAGTGGAAAACGGGTTTTTGTGAATTAGTTAATTTTCATTGGCAAGGAATGACTTTGCAATTCATCTGATCACTCTTCATAACAATCAAGAATTAGTGCAAATTGCCACCAGAAAAACTGAAGCAGTAAAGTTTGCACAGATTTGTGTCAGTCTCAAAACTTTAGGCCACGACTGTAAACTCATGTCATTTTTTAAATTCAAAGGGCTTTTTCAGGAATTATTATTAGGCAGGGAGCAGAGGGGGCCTGTGTAAAATAATAAAAACAACCCCTACCATTTCAATGTCCTGCAGCTGCTCCTGTCCTCACCACTCTGATCTCTGCTCGGTCTGAAATGATGGCATCGCATTCATAGTTCATGTGATCACTCCAGACAATCATTGGCCTTAGTGGTCACATGTGCATGAATGGCACATCACCACTAAGACCAGTGGTTTGGCTGCAACATCACATAAAAGTGCCTTGGAGGCAAGGGTTCACTATGACTTGATGCATTGAGCTGTTTCACAGCCACAGAACATATGGCTGGTGGCAGGTTTAAACTGAGCACGTGCGACCACCTCAGTGAGAGAGACAAAAAAATAAAGAAAAGAACAAACAGCAGGTGGTGATATATGGATACCTTTTATTGAAGAACTCAGTAGCTATAATACATTTTTAATTACATGCAATTACAAAAGTATTCAGATCCAGTTGCTGGTTTGAAAAATGTAGAAAATGTTTCACGACACAACTCCTTTATGAGAGAGTGACTTGTGAATGAATTAATTTGAGATGCCCAGTGTGGCGCACTCCTGCCTGTGACTGATAGCAAATACTGTGAATTGAGTCTTGGAGAGATGCCAAGATCGGGTGGTGTAAACGAGAGAAGCAGCAGGAACAATCGCTGGCTGGTAATATGACTGATAAGAGCTATGGCAGTGAGGCGCTTGGTTGATTGCCATATTTGGTTAGTTGCTTTTTAATACAAAGGTTTTCGGTGCACGGTGAGCGGGGCCGCTCCATTTGTTGCACCATTGCGCCTCCATGATGCCACCCAGCACCTCCCCCTTCCTTGTTTGTGTGACAGCCCCTGAGATTTCAGAGCCAGTAGCAGTGAGGCAGGGTAAGATAGGTGCACAGGATGAATAGGATGTGCCCACAGTGCACAACACTGCACCCAGGGGGCTACGATAACCAGGCCCACTGCCGGATGCTGCATCTGCATCATCATATATTAGGTGCAGCATCTGTCAGTCCGTGCACCTGAAATGAAATGGTGTAGAGTTCAGTGCTCTTCTATGGCAGAAAACTGACATAGAAGATGATGAATGTGGCGCAGCCGCGGCCCTGCCCCCTTTTCTGGAGAAGTGCGCAGGTCGTGACTTTTTCCGGCACAAATGGCATATTTGTAATGATAAATTTGGCCCTTTATTTTTCTAAAAATAAAATGAAGCATTTCTCAGGATTACAGAACAAAGTGTTCACATACTGTTTGGAGCACCCAGCGTACATGGCGGTATACTTACTCTGAACCTGGTGTTGGAGGTGACAGACTCCCTTTCATGATAGGATCTGGAGGAGCTGATCCTGTTCTTGGTGCCAGGCGTTGTTTGCCCAGCTGTAGAGGTAACGTCACATAGACAATACATGATAACTGCAGCTAATCACTTGATGTCACAGCTGCAGCCACATACAAAGCCACTAAGCCAGGCTGGGAGCGACGCTGCTGGATCCAATCGGTAAGTTATGCTTCTTTATAGTATTGTAATTTCCAACCTTGTGGAAACCGTTTTGAGGAGGTCCATTTCTGTTCCAGCATGACTGTGCACGAAGCAAGGTGTCCTGCACAGAGCCCGACCTCAATGCTTTTGAACACTTTGGGAATTAACTGGAACTCCTAATCTGAACTGAAACCTTCACGTCCTAAGGCCTCCTGCACTAACTGTATTTGTTTTGTAGTCCACAAATCGCTGATCCGCAAAATATGGATGCGGTCCATCACACAGTGTAAAAAAGCCTACTCTTGTCCGTAAAATGGACAAGGGTAGAACAAAATCTATAATTTTCAGATAGCATGCGGATTTTTTATTTTTTTTTGCAAACCCATAGAAATCAATGGGCCCATGTGCGATCTGCAAAAAATGTGGATTGGACATGGATCAAAAATGCGGTCATGTGCATGAGGCCTAACCTGGCCTTTCAAATATTCTTGTGGCCAAATGGGTCCAAATTCCCACAGCCACTCTCCAAATCTTGTGGGAACCCTTCCCATTAGGGTACAACCACAATGGCGCAGTGGTGAGCTGTTCAGGGCATGGCTGGCTGCAGTCGAGTACGGTTTGGCCAATCGGGCTGCAGCTGCCTCTTATTTATCTAATGAACACCACACTGTATAACCGGTCTACATTGTTAATGGCCACACAATGATGACGGTGCTGCGCAGCCATTAACTATGTAGACTGGCTATACAGTGCCCGTCTCTGATAAACCTCCCCGATATTCTTATTGGCTGTCACCCACAAGGGAAGACGGTACAGTTGTTAATTAGGCCCCATAAGAGTGCGGTCCTATTTGACTCAACTCTGCTTTATCTCTTTCTCACTGCTGTACTGACAGGCTAGCTTCGTAACTTTGCTTTACTTCTTTATGCTGCACTCCACTCTTTAGTCTAGCTTAGTTTTAGCCAAGGAATAGGTTAGTGTCCTGTCAGCTCCAACATGGAGTCTAAACTGGAATCATCTAGAACTGCCACACTTCCTTCTGGTAGCAAGCAGGACTGACCCACTTCTGCCAAAAGGGGGGAGAATGGAATGGTGACTTCCATTCTAAGGATAGCTCTGCCATTTACGCTGCCACCTGCTGGTGAACCAGGCACACTACATGTATTAAACAGTTGCCTAACAAGATTAGGAATGCACAGTGTAGAGGACCTGGAAAAAATACATAAAATAGCATTAAGGTTAGACTATTAAAGATAGTAGCAGGATGCAGGAGTGGTAACACCATTCTGGGGTGTTACAGATAATAAAGCGTGAGAAAGTATAAAGCACAGATACGACTTCTCTTTTTTTATTTTACTCCAGGTTTTGGCTTCTAAAACTGTATCAGGAAACCTGATCTTGTGGTCGCACCCTGTGACTGGGGGCTAGGTTGGCTAACCATGGAAGGCTGTTGCCGACCTAGGTGCGATTAGTTTCTGGGTGAGTCTGCTGTGACTGTGGAGATACAGCGATACGGAATGAGTCAGGGTCTATTTTGGGAAAACACAATGGTTTTGCATTCAAGTTCAGTCAGTTTTGTCTGTGAATATGTTCAGTGTTTCAGTTTTTTCCATTCAGATTTAATCAGTTTTTGATGTGTTTTTCACGCATGAAGAAAAACTGAAGAATAACAACTAACATCTCCTAGTAACCATCAGTGAAAAACACATTGCATCCGGATACCTTTTGTTTTTCACACAAGCCCCGTTTACTTCTATGGAGCCAGGGCTGGGTGAAAATTATACAATAAAGAACATACAAGAACATACAGAGATTTTTCCTGAACGCAGAGATGATCAGTGATAAACCGCGCTCATGTGCACAGACCCATTGAAATGAATGGGTCAAGATTAAGTTCGGACGCTGTCCATTTGCAACACTCAAAAACGTGCTTGTGTGAACGGGGCCCAATGCTAGTTCCAGTCAGTGCTGTGATATGTGCTAGTTCTGCAAGCCACAAGGGCTCATGCACGTGACCGTTGTTGTTTTGTGGTCCGCAAGTTGTGGATCCGAAAAACATGGACACCGGCCATATGCATTGCGTGCCCGTATTTTGGCCCGGAAACAGTGGTTCCGCAATATTCGGGCATCGGCCGCGTGTGCTCTGTGTCTACAATCCGCAACATACGGAGCGGCATCAGGGAGCAGAAGCCCACAGAAGCACTACGGAGTGCTTCCGTGGGATTTCAGTTTGCTCCTCCGAACTGCGGTTTGCAGCACAGGAACAGGGTGCACACATTCATGTGCATGAACCTTAATAGAGCAACAGCGGACAAGTATAGGCATTTTCAATGGGGCGCCCGGCCAACGTTGCGGAACACACGCCGGACGGCACCCGTAGTATTGCGGGTCTGCATTTTTGCGGATCCGCAATAATACGGTCGTGTGAATGGGCCCTAAGTCTGCCCTCTGGTGGTTCTCTTTCAGTTAGACAGGTTCATATTCACTGATCCAATTTATTTGCGCATGAAAAACAGTCACAGAAAAGTCGCACGGCTCCCTGAAATTTTAATGCAAAAAAAAAAAAGTTGCACTTTACCACTGAAAACTGTCGAATAAAAATAAGCCAACCCTGGAGCTGAGTAAAAATTAGACTGTTTTTGCGCAAAAATTAAACAAAGATTTAGTCTAAAACTTGTCGAATGAGAAGTAAAAGCCTCCAAAACAGGAGCAATTTCAGTAGTAAATGCGACTAATAAAATTAGACTAAAATTGCATTTTTAAAAAAAAAAACAGGGGCAAACACTATAGTAAATGTGCCCCACGGTTTTTCCGCACAATTCAGGGGCACCTAAAATTTGTTGAGCGAGGCACAAACACTTCCAAAGCAGGCACAATTTCAGTTGTAAATGAGCCTAAAATAAATTGTCTAAGGCTAGGGCTACACGGCGACAGTTGTCACGCGACACCCGTCGCAGCCAGGATCCCTGAGTAGAGGGGATCCCATAGAGATGAATGGGATCGCCGTGGCAGTCGCAAGAAATCCAACACGGTTGGATTTCTTGCGACTGCCGCGGCGATCCCATTTATCTCTATGGGATCCCCACTACTCAGGCATCCTGGCTGCGACGGGTGACGCGCGACAACTGTCGCCGTGTAGCCCTAGCCTAAAACAGCACTTTTTCAAACAAAAACAGGTGCAAATAGTATGCCTATGCACATGGTTACTGCTGCTAGTGTGAACATTCAAGCACACTCCAAACCAGAGCACTGACATCTCTTAGGAGGACCTACCTGAATTGTTTCGTTACACTAATTATATTCCCCATACTATAACAATTTTTTAACGTCTTAATACAAATCTGCATCCTGCCGTCCCTCTATTATTCCTCCTGTAAATTGGTGAATAAATTAAAGGGGAAAGTGCCGCAACTTCTGGGATCACATGCAGTATATTGGGCACGTGATCCCAGCCTGGGGTTAGAACTCACTGCGTGTATATTAGTCTGAATCTCTCGTAAGCACTTTGGTGAGAGATTGAGACTCACGCTTGCTCTGCAGGTTGTAATCCCAGGCTGGGATCACGTGCCCAATGTATGGCATATGCTTCCAGAAATGGCGACCGGAAGGGATCACAGCGCATCTCGGATAACCTCTTTAAGAACTGGGTGCGTATCCCTACACTCTCTGATATTTCCAATCAGAGCGGACATGTCTAGTTGTCAGTTAATTAATTAGTTTCTAAGTGGAATAAGAGAGGAATTGTGCAATTCAAAGATCTAGAAAAAAAAACATGAGTAGTATTTACTTAAACAGACACGTAGAGAGCTGACAGCTTGATTTTAAGATGCCAATGTACTTTCATAGGGACATATGAAAAGTTTAGACTGGTGGTGGTCTGAGTGCTGAGACCCCCACGATCTCTAGAGTGAGGGGAAAGAAGGGCTCTCAGCAGGTTCTGTCTCCTCACTGCAGGGCAGGAAGCGAAACGGACTCATTAGGCTAGAGTTCTAGAGTTCGGTGGGGGTCTCAGTGCTCAGACCAAAACTTTTGTGAAAGTGCACTGCCGCTTTAAGACTGTGTGACCACGCTTGGTACCATGCACCGTTCAGCTTCCTGCCCTGCTCGCTGAACCTTTGACAGTAACCATCTGTTTGTTTTTGGTGACCAGCTACTTCCCAGAATGATGGTTAGAAATCTTCTGCCAGCGTCACTTGGGTAGCTTTCGCAATGTTTTCCTTTCTTGGGGCATCGAGAAATCTACTGCAAGTTCATATTCCGTGTGCGGTGGGGCGTGCCTGCTATTTTAATTCAAGTGACGATTGCAACAGAACATCCAGTGCTGGAAATATTCCGATGTTTGCTGTCCCACGGCATTTTGCAAACTTGTGGTTATACATATGTGATCAATGACATTTACTTTATTGACAGTCCTGCTTCTATAGGATGTAAAGTGATTGCAGATTTGTAACAATTGTCACCATCTCGGTCACAAGTTGACATGTCCTGAGACCAGTATGTCACCAGCAGTGTCACGTGGAGAACAAAGCAACCCAGTTTGCTGTTACGTTACCTCTTGGTTTTGTAATACCACTGTCCCTGGATCATGGAGGTATGCCTAGCAATGCATGTGTGCATATGATGATGCAATCCACTTGTTCTCATGCTCGCCATTACTACATTATGTTACAAATTGCCCAAAAATGCCCTGGATTACAAAGTTACCCTATTTTTCGCTCTTATAGGGTGCGTCTTATAGGGTAAATACTAATGAGCGCCTCCATTTTGGAAGTGCTCATTAGTACAGTAGGAAATGGGAGCAATGAATGCAGCACTCTCTGTGCAGGCTCTGTACTCACCGCTTTCTGGTCCTCCTGACTCTGACCGTGTGACACCTCTTTTCTTCAGGTGTCGCTGGGCCCCCCCAAAACTCAGGCTTCCTCAGCCTTGTGGTCCCCGAGCCCACCAGGCTGAGACCACCCAGAGCCTCTGCAGGCTTCCTTTTCAATTCCCCCCTCCACTCTCACACAATGAGGATTGATTTATCCCTCAGTGATTAATCACAGCTGGCCTCACCTGGGACCAGGGGAACCTGTAGTGGACTGAGATATACACCCCCACCACACCTCTACACTTCACCACAACATAAAATATATATATATAGGGCCCCACCCCACTACTATTACAAAGTGGGACACTGCTACAAAGTGGGACACTGCACACCCCAATAGGAAATATGTCCAGAGAGTCAGCGTCTGCAGTAAACCAGAGATAACATCTGGAACGTGAGGACCATGAGACCAGTGTCATCTTTGCTAATCCCAGAATGACCCTCTGCAACCCCTTATGGCATCTTAGTTGGTTCTCCACCTTCCCTTATCTTATTGCACTTAACTATTTTTATTGAGATTTTTTTTTTTACAGATCTTCACACATTTTTGATATTCTACATATACAGTCTACTTTTTAGATACTGTACGTAAACATCAGTAGTTACCTTGTACTGACCCTAAGTTACAACCTGTGTTATAGCCCAGACCTTCAGAAGACTGGTTATTGCACTATGGACTATTGGACTATGGTTATCTATTTTCCTTTACTAGTCATAGTGTCCCTTTAATGATATTTCAGCTAAAAAGTGAAACCAAGAAGAAAAAGAGAAGTGAAACTTTTCTCAGTTTCTTTGTGTGCAACCAGGGTCACCCATAATATGAAACAGGTCAGGACTCTGGCTCTGTGCTACCCGAGACTTCCATCCCTCGCCTTATGACCCAGTTGAGTGTATTTGAAGGGCACCTTGGAAAGGAGCCAATAACATGATCTTTATGCAGGACAACTCCTTGGGGGGTGGATGGGATATAATATTATCTGCACCCTACTCTGTCAGTACAATATATTCAGTGAGTCCACAGGAGAGGAGGAAAATGACTTGATCATAAAACTTAAAGGGCTTGCAGTGACCAGTGGTCGATCCTTGAGGGTGAACCTCTTTTAAGACTAATTTTGGCCCTCGGTTCCTGACAGCAGTACCACCATTGTGATGGCAGCCCTGTCTACAACTGCACGTTACACCTGGATAGCTATCAGGGCAGTACAGGTGTTACTCCCGTCATAGAGGCCCAGACTGATGGGTCCAAAAATGGAGCCCGGTAGCCTGTTATCGGAAACCCACCTCCCAAGAGTTATTTCATGGGATTCTGTGTTGCTGAATGGGTTCCGTTTAACCTGCAAACATGGGGCCCTCTAATTTTGCAGGCTCTAGTTAATCTTTCTCTCTTTAAATACCAAATCATAAGGGTCAATTATTAAAGGAGTATTGCTTAGTGTAGTTGGGGGCGTGGCATAGAATGTACTTGGCCATCCTACCTGTGGATAAGGGATAACTTCACATAACCAGAATACCCCTTTAATTCCCCATGGTGGTATCAATATGCCTCTAATCTAGTGGTAACAGTGACCATCCTGCAGGGGCGGACTGGGAACTTAAAGTGGCCCTGGAAAAAAATACTAAAAGTGGCCCCATTTTGTAGTCGGGACCAAATAGATGGAAGGCAGGGCCAGCAATACCATATATAGCACATTATACCACCCCGACAGAGCCAAATACCACAGTACATCACAAAATACATCCCCAAAAACTTCTACTGGCAGCTGTGAGGAGGGCCCAGGCAGCCCCTTGGGCATCGGCCCACCGGGAAATTTCCCTGTAAGGTCTATGGCCAATCCGCCCCTGCCATCCTGTAACTATATCTGATCACCCTGTATATAGCTGGTTATAGACTTTAGATAGCTGCCCGCTGGCAGACATTCCTCCCAACCACATGCACACTCAGCTCAGCTAAGCATGCATGTCTTGGGGGCAGAGAATAAGCTGCTGTTGGACAGTTCTCTCTCAGATATTGGCATCCCGCGTATCCAATCCTTTTTTTCCTCTGACCTCTTCTGTTGGGGGAGATTTGGGATAATCTCATAGTGTGTGGCCTCCTGACAAGTCATCCATCAATCTTCCGCCATTGCATATTATATTATAATTCTAATGTCCAAAATGAATCCCTTCCTTGAGTTTGAGCTCAAAACAATCTGATTCTGAACTGATGAGCTGTGGTGAGAAAACGGGTGAAGTGTGAGGTCTTGTAAGAACAAGATTCCCTTCTTCCCTTTGTTGAAATGTACACCTTACCTCGGGGGCAAATCCACCGCTTCTTCTTTATACAAGTGTATTGTGTTACATTGCTTTTTTTGCCGCTTTTACCTGTTCCATTCTTATACATAAAGTAGCAGTTAGAGGGATTTTCCAACCATATTTGATCTTGATAGTTTGGCATGTGTCTTGTAGCCCGCAGCTTACAGAATACATTATTTATGTATTAGCTGGTTTTTTTCACGGAGTTGTCCTTTTTGGACCTTTGGTTATATTTAACAATTAGGAGCTTTTAGTAGAGGTTAGTAATGAAGATTATGGTCACCTTTAATGTGTCAGGTTTATTGTACCTTATTGCTGGAGTCTCATAGATTGTAAGCTCTTGCAAGCAGGGGCCTCAGTGCTAGTGTTTCAGTTGTATATTAGCCAGTTACATTGAGATATCTTTTGTTTTGTACATCAACCCTCTGAATTTGTAAAGCGCTGCTGCGGAATATGGTGGCGCTATATAAATATTATTATTATTATTATGTGGGACAGTCGCTCATAGGTTTCTTAATGTCCCCCACCTTCAAGGCTCGTGCACATAGCCGTAGTTTTGGTCTGCAACCAAGGTGCGTTTTTTGCAGATCGGTTGCTGACCCATTCATCTCAATGGGGCCGCAAAAGATATGAACAGCACGCCCACTTGCGGTCCGCATCCGGAAGTCTGTGGCCCTGCAAAACAAATAGAACATGTCCTACTCTTGTCCATTTTGCGGACAAGGATAGGACATCTCTGAAGGAGGAAAACAAAATGGCGGCAGGCCCTTGAGCCATATCTGCGTTTTGCAGATCCGCGATTTGCAGACAGCAGATAATGTAAACGTCATCACACCTGGCCCTGTCAATCAAAGTGAAAAGGGGCCGGCTGTTGCAGAGAGAGCAGAGCCTCTAGGTGTAATGGCAACGCCCCCTGATTTGCATATATTAAAACTTTATTTTTCTCAGCAATGCGGGCACATATGAAGATGGGACCAACACAGATGCCTTCAGCTGCCAAGTGCACATGTAACAAGTCAGCCAGTGTGATAGGTACAAATCTGCTGACAGATGCCATTTAAACAAGCCTCAAGTGAATCCTTGAGAAGACTGACAGCAATGTGAACTGCTATAACCAGTATCTACAGACACTGCTGTCAGGTGAGAGACTACAGATAAAACACCCATCACCAGATTGCCACTAGCCTGTACTACAAAGTGCTAAGCTGCATTCATCCAACCTGCCTCCATATCCTTATTGGTGCCAGAGAACTGCACTTCTGAATTGCTGCTGGTAAATATATTTGAAGTTCTACATTGCACTTAAAGAAGAACTCCCGACAAAAATTTTATTCCATGTCCTGCTAGAAATGTACATAATGTAATCTGTAGTGAATGTCATTTTCTTACCAGTGTCTGAATTTTTGACTTTTATCATCCTGAAGTTTCTTATCTGTGTCATGTGACCAGCAATTAGACCCACCAACTCACACATAGACTTATGTGTGGACAGGAAGTCTAATTCTCTATGTATTCCTATGAGACTGAAAGTGAGGCTCCCATAGGAATGAATAGAGCAGTTACTGGCTTTCTGTCCTGGGTCAGTTGGAGGTCAGGAAGTTGGTCACATGACCCAGCTACAATAAGAAGAGAGGTTTTAACTCACAGAAACAGTCACTGATAAGAAAATGACAATCACTACAGATTATATCATGCACCTTTCTAACAGGTTAGAGAATAAAAATTTTTGCGGGAGTTCTTCTTTAATAAAAGAGAATTTTATAAGTTCATTTTGGCTTCATTCTTCAATACTGCATTTTCACTGTACCGCACAGTGACGCAACACTTCATCAGAGCTACTATCACTCCCTGAATTGTAGTTTCACAACAGAGTGCTGGAGGTTAGCCACCACGGGCTTATGTGGTCCAGCTGTGAACGGCTGTATCTGGAAATGCTGAATCCGGATCTCTGCCAGAACAGATATCAGGTTACCGGTGATGTGAACAGTTATGTTTAAATTTTATGTTCTTTTAATGGATCTGAAGAACGGAAAGTTCAATGCAGGTTCTCCGGGATTTAGATGTTTATGGCCTATTCCCAGGATAGGTCATCAATATCAGATTGGTCGAAGGTCCAACACCCGGGACCACTGCCAATCAGCTATTCGAAAACGCTGCGACTCTCCATGAGCACTTAAAGGGGCTTTCTGAGACGTTGATACTGATGACCTATACTGAGGATACCCAGGACCCCTGCCGGTCAGCTGTAGCAGTAGCACCGCGGCCTGCTCTCAGCTTTTCCCAGGCCAGTGATGTCAGGTTAAAGGGGTTGTCTCATCTTGCCTAATGGGGGCATATCGCTAGGATATGCCCCCATTGTCTTATAGGTGCGGGTCCCACCGTTGGGACCCGCACCTATATCGAGAACGGGGCCCCGCAAGGTGCTGGCTGGAGGACTCCGGTCCGGCCACCACCAAGCCGGCTCCCCATAGAAATGAATGGGAGCGCACCGCGCTTGCGCGGCCACCGCTCCTATTCATTTCTATGGAGCCGACGGAAATAGCCGAGCCAGCGCTCGGCTATCTTCGCCGGCCACATTGAAAATGAATGGAGGCGGCTGCGCATGCGCAGTGCGCCCCCGTTCGCTTTCGGGGCCCCGTTCTCGATATAGGTGCGGGTCCCAGCGGTGGGACCCGCACCTATAAGACAATGGGGGCATATCCTAGCGATATGCCCCCATTAGGCAAGATGAGACAACCCCTTTAATCGATCACGTGGCCTAGCAGCAGCTCAGCTCCATAGAAGTGAATAGGGATGAATGCGGAGAAGGCCACGGAGCTCATAGGAGCACCGTTGCCTCTTGAACAGCTGATCGGTGCTCGGACTCCCATCGATCAGATACTGATGGACCTATCCTGAGTGCATATTATACTCTCACTCCTCGCTGCAGGAGACGGGCTGGTAGACTTTCTATTCAGTCCCTTTCCTGCAGCAAGGAGAGAGAGCATGATACACAATCTCTTCTCTCTCCTCCTATCTATTGGTGGGGGTCTCAGCACTCAGACCCGCACAAATCAAAACCTGATAAATTTCTATAACATTTTTTATGGCAGTTTCTGGAAAGCATGGCAACCCTCTAACGTGTTAAGGGGCTCCTGTCATCAGGAACATCATTACTAAACAGGTTGACTTTAGCCATGTGCTAATGTCATCTGAAGCCATCAGTCTTTGTCCCTTTTTACTATGTTTCTGCTTTTGTGAAAAATTAACTTTTATTTTATGCAAATGAGCCTCAAGGACAGGGATCAGCAACCTTCAGCACTCCAGCTGCTGTGAAACTACAACTCTCATCATGCACACATTCTCCATTGTTCTTCTAATTCCCTTAGAAGTGAATAAAGTATTGTGGGAGTAGTAGTTTCTGAACAGCTGGAGTGCCGAGGTTGCTGATCCCTGCTCTAGGAGCAATGGGGGTTTTGCCCCTACTCTTAGAGCAGGGATCAGCAACCTCTGGTTCTCCAGCTGTTCAGGAACTACAACTCCCAGAATACTTTATTCACCTCTGTGGCAGTTAGAAGAACAGCCAAGTATGTTTGCATGCCGGGAGTTGTAGTTTCACAACAGCTGGAGTGCCGAAGGTTGCTGATCCCTGTCCTCGAGGCTCAGTTCTCCCTCCTCCTCCTCCCTTCACTGTTCACATCAACATGCCTGGTCCTGTCAATCAGCATGATGAGGGCGTGGCCAGAGGAGGGAGAATGGAGCTACTGCAACGCTCGGATGCTCTAACTTTCTTTAACTTGGATTTCTTCCAATGCTGTAGTTTTCTGCTTGGTCTGACTTCAGTTGTGCCAGGGAAACACCTTCTGGCTGCTGAGGTTGTAATCCTCTGTCTTTCAGGCCACCAGAGCTGAAGGTGCTCTGGCTGGCAGGGCACGTCCTTTCTTTAGCAGGTGTAACTAGAACTAACTGGTTCTAACTGGTATCCACCCTTACTGCAGGAAGTGGGAACAGTCCACTTCTCTGAAGAATGGGGTGTGTCAGAATGGAAATGGAAAGTTCCATTCTGAATAACTATACAATAGCTCTGCCTTGTTTTGCTGCCACCTGCTGGTACACCAGGCACATTACATATTAAAACAGTTGCATAACATTTATATTAAGTGCACATTTTTGTATGACCTATAATAAAATACACAGATGAAATTGAGGTTAGCTGACAAGGGTAGTAGCAGGGAGTAAGTGGGGTGTTACACTACTAGGAGTGTGGGGCAACACCCCCATTACTCCTAGAGGCTCATTTTACAAAAACAGAGGCTCATAATAAGAAGGAACAAAGACTGTTAGCTTCAGCTGACATTACCACATGTCTAAAGTCAGCCAGTTTAACCCCTTAGTGACCATTCATACACCTTTTTACAGTGGTCACTAAAGGGCCTTAGGCTGGGCCGCCATCTTTTCACGACGGCCCGATCTAAGCGCTGCACAGGTCCCTGCGCTCCTGCTCTAATAGCCCGGACCGGCAGGAGTGCTGAGCCAGACTGTTTAACCCCTTACACATAACAGGCAATGGCGCCCGCCTCATGTAAGCAGTGACAGAGGGTGCGGACTCTGCCTCCCATCGGCACCCCACAAATGCAATCTTGGGGTGCAGATGTGTGTATAGGCAGGCTGGGACCTGGTTTAGGCCCCAAGCCTGCCTTGAGGGTTCCCCAGCAGGCTGCACCTCTCTGGTGCAGCCTACTGCTTGATGTCAGTATAGCACTGACATTAAAATGCAATGCACTATAGCAGGGATGCTCAGCCTGAGGCTCTCCAGCTGTTGCAAAACTACAACTCCCAGCATGCCAAGTCTGCCTACAGCTATCAGCCTACAGCAGGGCATGGTGGGAGTTATAGTTTTACAACAGCTGGAGAGCCACAGGTTGGCCAGCCCTCCACTATAGGGATAGTGCATTGTATTTTAGAAGCAATCAAAAGACTGCCTGTTATAGCCCCTAGAGGTTAAAAAAGTAAAACAAAAAAACTAAACATTAAATAAAAAAGTTTCAATAAAAAAAAACACTTTTTTTTCCATGGAAAAAACAGGTTGGTCACTAAGGGGTTAATGACAATGTTCCTGATGACAGACGCCCTTTAAGTGTCATGTTAACGTTTGCTACGTATGTGCACACGCTGCATTTGGCTGTACGATACGTTAGTCGGGAGGTAGTCTGTGGTTATGTAATCGTGTGGATTGAATCATAGCTTTTTATTACACCTGTATGCAAAACACAATGTAATGAATGGGACATTTATAAGCCTAGCGTGACCCAGTGTTCGCACGCCGCATGAATCACAAGCGAGTTTTAATGTGTAAGACTAAAATAAATGTACTAAACTGCCGTGTTCATCATCGGTGCGACCTTTGGGTTTCCTCCGTCTTGAATCACTTGGTGTTTACGGTTTTGGCAGGACCAGCCCCACCTTTCTCATTAGAATTCAGCACTTCTGCTTTTCGGGATTTCTCAGGCATGACTTTAAAATGTGTAATAATGTGTCACAGCTTCATTAGCATCATGTCATGCATTCCCTTATTTACTAAGCCTAATTGATTAAGTTGCTTTTTAACCCTTTCTGTTACAACCATTTTGTTGACCTCCTTTACTCAACGGTATCCGTTTTGCAGTCTGCAAATCTACTTTACACAGTTTAGTGTCATCTGCAAAAATTGATATTTTACTGTGCAAGCCTTCTACAAGATCATTAATAAATATATTGAAGAGAATAGGGCCCAATACTGACCCCTGTTGTACCCCACTAGTGACAGTGACCCAATCTGAGTATGTACCGTTAATAACCACCCTCTGTTTTCTATCACTGAGCCAGTTACTTACCAACATACAGACATTTTCTCCCAGGCCAAGCATTCTCATTTTGTATACTAACCTTTTATGTGGTACAGTGTCAAATGCTTTGGAGAAGTCCAGATATACGACATCCATTGATTTGCCGCGGTCCAGTCTAGAACTTACCTCCTCATGGAAACTGATTAAATTGGTTTGACATGACCGATCCCTCATGAAGTCATGCTGATATGGAGTTATTTGCTTATTTTCATTGAGGTACTCCAAGATAGCATCTCTTAGAAAACCCTCAAACAGTTTACCCACAACAGATGGTAAACTTACCAGCCTATAGTTTCCAGGCTCTGTTTTTGGACCCTTTTTGAATATTGGCACCACATTTGCTATGCGCCAATCCTGTGGAACACTCCCTGTCAGTATAGAGTCCTTAAATATCAGAAATAAGGGTCTGGCGATGACATTACTTAATTCTCTTAGGATACTATTTTAATCTTTTTAAGACGCAGCTCTACTTCTTCCTGGGTCAGACAGGGCACTTTTAAAGGGGAATTTACTTTTATATTCTGCATTTCATCTGACAGTTTCTTTTCCTCAGTGAATACAGTGGAGAAAAAAGATATTTAGTAGCTTTGCTTTCTCCTCATCGCTCTCTGCAACTCCCCCTCATTAGTCTGTAATCGGCCGACACCTTCAGGTTTATACTTTTTACCATTTATATAATTAAAGAACATTTTAGGGTTAGTTTTACTCTCTTTGGCGATTAATCTCTCGGTCTCTAGTTTGGCTGCTTTTATTTGTCTTTTACATATTCTATTTTTTTCCTTATAGTTTTTCAATGTGTTAGTAATAATAATTCTACTACAATACAATGATAAATACGAGTGGTAGTAATAATACTACAATACAATGATGAAGACAACTGGTAATAATAATGACACAATGAAAAAAAAAAGTAGAAGTAATGATGTCAGGATGGGAGCTTGAAAGGTTACCCAGATTTTAACATCAACTTCCCACTCTGCTACTTTGAGCAACAGGTTTATGCTAAATCTTCCCCCCTCAGCTATCTGACATCCACATCCAGGCTCAGACTGTCACATAACACAGTAGACTTACTGCACTACATACATATATTCAATGTACAGAACCTCAACCGGCCTATGTTCATATAAAAAACACATCTTGCTGCTGTGTGAGCAGGTAATATGTAAATGTATCCGTACGGTGGGCCCCCAAAATACATTTTACTGGTGGGCCCTAGGCACCCCAGTCTGACACTGTCGACATCTAAGGGATCTTAGCTGCCACCACTTGTCATTTTAGGAGGACAAGATGCCATGAACTAGGTAACTCACACTCCAACCCACCATTGGCATTCACAGAGTTACTACACCAATATACATAATACTTCTTCTGAGGTTTATTAAGAAGGCTCTTAATAAAGTGAACTTTGAATATCCACAGAACAGTGCATACAAAAATGTGGTTATCAGAATGTAAAAATCAAACATACAAATACCATGCAAAAATCTGAAAATAAAAAGGATAAAGAAACAGAACTTATATTATGAGAGAGTAGAAGTCCGGTTGCCTGGGGGGAGAGAGGGGGAGGGTAGCATAAAAGTCGGCCAGATCATCAAATGAGCTGTCCCCCAAAGAACTGACAATTTGCTAAAGGGACACACACTTTAAGAAGATTTGCCGATTCCACCACTACCCCCCTTCCTCTAATGTCATGAACAGTCTAGTGTGTATGCTAATGGACTTTTACAACTGAGTTTTATGAGGTTAGCTTAAGGCTACTTTCACATTAGTGGCAGGCCTGATCCGGCAGGTGAAGGGTGCTGCCGGATCAGGACTGCCGCAGCAACATGTGTGGAGCCGGAACCGTGCTCCGGCCCCACACATGTCACACAGTACATACATACACACACACACACACACACACACACATACATACTTACATGCTCCTGGCAGGTCTTCGGAGCGCCGGAGGAGCAGGACGGCTCGCACAGGTGACGATTCCCCACGGCGCCCTCTGCTGGGCGCCTGGTGGAATCGTCATCTGTGCGCACCGACCTGTCCCTACGCCGCTCTGAAGACCTGCCGGGGAGCATGTAAGTATGTATGTGTATTTGTATGTCTATATGTGTGTGTATGTTTATGTTTATGTCTATGTCTGTATGTGTGTATGTGTAGCCGGATCCGTCATGAACTCCATTGAAAGTCAATGGAGGGCGGATCCGGTTACCATTGTGGTCACACCAGACGGATCCGCCCCCATTGACTTGCATTGGGGGTCATTCCGGATCTGTCTTGGTGCGGATGCCTGGACTGGAGAGAAAACCGCAGCATGCTGCGGTTTGTTCTCCGGTCTGAAGATGGAACGGAATGCTTTCAGGAGCATTCCGTTGTCTTCAGTTCAGTTTTGTCCCCATTTTATTCCGGTATTGAGCCCCTATGACGGAACTCAATACCGGAATTTTAAAACGCTAGTGTGAAAGTAGCCTAACAAAGGTTTTGACTCAAAATTATTTCACTAAGATATACTGTATTTTTATGGGCATTGTAGTGACTTTATACAACCTTCATCCAACCAGTCATAATGTTCCGCACACGTGCATATCAAACATGGAGGAATTACAGGCAGTATTTGATGAATTCCTTAAGTACTACATCTTACAAAGCCCTGATTGAAGTAATGTTGACACAAGATATGCTGGTAAATGGCCAACATGAGGGTGCACACTGCCCAAATATGGATTAGGCCAAGTATTTCTTCGATGGATATTCATCTGTATGGGTGATTTCAGGTGATCCTCTCAGGTGTGAAGGGACACAATTACATCACCCAGGTAAGCAGGTGGTCAACCAAAAGATGGCAAGTGGCAGGTGCATTTATCATGTCAAAGGGCATTACTAGTAGAGTTGAGCGAACGTGCTCTGTACTGCTCGGATCCCCTGCGCTCGCATGAGCGCAGCCATCCGAATCCGTCCTCCTCACCCTACGGATCCGGATGCCTGCGCCCATGCGAGCGCAGGGGATCCAAGCAGTACAGTGCTCGTTACGAGCACGTTCACTCAACTCTAATTACTAGGTATTCATACAGCCCAAAAGGAGTGATAAAGGCAGACTTCTTCTGGGTTTCTTTGGACATTTGAACTTGATAGGTTAATTGTCGTATAGGGAGTTCATGTCCAGTGTCCACGTGGTGGACTGCGAGCTGGGTTCTCTCAGGTTTCCCTGTGAAGGTGGATAAAAAAAGGAATACATACCTTCCATAGCTGCCTTAACTTTCTTTTGGGGCATAGGGACTTGTAACCAATTCTCCCTCACAGGATTCTTTTATGAGTTCTAGAGGGCCCTGTACTCATCTTCCATATAGGAGCTCAAAGAGTGAGAAACCTGTTGAGGCCTGAGGTACTTCTCTGCAAGCAAATAGCAGGTTTGGGTGATAACACTCCTAAGTCTTGTCCCTGGGATTCCACGTGCATCTTGGGCATCTGCTTGATGATCTCATTGAACCATTCACACAGACCATTAGTTTGAGGTTTGTAAGGGATGGCTACCAGATGTTCAAACTGTATTTTCTTACAGAGGCACTGCATCACGTTCAACATGAACTGGGTTCCCTGATCTGTTAGCATTCCCTGGGAAATCCTACCTGAGAAAATATGGTTAAAAGGGTGTCTTAGACTGATTGAAGATAACGTGTTGGCTTCTGGTACTCCACTATTGTTGGGATGAAACGCTTGCCAGAATTGGTGGGTGTGGCCAAGGGCCTTATAATATCCAGAGTGTTGCTATGGATATTATAGAGCCAAGGGCAGATAATACAAGAATGGCAATAGTTAATTACATCCCCATACCAGGCCAATAAAACTGACCGACTGATGACCAACTATTGATATCTCATGGGCTACTTGTAGTATGTTTACCCTAGACAGGCAAGGCACTACCATCTACCTGCTAGTTAGGACAGTTCTATAGAGTGCCGGACGTTCCATTCCGCATTTTGTGCATCCTCAGTTTGCGGTCTGCAAAAATGGCTATGACCGTGTGCATGAGCCCTAACCCCCTTTGTCAGTAGTAAGGACAGAAGGGGTTCCAGCACTTGAAGGCTCTGAGTGGTGGGAACTCTGACTGTGAGTCACTATAGCAATGTATGTAGAGTTCTTCCCACCTATGTTCTGGACAGGTGTATGTTACAGATTCAATACCTGCACATTCTGTCCTATCTTCATCATACATTTCTAGAACATCACTGAGAACAGAATTAGTACATAACTCTAGCATATCTCTGGATACAGAATGATTACATAACTCTAACACATCACTGAGTACAGAATTATCACCATAGAGTATTACAATATTCAGCCCTATCACATACTAGTGGGGATGATTCATGCGGTGCTGTAGACATGCAAGTGTCTGCCACAACATATCGGGAGATTAAGCTACCTAGATCAGTGCCTAATAAAACATTGGGGGGAATATTATCACTCCACTCTCCAATCAACGTATAAACTTGCCATGGGCAAGGCCGGGCTCATTGCTTTAATACCAGTAACTGTCCGGTTTTTCCCTGGGATCAAGTACCATTTACAAGCTCTGGTCGGACCAGGGTCATCTCTGCACCAGTGTCTCTCAGTTTCACAGTGACTGTTTTGCCCACTTTAACAGACTGCAGTTTGTCACTGGGTTTCCCTCCCACACACAAAACCGTAAATGTGGAAATAGGTGGTTTTGGTAAAAGGGTTGGTTTCTGTCTCTTGGGGCAGGTAGTGCTGACATACACTACTTTGATGCATACAAAACACTTGCAGGAATCATTTGCAGGTCTGATAGGG
The DNA here is from genome assembly GCA_900303285.1 of Rhinella marina. Taxonomy (NCBI): domain Eukaryota; kingdom Metazoa; phylum Chordata; class Amphibia; order Anura; family Bufonidae; genus Rhinella; species Rhinella marina. Next base: position 39,405 of record ONZH01005764.1, on the reverse strand, counting down.
GGAACATGTGCAGAACCCCCCAGAGGGTCGGCTGACAGGTAAAGAGGTGTTGGTAGTCTGCTTACCCCCCCTTCCAGCTGGTACCCAAATGCTTCCGTAACTCTGGTGCACAGCTGGCAGTATAGGCATCTGTGCTGCATCTTTGGGCTCCCAGTCCAGGACAAACTGTTGCACCTCCATTGAACAAATATGCAAAAAACTATTTTTCACTATGAGATCCCTTAAAGGGGTTCTCCGGGAATTAGGAAAATGAAAATACATAAATATTACTTTATTACAAATATATTGGCAAATATCTTTTATTGGTTATAATGGCTCGTTTTGTCTAGGGATCAATGATTAGGAGAAACAAAATGCCTGCCGTCCTATCAGTACACACAAAACCTGTCCTAATCACAGAGCAGGACAAGTTACTTCAGAGCACTGAGGTAAAGAGCTGCCTCATCCTCATCCCTGCTCTACTTGTCAGGGATTATGATCCTGAATACTGTTTAATATGATCTTCAGCTGAATCTCTGTAGAAATGGAGTTCATGAGGAGACGTACAGGTCAGACTGTGGTAATGTGGGGCTGTGGTAATGGAGACTTCATACAAGTGCTGCTCATTACCACATCTGCTTATGAACTCCATTCCAACAGAGATTCAGTTAAATATCTTATCATCTGTATTCAGGATCATAATCCCTGATAAGCAGAGCAGAGAGGAGGATGAGACCGGTCCTTACCTCAGTGCTGTTAAGTAACTTGTCCTGCTGTGTGATTAGGACAGGTTCTGTGTATACTAATAGGACGGCGGGCATTTTATTTTTCCTAATGATTGCTGTCCAGACAAAACGAGCCATTATAACTAATAAACGGTATTTGGGAATATATTTGTAATGAATTAATAATTATGTATTTTCATTTTCTTAATTCCTGGAGAACCCCTTTAAGAAGATTTGCAGATTCCACCACTAGCCCCTCTTCCTCTGATGTCATGGACAGTCTAGTGTGTATGGTAATGATCTTTTACAACTGGGTTTTATGAGGTCAGTTTAACAAAGGTTTTGACTCAAAATCTTTCCACTAAGGTATATTTTCTTGAGGGCATTATAACGACCTCCTACAACTTTCATCCAACCAGTTATAATGTTCCACACACGTGCATATCAAACATGGAGGAGTCACAGGCAGTATTTGAGGAGTTCCTTAATTCTTTCAAGACTGGGTGATTTTCCTTTTTTTTGGTTTTCATTTTTTACGCCTAGCCCTCTCCTTCATTCACATAGCCATATGAGGGCTTGTTTTTTGCTGGACAAGATTCTAATGGCATCATTTACTGTTGTATACAATGTGGTGGCAAGCGGGGAAAAAATGTCAAACGGCGTATACAGTGTTTCACTGTACGGCGGTGGCCTCAGGAAGCGCACGGCGTCATAGCAACCAATGACGCTGTGCGCTCCCATCCTCTGGGGCAGCACAGGCCGGGCTTTCACGGCCCGTATACGGCTGTGAAACACGGTCGTCTGAATGGGGCCTAAGTCTTTGGAGTTTGGGAGGAAACCCTCACAAACACAGGGAGAACATACAAAGTCCATGAAGATGTTGTCCTTAGTCAGATTTGAAACCAGGACCCAAGCGCTGCAAGGCACCAGCGATAACCACTGAGCCACCGTGCTGGTAGGACTCATAGAGAAAGCCGGAGTCCTGCTTCCCCCACCCGCACACCGGTGTTATCGGCTCTCCCTGTATACAAACTCATACAAAGAAAGCTGTCCACCACCCTGTGTAGGTGGGGGGAGGAGGACTCCCTGGGTCTCTCTATGAGTCCTGGCAGCATTTAAACCACTTATATCATGAAAATTCAGAGTGAAATCATAGAAAACGATATCCCTACGTTTAGCTGCTCCCCCTCTGTTACATGTTGTCCTCGGATTTAGTGCAGCAAAATACCTCCTGAAAAACAAAATGCATGTGCAGTGCCCGAGGGGAATCTATTTACAGCAGTCTGAAGTCTGTAAAGCAGCCTGTGCCGGGTGATGAGATTTAACCTCTTAGTGACCACTGAACACATATATACATCAGAAAAACCTAATCAATAAAAAGTAACGCTCTGCCTGCAAAAAAACAAATAATACATACTTATGGAATAATGATGAGCGAATAGATTTGTACTAATTGGAATTCATTTATCTGTGTAAAACAGCAGACACCCGATGGCTATGGCTCCCGATCCACCATCTTCAAAGACCCGACCCTCACCTTACATGTACCATGCTATTTTCAGTCTGTTCACCTGTTTTTAATGTCAGCATATTCTTTCCCCTGTTCCCAGCATCACTGCACCATGGCCGGATGTTTACATGTAGGACTTCTGTGCCGCTCGGCCATTTTCGGTATATATCGAAATGAATGGATGGGGCTACCCATGCGCGGTGCGCCCTCCTTCACTTTGTGGGCTCCGTTCTAAAGATAGGTGCGGGTCCCAGAGGTGGGAACTACACCTATCAGACATTGGGGGCATATCCTAGAGGTATGACCCTAATGTATTAGAGGACACAAGCCCTTTAATGCTGCTAATGTAATGATTGGGATTGAATGTTCTCATTCCCAACTACTGCTCGTTCGATGATCACCCTGTGTAAAAGGTCCTAATCTGGAATGTTTTAGGTCCACATGATACATCGAAAGCAGTGACTCTGGGCCAATTCTGGCCATGGCCCTTGGGCACTGCCCAAATGCTGAAATCATTAATTCACTCTTTGCCATCTGATAATATATGTCTGATCATCTGGAACCATTCAAGTCACATGCCAAATTAAAGGAATTCTACTGTAGTACTATCATTATAATAAATTCAAAGGATATTTTAGTTGCTAGCAAATGCCTCTGGGGCCCCCACCGATCCTGCTGATTGAGCACTAATTTAACAAAATTTTCCCTGCAGAATAGAACTCCCATCCAACAGTTCTCAGAGATCTGGAGCACGCCCCATCCACTCGAGTTCTGCTCTACACGGAAAAATGATGAGAGGAAGCAGCGCAAAATCATTCTGCTCAGTAAGTCCCAGAGGATGGAAGCTCAATGAGAATAAAGTGATGGCATAACCTAGATTCATAAGATGGACACTCCCCTTTAAAGGGTTTGTGTCACAAAGCAAATTCTACATTTTTCAAACCAGCACCTAGATCTGAATACTTTTGTATTTGCATGTAATTAAATATATAGTATAGCCACTGAGTTATTCAATAAAATGTATTTGTATAGCGCCACCTGCTGTTTGTTCTTTTCCTTATTTCTTGTCCACCTCACTAAGGTGGTCACACATGCTCAGTTTAAATCCTCAACTGCCACCAGCCATATGATTTGTTAGAAGCTGTGGCAGTTACAGGGAGAGAGCTGCAGCAGAAAGGACATGCCGCCGCCGCTGTACAGTAATACATTCGTATAATCTATACAAGTGAATTACTATACAGCAGTGGCGGCACGAAGCGCACGGCGTCATAGCAACCAATGACGCCGTGCCCTCCTGCACACAGCAGGCCAGGTTTTCACGGACTGTGGTCTGTGAAAATCCACGTATGTGTGAATGAGGCCTTAGGCTGGGGCTACACACATGTGTCGCTCAACAAAAAAATAACAAAAAATAAACATTTGTGTGAGTTTTCTGCAACTTGCTGTTGCAAAACTGTTTAAGACCTGTGCTTTTGGTGCAAAAACAGCCAAGTCGCAGAGAAGTCACACGTGAGTTGCAGTCGCATGCGCCTTCCATTGTGGTCAATAAGGCTGCCTGCACACAAGTGCGGGAGAACCCACATAAGATCTGCACAGATTTCAGTGTGGATTTATGTACTTTTCTGCACCATATCCACACCAAAATCCGCTATTTCTATTGGCGGATTTGATGCGGTTTAGCTGCAGATCTCTCCCTTCATTGGAAAAGGAAAACATGGCAAACATTGTTGACATGCTGAGGATTCGTAAATTTGCGCGGCAGGTCAATTTCCACACAGAAGAAAATCTGCAAAGTGTAAATGAGATTTGTGTCATCTCAGGCACTTTGCTGGTACTGTACTACGCTGCATAGCTGAGAATTGGCGCAGTAAAACTGCACGTATTCCACAATGTGTGCAGGTGGCCTATGAGCAAACTTGCGTGTGACTTACAATTAGAGATGAGCAAAGTTCTCTAAAATTAGATTAGATTTTTTTTTTTAAATTAGCTTTGTGACAAATTACTTTGATTTCTTTGTAAATAGCGGGTGCAATGACAGGGAACATGATTGCGCCGCCTGTCATCATTGAACCCCCTAGATGCGGTGTTCATCTACGATCGCAGCATCTGAGATCCATATTAAAAAAAAATAAAATAAATTGTACTCACCTCCTCCATTTGAGCATGAAGAGGTCGCCGCGACCATCTTGCTTGAAAATCACACGGCGCGTGATGACATCATACGTCACCAGTAGAGATGAGCGAGCAGTGCTCGTTACGAGCACTGTAACGCTCGGGTCCCGTGTGAAATGCCCGCAGGCATTGCAGATCCGTCCTCAGCTGCATGTAAGTCAATGAGGACGGATCGTTTGGTATGACACTCATACCAAACGGTTCCGTCCTCCTCACCCGTCTTAAAGTCAGTGGGGACGGAACCGTTTGGTATGAGTGTCATACCAAACGATCTGTCCTCATTGACTTACATGCAGCTGAGGACGGATCCGCAATGCCTGCGGGCATTTCACACGGGACCCGAGCGTTACAGTGCTCATAACGAGCACTGCTCGCTCATCTCTAGTCACCACACACAAGATTTCGCCCAGGATCTTCAAGCAAGATGGTCACGGCGGCCTCTTCGCGCTCAGATGGATGAGGTGAGTATGTTTTTTTTAAAAAAAATTTACCGCCATTTTAGGGAAAATAGATTTGTTACCACGATTTGTTACCGCTTTGTGGCGGATCTAATTTTTCGCGAACTTCAATTCGCTCAATGCTACTTACAGCCTGCACCCAAAAATCCAACAGTGTCTGCGACTGTCGCAGTCGGGGCACGTCGCACTGCGACCCCATTAACCTCCATAGATACATGTTGCTCTTTAGCCTGCTTACAATCTCCAGGTTTCACGTCGCCCTGAGGCTCCCTCCTCCTCCTTCCCGCTGCCGTTTTGCAGCTTTCTGTCTAAAAAAGCCAAAAATCCTGGAAATGATGCAAGACCTGTGTAATCTCTGCAGAAAACCTGTGCTCATTTCCCAGGCCCAGTGGTGAGATAGAAGGCTTATGTTCCCAGCAACCGAAATGACAAAAGTTACATAATAATAATCCTATTTACGAAGAAGTATAATTCGGTCACGTAAAATGCTACAGTATCAGGTCATTGCTCCACATCACCGTGATATCATGTGCAGGTTGGAACAACATTTTTCCTTTGAAGTGAGTGAGTTTCCTTTCATCATGGCGTTCCTATTATGCAAATACTATGAGCCCTCCCCAGGGGTGTCTTATCTAGATGGGGGATTTCCTCTGGGTGGCCCTAACGCCTGAGATCACTTTTCATTTTTTCAGTGTGGAGTGAAGACCTTGCTCAGTGTGTCTCTACGCTCTGGGGCGCTGGAAGGGTTAAATTCTCCTGTTTCGTTCTCATCATTTCCTGAAAGGGCACTGCCTGCTTCTCGAGAAGAAAACTTCCTGCCTGGACTTTCCAGCATTGTGCTGCAAACCAGACAGGGAGCGACACTCACTACAGACCATGGGAACAGTGGACCTGGTCAGTCCTGGACCAAGAAAGGACCGAAAGTGAGTTCTGTTGTCCTAGCCATGCTGGCCCATATGGAGTGTAAAGGTAAGCGGCGGTCCGGGGACATTCATACGTGGACTAAGGGGACATACATAGTGTACAATGCAGCTGTCACGCTGATCCCTTTTCTCTGCATAAGGGCTCATGCACACTAGCATATTTTCTTTCTGTGTCATTTGAATGGGTCCGCAAAAAAAACGCAAGTTACTCCGTGTGCATTCCGTTTCCGTACATCCGTATTTCCTTTCCACAAAAAAATGGAATATGTCCTATTATTGTCCACATTACGGACATGGATAGGACTGTTCTATTAGGTGCCAGCTGTTCCGTTTCGCAAAATACGGAATGCACACGGATGTCATCCGTATTTCTTGCGGATCCGTTTTTACGGACCGCAAAATACATACTGTCGTGTGCATGAGCCCTTAGATTGTAAGCTCTGAGGGTCAAGGATCCGCTCTGACGGGCAGCGTCCACTCTGCTTTTGGTTTCTCAGTGGTTATCGTTTTTTTGGGGTGCTGCATGGCAGGTTGTGGCTAGACATAAGCTCCCGCAGCACGCATCAGGCTACCTGCATGCGGCTATCCATGAAAATTCACTTGCTGCTTTGCCGCCGATCTCACCCTCGCATTGCAAAGGGTATGTATTTTGAAAATCCATCTGCAAAATTCAGAGCGGAATCTGCAGGGTTTTTTTTTAGCACATTTTTCGTGCAGTTTTTGATGTGGATTTGATGCAGTTTTTCAATGCGTGTTTTTACTTCAGTACAAAACTGCATTAGCATAAAATGTGCAGACATGCAAAGAGCAATTTATTTTATTTTTTTTAAATGTACGCTTCAGATTCATTTCCATGGGACATTCACCACAGAATCCGACCCAAGGTAGGGCATGCTGCTAAGAACTGATTCCCATTGAAATTAATTGGGAGGCTGTTTGGGGTTGTTTTTTTTTTTTTTTTTTTTTTGGGGGGGGGGGCTGATTATGAGGAAGAAAAGTACCAAAATCAGTTTAAAAAATCTCTATGTGAACTGGCTCAAAGGGTGAAAATCTACATAGCAGGTCAATTTCCACACTGAAGAAAAAAAGCAGAGCGTACATGAGCTTTGTCTAGTCTCATTCACATTGCCGATACTGCGGTTTTTCCCCTGCGAGAATCCATGTGTGAAAAACCTGAAAAGAGTGCAAACAGCCTTAGGCTACTTTCACATTAGCGTTATGGAATTCCGGTATTGAGTTCCGTCATAGGGGCTCAATACCGGAATAAAACGCTTCCGTTTTGTCCCCATTCATTGTCAATGGGGACAAAACTGAACTGAAGACAACGGAATGCTCCTGAAAGCATTCCGTTCAGTCTTCAGACCGGAGAGCAAACCGCAACATGTTGCGGTTTGCTCTCCGTACTAGTTATCCGCACCTAAACGGATCCGGAATGACCCCCAATGCAAGTCAATGGGGACGGATCCGTTAGGTGTGGACACACTTGTAAACGGATCCGTCCTCCATTGACTTTCAATAGAGGTTTTTCCGGATCCGTTTAAACGCTAATACAACCGGATCCGGAATTACGGATCCACAAGGTTGTATTACTCAGTACGGATCCGGCGGGTGAAGGGACCCGCCGGATCCGTACTAACGCTAGTGTGAAAGAGGCCTTAGTGTAGATGAAAATGCACCCAAGATCTTATCTAGGGCCTGCACAGATACCGTACGGCAGGGGGTCGGCAACCTCCAGCATTGCCACCTGTTGTGAAACTACCACTCCCAGCATGCTCCGTGAGAACAGCTGAGCAAGTGTGCATACTGGGAGTTGTAGTCTCACAACATCTGCAGTGCTAGAGGCTAATGACCCCTGCCATATAAATAAGGGTATTTTTAGTGTCGTCATTATGTGAGTGTGCACGCTGAGTAACAGGTTGATGTTTGTGGCGTCACATAAGCATGCAACAATCATATGCTGTGGGAGTGATAACCAAACCCAGTGTAGGAGGACATGCTGGGCCTTGCTCAGCCTGTAGAACCATGTAACCCATGCTACCATGGGCGTGACAGACCCCCTCACTGTGTGCATCCCTGCTGCTTGTTTTTGCCCCCTGTGTGTTGCTCATGTTGCCCTGCACAACTAGCTGCTTTGGTTGGATGTGGCTGGCAGACAGCTGTACGTGGCAGCACCACCAGTTCCTGCTGGTATCGCTGGGGCAGAATTAACAAAACTGAGCAAAACCATAGCAACCAATCACAGTGCAGCTTTATTCTTGCAGACCAGTTTAAAAAAAATGTAAGCTGAAGTCTGGTTGCCATGGAGAACAGACACACAGATGTGGAAAGCTCATGGATGATCCATGTGCTTTTCTCATTCGTATGCCGGTTCCGCAACAATGATAGAACGTGAACTAACTTGTATGCAACATGTGGACCATGGACCGATAGAATTCAATGGGTTGTCTAAAAATGCGGATACAATACGGACCACGGTCATATTTTCCGGACCGCAAAACAGATATGGTCGTGTGCTTGGAGCCGAAGGATGCATTCACATGGCTGAATGTACTTTGCTGTCCGCAAAATGCGGATGATGTCCGTGTTGCATGTTTTTTTTTGTTTTTGCAGACCCATAGTAACAGTGCCTATTCTTGTTTGCAAAATGGACAAGAATATTCCATATTTTTGAGGGGTCACAGGACAGACATATGGATAAGGACAGCACACGGTCTGCTGTCCGCATCTTTTGCAGCCTCATTGAAATTAATAGGTCCTTATCCGACTCGCAAAAAATGAGGATCACGTGTGGACCAAAAATACGGCGATGTGAATGGGACCTCTCGCGTCCAAAGTTTTTTTTTTTTTTTTACACTCATTGTGGAATAAACTGCAACATTGTTACAAACTAAAGTCGGTTGTGAGTGATTGTAGCTGTCGTAGTGAGCAGCCATGTCACTGGGGAGGTGAGTACATCTCAGGGGGATAACCCACGGACTCTCGAGAGGTCGGTTTCCTAGGAAACCTACTCAACCCTCTTGGCACTGCTACATAGCATTCTATTCTTGGCTGTCCTCATCACCATCGTTTGTAGTCGATATCACATTTCTCTAATAAGTTTCGCCTTGAAGTCTAATCCCATTTGGCTTCTGTGTCACAGAGTGTCCTCCATTCAGGGACTGCGTGAGGCTGCATTTTTGGGATTCCTCCCAGGCATTGTCTTTCAGAGGAGGTATGGGTGAATCATACGTAATCCATCCTGCTGTTCTGTTTTCTGCTGCCTGGACAATAATAACAGCACAACAAATACATTCCACCAATGCAGCGTCACCCGAAGCGGTCATGTCCTCAGACCATGGTGATGCAAAGGTGTGAACGGGGGCAGAGGAGACGAGCAGCTTTTTAATTTTCTGTTGATTTGCATTATTCTATTAGAAAGAAAACTAATACAGGAATGAGGTAACTTGTGACTGACCCAGTGCCCGGTGAGGGAAATAACCAGTCTTGTTTTTTTTCCCCGTCGTCTTGGGACTTTCCCTCTCGACCTTCATATGAGTAATTTGTGTTCCTGCAGTAAGAACATGGACCCAACTTGTAATATTTGACCAAAAAGACTATTGGCAGAGGTTTCCAGATCTAGAGATCAGAACATTTCCCTCCAGTGGATTGGAGATCAAAGGGCATCTGTCAGCAGATTTGTCCCTATGACACTGGCTGACCTGTTACATGTGCACTTGGCAGCTGAAGACATCTGTGTTGGTCCCATGTTCATATGTGCCCACAATGCTGAGAAAAATGATGTTTTATTATATGCAAATTAGACTCTAGGGGCAACGGGGGCGTTTCCATTACACTAAGAGGCTCTGCTCTCTCTGGAACTGCAGCACCCTCTGCACGTTGACAGGACCAGGCAGTGTAAACATCATCACACCTGGCCCTGGAAATCAGAGGGCATGGCAGTAGCAGATAGAACTGAGCCTCTAGGTGTAATGGCAACGCCCCTGTTGCTCTGCGTTCACGCCAGTGTTATTTCCATTATCCTATTCTATTATAACCGGCATATAACCGAAACTAATGGCACTGATGGACCCCATTGACTATAACTGGGTCCTTTGGGTTTCTGTTATGAGCCTGACATTTTACTAATACAGTATTATTAACTTATGCCCCAGAGATCCTGCTAACAGAGCAGAGCCGAAGCAGCGGAACAATATTCATCCTACTGAACAGGAAATGGGACATTTGGATTCATCTTCCCTGCCCCATGTCCGAACCCAAGGCTCCCATACACATAATAGAAAAGATGGCTGAAATTGCTGGACCATCTTAGGGTACATTCACACGACCGTATGTGTTTGGCGGTACGCACACAGCCTGCCCTATGATAGAAATACCTATTCTGCGGACAAGAATAGGACATGCTCTATCTTTTTTGCAGGGCCGCACAACAGAAGTACGGATGCAGACAGCACATGGTTTGCTGTCCAGATCTTCTGCGGCCCCATTGAAATGAATGGATCCACATCCATTCTGCAAAATTGCAGAACAGATGTGGACCCATATATATAGTTGTGTGACTGTACCCTTATGTGTATGGGGCCTCCATGAAGGATCAGGCATGTTGAATTTCAACACCTTGTCCTTTTATTCTCAAGCCTCTGCCATACTCTGCTCCGGCAACACTGCAGACTCATCCAGAAGCTTCCATCTATGGGTGGGGTTTTTAGCAACACCCATTGTTGGCCTGGGATCGCCCATATTTACCGGGCCTGTCTCTGAAATTTATGGAAAGTCCTTGCAAATTTGGGACAGTCGGCAACTATGCTCCGACAGCAGCTTACTCTTACATGCACACTCGGCCGAACTCGTGTGTGTGTGTGTGTAGGGAGAGTAGCTGTTAGTCGTACAAACATTTGTGTGACTCATTTCCAATATGTCTTCAAACTTCACTGGCGCTGCGGGACTACCTATCTTATGTGCATGGGGGCCTCCCTGAAGGACTGGACATGATGAATTTCATCGCCCGATCATTTTTTTCTTAGTGTAGATAAGCCTCAGCCTGTCAGGCAGCAGCTTACCCCTCTCTCCCCTTAGAGAATACATGCACGTGCAATGCACGCTTGCCTGAACTGAGCCTTTCTCACACTGGTTTACCTAACACAATAAAGAGAAGTCAACATGTTTGCTTAGAAAGTGGTTAGAAGAATGGATGAGCGGAACGTATGACTGCGCTTACCGGTAGACCTCCAAACAGGCAGCCACAGACCACTCACTGACCTACTTTTCATCCTCAAATAAGGACACGGTGTATGTTAGGGCAAGTATATATCAGTATATAGTATAAACTACAAATACGATTCTCATAAATCCTATTAACTCTTTATATGCTAACATCTGACTGACCCATAGTAATAGGAAAAGTCACGTGGTAATGATCCAGTTACTTTGGTACCCTGCCATTGTACAAAGGGTCACTCTGGCAGTATTTTATGATTGGGGCAAAAAAGCAATATGTAGTCATAGAGTAGAGGGGAATGGAGTTTTTTTTTAATAATTTTATGATGCTTAAAGGGGTTGTCTCACTCCAGCATATAGCATTTATCATGTAGAGAAAGTTAATACGAGGCACTTACTAATGTATTGTGATTGTCCCTATTGCCTCCGTCGCTGGCCTTATTCTTTTTTTCATCACATTATAAACTGATCAGATCCACCATGTAATCCAGCAGTGGTGGATGTGCTTGCACACTATAGAAAAAAGGCGTTATGCACACTCCCATGGTCCTGGCCACCAAAGAGGCCACGGCTTTTTCCTATAGTATTGCTGGGACTGAACTGTAGATAGGCCATGAGACAAATTAATGTGACGTCGGTGGCCTAGAAAGAGGCCGCAGCACTCACCGGAGTGCGAAGTTCCGTTAACTCAACTGAGGGGCTGTTGGTAGTCAGACCCCAACCGATCCAATATTGATGACCTAACTTCAGAAGAGGCCATCAACACTGAACTCCCTGAAGTCCCCTTCAATTGCTGGAGAAATTCTAAATATATTTTTAATACAAGTGTCTCAAAGGAATTTTTCCATCCACTCAGCTACATGACGGGAAGCATTGGATAGATGCAGCTTTGGATAGAAGCTGTGCTTTAGTTTTCCTGTAACCCGGTCGGACTTGTTTTGCCTTATTTGGTTTTGGAAAATATTTTTCTTCTTAAGTCAGATTATGTTTTCCCAGAAAAGATCTTGATGTCTCTTCCAGGGGTGAAATAATCTTAGGTCATTCTGATATTTTTAGATTGCACTAGTGACTTGATTTGGAAGAATTCAGATTAAGCAGTTGCATAAAGTAGCATTATAAAATTCCATTGTCTATATCCGGTGACTCTATGGATCTTGTGAAACTACTACTCCCAGCAGTAGCTTATCAAGAACTGACTGGGCCACTAGCAAATTTTTGAACAGGCCCCCATCCCCCAGTTCCCTTAAAGGGAGTCTGTCACCTCTTTTCACCAATGTAACTAAGAGCACTGCCCCATAGAAGATTGCAGACATACCTGTGTGCACTTTGTGCCTTTATTCCATGTCCAGGAAAAGCACTTTTATTCTGCTGGAAAACAGCTCCCAAGTGCCCAGCTCTGCTGCTGCAAGTGTCCAAAGCAAACCGGACTGAAGAGGGAAGGACTGCTTTAGTTGTGCATATCATGGGATTGGTAGCCACTAGAAATATGAACCTGACCTTGTTTGAAAGCTGGCATTCCAACCTTTTAAACAATACCATAGCATTCTATCCACTATATCAGAATATATAACCATTAGAAATCGAGTCAGGAGAGAAAGCTGTTTTTAGTTTCACTTTTAGCTGGGCACTTGAGTGCTGTTTTCCTGCAGAATAAAAGTGCTTTTCCTGGACATGGAATAAAGACACAAAATGCACACAGTTATGTATGGGATGTGTCTGCAATCTTCTGTGGGGCAGTGCTCTTAGTTATATTGGTAAAAATGAGGTGACAGACTCTTTTTAATGCAGACCTCAGACCAGACAAAAAAAAAAATACTTACCTCTCCTCCTGCGGGTGACTCGGCTCTTCGTGCAGCACTGCATCTAGGCACACACTACACTGTGACCTGACGTCAGTGTGCTCCACACTACGTTCCGTGCTGAAGCTGTGTGCTGCCAGGATTTAGTGCAGTGTATATTCCCAGAGAAGAAGTACAGGGAGCTCCCTGGGACTGGAAAATAAATCCATTTGTCTGCCTGCCTGGCCCCTTAATGAGTTTGGGCCCTATAAAAGCCACTTCCCCTGCTTCCATCTTAGCTACACCCCTGACTCCCAGCATGAGGTAGATAGGCTTTACCATGCCGGGAGGAGAGATTTCACCACAGAAGAGCCGCGGTTTGCAGACCACCATATTCAATGAACCTATATTGAAGTAATATTTTTGTTTTACCTCCACAGATAGGACAAGGGTTTCATTGTATGTTGGTGAAATGTAAATCAGAGAGGAAACAGAGTAAAAGGAACAAGCAGTAATGTCTCATTCTCGTAACTCTTACAATGGTTATTGTTCGAACACAATGTCCATAGTAGGAAGCTGATTTCATCTCGTGCTGTTGGGCAGGGCCAGGTCTGTAGGACACATTTGTCCGCTGCCTCTGGTGCCTTGTGTTATCCGTCTATTTGAAGTATGACAGCTGTCGAAAGATATTCCAGATTTTTACATAATGTGGTGATGCAAAGTGAAGCCTAAAGATATGCATGGATTGTTTTTTATGTGGTTCTTCAGAAGCCTCCAGAGATTGGTGTGAAGAGCGTCTGTTCTACTAAACAGGGGCCTAGCTTTAGGTGTACAGAGGTAGAAATCGCACACTGGTACTGGTGCCAGAGAAGGACCAAAGGCTCCTCTGCCCCATAAGAAGACACTAGTAATATAAATAACGCATGTTTGCCACTGTTCACGGGTGGCCTGGTTTCCGATCCTGTGCAGAGTTCCACCTTGGAGAATCTGGCACATTTATGGAATGACCACAGGATGTGCCATAAATGTCCAATATGTGTGGGTCCCACCTCGGAGACCTGGTTCCATCTCCAAAACAGGGTTCGCAAAGGCAGGAAAGGAGAGGTGGCCATGCATGTGCAGCTCTCTCCATTCATTTCTGTAGCCGAGTCAAAACTCTTGCCTATTTTCAGAAGGACTTTTGAAGTGAACGAAAAGAGCCAAGCATGTGTGGCTATCTCTCGATTTCTGGCCAGCGACTATAGGGCCCCGTTCTTGAGATAGGAGTGAGTCCCAGATTTGGGAGCCCCACCTATAGGACATTTTTTGGCATTTCCTGTGGATGTGCCATAAATGTTCAAGATGAGTTTACCCCTTTAATCATTAGGCATAGCAATCCTCAATCTCTCTGAGAATATTGTACAGCCATACAGTTACAGCTGCTCTGTCCTCTCCAGGGGTGCACCACCAATGAGGCCAGTTGAGGCGATTGCCTTAGGCGGCAAGACCTAGAGACAAGTGAGGCAGTGGCAGGGCTGTGGGAATATCTCTCTATATTCAGCTGTATCACTGAATGCCTTGAACAGTAGGGCTTGAGGGGTTGGACGCCGTCTCAATTTTCGCCTCAGGCAGCAGAAAGGCTAGGTGCACCCCTGGTCCTCTCTATCCCCTCTCTGCACCTATCATAGAGATGAGTGCATGGAGTAAATAGGAAGCTGAATGATCAATGCTGGAGCCAGGAGAAGTCGAGGAACCACTGGACCCTGGTTACAAAATATTAATGCTTTCACTGCCTGCGCTGTAGTAACCCATTCACATGTCTAGACCACCAGAGATCCTGACATTTCTTGACTTCACATTGTTGAGATGCTATCTACAAAGCTCAACAGATATCATATATTTTAGTTGTTTTTTTTCAACCTGCATAAAAATGTAGTTGATTTTTTTTGTAACATGAATATGGTATAAAATGCACCTTACTGATATCAATCATTTCTATTTTTAGGTATTGCTCTGGAAAGCAGTGCCACAATGGATTTCATGAGCACAACCAGTGACCAGAAAGAGGAAGCCGAGTTGCTTCTCAGTTATTTGAATGTTACGGATTTGGTAACTATAATGGAAAACCTCTACCGAGATGGGGAAGTATGTGCAGAGGGGAAGAACACGGTCATACGTGGTCAAGAAGCTTACAACAATGAGGAGAGGACGGACTCTCTGTTTCTCAGTGGGCAAGAAACTTCTCTCCTATCATCAGTCAAATACGGAAGTACCAAGGAGTTACTCAGCTTTACAAATCAAGTGTCAGATGCTACTAAACATTTACACAAATGCTTGCAACAGGAGTGTGGAATTATATTAAACAAGGTAAGAAGACAAATACACATTAAAACGTGTAGACACTGCAACTACTACAAGTCAGAGCCATGTGGACCCCTGTTCACATATCCTTGAGGGTTCCAGAAAGACACCAAGGCAACATTCTGGTATGTCCAAGTGACATATCCAAGCACTTAAAATTTGGACGACACGTATACTCTGCACACATAGAACCAGGGTATTTAATACAACCTAAAATCACAGCTCTAGAAGATGGATATAATAAATACATCAAAACTAATGAAGATTGAAAGCAGCAGGGCTTGAAAGTGTAAAGCCAAGCTATGAGCATGTACGTTCCACCACCTCAACTCTATACTCAGCCGGTAAACCTCAAGAGCAGATTCATATATGTTTAATGTACATTCATTTCTTTCTCCCAATCCTTTCCTGAACATTGTATTCCACATGACTATATACTGTGTGTGTGTGTGTGTGTGTGTGTGTGTGTGTGTGTATACGTGTATACATACATATAGCTAAATCTGGAAGCAGGGGCGTAACTACCATAGCAGCAGACCATGCGACTGCTATGGGGCCCAGGGCAAGAGGAGGCCCAGTTGGGATTATCTCCTCTTCTACTGGAGATGAAAACTTGGTCAGGACTCTACCCTCTAAAGAAACAACTTTTAGCAAATGAGGCAGTGGAATAATGGCCCAAGGGTCACTGAAAAAGTTTAGGCAGAAACCCGTCTGTTCTGTGTGGGGGGGCCTGGTTTGATCCTTGCTATGGGGCCCTTACGTCTCTATGTACGCCACTGCCTGGAAGTCAGTTTTACGGCTAGGAAGATAATCGACTTCTCGAACTTAATATGGTTGCACTTTATAGAAATAGTTTAGGATTTTGGAAGACAAACTGTACATGCAGTGGTGATTTAGTGGTTAATATTATAACACTGACTCTATAGACCTTTGAATTCCTGGTGTATTGATATGTTCCTTGCATTATCTTGTGGGGATTCCCTGTGCATGGTCCTGTTTTCTTCCTAAAGTATATCATAGAGTCCTTGTAAGTTTAGGATAAGTTAAGCTGGCTATACACCACACGAGACAATGGACAGCTATGCATGAACGATCCCCAAAAACCTGACTCCGTCGTCCTTAAGCATAATGGCAAAATTCAGCTAATCATGCCATAGATGTGCAGTTTTGGCCAACAATGGGTAAAAATGTCCAACATGGCCGATCACGTTTTCAGCAGACATCTGTAGTTGCACTTCCTATACAAAGTATACTACACACTATAATTTTTCACAAGGACGTCAATGGCCAACGTATAACTCCGTATGGCAGTAGATTGGAATACGTCAGGTGAGGAAAGCAAAAAAATGAGATGTCAATATTGCCTATAAGGGATTGCCTGCTTTGGACAATCCTTTTTGGTCAGAAGATTTCTCCAGGATGTTCTGCCTCTGGAACCCCCCAGAAATCAGCTGTAATCTTTGGAAGAACCACACAAGAAGTGTTTATTATGTCTGCAGCTCCTCCACAGGGGAAATAAAGTATTACACATTCGCCATTGAAATCAGTGACTGTATTAACGTTCTGGATCTCCCACTGTAAGAGATGCTTTATACAGACACCCTGGTTAATAGTTTAGGGTCCTTATTGAAAGGACACCCTCTATTAACCGAAAATATCTTTATTAAGGGCAGTGAAACCTTTTTTGTTTTTAGATCTCCAAAAATTGTGTTGAAAAATGGTCTTCAAGGGGTGGACTTCTTAAAGAAGATGACCTCTATGCGTAGTGTATCGTAGAACTGAAATCGGGTCTGGATAATGGAATCAGCAAGCACTAGGAGGAATCTTAAACATAGAGTTTAAGGGGTTTTCTGGGACTTAAAAATTGATGAACTGTCCTCAGGCTTGGTAATCAGTATCTGATCAGAGGGGGTCTGACTCCAGGCACTCCCATCGACCAGCTGTTGGTAGAGATTGCAGCGCTCTCGTGCTGTGGCCTTTCTCTCGCTCTGTGACGTCTTGTCTATTGGTCACATGAATATGATTGAGCTGTAATACCAAGTACAACCACTATGCAACGTATGGCACTGTGCTTTGTATACTCGACGGGCAGAGACAGGCAACTAAACTGATAAGGGGCATAGAGCATCTTAGCTATGAAGAAAGATTGAAGGAGTTAAACTTGTTTAGTTTTGAAAAGAGACGTATAAGGGGGGACATGATCAACCTGTATAAGTATGTAAATGGCCCATACAAAAAATATGGTGAAAAACTGTTCCAGGTAAAATCCCCTCAAAAGACAAGGGGGCACTGCCTCCGCCTGGAGAAGCAAAGGTTCAGACTCCAGAGGCGACAAGCCTTCTTTACTATAAGAACTGTGAATCTGTGGAACAGTCTACCGCAGGAGCTGGTCACAGCAAAGACAGCTGAGGGCTTCAAAACAGGCTTAGATAAATTCTTAGAGAAAAAGAAGGTCCCCACATATTAAAAAAATGTAGAGTCTTGTCTTACGGTTACCCGTCCCCCTCCCCTTCATCACTCCTACCCCCACCCTTGGTTGAACTTGATGGACATGTGTCTTTTTTCAACCGTATTAACTATGTAACTATGACTGAGTGCTCCGACCCCTTCCTACAGCTGATTGATATGGGTGTTGGGATTTGGACCCCACCAATCAGATATTGATGACCTATGCTGAGGATAAGTTGTCTGTTTTTAAGTCCCAGAAAACTTGTTTAATTATGTGATTTCATGGTCACTTCTGACTGTTCTTCTCCCTGGCACCATCAAGGAGCTATGCTTGTATGAAACCATTCTCTGTACAGAGCTTGATGCTAATTTGATGCTATAAGTGATTGGTTATGTAATTAATTACCGTACCTTTTGAGGAAGGTGTGACGTGAATGTACAAATGGAGGAACTACTGCACCTTGTGTCATGGTTACTATGACGTATCTTCCCGGTGGAAGTCTCACTACACGTGTATTCTGTGGTTTTGCCACTGGCTAAATCCTAAATCCACCACACCTCACAGCAGCATTCCTGCAGGATGGTTCACAGAGCTTGACGTCTTCTGTATAATGCTGGCACTTTATCATGTGGGTGGCAGGAACGTCCCAGAAACACAGTGGCAGAAAAGCTTGTTTGTCTCCATTATGACGAGACATAGACATTTGTGGCATATCTGCAACCCACCTCTGGGACTGTCACAGAAAAGCAGAACGAGGGGCCCCCAGAATGGCTGCATCCAGGCTCTGAACTGCAGGGTGGATGCTGCATGATCATCTCTCATACTTATTATAATTCTACTTTGAGGTTTCATTATTTCGGACTTTACATGTTGGAGTCTTATTGCTGACTCTGGTGGCTCCTGTGTCAGTGCTCATTATACTATATGGGCACTTGGTATATTGTATACAATTTTTAATACTTGAGTGTTATTGTCTGTCTAATAAAAATTCTGGAAACTACTAGACATTTAAATCTACATTCTTGTGGCTATGCCAAATCCATAAACTGATAGGACATGCTGAGCTGACAATAAGAGCTCATTCACATGACTGTATGGTCACAGTACCTGTGCTGTGGACCACAAATAGCGATCCGCAATGCACTGCATCGGCCACGTGAAAACTGTGCTGTGGGGCGGACCCATTGACTTGAATGGATCCACAACATGTCCTATCTTTTGCAGAGTGGAGTCATGGATCAGAAGCCCACAGAAAAGCCCTTCCGTTGGCTTTCGGGTCCGTGTCTCCGCACCACAAAACATGCCATATCTTACGGATCACTGACTCATTCAAGTCAGTGGGTCTGCACTGCAGCACGGAGTTCACACGGCCGGTACCTATGCATTGTTTGTTAAGCAGATAAAAGTAGATATGTCCTGTATAAAATGGTGGTGCACCCCCAGGATTATTCTCTCTGGTGAGCCAAGGTTGCACCGTTCAACACAAAAATATCTGGACTGTCTTGGCCGCTAGGAGCATGGACCTGTAGCTGCAATATGCCGTCCTTACGTGTAAACTGTGCAGTCACGTATGATGATGCCGTGTAAGGAACTGTAAGGATTTTACATTGCAGCGGTTTCTGTTGCGTTTCAAGTTTCCTTATTTCTGTTTCCAGATGCTCACGATACGAAATGGGCGATATCAGACGGACACCGACGTGCTGCTGTTTCCGTGGAAGATGACGTACAAAAGCATGGGTTCTGAATTCATTCCTAGGGGAGCCTTTGGTAAAGTTCATCTGGCACAAGATATCGAGACGAGGAAGAGAATGGCATGCAAACTGGTAGGTTCTACAGAGGAGATCTCAGGATAGGTGATGTGTCTGATCTGTGGGGTGGGGCTGACTGCTGGGAGCCCTGCCGATCATGAACATGGGTGTCCCATGCCCCCGTTTAGTAGTCGAGCGTGCGTACTGCATTCAAAATCTAAGGGACTGCAGAAGATGGCCAAGTACCACACTCGTAGACTCCCGTAGAGCTTGAATGGAATGGCAGTAACCAGTGAAATGAAGGTCAGGGGTCTCCCATTCAAGCCTCAATCTTTAAAAACTTTTTGTTTAGTTATTTTTGTTGGATTTTTAGACTGACCATAGAAGGAGACTATTCTGCTGTGAAATATGAATCTGGAATACATTATCAGATCATATCAGCTTTTTCCATGGAAACTTTGCACGTGATTCTTCTTTTCTTTGTGTGATGAAGATAAACAGTTCTCCTGTGGCTCGCAGTACAAGGAAGTTCTATATGACAATATGTTCCATGACATCAAATCTTATCGCTGCATTGAAGAGATACATTATTAGAATGGTTTGGTTTTAATTTTTCACTGTAATAGACACCAGGGCTTATATAGCTCTGACCTATTCCACAGCGCAGTGGAGAGATTGTGCGAAAGAAAATAGATGGAATTCATACTTGGGCCTCACGCACACGACTGTATGTGTTTTGTAGTCCGGAAACTGCAGATCCCAGCTGTGTGCTTGCCTCAATTTTTTTTCCAAACCTATAGAAATGCCCTATCCTTGTCCGTAAAAATGATCAAGAATAGGACATGTTCTAAGGACAAGAGTAGGTGAGACGGATGCGGAGGGCACACACTGGGCTGTTCAGCCCCGTTGAGATGAATGGGTCCGCAGCCGATCTGCAAAATATGCATAAGGCCTTACTGGAGGAAGGGTCTGAGACTCTACGCTAGCGGCATAGGCCGCATGCGCACTATGCTGAGGACGCCAGGAAGACTGTACTTCACTGTATGTGCAGTGAAGCAAAATGTGACACCCTTGGCTTTAGCAGCACAGTGCGCATGGGCCTGATGCCCCTGGGGAAGAGTCCCGGACTCTTCTCTAGGTAGGTTTGAGTTTTATGTACTTGAGTTTGCTACGGACAGGTTTGGGACCCTAAACCCCAGTTACACAATGGCGTGCTGGTGGTTTAGTACCCAAAACCAGTTGACAGGGTCCCTTTAAAACAATATTTATTTTAATGTTGACACTTACCTTTCCTGTCCCCAGGGTAGCACAGTTTCAGACACAGTCCTTTATCTGTAGATTTTATTGTCCTGAGCTTCCTGGTTCATGAACAGATGGCGGGAGGGTGTAATTGATAACAAACTCAGATTTATATGGTTTTGTAAGTTGTGTGCGGTGATGGAAAGTTCGGTGACAAGCCTTTTGACTTGGTAATGATTGCAGCATCCCACAGGGAAGTACTATAGAGGAGGAGTAGAGGGGTGGTAGTGGCTATGCTGGTGTTAGTAGTACTCGCAGTTCACAGTGGCAGTCTACCCTTTGGCTCTCCCTGGGGCTGTGCAGTGACTGGGGGTTGCACCCATTCTTCCCTTGGGGCACACCCTGGACCTTTAGGGCATCCTGCGTGATGTTTGGTGGGGTGACCTTGATGTTAGGTTTTGGCAGGTTGCAGGCAGGAGGGCAGATGCAGTGGTTGGCAGATGATGGGGTCGATAATCAGGCTTGTTGATTGCAATAAATAAAGTCTATCTTTACTAGATCAATGATGGGAGTAGTAGTACATATGTCAGCAAAAGGCAGAGTTCCAAAGTATATCACAATGCAATCTTCTCCTAATAGTTATGTACAACAACACTGATGGTAGTTGTAGTACTCCCTGAGACTGAGACCATAATCCTTTCCATAGAAGCAAAGTCGTAATGCCATAAATGAGTGAATACCTTCTTGCTGTCTGAAACTTGAACAGCCTGGTTGCTTCTGGACCTCCTAAGAAGACTGGTTCCATTCCCTTAGGGCAGTGTTCCTCAAGGGCCCACCTACCTGTCATGTTTTCAGGATTTCCTTAGTATTCAGCAGGTGATATAATTAGGCTCCATTCACACGTCCTGTTTTTCTTTCCTGATTCGATCCTGATTTTTTTCAGGACCCATTGAAATGAATGGATCCAGATCAGGATCAGGATTGAATCAGGAAAGAAAAACAGGACGTGTGAATGGAGCCTTAGTGTCAGTGCATCAGAATTTACCACAAGTATCCGTTCTGTGAGATGTTCTCAAGTCATGACCGAGAGGTGGGCCCTGAGAATTGGAGTTGAGGAACACTGTCTTAGTAACCCTATACTTGATGGTAAAGTTGCTTCTTTGGCAACTGTTGTCTCAGAGACAGGGGTTCTCTAAATCTTGGCCTGGTCTACAGAATCTCTCTCACACACATATCCTTCCTGTAGTTCTGCTCAGATTGAACCCCCTAACTAGGGGATGGACCAAGTCTATTACCCTGGCAATCTAACCAGTCTGCCAATATTAACTATATATTGCCCATACATTGCTATTAATCTACAGAGTGCATAATGAAATGGATGCTTTAACAATAAATCTCAACATTTTACTCAGTAACATTGAATTAACCCTTTGAAGTAGTCCTTTACTGCACTGATGGTTGTCACACAGTACCTGGTCCTACTGGAAGGGGGTGTTAAGAGAGGGAGTGCAGAAGTAGTAATCGTGCCCTAGCCCAGGTGCCTGAGGTGCAGCCATAAGCCACTCTATCATATAAGACCGGTATTATAAATGGCACGTGGTAGGTCAGGGCTCTGGTACAAATTTTGCGTTGAAACCTTGGAAATTCAGGTTGCATCTCTGCCAATATGAAACCAAGGGGAAGTCATACAAGGGGACAACTCAGATACTCATATTTCTAGGTAAATTTTTAGCATAAATGTGCATTGATAGGGATTTTCCCATCATAAGTGATATGCCATTACTTTTTGATTGGTGATGGTCCTACTGCCAGGACCCTCAACAATACTAGTAATGAAGGGACTTTTTTTAGTCCTGTGGGTTATACACAGTTTTTCCTTGAACAATGGCGCCCCCTGCCACTGTGCTGGGAACTGCAGGACTGCCCCATTGCCTTGAATGGAGCCAGGAGTACAGCTGTGCAGGGTAAAAACTATGAAGCGTCTGTTACTGCAACCCCCTATAAATATTCATTCACTACTCATTTGTGCCAGTATATTTAAAGAGTCACTGTATTTTCACACAATTTCATTTAATGGAAAATGGTATAACTAGCAAATTTCGAAATCACTTCATTTAAAGGGGTTGTCGGGGTTAAGAGCTGAACCCGGACATACCCAGAATTTCACCCAGGCAGTCTGCCTGACAAGAGCATTGGAGCATTTCATGCTCCGATACTCTCCTTTACCCTGCGCTGAATCACGCAGGGCAAGGGCATTTTTTGCAGTTCCGGTGACAAAGCGGGCTCTGCCAGGCAGAGGTTTCCACCCAGCAGTGAACCCGGTGACATCAACGGCACTGATGGGCGGGCTTTAGCGCTGCCCTAGCCTGTAAAACGGCTAGAGCAGCTCTAAAGCCGGCCCATCAGAGCGGGTGTAGTCACTGAAAACACTGCTGGGCGGAAGCCTCCGCCCGGCACTGTAATAATATAAACAAAGAAGCCATTGCCCTGCGCGATCCTGAACAGGGCAAGGGAGCGCATTGGAGCATGACATGCTACGATGCTGACATCAGGCGGGCTGCCTGGGTGAAATTATGGGTATGTCCGGGTTTAGCTCTGAACCCGGACAACCCCTTTAAAAATCTACATGCATCCACCTGAAAAATATCTGTAAAGTGATGGCCACTAGGGGTCTCCTTTCCACCTAAGTTGGAGTCCACTGCCTGTTGTCAGGGACGATCCGTCCCTGCTAAAAGAAACTCAGAAGACTCACAGGAAATGGGAGCGTGTCAGAAATAGCTGAGATCATGAGCCTGATAAACCAACTGCTTCTACTCCCCTTCTGAACATCACAGGAGCCTCCTGCCTTTCTGTAAATGTGATTTATCCCTCTATATCAGCTTTCTGAGCTTCCAGAAGAAAACAAATATAGAGGGAGGTGAAGTCACTGCATACAGTACTGGCAGAAGGGAGACACCTCATGCTTCTGAGTGAAATGCATCTAGCTGTGCTGCTGAAACAGGGAATATTATGGCTGATTGTACAAAAATGCACAACCATTATGCAAATTATTATTTTTTCCTAAAAACTCAGGTACGATTTAACACATTAATACTGGGCACAAATAGGACAAAAGATTACATTTTTCCTATGTAGTCAATCGCCTCTTTATTCCACAACAGATCCCGGTGGAGCATTTCAAACCAGCAGATGTGGAGTTTCAAGTTCAGTTCCAGCATGAGAATATTGCTGAATTATACGGGGTGATCTTATCGGACAATATGGTTCACCTATACATGGAGGCTGGAGAGGGAGGTTCAGTGTTGGAAAAATTGGAAAGCTGCGGACCCCTGCGCGAATTTGAGATTATCTGGGTCACCAAACATATTTTGAAGGGTCTTGATTTCCTTCACTCAAAGAATGTCATCCACCACGACATTAAACGTAAGTGACTATTACCATTCTATGTATTTTACAATTTGTATTGGGCCGGCCGTATAATAGGAGAACATCGCCATTTATTACACCCAGAACCCCAGCATGGCTTTATACAAGGCCTGGTTTTATGAAAATATTAAATTCTGGACCAAATTATCTTGAGACAAACCTATTCTTTTCTTAGTAGAGGAAAGAACATAGCAACTACTTCAGCAGAGAAGTTTTTCTTTTTTTAAAAAAAGGAGCATTACTCGCACTCATCCCAAGACTCTCCCATTCTGACACTTTACCAGTACCGAACTGTGCACATATTGCGGCCCGGATACGCCGGGTCCGTAACACACGGGCACCGGCTGTGTGCAGCCTGCATCACGGATTGCGGACCCATTCACTTCAATGAGTCCGCAATCACGGAGATGCGGAGCGGAGGCACAGATCGGAACACCACGAAAGCACTACGGTGTGCTTCCGTGGTGTTTCTGGCTGTGCCCCTGCACCGCATCTCCGCATCCGCGGACTGTTAGATGCGGATCACAGACCCCATTCAAATGAATGGGTCCACGATCCGAATGCGGTAGCCCTGCTGTCAGTGCCCTGCATTGTGGACTGCAAACTGTTTGTGTGCATGAACCCTAACTGAGCGTTGAAGTCCAGTGGGGAGTCTTATCGGTGAATGACAGTCTTCCCTGTACAATTGTGTATACAGAGATGGAGGTCTGTCACTAAGTAGGACCACCCACTAAGATCCCTAAATTCCAACTTATACTAAACTAGATTGGTGGGAGTCCTACCCCTGGGGCCCCACTAATCACTAGAAAGGGGGCCCCATACCCCAAGCAGCTCCTCTGAAATGACTGGAACGGCCGCACATGCACATTTCTATGGGACTTCCGGAGATAGCCAAGTACAGTGCTCACCTATGTTCGGAACTCCAATAGAGGAGCTGCGGGCCCCTGTTCTCGTGATCGGTAGGGGTCCCAGCAGTAGGTCCCCCCACCCATCTAATAGTTATGCCTTTAATTTTGCTCTAATATACCAGGAGAGGGGAATTTAATAAGACAATAAAGAATGTATAGGAGCAAGATGTGCCAAATGTTTGCACCAAAATTTGCGACTTTTGTATAAAGCCAATGATAAATTTCTCCGATGATATTTGCAGACAGTGTGATGATGTGACGAGTCCATTGTAATACGATAGAATCTGACTTCTACTCTTCTTTCTTCCAGCCAGCAACATTGTCTTCATGTCAACAAAGGCCGTCTTGGTGGATTTTGGCCTCAGCATTCAGATGACTGGAGATGTGTATCACCCCAAAGACCTGAGGGGAACTGAGGTAATTTAGCTCTGCATTCAGATCTATTGGGTGGGGCACACCCATAATCCTGAAAGACGGTAAATCAAATCATGCAAAAAAAAAGGAAGTAAAGCTTGGAACCTCTGACCGTGCTTCCTCCTTCCCCTTCTAAGTTCAGTCTGGTTCACACATGCATTGTGCAGCTTGTCAACTGAAAACTATCTGTGGTTAAACGACTAGCTATCCCATGTATCATAGGACAATTGGGGATGCATGAAATCAGAAAAAAGTGTTTTGTTTTTTTTTTTTT
Organism: Rhinella marina; assembly: GCA_900303285.1. Taxonomy (NCBI): domain Eukaryota; kingdom Metazoa; phylum Chordata; class Amphibia; order Anura; family Bufonidae; genus Rhinella; species Rhinella marina. Next base: position 13,848 of record ONZH01005764.1, on the reverse strand, counting down.
TTTTCCAGAAACAGCGCCATTCTTGTCCGTGAGCAATTTCTGGTATTGCAGCGTAGCTTCATTCACACGAATGAAGGCGCAGCCATGAGCAGGGCAATATAAATAAAGCATTTACAAAGTTACTTTACTTTTTATGTAGATTATATTTAAAGAAGAACTCCCGCAAAAAATTTTATTCCATGTCCTGCTAGAAATGTACATGATGTAATCTGTAGTGAATGTCATTTTCTTACCAGTAGCTGAATTTTTGAGTTATATCATCCTGAAGTTTCTTATCTGTGTCATGTGACTAGGAATTAGACCCACCAACTCACACAGCACCTTATGTGTGGACAGGAAGTCTAATTTTCTATGCATTCCTATGGGAGCCTCACTTTCAGTCTCATAGGAATGAATAGAGCAGTGACTGGCTTCCTGTCCTGGGTCAGTTGGAGGTCAGGGAGTTGGTCACATGACCCAGCTACAATAAGAAAAGAGTGGAAACTCTCAATTTCAGCCTCTGATAAGAAAATGACATTCACTACAGATTATATCATGCACCATTCTAACAGGTCAGAGAATAAACATTTTTGTGGGAGTTCTTCTTTAAAGGGATTATGCCATGATGTAAAAAATGAAACTCAGACATCATATAGTACAGGACAGTACCTTTCTAACAAAGCTAGAACCAGCCCTGTGCCTCACCTGGAGAGATTAAGATCAACTTGTTAAATGCCAGTCTTAATAAATGCCCCCCACTGTCTATACATTTGATTTTGAGCTCTGTAACTAAAATACAGTGCCCTGACTGCTCTAATATGTATAGAGATTCAGAGATTGAATATTTTCATTTTCCTTTCTTGCAGATTTACATGAGTCCAGAAGTTGTTCTCTGCAGAGGACATTCGACTAAAGCTGATATTTACAGTATGGGCGCTACGATCATTCACATGCAGACAGGAAATCCACCCTGGGTGAAGCGCTACCCTCGATCAGCATACCCCTCTTACCTGTATATTGTAAGTTCTTCTTTGCTACATTTTCTTCTTCTCGGTATTTCAGTAAAATGTTTTAATAGTTTTATGTTTGCTATTCTTCGTCTTCCAATCCATTATTACGTATTTCAAGGGGGGGGGGGGGGGGCGGCTGCCTTTGGACTTTTAGTGATGCTTTTCCTCAAATTTGGAGTATGTTCTCAGCCCTCAAATTGTCACTTACCTATTTAATGCCAATTCTGAGATCTCTGGGTTCCTTTTTGCAAGATGCTACTGCAACCTGCTAGCGAGCTGAGCTGAGGTGAGATGATTTTCCTCTAGGTAAAAGTTGGGTCACGTGTTTTAGATTTTGCTTAATGCGTCACTTTAGAGAGTTTTCCGCTTTACTTTAGTCCGAATGTTAAGGGGGATTTCCAGGCTCCTGATATTAATATCTGATTGGTGAGGGTCCAACACCCAGCATGATCAACGATCAGCTGTTCCCTGTAGCCTCCAGCGCTGGCGCTAGCAGGAACAGGAAGCACAGTGCCGTTCAAACTGTAGTGGTCATGCTCGGTTACTGCAGCCCTGCTCCCATTGAATTGAATGGGAGTAGAGCTGCAGTAACCAGGTACGGCCACTACACTTTGAACAGCGCTGTGCTTCCTCTTTCATCCAAAGTGCTGGATGCTGCAGGAACAGCTGATCGTGGGAATGTGGGGTGATCAGATATTGGAGATAGGTCATCAATATTAGGAGCACTGAAAACCCCTTTAAATTATGTAGAAACATGCAAGATCATAACAATGCTGTAGGCTAAATGCTGTTTCTAATATTTGCTATTTTCCCACAGATACACAAGCAAGCTCCCCCCTTAGAGGACATCGATGAAGACTGCAGTCCCGTCATGCGAGACTTTTTGGTTTCAATTCTTGATAAGAATCCAAATCAGCGACCTACTGCGGCAGAGCTACTGAAACATGAGGCTCTGAACCCACCTCCGGAGGACCAGCCGCGCTGTCAGAGCCTGGACACCGCTTTGCTGGAAAGGAAAAGAATGATGAAAAAGGAGCTGGAGCTGCCTGAAAACATTACAGGTACCAAATGTTTTTAGATTTTTTTTTTTCCTTATTTGTGTCTTAGAGCATCTGCAGATGGTTTTTCCAGTCTTTCCAGTTCCAAGGAATATTAAGTGGGAATAGGTTTTGACATGTGCTTCATAGGCATAGGAGTGGAGCAATTGCAAAACACAAAAAGAAAAAAAAATCCTGCACTAAATGTTTGACTTCTCGTAAATGAGTCGAAGAGAGATGGAAAATGTTTCGAAAGAGGTTAAGGAATTATGGATGATCAAAGGCTGACAGTCAGAATGAAGCACATGAAACCAGATATCCCGCTTAGGGTCACCTGCACAGAGGTGCGGATGAATGCACAGAATATCTGCACGAATTTTCAGACAGGGCTAAAAAAAAAAACGCAATCTCACCCTTCAATTGAAAAGGATTAAATGGGACCCAGAAGAAGGCTTTCTCTTTCCTAGGCCAGTGATGCCAGTACGGCACTGTGCTTGGTAAGCTGAGAGAAGGCTGCGGCGCTCACATGAGCACCGGTACCTTCTCTAACAGCTGATCGGCGGGGGTCCCGGGTGTGATCAGTAGTTAACGCCCCAAAAACCCTTTAAATCTGCAGCTAAAACCGCAAACCTAATTGAATGGCAGCGGATTTGGAAATCCACGCGGCAGGTCAATTTCCGCCCAGAACAAATCCGCAAAGTCTACATGAGAATTATCTGTTCTCGTGCACTTTGATGTTACTGTATTAGGGCGCATTCCCACGACCGTGTCATGTTTTATGGTCCGCAAATTGAGAACCCAAAAAACTCGGATGCCGCCCGTGTGCGTGCCGCAATTTGTGGAACAGAACAGGCGGCCCTTCATAGAAATGCCTATTGCGGACAACAATAAGACATGTGCAATTTTCGCGTATTTGCGTATGCATTTTAAAATCGGTACGCTAATGCATACGCATATTTTAATCTGTACACTAATGCGTACGCATTTTAAAAATTTGTACGTTATGCGTACGCATTTGTGTACAGATTAAAATATGCGTATGCATTAGCGTACCGATTTTAAAGTGCGTACGCAAATACGCGAAAATTGCACCCGAGCATGCTCGCTCATCTCTAGTTCTAACCTTTTTGCGGGGCCACGGAACAGAGCACGGTGTGCTATCAGCATCTTTTGTGGCCCCATTGAAATGAATTGCAGAACGGATGCAAACCCATTCATATGGTCATGTGAATGAGCCCTTACACTGCAGTTTTTCCGCACAGGAATCCGTGTGGAGAAACCGTGATTAATGCTTTGTTTTCCCCGTGGCTGCAATGATCTGACTGCTCGGTGCTGTGTTCCCTCTACAGATTACAGCTGATTGCTGGGACTGTGTGATTCGCATATTTTCCCAGCAACATATCTGACTATATACTGGTATTCTCCATGAAATACAATGCCGGCATCTCCTCTCATAACTCTCTGTTCCTCTATTATTCCTTGCCAACTGTTAATGAACAGTCGACAATTTATTACTAATGGTCTAGAAGGAGTAACAGAGGAACGGCAAAATGCAGAGCCTGAAAAAATGTTGTTCCAAAATTGAAATTCCATCCTAAACCAGCGTAGCATGTTGTAGTTGATTCTTCCCATTTTCCTAGCCTTTTAAGATTAATCTGAATAAAGAGGTTCATACAGTAAACAGCACGTATGTTCTATAGCGGTATACAATATCTTTGCATGCGGTTGGCAGCCTTCCCTCCGACCTTCCAGTCAGAGACTAGACTGTGTAACAGAAATGGAGAACTTCTACCCTGAGTGGATTTTGTGTAGACGTAAAAAAAAAAAGGAACTTGTAAACTCACCTTCCTCTATTATTATCATGTACATACGGTATATTTTATGTCACTTATTAATACTGTAAACACTTCATATAATAAATAATCAATGCATCAGATGTCTAAAAGGAATGTGGCTATGTGTATGTGTCATGGTGTGACCCAAAGCCATGCAGTTAAAGGGACATTCCAGTACCAAGCAAAAAACTGTCAGGTGGCTTAAAGGGGTTGTCTGAGATTTTGACCTATTTATTTGACATATTTATGGCCTATACTCGGGATAGTTCATCAATATCTGTTCGGTGGGGGCCCTCTCTCAGCTGTGAGAAAAGGCCATGAAGTTCCGGTCTCTTCACAGCATACAAGCACAGTGCCGTACATTGTATAGTGGCTGTGCTTGGTATTGCAGCTCAGGCCTATTCACTTGTATGGGACTGAACTTCACCTAGGCCATGTGCCTTATGAACGTGATGTAACTGGACTAGGAAGAGGCTGGCGCTCTCACCTGAGTGCATCAAACTCTTCAAAGAGCTGATCAGCGGGGGTGCCGTGAGTAGGACTCCCACCAACCACATACTGATGACCTATCCTGAGGATAGACCATCAATATCAAAATCTCTGAAACCTCTATAAAAGCATAAATGAGTTTATACTCCCCTGGTCAATTCCCCACAGCTGTGTAGGTATAGGTGACCATCTGGGGGTTCAGAAGGCAGATTTGGTGTAGTCGGCCAGAGTATTGAGGTTGTCCCATCTAGTCATTTATAGCATCAGCTTTAGACTGGGGTTCGTTTGGCCAACCAGAGGAAATTTTTGTTGGGGCCCAACCCCTACGTCATCAATAAAGTTTTTAATAGGTTTTGAACAAAAGACATAGACCCTAATTGCAAGTGACTGGCTTCAAAGACCTGGATCTTTGGGGACCAATACTATGGTGTTAGAGCCTGAGCCTACCAGGAGATCCTCAGGTAATCTGGTGGGCCATCCTGACCCTGTATAGCACACCAATGTCCGATAGATGTGGTTCTGACCTCTAGGACCCGCTCCTATCTCAGAATGGGGCCCTGACGCGATTGAGGAATATGGTACAAATGTGTGTCATCCTCTTCATCCACTGTTATAGGACTTTCCAGCAGTGGGCTTGTTTTACTTGTCCTTTACATGGTTGACTTACTCTTTCCCCTTTGTTTTTTACCCTATAGATTCTTCTTTGTACACCAGCGAGGAGTCTGAGCTCCTGAGGAGACAGCGATCCCTATCCATTGACCTGGGCGCACTTGCCGGATATTTTAACCTTGTGCGTGGACCTCCTACTGTGGAATATGAATGTCAGTAAATGGAGAAGGAGAGAAAGGACTGATTTCAAATCTGAAGGAACATCCATCATATTGTGCATTCATCATTTGTATAAAACTGTTAAAGAAAAGCTGCTTTATATGGAAATTTCTACATAGGTGTATATGGGGGGAGTGTGAAATAAGGATATCCACCCTGAAGGTCTATACCCAACACTTTACTACTATTTGTACTGTACATTTTATCTGAGGTTCTTAAGAGCGGCTCTGCTCACTTTCGCATCGTTTTAACAGATCAAAATGGAATTTGAATCTAATAGAAGTCAATTATGTTGCTAGACCAAAAATGGCTGCAAGCAAAGAGAGGTCTGTGCAGCATAGGATGCTTTCACACAGTCAGTATTTCATCAGTGATTTCCATCAGTGATGGTGAGCCAAAACCAGACCAGGTGGAAATCTTTCCACTATACGTTATCTCTATGTAGACTCCACTCAGGGGCGTAGCTATAGCCTCATGGGCCCTGGTGCAAGAGTTCAGCTTGGGCCCCCCTTCCCTCAGTGCTCTGTGTGTCTTCTTATGTGGCACAAGGGTCTTTGGGCCCCTCAGGCTCCTGGGCCCGGTAGCAACTGCTACCTCTGCACCCCCTATAGCTACGCCCTTGACTCCACTTCTGGTTTTGGCTCACCATCACCGATGGAAATCACTGACCAAACACTGACTGTGTGAAAGCAGCTTTATGATCCCTTCTGTGAAAGCTTCTTCAGCAAGAACTAGGGGGCGTCCCACTGGCGAGGCATACCTCACAGTTTGAGAGGCGCTGATTTAGCAGACCCAGAGACAATGGAAATGTGGTGAAATGGAGGCAAAAAGCCAACTGATGACACAGTCAATGGGATCCATGTGAATATTTCCCTAGAAAAACAACATTGTGAACAGAGCCAAAATGGTTGTTAGCTCACCTATAAATATCTATTAAAATGTATAAATATCGCACACGTGATCATCATCACGACACTGCATCATCATGTAGATTTTTTTTATGTTTGTCTGATATAAATGTATAAAATTGTCTCTAAAAATAGCTTATTTGTAGAACTGGAGCCGGTTCCGACGTGTGCATGGTTATATGTGAATTATTATGTCTAACCATACATTAGTACATCCTCACGGATGACTGAGAGGTAATGTCGTCAGCTGCGTTGATCGCATGTCTGGCATTTACAAGGTTAATTTTGCTTACTGATTATGGGACAGTAGTGAGTGAGGAGGCGCTGTGGAAACAGTAAATCATACCGTGTATGATGAGTATACATAGTGTCAGTATACAGCATTCGTTTTAGAGTGTCATCTGTTAGATTAATCTGTGTATCAGATTGTAAAAAATAATAAAAAAAAACTTCTGAACTAGATTATTGTGTGACTATTAATATTACTTTTATCACCTCAGAAGACTCATGACAGGAATATCGCAAAAAACCAGGAAAGTCCCGGGGGTGAACCACGCATGCAAGGCCAACCTCCATTCATTCCTATGGGAGCGCCAAAAATAGCCATGCCCCATGATCGGCTGTTTCGGAAATCTCATTAAAATGAATGGGAGACGCACCACGCAAGCGTGGCCACCACTCCATTCACTTCTATGGAGCTGATGGAAATAGTCAAGCCAGCACTCGACTATTTTCGGCGCTCCCATAGGAAAACGTGAAGGTAAATAGAAGGTGGTTCGGCATGCACGGTGTGCTTCATTCTAAGTATAGATGTGAGTCCCAAATGTGGCAACCACACCTCTCAGACATTGGGGGTATATCGTAGTGAAATGCCCCCAATATCTGAGATGGGATAACCCCTTTAATACAGGTGAATGTAACAAAGTGTGTAATATATCTTATCAGAGAAAAATGCCTCTTTCTTCCTCTAGCAGTTCACTCCTTGCCCCACCCCCATAGACCTCTATGGGCAGCTGTAATTTGATCCTTCAGTGAGCTAACAGTCTGTCTCATCTCTGAGGTTGGATATAGCAGGGAATTCAGAGACAAAAGTTTGATAAGTGGAGAAATATGCATTGTATATGACAATATATACTTTTATATATAGATATATTATGTTTTCAGTCACCTCCACATCAGTGAGGCTTCTGGATGGACCTCAGGTCACCAGTACCATAGGAGTTTTGAGTCTGGGAGGCACAATTTCATTATTTCTGTATCTCCACTTCTCATTATTTATATATATCACATATGAAAGAGATGAAACATCACTTTTATTGATGACAAAACTCAATTGAAAGTGTCCAGAATAAATAAGAAATGAGGATCCCCCGTAGGTATCTAAACAGTTCTGTATAACAAGTGCTGTGCAATCAATCCTACACAAGACAACAAAATAAATATACAAGGAGACAAGCAAATTCATCAAAGCAAGATATTAAAACAAAGAATAGCCAGAACTTTTTCCTATCTGTAGTCAGCATGTCATAGAGAAGAAGGAGCTGAGCAGACTTATATACAGTTTTGTGGGAAAAGATCCTCTAATACTATACATCAGGGGTGGCCAACCTGTGGCTCTTGAGCCGCATGCGGCTCTTTGCCTCTTCAAGTGTGGCTCTTTTGGTGGAACTGGGAAGCAGTCAGGCAGGTAACACTGTTACTACTCTGCAGCTCCATCTTACTCTTCACTACGTGCTGATGCACACCGTGTCAGAACGTGGTATGTGGAGACGCGTGCTATCACCTGGCATTGTGTGCATCAGGTCACATTGGAGAGTGTGTCAGACCTGCAGAGTAGCAGGTGCCCAATCAGGGGAGGTAGGAGATTTTTCTAAATTATAGAACTGAACATGGGGGTCTGATCTAGGCATGGGAAGTTCTGATCTGAGCATGGGGGATCTAATCTGAGATGGGGTGGGGGCCTGATCTGAGCATTTGGGGAGTCTGATCTGAGCATTGGGGGGTCTGATCTGAGCATTGGGGGGTCTGATCTGAGCACGTGGGGTCTAATATGGGTATGGGGGGTCAAATCTGACCATGAGGGGATCTGGTGTGAGCATGGGGGGGTCCTGATCTGAGTATGGGGGCGTCTTATCTGAGCAAGGGGGTCTGGTGTGAGCATGGACGGTCTAATTTGAGCATGGGGGGGGGTCTAATCTGAGCATGAGAGGGTCATATCTGAGCATGAGGGTCCGATCTGAGCATGGGGAGGGGGGGGGTCTGGTGTGAGCATGGGGGTCTAATCTGAGCATGGGGTTGGGGGTCTGATCTGAGTATGAGAGGTCTGAGTATGGGGGGGGTCAGATCTAAGCATCTGAGGGTCAAATGTGAGCATGTAGGGATCTGGTGTAACCATGAGCGGTCTGGTGTGAGCATGGGGGTCAGATCTGAGCATGGGGGGGGGTCTGGTCTCAGCATGGGCAGTCTAATCTGAGCATGAAGGGGTCAGATCTGAGCATGGGGGGTCTGGTGTGAGCATGGGGGTGTGAGCATGGGGGGTCAGATCTGAGCATGGGAGGAGATCTGAGCAATGGGGGGAGATCTGAGCACCGAGGGTCTGACACTGGGAGTCTGATTTGTGTTGAGGATCATATTTTAGGTCAGATGAGGATTGGGAGTCCGATCTGAGGTCTGATAAAAATATTTTTTTTCCTTTTTTTCTCTGCTAATGAAAAATAAGATCAGATCAGATGAAAAATATTTTTTTTCTTCTTTTTCTCCACTAAAAGCTAGGTGCATCTTATAAAGTGAAAAATATGGTGACATGTGTGCCAATGTATAGCTTGTGGCTCCTGGTAGTCATGCGTTTTTTTTCCTGGCTCTTTGTGTCTATAAGGTTGGCCACCCCTGCTATACATCAATCTGCTCAGCTCCTCCTGCTCTATAACATGCCGCCTGCAGGATGCACTGCATTTTTATGGTGACAGGTTCTCTTTAAGAAGCGATTAGTAGTTGTATAATAGCGCCATATAGCAGATTTTCCTGCACAAATATGAAGAACACCATGGCCATTCCTGCTAATGTCTATAGCTCTGTCTATGTAATGACTGCAAAATCTGCAGATAAAGGTGTTCAGTAGAGATGAGCGAGTAGTGTTCGATCGAGCCGGTATTCGATCGAATACTACGCTATTCGGCATACTCGATTTCAATCGATTATAACGGCGATGGCGCACTTAGAATTCGTTTCCCCTCCCACCTTCCCTGGCGCTCTTTTTCCACCAATCAACATGCAGGGGGGGTATGACAGGCCCGTGGAGCACGCTGGCAGCGCGAAAACAGCGTCTACATGGATTGGCTGGAAAAACCATGTGACCTCGAATATTAAAAACTCAGCTCTTCCTGCTCGTTCGCATATGCTGCGTGAACTTAGTCAGGGACAGAGGCTGGAGAAGGGACAGATAGGTTTTATCTGTTGGACAGGCAGGAGCGTGATTAAAAGCCCTTATCAGGGCTACTATAGTGCAGTACAGTGATAGCTTTACTACAATATACAGTCTGCAGAGAACGGTTGCTGTATTCAGGGATAGCTGCTGGAGTAGGGACAGAGAGAGGCATTAGTGGTGTATTAGGTGCTCTGCTACATACCAAACTATATTGGGCACTACTGTTCTGCGTTTTTTTTGGCTGCAAAACCCTGTTATATACCTAGTGTGTATATGCACCATCTGATCTTCTGGCAGTATATGGCTGTGTACATTTTTTTTTTTTAAATAGTTTCTTTGGCTCTAGTGTTCTGGGTTCTGTGTGCCTGCAATACCCTTTTTGTATACCAGGTGTAAATACCCACCGTCTGACCTGTTAGTACACGGCTGTGTACCTAGAAATATAAAAAAAAAAAAGCCTTTTCATTGGCACCTGTACTTTGCATTCTCTTGCAAAATAATTGTATATACGTAGTGTTCATACACACCGTCTGATCTGTTTGTACACGGCTGTGTACCTAGAAATATATAAAAAAAAAAAGCCTTTTCATTGGCACCTGTACTTTGCGTTTTCTTGCAAAATAATTGTATATACGTAGTGTTCATACACACCGTCTGATCTGTTTGTACACGGCTGTGTACCTAGAAATATATTTAAAAAAAGCCTTTTCATTGGCACCTGTACTTTGCGTTCTCTTGCAAAATAATTGTATATACGTAGTGTTCATACACACCGTCTGATCTGTTTGTACACGGCTGTGTACCTAGAAATATATTTAAAAAAAAGCCTTTTCATTGGCACCTATACTTTGCATTCTCTCTTGCAAAATAATTGTATATACGTAGTGTTCATACACACCGTCTGATCTGTTTGTACACGGCTGTGTACCTAGAAATATATTTAAAAAAATAAGCCTTTTCATTGGCACCTGTACTTTGCGTTCTCTTGCAAAATAATTGTATATACGTAGTGTTCATACACACCGTCTGATCTGTTTGTACACGGCTGTGTACCTAGAAATATAAAAAAAAAAAAAGCCTTTTCATTGGCACCTGTACTTTGCGTTCTCTTGCAAAATAATTGTATATACGTAGTGTTCATACACACCGTCTGATCTGTTTGTACACGGCTGTGTACCTAGAAATATATTTTTAAAAAAAGCCTTTTCATTGGCACCTGTACTTTGCGTTCTCTTGCAAAATAATTGTATATACGTAGTGTTCATACACACCGTCTGAACTGTTAGTACACGGCTGTGAAGGCAAAATATTGTAACAAAAAAATAATAAAATGCGGAATCGGACGAGGACGCGGAAATGCTGTTGGTGGCCTTGTTGAAGCCAGTGGGGATACAATGCGTGCTGGTGAGGGTCAGCCAGGATCCCACTCATCCAGAATCCCTGCCTTTATGGGACAGTTAAGCAGGGGGCGGGTTACACCGCTGTTGAGGCCTGAGCAGGTTGAACAGGTGGTGCAATGGATAGCCGATAGCGCTTCCACACAGTTGTCCACCAGCCAGTCATCCACACAGTCTCACTCTGACCCTCCTTCCTCCACACCTGGCCAACAGAGTCATCCCACCATTGACCCCTCCCAGGAGCTCTTTTCGGGTCCTTTTTCAGATGTGCCGGAAGAATCCCAGGAGCTAGCAGAGGAATTTGTTTGTAGTGATGCCCAACCACTTGAGTATTCGCCATCTCCTGCTGATGTGGACCCTGAACCAGCATCTGTTATCATGAGCGATGATGATGATGAGACGCAGTTGCCATCAAGGGAGGCTGTTGGAATGTCCAGTGGGCAGGAGGAGGAGCAGAGTGAGGAAGTGGAAGAGGAGGTGGTGGATGACGAAATGACCGACCCCACTTGGCCAGGGGTGATGTCCAGCGGGGAAAGCAGTGGAGAGGTGGTGGTCTGCGCAGCACCGAAAAAGGCAGCAAGAGGCAGAGGGATGTCCAGAGGCAGAGGGATGTCCAGAGGCAGAGGGATGTCCACAGGCAGAGGGATGTCCACAGGCAGAGGGATGTCCAGAGGCAGAGGACAGTCCAGACAGAGAAGTGAGGCCACAGCCAGCAGGGCCGAAGCTGTTCCCGGCAGCGGGCAGTCGCGCGAAGCTCCCCCATCGAGGCCTCGTACTTCTGTGGTGTGGAGATTTTTTAATGTTTGTGCGGATGACAAACTGAGCGCGGTTTGCACACTCTGCCACTCAAAACTGAGTAGGGGCTCTGAGAAGAGCAATCTGACCACCTCAGGCATGCGGCGTCACTTGGAAGTCAAGCACTGGGCTGAGTGGGAGAGAGCAAACGCAATACAACCTGCGCCCGGTCTTGCTGCCACTGCCTCTTCCCCTTTGTTGTGTGCTGCCACTGCGGTCCAGACCTCCAGCCAGGACACCTCCACATCTGCCTCTGCCTCTGCTACTTTGGGGCCTTCTCCTTCAGCCTCCCCTTCCCCCGCCTCTTCGCCTGCACCTTCACACTCCTCGTCCCAACAACTGTCCATCTCGCAGGCGTTCGACCGCAGGCGGAAGTACGCCTCGAGTCACCCCCAAGCCCAAGCCTTAAACTGCCACATCTCCAAACTGCTGGCCCTGGAGATGTTGCCGTTTAGGCTTGTGGAGACGCAGGCCTTCCGCGACCTGATGGCGGCTGCCGCACCTCGCTATTCCGTCCCCAGCCGCCACTACTTTTCCCGGAGTGCCGTCCCCGCCCTGCACCAGCACGTGTCGCGTAACATCAGGCGGGCCCTGAGGTACGCAGTCAGCGCAAAGGTCCACTTGACCACCGACTCGTGGACAAGCGCTTGCGGCCAGGGACGATACATCTCTTTGACTGCACACTGGGTGAATGTAGTGGAAGCGGGGACGGGGTCGCAAACAGAGACGGCCTACCTACCACCCCCGCCCAAGATTGCCAGCATGGGTTCTGATAAACCCCCCTCCTCCTCCTCCTCCTCCTCCTCCTCCTCCTCCTCCTCCTCCTCTGCCTTAACATCGCCCTCAGCCGCTAGCTGGAAGCGTTGCAGCACTGGCGCGGGGAGACGTCAGCAGGCGGTGCTTAAGCTCATCAGCTTGGGCGACAGGAAGCACAGCGCCCCAGAGGTGAGGGACGCCATATTGCAGCAGACGGAGATGTGGCTGTCGCCGCTGCAGCTAGGACCAGGCATGGTCGTGTGCGATAACGGCCGTAACCTGGTGGCGGCTCTGGAGCTTGCCGAACTCAATCACGTACCATGCCTGACCCACGTTTTTAATCTGGTAGTCCAAAAATTTCTAAAGACTTACCCCAACCTGGCAGAGTTACTGGTGAAAGTGCGGCGCTTGTGCGCTCACTTTCGGAAGTCAACTGTAGCTGCTGCTAGCTTAAAAAAACTCCAGCAACGCCTCCATTTGCCTGAACATCGGCTGTTGTGCGACCTGCCGACTCGCTGGAATTCCACCTATTCCATGTTGGCCAGGGTGTGTGAGCAGCAGAGAGCATTGATGGAGTACCAGATTATGAATCCACGCGTGCCTCCAACTCAGCTCCCTCAGTTTGCCAACCACGAGTGGCCATGGATGGCAGACATATGCGATGTACTGCGTATCTTTGAGGAGTCCACCAAGAAGGTCAGCAGCGAGGACGCTATAGTGAGCGTAACCATCCCGCTCCTATGCGTCCTTAAAGAATCACTCATCGCAATAAGGGAGAACGCATTGCACGCAGAGTAGACGGGGGTAGGAGGAGACGCAACGGAGCTACACAGTCAAACCACACTTTTGTCTGCTTCACGGTGGCAGTTGCAGGAGGAGGAGGACGACGACGTGGAGGTGGCTGTGGAAGAGGAGGAGGATGCTGGCGGCGAGGGTAGCAGTCAGGCTGTGTGCGTCCCATTGGTTCAGCGCGGATGGGGCGGAGAGGAGGCGGAAGAGGAAGAGGAGGAAATGGCAAGTGATCCTTCTGGTGGGGGCAGTGAGGTCATGCCTATTCAGAGTCTGGCACACATGGCTGACTTCATGCTGGGCTGCTTTTCCCGGGACACACGTGTTGTCCGGATAGTGGAGAACAAACTGTACTGGGTCTTCGCAATCCTGGACCCCCCGGTATAAAGATAACGTCTCCTCTTTTATTCCGGTAGAGGAGAGGACGAATCGATTGCTGGAATACCAGAGGGAACTCGTGCAGAACATGATGGAGATTTTCCCACCCACCATCGCTGGCGGCAGAGAGGAGAGGGTCTCCCAGAGTCCCTCAACATCGATCAGGCCCACAGCCACCAGGGGAACACTCCAAGGTGTGGGACACGTTCATGGCACCCCCTCG